>CM051625.1:22337235-22937235 GCA_028020825.1 Podargus strigoides | reverse complement strand
GCGAACAGGAAAGGTGTTTTTAACTCTTAAATCATCAAGAGGTCTCCTGAATAAATCTGTTAATCTGTTTTGCTCCGAGGGTTGTTTGAAAGAAGAATGTAAAGACAGTTCTGCTAAAAGTGCTGACATGGCTGGGTTTTTGAAAGATTTTGATCTTATTTATATCTGCTGGAATGTGAGCTGTCTCCTGCCTGACATGAGCAGGCTGGTCAGCCAGGGTGATGCGGAGCTCTGCGGGCAGAGCTGGCCAGTAATGATCTCCTCCAGCTCCATAATATTCTCCTAACTGGGGAGGTCTGGTCTCTCATGAGCACATCTCAAATGCAAATACAGAGTGGCTGAATGCTCTTAAATTAATCTCCCTAAATAAAGAATGGGATGATGATTTATAAATGTCAGGTCTGACTGAGTTTTTAATGCCTATTCCTCTGATGAGAGCTAGGTATTAAAAATATTTTTTTAAAGCATATTTAATCTTTTTCTAATTTATAGAAAATTTTCAATTAATATTTCTGTGTTCTCTATGAATCTAGAATAAAAGATTCATTTTCTATTAATTCAAGTATATCAGCTAAAAGAGATCTGCATTGTTTGACGTAACGGTTTATTTAGCTCTAATTGAATAATGGGATTTGAAGGTAAGCTAGAACTGTGAGTGCGTCTGTATTGGGTCTGTCTGTTTGCATATTTGATTTCTTTTGCTTTCCCTCCATATACTCGTACTTTTCTGAAATCTAGCACACCGAATAAGATCTCTTGTAAACTGAATCATCAGACCAAATCAGGACAGTTACTTCACCATCCTTAAAATTTCAACCCCACCTTCTTTCACAGAAAGACTTTTCCTCTCTCTTTCAATTTCTCATCCATTATGGGGAAGAAATCTCCCCACACTCTCTGGTATCTATATGGATATGTGTGTGATGAATATCAAGTTCATTCTTCCACCCAATGTAGATGAACAATAGCATCTTCTATTTGGAAGCTCCAAGAGGTCTGTGCAGTGCTCTTTGAAATGCTGACAAGGAGTATAGCTGTAGCCAGTGGTGGTGTTTTCTTATAAAAAGAAGCTTTATTATCAGGGAAAGTTCTGTAACATTTCTCAGAAGTGGACAGAGTAGATACATCGTTCCTGTAGATTTATTCTACAGATGTACTCTACCAATAAGAATGCTTTTTACTGTCCCTTATAAATCTCATATTTGCTTATCTTGTCCCCAAAATGCAGCAACTGTGATAGCTTGTAAATTAAAATAAAATTTCCTACCTAGCTGCTATTTGATCCATTCAATAATTGTAAGGGGAGGAAGCAACTGGACACCTCCTGAGCAAGCAGGTGAAGGAGGAGCTTCAGGCAACAGCAGGAACCTCAAATTTAAGGGGAAAAGGTGCCATGTGGATAGAAATGTTCCAGGTTGGTTATTGAGAGGAGGACCTGGAGGGCTGGGATGTATGAGGTGGGCTTTAGGCCAAAGGATATACACAGCAGGGGAATCCAAGTTGGATTTAAGATTACCCCATCTCTTCTCGCTCTGGTGAGGCAGTTTTTTTAGGGTACTAAACACACAGGATTCCCCTTGCTCAGTTCTCTGGACTTGCCCTCTCTGCATCTCTCATCTCCATCTTCCCTCTACGTCTTTTTTTTTTAAAAAAAAGATATGCCTGATGAGGTACCTTCTGCCCTGAATTCATTCCTACCTGACATGGAACATCTTCTGCACCTCCTCCCCACCTGGTGCTGTGCTTTGGACTTGGGCACTGACCTCGTTTCTTTGCCTCCTGTTTGTGTGGGGTTGAAGAAAACAGTAAAACTATGCTTGAAACGTGTTAATGGCAAGGAGGGCAGTCCTGGAAGAGGACCATTATCTGCGAGTTATGGAAGTGTTTAAGGTCAGGTTAGATGAGGCTTTGAGCAACCTGGTCTAGTGGGAGGTGTCCCTGACCGTGGCAGGGGGGTTGGATCTTTAAGGTCCCTTCCAACCTGAACCATTCTGTGATTCTATGATGATAGCTTAAAAGGAGGAGGAAAGGGAAAAATTGAGATAAACAGCAAGAAATCTCTTGGGTAGTGAAACTTGTTAGTCAGTGCAATAACCTCTTCTTCACTTGGCAAATTTAAAATAAGCCTGGACAAAATACCGTAAAGGTCTTTACTCCCCTCCAGCTTGTGTGACTCATGGGCCCTGGGGAATTCTCAGCTCCTTGGCCAGTTATAGGTATTCCTTCAGACACCTCTGGCTCCTGATGACTTGAGCCGGTGGAGCACTCTGCAGGTGTTTTGTAACTGCCAACAGTCCAAGGCATAAACCCACTCTTCTGCCTAGGTTAGTGCTGTGGTGCTTCGCTGAAGCAAGAAGGTGTCCGTGCCTGTCAGAGCTGGACTGAAATCTATGTTTCCATGCATCATTTTCCCTAGGATATTGTCTCATTTCTCTCTTGCTTTTCACAGAATAGATACGTCTCCAGAAGACTATTTTTTGCTATCTTTCTGTGCAGTATTTGGTACTGTCATGCTGTTTCTTAGTCACTGCCTTACTAATGCCTCAGATGGCACAGACAATTAATTGTAATAAATAACAGTTGCAAGGCTGCTTGGTGAATTGGTGAGCATTCAGAACATAATTCCCTTTCAAGCCGACACTTCTGCCAGAGCAGAGAGGTATTATTCCACAGTTGCTTAAGCTAGGACAGCAGAGATGCTGATGAGTCTTGTTTGTTGAGATTCCCCATCTCCCTCCTTGACTAAAGCAACATCCTGACTTTCTCTGTGAGGGTGACTCATTTGAAAGGCCAAACAGGGAGCTCCAGAGCAGAGATGTGCTTTTTCAGAAATAACTGAGGGCAGAATATAGCCGTAAATGTGCACAAAAAGGGAAGACTTAAGTGAGGACCAATCTCTGCTGGAAAGGCTTTGCCAGTACAGACAGACTCCAGCATCACTTTAATGGAGAGACTGCTGATTTTAACAAGACTTACTCTGACAGTGAAATTTGTACTGCTTCTTTGGAACATGTAAGCTAACCTGGCCCAGATTATACTGGTGTAATTGCATCTGTGCTAGGTGCTTCACTGGTGTAAAAAGTCATAGCAAATTGCTTCCATCCCAAATCTTACTGTTCTAAGAGCTGCCCAGCCAAGTCATGCCTAAACACTGGGAAATGGAGAGATGGGAAGTGCAGAAAAAATGCTTTAAAAGACCAGAAACTGTAACAAATTCTTACTATATTAAGCAGAGCCATTTTTCTGTGACTTCTAACGAACTCATTTCTATTTCTGATCTTCTGAAAACTGGGGCAAAGGCCAGTTCAGGGTAAATTGGGCTAGGTCCGCTGAAAAGAGGATGCTGATTTTTTTTTATTAGGTACAGACCTGACACCATACATATTTTCAAAACATCTTTAAGTGAGTCACTGCACTCCAATGAATATTCAGGAAGAGAGCTGGGTGCCTCTAGCACAGTCCCCAGGGAGAGCCTCTCTGCGTTCTCACAGATTAGAAAACTTCAGGAAAGTTGATGTTTCTTTTAGACTCTTAGTACTTGAGGGGAAAAAAATGTTCAAAGGAAGTGAAAATATCTGGAGAACAAAACTGGAAAAAAATTTCCACAAAACTGCTCAGAAGATCTCATCAGTTCTATGTTGTTGCTTCTGAAACTCATAGTGTATTGTAAGACAGTTCAAGCCAGAAAAGCTTTTAGACATTGATGGATTTTAGTCTCCTGAGGTATTTATTTAATGTTACTTTTACTTCTTTGGAAAAGCCAGAGATTTGGAAAGCCAGAGCTTTTCCAAAGCAGATTCCAAATAGCATAACATTATTTAACCCTTTTGGGTTTCTTAATGCTAGTGCCTGAATTCAAGCTTGGCCTCTGTTTAAAAAAACAAACAAACAAACCTTTTATCTAAATCCTTTATTTATTGAAGCTGTAATTCCTTCCTACCACACCAGCAGTTTTTTTATTAGTCCCCAGATGTGGATCCTGTGAGTCTTCCATGTGGGGAGCCCCAAGAGTGGACCAGCTCATGTCTCTGTTGAAGCTTAGAAATGCTGTGCTGGGGAGCCCTGGGAGTGTGCCTCGAGGAGCATGTAGCACATGTTGTGCTCTCTCATCATCAACACCTTTTCCTCCAAATTAGCTTTAGCATCATTATAGAAGCATCTGTTTAGGGATCTCTTAGAGTTTTTTAGTCTATCTACATCATTTCTTATAGCTAGTATGTGTATATATACAATTTTAACTCTTAAGGATTTTATTCAGTTTTCACCTCTAGTTTCAGGATTTTTTGCATAGACACAGGTATTGAGTAACTTGGGCCTGGAATAAGATGGATAGTGTTCCAGTTTCTAGATACCAATTTAAAGAAAATCTGCTATTCCATCCTGAAAGAAATGTGGCCATTTTCATTAAATTCACAAGCAAAAAAAAAGCCAATAGTCTGCTACTCTCCAGTTTTTTGCTTTGGCTCTCGTAGAACATGAACTAACTGCAATTTCCAGTTGTTCCCATCTCTGCTGACATGACCAGTGCAAACCAGAAAGTAAACACGACATGACAGCGCTACTGGCTCCAAGTGGGTGAGGACCTGGAAGAAGGTTTGTCTGCTCCACATTCATGTCAGTGTACCCCCTGGCAATAACGATGCTATTTTTACTCCATGCAGCGTTCAGCCAGCATCACTCCTTTCAAGAGCTGCTGGACAAAGTCATTGGGGTGGTCCCAGACTGGATCCTTACGTTAACACCCCAGCTGGTCTAGGCAAAGTCAGCTCTTGTTTTGTAGAAGGTACATTCCAATGGTGTTGGTCACTGTCATTTCTGTAACACCTTTGCATGAAAGCGATTATCTTGCAGATACGGCTCTGCTGTGTGGGTTGTCATGGCAGTCTTTTCACTTCTCAGATTACTCAGCAGCGGCAATATGTGCCTCACCAGAGGAATATCATGTGCTGGAATATTGGGAGTGCTTGAGACCCTTGTTTTAGAGGCACTGTCTAATCATTGTAATATACGCAATGATTAAATTGATGCATTGCCCAAACTGATAGTTGAGTCGATTGACTTTCTCACTAATATCTCTTCTGTACCCTTCACATCCAGGCAATCTCTGCCTGGACCAGGGGTGGATGAAAAGGGCATGCCTGTTGGGTGCCAGCATGGGTACACTCAGTGCTGGATAAAATCAACTGTGACAGGGAAGACAGACACTAATAATACAGGCTGAGTTCATCGTTTTAATTGAGACTTAATAGGATATAGAAGACGTTGTAAAAGCTTGGTAGAGTCCCAACAGGCAGAATTCGGTTGATGGAATTGCAGATCAGATAGGACTACTGAGCTGACAGCCCTCGTCAGCAGTGTCCCATCATCCTTGGCAATTTGTTTGAAAGACAGTATAGCCAGCAGAACTGTACCTTTGGAGCACCATGTGGTACAGATGCTGGATGTGTGCCATTTATTCAGTCCCTGGTCACCTTGGTCTCTTCTCTGAGCACCACAAGGCTTCTGCCCAGAGCACAGGACTCTCGTAGCCTGAGAGGGTAGGTCAGCAATGTTTTTTACCATCTCTGTTGGGATGAAATACATCAACTTGAAAAAGGATGGAAATGCCTGGATTTTCCAAAAGCCATTATTCTCACCAGCAGTTCAGCGTGGAGGGCCATGGCAGAGGTACTCTGTACGGAGGAGGGTCGTGATGGAGTGGGCGTTCGGGGAAACCATGGCAGCAGCCTCTCAACAAAGGAAGGCTTTTTTGTATACTGTCACAAAGACTTTTGGTTTTTTTGTTTGGTGTTTATTTTGCATAACCATAGTTTGTCAGATCCAGCCCTGCTTTCTTCCCAGCAGTGGCTTTGCTAAAGCTCTGCAGATCCGTCATGTTCTCTCACATCACATCTGCGCAGCACTTTGCTGATATTTCCTCATTCTCTTCCTCCCTGCCTTGACAAGTGATATAATGTAAGTCTCCCAGTTACGAATACTAATTATCTGCTGGCTCATTCTTGGTTTTCAGAGAGCAGTTAAGGCTAGCTGAACAACTGCCTAGTAAAACCCAAAAGCGTAAAAAAATTAAGTGGAGTTACAAGATACACAGGTAACTAACTTCAACAGTGACTTTTATAGAGCCTGAGAAATAATGGTGAGAGATCTGCTTGAGGAGTTCACAGCTTGTGGTATAATCTGTTGTCAGAGCCACTGGATCATTTTTTATTTGGTTCTCCCAAAGCTTTGTCTCTTTTTTTCCCTAAGAAATGTTTTAATTAAATGCAAAACAAACAAACAAAAATACTATGTAACACAGTTTTTAATCACAAGAGTTGAGCTGTTTTTCCCTGTGTATAAGAAGATGTCTTTCAAGCCTAAGCAAAAAAACTGTCCTCCTACATAAAATCCTAGTAGTTAAATATTTATTATACCTTGCTGATGTTGAAGGTGAGTTCAAAATAGAAATGGCTGGTGTGAGCCCAATGTGAGGCTCTCCTCGTACCTCAGACTTGCAGGAGAGCTTAGTAATAGGATTTTATCTCATTTTTGAAGCAGGTATTTTCCTTTAAAATTATCTAGATTTTTCTTTTAAGTTTAGTATTTCCCCTGGAATTTTACAAATTAAGATTAAAACCAGTTTATCTTGCTCTTCCGCTCACCCGTTTTCCCCATTCCTAAAAAGTTGAAACCTTATGGAAAGAGAGAGAAAAAGATTTTTGGGATGGGAGTGAGAATGGAAGGGTTGGGAGATACAAAGCCACAGTTGGCAATCCTGCGCTCTCACATTTTATAAGATAATAAAATCTGCATATGGCAGATGCTCTTTTTATAAGGGGAAAGAAACCCCTTGTAATTTAAGTCAGGATCTCTGGGACTCTGCTGGGTGTGTTTTCAGAAATTTTTCTGGAAAGCATGTTTTAGTTTTGAAAACAAGCAAGTCCCTTGGCAGATTTTAAGAATGGGAAATTAAATATAAAAATCAGAATGCTATATTAAACAGTGTCATGTAATAAATGCAGTATTGTTTGCAGGTGCTGGCTCTTGAACTAGCAAAGGCATGCAAATGTGTTCCGTTGTAGCGTGCTGCCAGGTCCCGCTCTGCAGGATGAAGCAGGATTAGAGGCTTTTCTGACCTCAGAAGACCAATGTTTCACTGTTTTCTGGCATCAGTTACTGTGTCTGATTTCATTTCCAGAGATGGTGTGTATCCAGACCAGTTCAGGGTTAGATGTCCAGTTCCACTCCGTGGTAGTGGAAAGATTAACACTCTAGCACCACTGAGCTCTGGGAAGGGACAGCACCACTTGGAAACCCCAAAAGAGGCTTCAGAGCTGATGCTGTGTGGTTGTGTACACTGGGGACGGGAGGACATTGTGGCCTTTGGGCCTTCTAATTAATATTGCCAGAGAACCTCCCCATTGCATGTCAGATAAAGGACAAAGCAAGGCAGAGCATTATGGAACATAGGAAAACCTACCCTCACCTGTTAATTTGTTTTGAGTTTGCAGTCAGAATAATGGATAGGAAAGAGTAATTTGGATGCGGCAGTGTAAAGCTGAGCAGACTCTGGATAAATCTAGCGGAGAAGTTAATTTCTTAACTGATGATACAGAAAGGCATTTCAGTATTTGGATGAAGCCTGGATGTATGGGATGAGAGAACAGTGCTAATGATGCTGAGATGATGATCCTGAAGGGCAAAGTCAGTCTTGATCTTGTGAAGGGTGACCAATACATGCAGTGGTGGTAGGGAAGAGGAAAGACTGTTTTGTCCTTGTCATTTTTAAGTTGATGCTGAGTCATGTAAACTTCTCTGAGGGGTGAGCTGAGAGCCAGGATAATGTCAGGGGAACTGGCTGCAGAAGAAAAGCAATTCTTTTTGTATCTAGGTGGATAATAGTTATTAGAAACATAAGAGAAACTGAGGTCATAAAAAAAATTCATAATAGTAAAAGTGAAGGGAGGCAAAAGGTTTGAGTGGCAGATTTGGGATGTGGTAGGCTCTGCAGAAGAGTTCCTAGGGAGAGTCAGGAGGAGGTAGAAACATGCAGACCATGGCAGGGAGCAAGATGCCAGGAAAGGGAGGGATGTTCACCACTAAAGCAGAGATTGGACACCTGAGGTTTGGTGAATATCAGTGCTGGAGATGGCCCTGGAGAGGCCAGGATAGCACCTAGGGAAAGCATTAGACGTGTGTCAGTGAATGCCACTTTTGGTGAATGTGATGAATTGAGATCAGCAAGCAGAGGCGCACAGGATAGTATCATTCTTTTTATTTAGCAAGAAATAGTAATGTGTCAGAATTTCTTCTTGTTCTGCCTAAAGAAAGAAGTTAAATGTCAGCATTTCAAGGAACATGACAAAGTTCCCCCTCGTATTCCCAGAAATACGAAAAGAAAACCCTGAAAAGGATTCTGAAAAAAGATGATTTTTTGCTCAAACTTTGGAACTGTCATTTTTGTTTCAATTTTCCTTGACAGAAATTTTGAGGAATATTTTAAGGTTTTTTTCAGGAGGACTGTTCCTTTGACCAAAAAAAAAAAAGATGATGACTAAAAGTAAGCTTTTTTTCCCCACCCTGAAAAAGTTCTGTTAGTCCTGCAGGTATTAAAGCACAGTGTTTTGCTTGAGGATATTAGAATGTGCTTATTCTGGGAAGGGAACACTGCCAAAGACCTGGAGAAAAAGCACAAGGCTGAGGAAGCAAGCCAAGAAGATGTGGGTAGTGCAGGTGGGAAATGGAGAAGAAGGTGTGAAAAATCTCTTTGTGGTGAGAGGAAAAAAGAAAATAGAGATTACAGCTGCTGACAGTCTTGTCATCATTTGCTTTGTAGAAGTCAGCTGGAGCTGCAGGGAGAAGGGGACTCGTGGAGCACACTTCACCTTCACAAGGCGTGTGGGAGGGGGTGCAGGCTGGGAGAACATGATACTTGGCACCATTACACTTCCTCCAGAGATGCTCAGCAGCGCAGGGCTGGAGGTGATTATACGCCTAGCTTAGCACAGGCGCACAGGTGAATTACTTGGTGAATTCAAGAGTAACTTTCTAGACTAACACAACAGTCTGCCTTACTGCCACTTCGTAGGTGCAAATGCCCAGGAGGCTCCAGACCTTCCCGCAGCCAAAACTGAAATGTGGCCTGAATTGCTGGGTGCTGCTCTGGATTGTCACTTGTTTGAGGTGAGCATCACCTGGAATCCAGCTGCTAGTGAAATCAGCGGTGCAGGGGATGCTCGCCACCTCAGTCAGGCCAGTTCACGTTTTGCTATTTATAACCAGAGCCCAGTGTGGTTGTCAGGCACACACGTTTCCACGAGCTCCTTCTCTTCTGCTCCATGCTGATCCGACTGGGCAGTGCACGTGCGTGAGGTTACTGCCTGCTCTGATACCCGCCCAGGAACTCTGGAGAACTGGGTGACTTAAGCCTAAAGCATTTTTATTACATTTCATTGCAAATTTCATTTCTTTATGATCATCAGTTACTGATGGTTTTTGTCAGCCTGTCTATTCTAAATAGAGGCTCGAAGCCTTTTATCCTGGCTAAGGAAGTAATGATTTTCTCTGTAAAGAATCCGGTGGTTTCCTACAGCAGGAACTCAATCAGAATAAAATCAGAAGCAACTAATGGTTGCTGCAGGATTTGTAACAAGCACGTGAGTCAGTTCTGAAAGCAGCATTGGGGTTTTTTTCTTCTTTAGGTTTGAATTTTTTCCTGGTTCAGTGGATTCTTTTTTTCCATTTACTAGATTCATTTGGATTTTCAATATGTAGCATTAGTTGGAAGGGAATTAATTTCCTTTTAGAGTTATTCTAAACTGGAAAGTCCTTAAGTGGATTTGCAGCATTTCTGTGTAGCACTGGTATTTTTGCCTGGCAGGACTCCCTCCACCCAAGGCAAAATCTTGCAGCCCCCTACGCATTTCACACAGTACCTTATGGAGGCAAGAGCAAAACAGAAGACATTTTAAATTGAGAGGTGAGCTCTTGCATGGTTGCTGCAAAAGCCTCACCTCATGGCTGAAATCCTGCCCAGGCAAAGGGATGCCGAGAGACAGGAGAAGGGCTGCAACCTGCTATCACTCCTCTGCCCCGCATGGTCTGGGAGCAGACCCCTACAGACCTGGTTCTGCTGCTCTGGATGGATGGAGAGCTCTTGTTTCCCGTAGGTCTGCAAGAGCCTTGGCAGTTAAATCTTTTTTATGTTTCTCTCTTCCTTTCCTGTGGTGATAAAGGGAAGCTTCCAGCGACTGCATGTGGTGCCTTCGAAGAAGAGGAATTCTGCTGCGTTTAGACACATTGATATTGATGTCTGTGAAACAGTTGGGTCATGTTCTGTAATTTTCCTTTCTGCTACTGTCTTCCAGGTGCACACGTTCAGGGGCCCGCACTGGTGTGAATACTGCGCCAACTTCATGTGGGGCCTCATTGCTCAGGGAGTAAAATGTGCAGGTAATGGTCATTCAGTCCTCTTTTCCTAAGACACTCCTACTGTTGTAACTTTTCTATGTGCTGCCTGCTCCACCATAACGCTGCATGGCAAGGGTCTGATCTGGCCCCTATTAAAACTGAAGAAGTAAACATATCCATTCTGCTGCTGATGGTTTCAGGTACCTGTTTCAGTAACCTCACTGCAGTGATGCAGCTCTGGGGCACTCAGAGAGGGGAAACGACAGTCATTATTAAGGGATTTATTTTTTTACCCCCTTTAAGGAGAAAATAGGTAGATGCATTGTTAGCTTTATTCCTTTTATACCACTTGTATGTATGTGCTGGTAGGTGTGAGAAACTCACTGAGCATCTCGATGTGAAGGTGAGCGTCAGCAATTTTCACACTGCTGCTGTGAAATAGGCATTCAGGTTAATTGTATTTATAAGCCAGCAGACCACCAGCGTGCCGTAGACCCTAAGTCATGTCTCCTACTTGCAAACAGAAAAGCAAGTAAGAAAAGGGATAATGAATTAGGGATGCATACTGAGGTGTTACATAAACATTCAGGTGCTGGTAGAAATGTTTTACACGCATGGGTGTCACTGCAGGCATTTCTGGGATAAACCCTCTGAAGTAAAACAATTTGACAATTTTATTGATATGATTCTTCTGAAAAGAAAGGACAGTCGGCCTTTTTTCAAAGGCAAAAAAAAAAAAAGGATCAAAGTGATCAATATAGTTTACTGTATTTAAAAAGTATTTTATGACATTCCAGCAAGCAACTAGATTTATAAAAATGGTGCAAAGAAATGTTGATGTATGAAGACCTGCGTATGTTGCCCTGGAAACTGAATTTTCCAGCTAATTTAAGAAAATCTGCTCTGTCTAAAGCTTTCTGAAGTCTTGTCTCAAGCAGATAAGAGGGCTTTTTATCACAGAACTGCAAAAAACTGTAAAACTTAAAATAATTTATAGCCAAATAGGATTGAAATATTTTAAAATCCTTTGCCCATAATTCTTTGAGTGCAATATTCTGTTGTTATCGATAGACTCTGCACTGTCCAGGACGTATTTAAAGTGTGTGGCTTTGTTTAAGAAATGATTATGTAAAAATGGCGTTTTCTTTCTCAGTATTTTCCCCCTAGTAAGCATTTAGGGTTGCAGCCACATCCTTCACTTACGAACGGAGATTGTTAGTACATTTAATGCTGTTGATTTTGCACAGGGTGTACAGTGCTAGAAGAGAAAGAGGAAGCCTAATTTTGTTCTTGAATTGTTTTCGTTGTAGTTATTTTTTGATGACACATGAGCCAGTAAGTGTGCCATCTTCCTTCCTCGCCTGAAGTAGACTCCTCAGTCCTGGCATTTAGGAGAAATATCAAGTATTTTTCAGATTTCTGTTAAGTAACTTTGATTTGGAAAATCAATAAAACCAAACAGTACAAAGGCTTGCAATGCTGCATGGCACTGTGGGCTGAAGAAATTATATTGCTTTTATAATTAAACCCAAGGTGCTTATGATTTTATAACACCTTTTTTTTTTTTTTTTTTTTTTTTTTTAACTACAGTAGAGCTGATTTTCTAGTTTTATGCAGGTTTTTCTAAATTGTGAATTTCCAAAAGCTTCCAAAGTCTGCTTTTCTCTCCTCTTTACGAAGGTGGTATTAAGTACTACGTCTCCTTTTTCCTCCTTGCAGTGCAGAGGAACATATGTGTATTAGATGACTTCATAGGTTCAGAAACTATAATTAGGGCTTTCTATCTTATGGAAGGTTTCATATCACTGTTGGTAGGTTCCAGTAACTTCTGTGATCATATTTATATTTTAAAATCCCATGTTGTACAACTGCACTTGCTTGCTGAAACATCAGTAATACATTGGTCAGGGGGAGGCTGAGGTTTTTCGGGCCATGCTCAAGGTTATTGAGCACAACCAGGAGAGCTGCTCATTTGCAGCATCATCAGCTGGCATATGAGGAGGAGCAGGCAAGGAGCCATGTGGTGGGGAGGCTGCTGAGCAGCGCTTCCTCAGCCTGGGAGGTCTGGTTGCTGCCATGTGTCTTGTGTGGCTTGCTTGGAGTTGAGGAGGAGAGTCAGGCTTTCCCAAGGGAAAGCTTGGGTTGCAGCTGACCCACTTTGCTTGTCCTCCCCTCACCGCAGGGCTAGCTTTTTGCCTCTAGCCAACCTCTGGCCTTCCCCTACGGACAACTAGGGATTTCCCAGGTGATTTTATTCTAATAAATTTCATAGAAATCAGTGGCTGGGTTGAGGAGAGGAACTCCAGGCAGAGCCTCATGGAGGTGAAGACAGCAGGACAGGCTCAGGTGTTCCCCAGTCTGCTTCACCTTCAGCATTGTCTACCTGCTCCCATCAGCTGAGGCTGTACAAGCCATCAGAACCAGAAGCTGTACAGATCTGGGCATTTCACAGGGAAGTCTGAGGTGCACAGATATATAGTGAGGACCTGTGTAACCAGTGTTAACATGCTAGTGTGGAAGAGCTCAGGCTTGAGTGTCATGAGTTTGACTGAGTTTACATGGGTCTCAGAGTGGTTTGTTGGGTTTTTTTAAAAAAAAAATAAAATAAGAAAGTGATCATTTTGCTTCTGAACTGAGCCATTTTAATATGGAAACAATGAGGCACAGTGAACAAGGAGCCACATGAGGCCATTGCTTTTCAGAGTGGGTTCGTGCTTCAAAAAAATTACAGCTTTTAGCAGGAGGCATCCCACTTGCATTTACATGGAGTTCAGTGCCACTCCAGGGAAATCCACAAAATCTGTTTGGTGGTCTGTATAATCATTTTATAGAAAACACCTATGAGCAAAACTGCACTCATCATCACGTGTAATTTTATACTTTTTAAAGCATTTGCTTTTTATAGCCAACAGTTGCACATCTCAAGAGGACTCTATTTGCTATACAGAAGTGATAAGTTTAACAAATACAAATGGATTACTGCATGGGCAGTAACTCTCAACCATTTTAAATCCTCTTCTCTGCAGAAGCACAAAAACATGCAAGAAGGTAAGCGTGGGACAGTCCAAGACTGGACAACAAAGATAAATGTCACCCATTTCAGAAAGGAGGAGGAGCTGGAGGAAAAAGTGGATCTTATTTCTAATGACTGATAGATTAGTTTGTTACACAAACCAAGCCAATTCTTTGAAAAATAATAAACCAGAACTAAACATTTGTAACAGTCCACACACCATAGCAACCAGCAAGGATGCCTTAGCAACTTGAACTGCCTTGACTCATGCTTTGTTGCAGTCCAGCATGACTGAATGTGTCCCTCTGCCAAAATACAGCCTTGAGCGTGTCCAGTATCTTCTCGGATACAGTCCTATATGATTAACCCCTGGAAGATGGATTCTCCCTAGCTTATCCTTGTTCGGGTTTTATGGCAGTGTACATCTTTTCCTTCCGTAAAGATGAGAAGGTAAATGTAGGCACCGTGTTTGCCACCTGAAGAGTGGTTATTGGTTGAAGTAAGATGCCGGCTGTCATCTTGACTACGAAGGTTTTGGGATTAATGTAAGCCATCAAACATGGGAAGATTTTATTGTCTTCCAAAATTAAGACTTAGGGTGACGTCCAGGATTTGGATCCTGTAGGAAATGAATTGGTGGACTTTGTCTGGCTTCTGCTGGAGATATTTCCAACAGAGCAGGAATAATTTATTTTTCCTTAAATGTTATTCTCTCAAATTTGATTTTTATTTCATCAACTTCTTTAAAGACTGATCTACTTCCTTGGAGTGAATCCTTACACCAGGCATTTGCCCTACTGCCTCGGAGGGTCGTGCTTCCAATTTTTGCATCCTAGCCACAGCCCTTAAAATTTTTGTGAGATGAAGACTCATCTGTATGCAAGGAATCTGCCTTTTCTGACAGCACGCTCCATCTCCAGTGTGCTTTCCTGCAGGCTTTTGCCATAAGTAGAAATGACTGAAGAAGTGTTTGAAATTATAATGCCACCAGCTTGTGTAAACATTGAAGCTCAACAGAAGCTAATGAAGACTTAAGAGTTTACCCCAGCTCAAAATCCAATGCATGAACTTAAAAAAAATGTATTCTTAATTACATTCCTCCTATGTAAGGCTTTCCCGTGCTCACAGGGCTCATTCCATTGCCCAGAATGTGTTCAGGAGAGAAATTATAACAATATCCAAAGAAAATTTGCAGATATGCACCAGGGAGTTCATTTTATGAATGATACAAACACATAACACCCAGTAGCATTAACGGAGAATAGTGTGTGTTCTCAGAGACTAGAACATGGCATTAGTGATGCTGTTAGTGTAGTACCCAAGTAGGCTTGTAGACTACCAAGCTGCTGCATGTGTCCTGTCCTCTTCTCCAACCTATCAGAACTGTTTAAGTTACTGTGTAATCTCCTCCTTCCTCTGTACCCTTTTCTTGTTGTTCTTAATGAATAAGTGATTTAATCAGAAGATTTTGGGAACAGGCTGGTTTAAGAGCGTTGATTAGCTTATCTTTAAGAAAAGGTATTTTTTTTGAATGTATTTCATTGGATACTTCTGATAGTGTTTCGCACCACCCTCTGAGGCTGCATGTGAAGCACTGTTTCTGGTGCCTTGATAGACTTGCTCTGAGCTATATCAGCCTGCCACACCTGTGTAGCAGGGGCCTGTCCTTTCCTTGGAGTAGGTAACTTCTCTCTGAAGAACTGATAGAAATAACCTTGCAGCTGAACTATCAGCATGGGGGCAGCCAGCTGCCACTGGCAGAGCCCAAGCAATATTGGTGCAAGCCCTGACCGCAGTAAGACCCAGGAATTCATTTTCAGAAAAGTTAAAGCAGTCTCAAAGCAGGGTTTTTTTGTGAATTACTGCTTAAGTGTTTAATTTCCCCGTTTCATCCATTTCCTTCTCCAGCAATTGAAAAACGTACAACTGCCTGTTTCCTTTGCTGTTGTGTTTTGCTTTGCTGTTAAATCCCTTGTGTTGGACAGCCCTATGTTGCTCCACTGCTGTGTAAGGATGAAGGAGACGACAAAGGAGCCTGCCCATCCTCAGGCGTTAGTTGTGCAGACACAGTGCTTGTGCTTTTAGAGCCTGGAAGAATGGCTGATGCTCTTGTGACAGTAACTCAGCAAAGAGGAAGGCAAGGGGTGCTCATCGTGTTGCCCACTCTCCAGCTATTTTGTATGCCTCAGTCATATAAGTTCCCATTCTTCCCACACCTGTACCTGAAAAACACATCCAAGCTGCTTATGAGATGTGCACCCAGATTCTGCTGGCTTCCCTGACCATGTAGGGCACAGACAGCCTGCCCAAAAAGGCAACAAGAGCAAAGCAAAGCCACAGAGGTCAGGGCTGTGGTGATGCTGTTGGAGATGTGCACTGCCTGACAGGCTGTTCCACCAGCTCAGGATCTGGTGATGTTCCTGCGAGGAATCAGCTCCAAAATTTTGAAATGCTAATCAGGCAGCAGAGCCTTGCTTCAGAGCCGTTCCCATGGGGAAGCTATTCAGGAGCTATATATTCTTGAAACTGTAAGTCTTTAAAGCGGTTTTATCTCCAAGCCCACACAGAACTGGAAGTCTTGCGAAAGCCAGCGGCCCATCAGGGGAGCTGCCGAGGAGGTAGGCAGGTGTCGTGGCAGGAAGCCAGGGAAGTTTTTGAACAAACTATGATCTTTCAAAACTTCCATAAAATCAAACCATGACCACCAAATGTGTTCTGCTAAAAGAACATTTCACCTGGGGTTTTCAACCACCTTTTGGAGGCATAGATACGTGTATTCTTTTGATTTGGGATAAGGGGGGGATTGGCTTTTTTGATGGGCTTTTTTTGTGGTTTTTTTTCATAAGCCCTGATATTTCTGTAGTATTAGGTAATTTTGTTGCCAAGGAACTAGCTGCCCTCTTGAAATTCCTTCCTAAAGAACAATGTACATGGTACAGTAGTATGGATGATAGCAGGTTTGAGGGAGTGTACACGTACACTTGGAAGCAATTTTTGCTGTCATGCTGCTAAATAAAGTGGCTTAAGAGCCTGGTAGGACCAGCGTTGCTCCCAGATGTGCATTGCACATTTACGAGTGGCACATACATAAGGCAGTGTAACATTGCCACCTGGGCTGGAGCAGCTTTGCCAAGGAGGAGGGCAGACCTTCATGGCACCCCCTGGCCTTGTGCTTGGAAGCATGAAGTGCAGCACGCAGGGCCAGTGGGGTTGCTACGTTGACGTGCTTGTTCGCACACGCTGCATCCGAGGGACACATCACTTCCTCTGCTAAAGAGCATTAAATTATTAAAGGAAAGCTACTGGCTCATGATTGATTTATGGGAGCAAATTCCTTTCTAACCTTTTCACCCTTGCAAAAGTAACAATGCCAGTACTTTGTGCCTATGTACAACCCATCGCCTTTACGTGTCAGCTTACCAAAGGCGAGGATGTTACCCCATCTGGGAGGTACCCCAGTGGACCTGCCCAAAGCAACACACGGGGCCAGCGTCCCAGTGCCATGTGTCCCACCCTCCCATGCTTAACCATAAACTTCTGAAGGGTCTTTCAGAACTTTTTGCAGATAATGTAAATCTACCTTTGAGCTCTTAAAGCTGCTCCTCAGAGTGACAAAATGCATAAATTTTCTTTGGGATAATTCAAAAATATAATTAGAGTGATGTATGTAGCATACGGTAGCGTTCCAACGGCGCGTGATCATCAGCCATGTTAGTCAGTAAATCATAAGCCAAAGGAAATCTAAAACTGACTAAAGTCAAATCAGCAGTATAACAAAAAGTGACAGCTAAGTATATTTTAGTCTCTGCAAATATTTATAATGTGTGCTCATGGGGTGGTATTAACGTACATATATCTTTTGGCTCTGCTCATGCATTAATATGAACACGTTATTTGTTCTTTCAGCCCAGTGGACTAATATCAGCATTAGCTGTTTCAAAAACATTACCAAACCTTCTTCTAGGCATCATAGGAAAGCATTGTCAGGCTGGTTTTAAATTTAATACCTCTCCTAGAAGTAATGGCACAGCCCGCCTGAACTCCTAGATCAATAAGCTATTAAAGTCAGGGCAGCTTATCACAAACTTTTAAACCTGTCATCTAAAATTACTCTCTTTCTTTTTTCCTAAATTTCCAAACTTCCTATAAACTCTTGAATTTATGACTGCATTTTTTTGGTCACATTTGGTGTATTTGAAATGTGGCTACAGTTTGATAGCACTGTAAAAAGCAATAGTAAACGTGACTTACAGTTTCCTAGTCCTGAGAAATCATCTCTGCATAAGGTGAAATTCTGTTTAACTGAAGTCAGCAGAAGTTTTCCTATTGCCTTGCTAGGATTCATGACTGCGTCTTTTAAATCGGTCCTGTATTATTATAGGATTTATCAGCAGATAGAATGCTTTTGGGAGATTTTTCTTGAGCTCCTCACCAATTTGTGTAGCCAGCCAGCAGGCAAACCCCGATGAACTTCTGTAAGAAATGGATAAGGCTCCTCCTGGTTACTTTAGATCCAGAGTAAAGCTGCTAATGCCAACGCAGCTATTCTGGATTTATTTTGATGTAACTGAAAGTAAATAGACCCTAAATTCGAAATCAAATGGATCCTCTTATTCTTAGTGAACCCAGCCAACTCATGAAGCTCATGTGCAAACATGGCAAGCAGTCCTAAGACTTCCCCATGCAGCAGCACGCAGAGAGATTCTGGACTTGTTCCTTCCTAGTTGATTCCAAAATAATGGGTTTCAAAGCCTTCATGAAGCATCTGCAATGAGAACAGAGGACATTTTTATTTAATAATATGCAATTTGCAGCATAATTCCTGTCTTTTAGTACTAACAACTAAGCTGAGTATAGCTAGAGTGTAAGGCTGGCACATTCCCAGTGCTCTGTGGAGAGGAGGACTGATCTCCTGCCATTGTGCTTTTTACCTCATTGGAGTTGGCAGCTCACCATCCTTCATCCTAAGTTATCAACTGAACAAGAGACTAGTGGCAGAGCCGTGGCTGTTCTGCCTTTCATGAAGTATTGTTAGCTGGGGAGAGGGGCCCACCTGGGAAGAAGCACGGCATTAGTGAGTTGCCACTGCTTTATTGGAAAAAATACGTTTTTTCTGTTGCAAATTCACTGACATCTCCTAGAAGTATTTATTGGTGTGGAATTGCTAAAGTAAGGTGCTCTCCTACACTCATATAAGAAGCAAAGAGCCTTATTAGAAGGATACAGCAAAGCCCAATAATATTGAACGCAGTGCTCATGCATTTTCTAAGCATTAAGGATCTGAAATATTTCTAGGTTTTAAAAATTTCTCAGGAGTGTTGTAAGCCCTTAAGCAGTGGGCTGGTGCATAAAATCTAATCAAATGCAAAGGAAGAACAAACGAGAGGAGAAAAAGTTGACTTTTGCATTTCTAATTATTACTCTGATATTAATGAGGTCACATCCAAAACCTGCTTGAATCTATGAGATTAGCAATAACACAATTATTTTCAGAAGCAAGGTTTTCACATTAAAAACATCTCTGTAAGATATTTTAATGAAATGAAACTTTCTTGTATATGAACGTAATTAGGAAGATCTCCGTGAATGTGATAATTGTTTTAGGCCAAGTATAAGATACTTGGAAGCATGTTTTTCCTTTTTTTTTTTGGTATTTTGGATTCCCAGAAACATAACTCTGAGCTATATTGCTATCTGCGTGAAGCAGCTAGTTTGCACTTACAAAATCGCTCGTGAGTCCTCGTGAGTGAGACGCTGCCATTTCAGTCTTGTGGGAGTCATTTTTGACAGACACACGAGAGCATTTCACACATGTTGGAATAGGTGCTTCTTGCAGCAATTTTAGGAATTCTATGTATAATAATTGTATTTGCATTTGTAAATACTATTATTGCAAAGTTAAGGTTTCAAAATAAAGGAAATCAAGAATTAAGATTTCCTGTCTGATCTTAATTTGCTTCCCTTCTATGTGTGCGTTAAGCCATTGCCTTTAATTATTTGACTAGTTACTGTTTTTACTCCACAACTTCAACGTTATTCTGAAAGTAGAATGGATGTTACTTGCTTAATAGCACCTATTAGTATTTTGTCATCTTGTTAAAAGTGCTGGTCTCACTAACAGCACAGTATTCAAGCCTTGCACTGAACGAGAGTAATTTTTTTTCTGCATTTCCACAAATATTTAATGAATTTGTTTTTACAAGACCCAGAGTATGCAAGAACACCTTCTCCTTCCCATGTTACAGCTGAAGCCCTGAGACTCCAAAGGGTTCAGGTCACATGTTTCCAGTGAATTTAGGTTCCCTATTTAAAGCAGAGGGACCTGGTTTTTCAAAGTTCAGACAAAATGTAGCACTGGGCGTAGATTTTTAAAGCATAGGTGGAGCTCCCCGTGCCTGCACTGGCTGATGTGCTCAGAGTTTCGTCATCCCACACCCCAGAACCACAGGTAGGGTAGATGCTGTGCATGAAGAGGTGGTGTGGTCATGCACCTTCTAATTAGGGATCTTAGAGCACTTGATTAAATGTGGGATTTAAGTGCTCAGGTGAAAGCAAGTGCTTTGGCTGTTACTATTTCCTCTCCACAATGAATGAGGCAACTGAGCAAACACTGAAGGAACCCAAACTGAATTTCTCCACGCCTGGAGGGACAGCAGTTGAGCTAAATAGCTAAAGATAATTTTAATCAGCCATTTCATCTGGATTGGGATCTGTGTAAGATTTCACTGATGGAAGGTGACATGCTCCACTTTAATTGCAACCAGAGACTGGATGTTTTACAGAGGATCCTAAATGACAAAGCTGGGTGCTTTACAGGCCTGTTAAGTAAACAAAGTGACTTCAGTGGCAGGTGGCAGATGACTTGGTGGAAATTAAACTTAGCAGGGTTTACTGTTTTGGAAAGAGCAACATCAAATAATCTATGGAGCATTAATGGAAATAACAAGTATTGGCAAAGCCATCAGGAATGAAATGCAAAGGGAATCTGTATAGACAGATACTCAGTACTGCAGTGGGAGAGGAAATACAGACTTTCATCAAGGTATTGATCCTTCAGGCTCCTAAATCCCTTAATTCTGCAGAAATCCAGGGGGCTCCGCATGGCAGTACAGTGTGGTAGGGAAATGCTTGCAGAACTAGAGTCTCGGTATATGGCAAACGCCCTGACTGCCACATGCCACCCTTCTTGCTGGTTGCTGTTTCCTCTCAAGCACCTGTGAGTCTCTGTTGCCAAACAGGAGGAACAGCAGTGAAAATGGAGTCACTAGGGGCTGCCCTGGGCCCCAGGCAAGGCGAGAGCCTGCCTCAGAGTGTTGATTGCAGTGTCTGCTTAGCTTAAAGGGAACTGTATTGCTTTTCCTATCTTCACTGTATCATTGGTGCTGTTCTCCAAGATTTTTTTTCCCAAATCCCTGTGCATTATGTTTTGAGTGGTTTGGGGCAGAACAAATATTTTTCTGTAATCTGATTTCAATTAAGTTTCACTTAAACTAAATCTCATTCTCAGTAGGTTTACAATAAAGCTGTGGAGTTTTGTTCATGTTTAAAAAACCAAACAAACAAATTTTTTCTAAGTCATTTTTGAAGTAAATAGAATTGGTTTGGTGCCTACCAACGCTTTGTTTCAGAAACACTCTGTGAAACAGCATCAGAATTGCAGCTGCTGTGGCTTAGTGGAGTCCTTTGTAAACTCCTCGCTAGCAAGAAACCACCAACCAGCTTGGTGACCCCTACGTCTGCTTTTCATCTCCAAGCTGGGGAGTGGGCCCTGTCACTAGCAATGCTGAGCATGAGCTGCCATACCTGCAAGGGCATAGGGGTTCCTGAAATGGCTGAGGTCTCGGAACTGCCTTGCCAATGCACACTGCGGAGGGGTTGTAGCCGCCTGAGACCCAGTCCCTGCCTTCATCTCCCCCAGGAGGTGTCCAAGTGCCACAGTACAGCACTACGTTAGAACTGTGTTAGTAAACCCACAGCAACTTGGGAAGAAAGTTTAGATTGTGATAGCAACGTATGCGATAGGGGTGGGGAACATAACTGACCCTTAGATCCTGATTTGAAAAAACATATGAAAAGTTTGTCACTTTGTGTTAGATCTTCTAGGGGTAGAAGAAGTATCTTGGGTAGAAAATCCATCTTGCTTCAGGTCTGTCCCTACCTCACACACTTGGTGGGTCTCAACAGAAGTAGTTGCGAGATCAGACCAGACCCTGCAGGAGCCACAGTGCTGACCTCAGGATACACTTCACCAAACACCACCCTAATCATCTTTTCATTTTTCTCTCAGATTGTGGTTTAAACGTGCACAAGCAATGTTCCAAGATGGTCCCAAATGACTGCAAGCCAGACCTGAAGCATGTCAAAAAAGTGTACAGCTGCGACCTTACAACGCTAGTAAAAGCACACTTCACTAAGAGACCAATGGTAGTAGATATGTGCATTAGGGAAATTGAATCTAGAGGTAAGGCACAGTTAATGGACTTTCGTTGCTTTACTGATAATCCGTTTAGATTGATCTGGGTCATCTGGGTTTCTGCTGAATGCATGATTGCTCAAAACAGATTTGCAAAGACATTTTATGACTGCAAATTACTCTGCACAACTAATATTATACTTTGCATTGTTTTATGGTTCATACCCATTTATAATTTTTATAGATTCTGCTAGAAATTGCTTAATGGACAATTACTGCTTTATAGTTATATATTGGCACCTATCTTTCCAGTAATATTTTTATTTTAAAAATTAAGTATATGTGCTAAAAAAAAAGCAGTTAGTATTGATGTGTTTCCTCTTTCTAGTTCCCCTAGCACACACAGAATACCCTTTTCTAGAATTAGAGTATATGTTTTCATTCTAAAATAATGATTGAGCGTCAAGTATGCTAATCTCAGTTATTTTTAAATTGGTTGTAATTGGCTTAATATGTTTCTTCAGCTCCGAAATCACTTGCGTAAACATAATTTAGTGCTGATATAACAAGGCAGCTAATGCAAGGGTCAGGGTTAAAAGGCCAGGATAAGATTTCATTCTGAAAGAAAAGCCTGATAAGGCTTTTAAAACATGTCTGCTTTTTCTGCCTTAAATGAGGAACCTGGCAAAGGAAGAACTGGGTGGAAGGAAACTGTAAAATTAAGATTAATCTTGTTAAAATGTTCGTTGCAGGTCTTAATTCCGAAGGACTATACAGAGTCTCGGGATTTAGTGATCTTATCGAAGATGTCAAAATGGCATTTGACAGAGGTACAGTCTTTCCTGCATGCTGGAACTTTGTGCTGATGTATTAAATACACAGTTTTTCTGCACAGCCTCTCTCCCTCCACTGCATCAGTGGGCTGAAGGAGTCTGGCAGCTCTGCTAGCAGAAGGGGAACCTCTCCGTCAGAAAAGGGTATCACCTTCGCTTTGGCCTTCTTTACCAAAATCCACTTTTCTCCTTCCATCAGTATCTGTGCTTCAGTAATGATGTGCAGAGGAAAGAACAAAGCTTTCTGAACTGCTGCCCTAGTTTGCAAGTCAAACTGCGCTCAGGGGGGTGGGGGAGGGATAGAGGGCAAGTGGTGAAGTGCCTTAAGAGGGCTGTGCAACTTAAATCCATCTTTCTGGATGAAAGCTCCAAAATAATAAGATGAATACAACAGTGCAAACAAAGTTTGAATTTAATTTACAGTCTAAAAGAAGGTCAGTGAGAACAAACTCTTCTCTCTGAGAAAAGGCAGTGGGAAAATTAAAGGCTTTCCAGCTGCAGTCCCCCTGTCCCAGTAGAAATCAAGGCCAAAATCCATGCTAGAAACACTGTCTCCTGTTTTTCCGGAGGACTGGACCTATTCAGACAACATCTGCCTCCTCTGCAGCGTTAGCAGGGCGGGGAAGCGCTGGAGGAGCCAAGTTCTGGATCTGTGTCCACTGCGGTCAGGAGTAGGTAGTATGCTGTAGTTAAATGGTGAACACATGTTTTTCCTATGAAGTGAGGAGGCTGTGGACTAAGTTGGTTTTCTTTCTTTTACTTTTTTTCCCAGACTCCCCTGATTTCTCATTCAGTGCTGACAAACATGTTGTTTGGCAACGCAAAGTGTTTCAGAAATAGCTAAACTTCCACACATTTCTACAAGATAGATACTGCAAGATCAGGCAAGCAGGTTTTTTAAAAAAAAAAACAAAACACAAAAAACCTTACATTTTTGGTAATCATTTGAAAGGAAGAAAGGATAGGTTTCTATATAAAATGCTTGAGGTTTTCACCCTAAAATTACGAACTTCACAGCCCTGCAACTCTCTGTTTTGCTTACAGAAGCCAAAATCTTTGGTTCTGTCTTTTTCAATAATGTTTGCTAAGTTATTATTTTAAATGCTGTTTTACATCTGTTTGCATTTCCAAGGCTTTAATGTCAGTGCCTTCTCCACACAGATGGGGAAAAAGCTGATATTTCTGTGAATATGTATGAAGATATCAATATTATCACTGGTGCACTTAAACTGTACTTCAGGGATTTGCCAATTCCACTCATCACGTATGATGCCTACCCAAAGTTTATAGAGTCTGCAAGTAAGTATAACGCCTTTTCCTCCTGGTTTTATTCTCAACCTTTTCTTCTCCTTTTGTGCAGTACTTGCCTATTCATTTATTAGCTGTCGCATCAGCTCTTACCCTGCATGCCCTATTTAGTAAGGATTGCAGGAGTAAATAAGCACTGCGCATTACGACATGACCACATGGTGCTGTGTGGTTGGTTCATTTTTCTTTGCCTTTGTCACCTAGAGTGCTTCCATCACACATTATGGATTACATCATATGTCTTGCATGAATCCCTAGTACTTGACAGTGACATTAAAAGTCTGTTGGTTTTATGTTGCCAGAAAGAAAGTGATTTATGAAAGTGTTTAGAAATAAGATGTCATTTGTTCATAGAGGTGTCCGTTTTGAGTGTTTTCATAAGCTGATAAGCACTTATCCTAAAGCCACCTTCAAGGCTGGCCTTGCAGACAGCAGGTCTGCAAGCATGGCATTAAACCCAGCTGGAACATCTCTCCCAAGCATCCTGGCTGCCTGAAGCATCTCTGCAATGTAGCAGTCACCAGCCACACCTGGAAAGGTGTGAGGTAGCTGTGGGTAGAAAACAAGGGCTGGATGCTGGGCTTACAGCTCCCCTGGAGAAGGCTCTTTCCAAGTAGTATGGACACAGCCAAAGACGCTGATGGCAAAGTTCCCGGTACCTTCTGCTGTCCCAGGGTTGCACCTGTAGATTATTTGTGTAAAACTAGTCCAGTCAGCAAGACTTGCCACGAGGATTTTTTTAATAGGCTGCAGGGAATATTTCAGTGGAGTGCAGTTTGCTCTGGGGAGTTTTCTTTGTCCAAAACCAGTCACATCCTGATGGTGCTCTCAGCGCTCCTTTCGACAGGCAAACCCTCCACTGTGAGGTTTGGATGGGTTCTGGAAATCAGTAATCCAGCAGAGCTGTGAGACCCTGTCTTCTCTGCAGGCCACCTTTGTCTTTCTGTGTGTGAATTCTGGCTGTATATGTGGTGACAGTTGAACATCTGTGTTTCAGAAACCACCGATCCGGATGAACAGCTGGAAATTCTCCATGAGGCGCTGAAACTGCTGCCACCTGCACACTGTGAAACATTACGGTATCTCATGGCACATCTGAAGAGGTAGGTGGACTAGCTGGAAAGAACTCTTAAGACAAACTCATTTTTAGCAAAGTCCATGTTAGAACCCCCAGAAAAGTCTGGGCAAGGCCCACCAAATCCTGGAGATGGACTGTGGTGGGGAGTGATAGTCTGCACAACAGCAAATGCCCAAAGACTGGGGTTTATCCCACTTAAAGCACTTGCAAAGCACTTAAAGGAAATAAGTAAAAAACGCCGCAGTTTTGAAGCACAGAAGTCAACTGCCTAACAAATTTGCTCTATATTTAAGGTTATAGTGAATACTTATGGTAAAAAAGCTGTTCATATCTCTGGGAGTAATAAGTCATTCCTCAGGCAAGGAACTAATACAGCTTAATGACTGTAGACTGGTGTCTTTTTCTGCTAAGTCTCGTCTACCGTGGTCATCCCTGACACCCTAAAAAAGGCAGCACACAGTAGGCTTGATTTGACACCAGTTAGGGACAGTATTGATTGGTCTCCCCAGCCAATCTGGTGAGGTCTGCCAGCCGTTCCTCATCAGCATGGAGCCCCTCGTTCTACCTGACGCCTTCTCAAAACTGCAGGAACATAAATTCTGTCTGAGGTTCCTCTGGCTCCCCAAGACATGATTAAAGTTGGTCAGTACGCTGAAAAATTGTTGGAGAGAGACTGACGGGTGAATATCCAGTACAACAGCACAGGTTCTGTTTCCTTCAGGATAGCAGGGGAAAAAATCCATTTTAGTTTCTCAAGTAAAATTAATTTATTGTCAATATATAAGAATAATTCCCTTTCCATAGAAAAATATTTCATTTTAAGATCTCTTCTGCTTTATTCCTTTTATACTTGTTCTACAAGTAGGAATACATTGACTCTGATGAGTGCCTTGGGCAAAATTCAGCTACATGGTTTCTGCCCGATTTGTCCATTTATTTCAGTGACATTTCTAATGGATGTTTGAGAACAGACACAGGGATAAGAGACACGGGAACAAAACCAAACCTTACTGCTGGTGAAGTGTGAAGCTGATTTTTCCTTACCCTATTCAAGAGTAGCTGTTGCTGCTCTAGTTATCAAGTTGCTTTTGCACATTGTATTTCTGGTATAGGTGAACGATAAGGTAGAAGGGTGACAAAATTCACTCATTTTTAAACTTCCTTTTAATGTGTTTTTTAAAAAGAGCTGTGGTGCTTGACAGGCTGTTGTCTTGCTGCTGAGTTCAGTTAATAAGACACAGCTCCTTTATCTGGAATAATTACGGTGTGAAGACATAGCAGCTTGGAAACATCAGTCTGACTTGTTTTAAAATAAAAATTAAGGCCAAAGGGGAAAAAAGGAAGAAAAATCTTGAATTATTTTTTTTAATACCGAAGGATTTGTTTATGCAATGCAAGGTGCCTCAATGGTGAAAGAGAAATAATTTAGCCAGACTCTTCCAGTTGCTGTCCCTGGATTCCTAGTTGTGTCTGAGAATCCTTATGGATTAAACCATAGTGTGCATTAAAACATTTGCATAATCCAAATTTGTTTCCTTGAGCGAGACAATCCACTGGGATAAACCAAGGCAGAAGCTTAGGCTTCAAGGCACGTTTGTGTCTCCTGCGTCCGCTGCAGTGGGCAGCAGTGATGGCACACTGGGTATCGGGACATCCCAGCCAGGCCATCCTCCTCCTGTCCCCCCGTGCTGGAACCTACGTTCTCTGTGCTGAAGTAGAGCAGCGCAGGAGAGCACTAACTGTCTCTGAGCCCACATTAAGAAATGCCATCCCATGTCCCCAGAGACCATCGCGGTTGGACAGCAGTGGTTCTTCTGGCATTTGCTGAGCATACATGTTTCTGCAGTAGCCCAGGTAAAGGATGCCTCTCCTGTGGGTATAGTTCTTGGGCAAATTACATTTCTGGGGGTGGTCTGCAAACCTGCCCCACAGCAGGGCCTCAGCCCACAGCTTTGAACAGGTCGGATTCGTCTGGAGCAGCAAAATGTGGCCTCCTCCCCTCCTGCAGATAGGAGCCAGGCGGCCGGAGTCTTCCCTGCGGTGGGGCTCGGCACACCACAGGACATAATTTGTCTCAAAGAGGAACCAGGCATCCAGCTTGGCACAGTTAGCCTGCAGTGCCCAAAGGCTGGGAATTCACATGGGCTGTGCTTCACCCCTGTTGCCGTCGTATGCACGAGAGAGGAGCAGTGTGGCCACGTGGAGCCATGCCAGCAGGGGAACCTGGGCAGAATCCCACCTGGGTGGGCACAACAGCACAACTCTAGTGACTGTTTTCAAGCATATGCAGGCATAGTTGGGCATGGAAGGAATGTGAAAAACACTATCCTTTTATTTTTCACAGAGTAACGCTCCATGAAAAGGAAAATCTGATGAGTGCAGAGAATCTGGGCATAGTTTTTGGACCAACTCTTATGAGAGCGCCAGAACTGGATGCAATGGCTGCATTGAATGACATCCGTTATCAGAGACTTGTGGTGGAGATGCTTATAAAAAATGAAGACATTTTATTTTGAATATTTTGGGGGTTTTGTAATAAAAAAAGGAAGCAACAGTGTTCTATGGATGAAGGAATATTTTAAAGTAATTTAATGGCTCTTGTCGCTGAATTCCCTATTTGCTAGAGCTTTCGATGTATTCAGGATAAAAATGAAGGAACTCTCTGTCATTTCTGTAGTGCCATTCAGCTGATGTTGAAAAAGGTTAACACATACTTTCCAGTACTAGTAATCCTGGGTGTTTATCATGTTACAATGAAAAACAAAAAGCCTAAAGCTATTGCATGATTTGCTCCCTGTTCTCCCTGTTCTGGTGAGACTCATTCCATGAAGAAACCAACTGAACTGGTGCAGCATCTTTGTTCTGGATAGTTTGTGATTGTAATTCAGCATGTTTCTCCGTGTAAACCTGTTGTGAATTTGCTTTTATGTTCTATGTAATTGGTTTCTGATACTAAAAAGAAGGCCAACATGTAAAATGGAGCCTCCGGCAGTTTATTGACATTTCATATCATTCTCTGCCACTTTTGGGGCCAATTTCTTCTTGGGTTTCTTTCAGTTTTTTCATCATATAGGAATTTGTTTTTAACAGAAACAAAATACGTACTTTAAATGTTACTTTAAGTAATTCTCCATGATATTTATGGTGGTTGCAGTGAAATCTGCAATGCTGAGCAGTGTTCCTTTATTATTATTATTGCTATTTCAATTGTAATTTTGTATTTTTATCTGGCATGCATATATTAATTTATTAAATTTTGCTTTTAGAACTCTAACATTAAGCTATTTATTTTTATTTAACAAATGTGTTTCAAAAGTAGTGTTTGTTTCATTTTTTGCATTGGCAGTTTAACCCTCAACAACCTCTGACTCAAAAGAAGCGAGGTAAGAGTTTTACCGATTTTGACAAGACCATTCTGACCTAAATACCTGGGAGTCTGACACTTTGCTATGGTTCCCACAAATTACTCTTCAGTTTGAAAGTTTCTTCATTGTCCAAGGTAGTCCTCAAGAGTGCTTCAGAACTCTTAAACAAACAAAATAAGAATTGTCAAGCTGTCTACTACTTCGTATTTTTTATATATATCGCTCTAATCACCTATATGTGAACTGGAGTTCCAGTTTACTGTTACACCTTTGTAGCTGCCCAGAGTAGATGGATACAGGACTGAATTTCAAATGCAAATACATTGCAGAACACCGGTGTTCCCATGCCACCCACCTGGCTCTTGTTCTTCATTGCCTTGTGCATGGGGACAATACTGACATCAGAGAAGATCAGAGGCAAATGGCACGTTGATTCAGTTCAAAACTTTCAAGGAATGCTTTGGAGCCAAATTATTTTGATGAACAGTGAAAATGTGTAAATATCCAGGAAAGCAGAACCCCTGGCACAAGACAGAATGAGGGAGCTGGGGCAAATGGGGATGGAAGAGAGGTGTGAGAGTGAAATGGCAGGTCCTGGAAAAGTGGCGTAGCTGCCCTTGGGGAGGCAAGGACTGGCAAAAGTCCCAGAGTGAAGGCCTAGCAATAAAAGAAGGGAAAAAGGAGTGAATGAGCATGGGATCTGCAGGGAAGAAAGACATAATGAGATGCTATGAGAAGGGAGATGCTTTGGACACCTTCCCTAAGGTCAGTCCCGAAGAAGAGCAGCCAGGTGAGGCTGCTTGGGCAGCTCGGAGGTCTTGCCCTTTCCCTCCTCTCAGACAGCCAGCACCGTCAGGAGGAGGAGCAATAATCCCCCAGCAATGGCAAGCAGCTGTGCTCCCTTCCTGCAAGCAATAAAGTGCCTCCCTGTATCCCACCCCTTTCTTTAAGTGCACAGCCAGGAGAGGAGTGGGGAGAAGGCAGCTCTCCTGCAGCTCCCCTGGAAGTGAGGAATGAAGGATCCCAGGAAGGAAAGGGCAAAGCTGAGGGTGTGTGGTGCACGCTGGTAAGCTTGTGGGGAGTACGAGCAGCACTGGGCTGGGGGCTGGTGGAGAGGCAGACTGAGGGGAGGGTTTTGAGAGAATCTAAAGTATCATCCTTTTCTTCTGATTTTTATTTTTCTGGTTTATTTTTAATTTTCTGTAGTACTAAATGTGACTTGCTGCTGTAACTCCTGTATTAATTAGTGCACAGTATCACTTTATTTATCCCAGTGAACTGACACAGCTGGAAAACTAGGTCTCTGACCACAGTCTTGCCCACACCCCCTGCCAGCCCAAGTGCAATGGCCCATATGCTCCTCAGTCACATCTGCCTTGCACTCTCCAGCAGCCCCATATGTTCATCACTACCTTGTTTCTAAGCCAGCTCCTAAACATCCTGTGTTTCCCCACACTGCCTTGACAGCACGTGATGCATCTCCTCATTCCCGTGTTGCCTCACAGCCCTATGTATCCCAGTCCTCAGACCGTGCATCACTCCTGCTTTCCCTTCCAGGGTGCCTCACGGTGACTATGGCTGGCCCTTTGCAGTGTCCTATCTCCACAATCAGCTCTCTGCTCCTCGGCACAGCAGCACTCCTATGTCATCAGGTCTGTGATCACGAGATAGGATTTTTTTTCTAAATGCTGGCAAGGTTTTGCGCACATATTTGACACACACACACACACACCCACCCCCACACACCCACACCTATTATTTGTTACATGCTTGCCACTGCAGCTGTCCATTGCAAAAGCATCCTCTTCTCAAGGCACCCAGCAGTAGCGCTTTGCAGCTGACACAGGGCATGGTTCTGCCTCAGCAGCACTGGCTGTGGTGCTGGCACCCTGTGTCCTTTGTCAGCCCTGGTAAACCAGAGCAGCATTCGACTTACCTGAGCAGATGATGTATGTTGTTCCCATGCTGTGCAAGCAAACCTGAACCAGATAGCTGAAGTCCCACTTCTAAAGCAGGAAGTGTGTAGTAAGTAGGAATAATCAGGACAATTAGATTTTTGTTCTTGTGTGAAAGAGTCAGCTCCTCTGTCAGTGCAGCAGCAGATGGGTGCTGCTGACAGTAATGGCTGCTCTCCTTGCTTTGTAGATGCTTTTGACTGCCTTCAGAAGTGGGGATGATAGGTGCAAAGCTGCATCAGAGTCAGAGAAAAAAATACCCAAAAGAGCAATCTAAGATTCACTCTGAGGACAGTCAACCTCTCCAATGCACACAGAGCAAGCTCATTAGGCACTGGTCTCATGCTGGAGGTGCCTTTTTTCCAGCAGAGTTTAACAAGTGATTATGATCATGGAAGTTTCTGTAGGAAAGGAGAAAGCCTAAATGGGAATCCACTGCTGAGAGAAGAGCAATCAGTTTGCTGACCAACTAAAATTAAGAGGAAAAAACCAAACAAAAAACCCCCCACAACATACAAAACCAAAAGCTCCAGAACAAACCCCCTGAAAGCCCAGCTTGAGGAACATAACTTTTCCTTAATCCCTGTCCACCCCATCCCCTGAGAGCTCCTTAATGAGGAGTTACTGCAGCTACTCGGCACGGGAGCTTAGAGGTCAGGCAGCCAAGTCCCTGCCGTAATAAGCACACTTTATTTTCCCCTGTCTCACATTCTGATGAGATATGAAGGAAACTGTATGCCAAGTGATGATAAAACTTCAGAATATGTTTAACACCAAATAATCTCAGTGTTCACATAGATAAGGCTGACAGTGTCTGCTAACCACACTGCTCACCCAACACACGACAGAACTGCCTCCCGCAGAGCACACCTCTCGGAGTCTGCTGCACAGGTCGTGTGCTGCGTTAGGAACTGGAACGTGGGGTGGAGGACCACAACAGTCCATGAAATACCTGCTTGACTTTGAATCCCTGAAATCTGTATTTTTTTAAGTCTCTTTAATTGTGATTTTTCCAGTAAGTGTGTAGGCAAAGTCTTCATTTTAATCTTGTTTTTGTTACTATGCTAATGAAACTCTGATCTTTCCTGAGTGGTCACCGTTAAAGCAGATAGCACAGGAATAAATCTTGTCTTTGCAGTGAATTTGCTGCTACCTTTTGCTAACCAGGAAGATACTTTGCATGGGCATACAGGCAATCACATGATTTAAGTTATATTTATTCTAATTTCTAATTGACACAGAAAACGGTATTTTTAGTATTTGTATTAGTTAAATGACAATGCAATAAGTAACTGAGGCCTGTAAGAAGTAAAGGGTATCACTAAGTTGATTTGTTCTCTGAATGAATCAATTTCCATGATAAATGTATGTTACCACTAGGTCAGGAGTCGACTTTACTGTCTCTGGTGCAATGGGGTATGTGTCTACAGCACAACATGAGGCTGGGCAGGCACTGGAGCCACTTCACATGCAACATCTTATCAAAAGGCAGCTGAGCACAGTCAAAAAGATGGGAAAGAAGGGATTAAACTGAGGAAAATTTCTTTGGGCTTCCAAGGAAGAAATGAGGGGCACTGGTAAGGCGTACGAGTTGGTGGCAGTGAAGGAACTTGCACAGAGTATGAGGGAAAGCACGTCTTCAACAAGGATAAAGGAAGGCAGAATTATTAAAAATTACGGAGGCAGTGAATAACTGTTAAAAATGTATGTCTAGTAAAAATTAAATATCTGAACTACTGGGGAAAGAAGATATTGAGGACAGTGCTTGGGGGCATAATTAGGAGCTTTAGGATGAAAAAGGAAAAAACCTTGTGGCAATTTCAGGAAACATCCCAGCAGTGAATTAGGGCAGCGTTTCACAGGGGCACTTGACCTCTTATCAGCTGGGCCTGACCTCTGCAACTGGGTGGGGAAGATCTCGCAGCTGGAGGCAGGCTGGGCACAGCGCCCTGTGCTCTGGGCCTCTGCTCTGCAGGGCAGAGGGCAAAACGCTGCTGCTCAGGCTGTGCACAGCGAGCCTGTGAGGAGGCTTCAGAAGAGCTCTGCAACGAGGGAAGCAAACTGCCTTCGGAAACAAAAATGCAAACTTCTGTTTATGCCAGATTAACTGACAGGATGGAAAAACCTGTTATTTATGATTTCATGCAGTACCAGATTTTTCCTGCCCTTCCTCCTCCAATAGCGAAGAAAGAAGTAAAAGCTTCTAAAGGCATATATGATATACTTGCTCTTTCTAACTTAATTTTTGCATGCTGATGAATGTTCTGCAATGTTTTTATTATAGCTATAATTATATTGCAATAAGGGAAAAAAACATTTAGTGAACCTAGCAATCATGGATTTCTTTTTTAGTCGTTCAAAATTACTGCTTAGCAACTGCACATCAGCCCTAGCAAGCTTATGTAATGCAAGAGAATGAGGGTAAGGAATACGCTGTGGATTAAAGCAATTGCTGAGCAAACTATGTAAGGCAAGAGTGCCTCCTGCTTCGCTCACGTGCTAGCAGGAGCGTAAGTAAATGGCAGATGACACGTGCTCAAGAGCAGGGTGTGAGAGGCAGGGGGTGGGGCTTGTTATTACGCCCCCAGCAAACCTCCTCAGGGTCCCCTCTCTGCAGCACTGGGCTGGTTAGCGCTGCGAGCTTTGCCTCCAACAGGATCTGAGGACCTTGGGCTGATGTGCTGAGAGGAGGAAGCCTTGCGTATGCATCAAGTGATCTAACTCTTCAGTTCTTCAGCATCCCTTGCCTCTGGTCATGGCTGTGTCAGGTTACACTGCACCCCAGAGCCCTTGCATAGACTGATCGTTTCTTCATGCTGTCCTCATTTGCTCTCTACATGATCTGGGCACTCTTCCTGATGCCACCTTCTATATCTCAATTTGGACAGCACGATTCATGAACTTCTCTAATGTCTGTTGCTGGTTTCATGGTCAGAGCACCATTTTTTCTTATTTGGTCTCTCCCAAGAGTGATGTCAATAAGCTGCACGAGGAATTTGCTTCAGCTTTTAGTTAGATATCCTTTCCTATTTCTCATGTAAGTATTTTGTCTCAAGGACATGCGTAGTGCCTTGTATTACTCAGGTCTTTATCACTACTCTGCCACGGTGTATGGGAGCAAACAGTTCTTAGGCCTCTGGGAGCCGTTGATTAATGTATTTCTTGAGGCGATTGGGCACTGTTTTGAAAAATACATTTGGCAGCCAATCAGGATTCATTTTCAAGCACTACGTTGCCTGTAATGTTTTTTTCTTGCTATCAAGCCTAGAGTTTGAAGGCTAAGCTTTTTCTCTTTGCCTCTTCTTTTCATGCCTTATTACCGTGTCAGTAATGCAAATAGGATTGTCCAAACTATTTAACTATTAAAATTATCCATTTTGTAGATTAATATTCATAAGGTGGTGTATCCTAAAGCTTACTTGAAAGATCACTAAACCCAGAAGAATTTAGCACAGCATGGTGCTGTTGCTCACTGCTCATCTCCAGCACCTACTCTGTTCTCAAAAAGGGGAAGGGGAGAGATTCCTTTAATTGCTTTTTTCTTTTATTCTCTCTCATGTTGTCCAGCATCATGATGCTGGACATGTTGTTTGTACCATGCAAAGACTCTCACATGACATCTTCCAGTAAACTACTAGAATTCAAGTGCACTGGGGTTGCTGTGAGATGGGTTAGACACTACCAGCATGGTCTAGTACAAGATATCTCACACACACACACACACAAAAAATGGCATTTAACGCCCAGCTGAGCATCTTTATTAAAAGTAGGCATCCCAGCACATCACCAGTGACCTGCAAGCACAGGAAGCACGGGAAGAGAAGAAAGGAAAGATACCACAAAGTTTTCAGAATTAATTGCCTAAAGTAGTCAGGAAAACTGACCAAGTAAAATGGTCACTGGATGTTTTCTCTGCCTTTTTAGTGAAGGCAGTATGGACTGCTGGATGCTGACACTTATCTGGATGCAAAAGGCTGCCAGCACCATAGAGCTGACAGAGCAAACACTGACTGTTTGCTGGAAAACTAAAAGCAAACTCCAGTGCTGTGTGACAGGTTGGTGTGGATGTGACCTTCGGCTGCTAGGAGGATGAATTCCACAATTAGGCTGATCTGAAAACTAGATATTGGCAAGAATCGTTAAGCTGTAGCTCTGTTCTTTGTTTCAATACTGGTTTCTTGTAGTGCTTTTGCTCCTGCACTGCTTGTGTTACACTGACATTGCTCCCCTTGCTGTGCTGTGTGTTTACCAAGATATTCCCACTGCTGTCTTGAGTGGGGTGTTTTGAACTCCTGTCAAATCCCAAATATTGGTGAGCAGGGAAATCTGGAATTTGCATTCCTGAGTACAAACTTAGTGTGGGCTGTCAGAGGAGTGGTAATCGCCTCCTGACATCTGCCCGGCCTTCAGTCCCACCCAGACGTGCTTTGTCACTGCAAGCCCCCACCCCTCCTGCTGGAACCCAGACCCACCACTCACTGCAAAATATACTCCAAAAGTGGCTTTGTAGTACTTTAATTATCACTCTGAAGGTGTTTCTTGAGTTTAGGGTATGCTTTTTTTCTGTTTTATCAGTTATGAACACAAGCTTGTAAATTCCCCGTTGTCTAATGCAGAAGATGAACGTGGCAAAGATCTTGCAGCCTGCCAAGGAGGCAAAATAAACTTTGTGTGACAGGTGAGAGTTACACACCAGAAACCACAGAAGTCGGTATTTTCCATTAATTACCAACAAAACGCTGTGCATGTGCTGGCGAAGATCCCAACATAAGCAATAAAAGTGTGTATTTTGGCATGAGGTCAGTCCTGGGTAAAGCAGACATCAACAGGTCCATGTGCAGGAGCAGAAATCCATCCCAGGAGCTAACAGACAGCATGGGTAGAGGATGGTGTTTCCTGCTTTAAAATGCTGTAGTGACTCAGATAGCACAGTGAGCTAAATGTTGACTTTTTAAAGGCACTCACTGCATCTCTAGGTGAGAGGGATGCTTTGCAGAGATCTCCGTTAAGTGTTTTCTGGGCTGAGGGAGGGCAAATGTTGTGTGTGAAGGAAGAGTGCTCTGCCACTTGGCCTAGTTGCAGAATTAAAACCAAAATAAACTTGTTTCTATGTGTTTATCCAGCTAATACTGGCAATGAGAGAATCTGCACCTCAAAGCTAGCTATCCCAGGGCTCTCATGGGGTTGTGGAGGTGTTCTCAGGGTCACAAAAGTTTATCCCAGGTGTACTTACTGCAGGTGTGATGTGAGATGGTTTAGCACGCGGGCCTCTCCCCATGGTGTGAGCACTCCACGGGAAGCAGGTGACCTCCAGATGGATGTTTGTGCTCTCATCCCAGAGCCAGGGCTGTGTGGGGAATGTGCTGTGGGGTGCTCCATGTTCCAGGAGTTAATTGCTTTTGTATTTGGGAGCAGTGACATTGCAAAAGGGTTGTAGTCAATTATATCTTTATGGGCCAGCAATCGGAGAAGAGCCTATGTCATTTAAGAGCTAAAAGGTGATTTTTATCTATCTTGTGTTGTTTTTTTTTTCTGTGAACTGGATAAGAGGAGCAGCTAACCAGTGCAGCAGCTTTTAAGCATCAAAACATACTTCCCACATTGCCAGTTCTTTCCACTGGCTGTGTAGTAGAGTTCCTCCCTCCTTCCCAGAATGTCTTCAGGAAAACTTTGAATTACAGAATACCAGCCAAAATGATTTGGTCCTCATAGGAGCTGAACAGTGGCTTGCTTTTATGTAAAGCTAAAATTGAACAGTCTGCAATTACTCCAATGGAGAATTATCTGCATTTAAAAACAGATGTGTGTCTGTTTATCACGTGTAAGTGTGAACACCTCGAGGTGTACTTTGGGCTACATGCTGTCTGTGGTCCCACTTATGAAAGCCACTGTATGAAATGGAATACGGGTATGAAATGATATATGTGCATTTCCAGAAGTCAGGCAATGCCAGGCTCTTTCTGCACTTGCAGTAACTCAACTATATACTTATGAAAGCGAATCAGCATCAGAATATGTACCCAAAATATAATACGATGGTATAAAGACATCTCCAGAGGTAGAAACTTTGAGGAGAGCCCCTGGATGCCCAACGCTTGCTTAAACACTGCCTTGGATATCTCCGCTGTCAGTATGTGGCGGAGCTTGCAGTGCCTACCTGGGTCCCCACTTTGACACCCAGGCCACTGTCCCTAGCTGGTTTTACTATCAGTTGTCGGACTGGTGCCTCACAGAATTTTTCTGCATCTGCAGAGAGAAAACTTCTGCCTGATGGCTGCAGATGAAGTTCAGAGCAAACTGCAAGAATGGCTGTGCTGGTGCTGACCCTACGCTTGGCTTAGCACCAGTGCGTCCCAGTCATCCAAATGTGTTTAAATCTAGTGAAACCTGGGCATGTTTTCTACCTTACTAACTGAGTCTGTGCAGTCAGATACTGCTTAGTCTGGGCGCTGGGGAATAGTGCTGCTGAGCACAGGGGTGATGGGGTTCCTGTTACAATCATAGAAGAATAGTTCAGATCAAATAGCTCTTTTCCCTTCTTAATGTCTCTAGGACAAATCTCTTACATGGGATGTTTTCTGTAGTAGCAGTGGTCTGTACCAGGCTGAGTGCCTTTTCCAGCTGTTGGCGGCTCTCTCGAGTGCCGGTGGCGTGCCCACCGCACCTTTGTTGGCCATCTGTTGCCATCTGGTGGCAATAGTGCTGGGCCGCCAGACTCGTGCGAGATGGCTTCCAGCGGGAGATGTGCACCATGCTGTCTGTAACTAGGGGCAATCTGGTAACAAACACATGGCAAATTCACAAATTAGTTGTCTAACCATCTGCCTTCTCTTAGCCAGTGCTGCCATAATCTACTGTCACCAGCAATGCCATTTTTCTGATACCAAAATGCATTTAAAAATGCATATACTGCATTTGGAAGCTAAAACCCCCAAATTAACACTGCTAGTATTTTTCAACTTTTGTGCCCTTAATTTCTCTGATTTTCCCTACTTTTTATATATTCTCTTTATTCGTTTCACTCCTGCTTCCTCCACGCAGGCTCTGCAGTCCCTGCAGCTGCTGGAGCCTGCTGCGTCTGCTCCTCCTTGTCAGGCATTGCATTTATGCATGCAGTTCTGTGACAAAGATTTTGGTGAAAATCTTGTATTCCTCCCTCTGTCAAAAGCACTGTGAATTCTGCTCACTTGTAACTTGGCTGTATGATATAACCCTGCCGTAAAGACTTACCTGCAGTGGTAGTTGTTCACAGATGGCTCCCTTCAGGCTGGAGTGGGCAGAAGCCCACTTGTTCCTGGTACATGAATGAAAGGAGCAGTGCCCTAAATTCAGCTAGCAGTGAGTTCTGCTGCTTTCCAGTCGACACGAATGAGACGTGGTCTGCCAGGCTAGCATGATGGGAAGTGGGCTCATCTGAGGTCTGGCAGGCCTCACAAACCAAGCCAGAAAGCTTGGAGTTGAGAGAGATGTGAAAGGTGTTTTTCTGAGTGGGGATAAAACATTTGTCAAAAAAATCTCTCAGTCCTTTGAAGGTAAAAAAAAAAGAAAAAAAAGCTTCATAATGACGCATCAAATTCAGGCACTCAGTAGAGCTTGTCCCCTGCCCTTGCTTTTTCACCTCGGTGAGAACTGGTAAGCAGCATTCACTTCTCTGTCCATATTTAACCGCAGGAGCTCAGGTTGCCTTGAATTTTTGGGGGAGGGAAATAGTCTTGTGTTTCTGCCAGTGGATGTTCCTTGCAGCCAGGCTGTTGCTCCCTAAGGGCCTTCTCCAAATACCTGCTCCTGCCTCTTCCAGCATGAGCTCGGATTTCCAGGCAGTGAGGGGTAGCTGGCACTCGAGCTGGGGGGGCTGTTCTCAGCTCAGCCCAGTGGCAAAAGAAATAACCCACGTGAAGGCTGTACACTTTCTGGGGCTTCTACAGATTCTGCATCCTGCCAGTTCCAAGCAGCTAGACCATTTTTTCAGGGGGGGGGGGGGGGGGGATAGAAACTTGTTACCCAAGACCTATAATTTGCCAAAGACCAAGGTAACACTCTCCTCCATCTGTTTTGGAGTGAACCTGCCAGCCCTGCCTTGGGTGGGCAGGAATGCTTTGAGAGACCCTGAGGGGATCCGGGGGGCCATCGTCAGCATTCCCGCGATGCTTCCATGCAATTGTATCTCCACTGGGCATGGCAGCTGCCCGGCCAGGGATAAAGGTTGGAAGCAGCCAGACGCTTGTTTGAAATAAGATAGCTGCAACAAAGGGAGTTGCTGGCCATGGCACAGGCCAGGCCAAGGCCAGGGTTATGTAGATGGAGAGTTTTTACTGAAGGGTAATTGTAAATGCACAGGTGGAATGCTGAGTTACTGGAGAGGGGTGGGTGAGGGGGAGTGATTTAAAAAAGAAAAAATTTAAAATAATAATAAAGGCATCCAGCATGAAACCCCAAACCAGCTGGCAGACAGCACAAAGGGTATCCAGAAGAAATAGAAAGTACGTCTGGTGTCACCCAGAGACAAAACTAAGAAAGGTTTTTGTGAGGAATGTTTTCTGGAAAAGGCAATTTGGAACGGTGTGTAAGAATGGTTGTGGCAGGTCACCTAGAGCAACGTCCTGTCTCCAGAAAGCAGTGCCTAGGGAAAGGTGCAAGAACAGCTTCAGTATTAGGCAATATTTCCCCAGGACTCTACCCCAGCCTCCTATGACTTGTGACTCTGGGACTTCTGCGACAGACTTCTCGGGGTGTTTTTTTATTTAATAGCATGAAATTTATTTATCAAACTAATTTTTCTGAATACACACAAACTTCTGGCAACCAGACGCTCCTGTGGCACCGAGTTCCACTGCAGCCACACTGTGTGAAGGAGTGTCTTGGTTAAGCCTGCCAACTCTTAAGTTTCCCTTGATGCCCTCTACTTTTTTGCACTGGGACAGCACGTGAATCCAAATCTACCTTCTCCAGACCATTTGGGATTTCACAGACCCTCCAAAGCTCTTTTTCTGGCTTCTCTGGCATACTCTTCAGTATGAATTGAAGGTTCATACTATCTATCCGCTCCAGGTATGGAAGCCAGTCTATACCATGGATGTCATCGTCACATTCTCCTGGGCCTTTTCCAAGCCTCCTTTTGAAACCGGAGAACCAGAACTGCAAAGAGCACTTGAGGCACCATGGATTTATAGCAGCATCTTTCCTGTTTGCTTCATCTTTTTTCCTAGGAACTGATGGACTTGCTTTTCTCACGCTGCTAAGCACTTCACAGAACTATCTGTCTCAAGATTTTGTTCCTGAGTGATATCGGTGAGCTCAGAAGAAGTCATCATATATATAAAAAGTTCTTCACAGTTGGTAGTTTTCTTTGCTAGCCTGAATAACTGAGTATTATTACCAAGCACCCCACTTTTCACCCCTTTTCCAGGTGACTTATGACAATAATGAACAAGCACTAGCATGCCCTGCAGAAATCCACTGGATCTGCCCTGCTATAGAAACCAATCACATTCCTACCATTTGCCTTTCGTGGTTCAGTAAGTCTATAGGTATCTATGGGAGAGGTTTTGCTCTTACTTCAGGTTACTTAGGTGAGTTAGCAGCTTTCAAAGGGGAGGGACTCTACCAAATGCCTTCTGAAAATCCCAGTAGACTGAAAACGATGGATCTCTCTTGAATGTATTTAACTTCTTCAAAGAGTTCTCATCCATCTGTGGAGAAAAGGGAGCAGCCTCATCCCAGGGCACAGTCTGTGTGCTGGTGAGGGTGCATCAGAAATAAATGACTATGATCTGTTTTCCCTCAGAAAAACAAAATCCCAAGTCTGGCAAGTTGCTCTGTTCACAAAGGGTGATGCACAGCTTTGGGTCTCCAGCTCAGGAAATTTCTGAGATCTCACCAAGATGTACAGTTACTCAACAGAAGATTCTTTATTTATATATTTATTTGTTTATTAAGTCATGGCTCACATTGCCACTTCGAGCAAATGACCTTCTGTAAACTGCAAAAGATGCTTGACTGGTGAAACATGTTGTGTTCCCGTTTCCAGCCTGGCAGTGCGGTGGCCCTCAGCTGTCATTCCCCAAAACAGGTGCTGTAAATTAATACCTCTTGGTTATATTTCACCAGCACCCCGGCAGGAGACAGCACAGCTCTAAAGAGACCTTAAAGGTGCTTTGTGCATGTCTCCCTCTGTATGACTGCAGCAAGAGAGACCCGGGATGATGAAGGTCCATCGCATACTCCTCCTCATCTCCGCAGGTAAAGGTGTTCCGACCATTGTCTTGAAGGGGAGTTGGCTCCTTCCTGAGTGTGCAGGACCAGGACTTTGTGCTTACATTGGTATGAGTGAATGTATGTTCTGGGAGCAGCCTGTCCTGTTGATAAGGTTTTATAAACATACCAAATCACTTGATGCTTTGGTGCCTTGGTAAGAGCTCAGATATCTGTCATTTCAGACACCGGATATTTCAAAGTGAGAAGTTTCTGTGTTTAATCATTTTTCTCTCTGTCATGTTTTTGCCATGCTCCCATTTACTCTAGTACTGCATGTATTTAAAAATGTGTGAAAGGATCTAGTAAACATGGCTTGAAATGTAACAATTAATTGCAAGAAATTTCATTAAGTTGTGGGACTACTGACAAGGAAGCAGAATTGATTTGCAGCTGCATGTGTGGTACTAGGATAATTCTTCTTAGAGTGTCTCTTAAAAGAATAAGTATTTTGTGGTCCAAGAAGCTTACCACCAAATTCAAGCAGTATACCGAATTCCTACCAAACCACACCAGAAGGTAGCATTATGAAGGATTTTAATTAGATTAATAAAGCATCTCAAAGAGATTGACTTTGATATGATGCTGTGATTGTAACTTAAAAATGGAAAGACAACTGCTGCCCAGCCCAGCCTCCTGGCTGGGGAAGCAAGCAGTGCTTGTCTGCCGCAAGCAGCTCTTCTCTATTGCATCCAACTATTTAATATCATCTCATGGCAGGACAAGGCCGAGACAGAATCCTTGGCATCTCAGCTCAACTATATAAAAGGAGCTGATAAAAAAATCAGTTAGGAAACAAGGGGAAATCCTGGCTTAGGTTGGAGTCAGCAGCAAAATTCCTGTTGACTCCAATGGCCCAGGATTCAAACTGAGAGAGGGGAATGCAAGGATGGGATCTGCCAAAAACACTTGCGGCGAGGCTCAGCTGTTCTGTTCCTGCTGGCTACCTTTATGATGGGAGGCATACAAAAACATCCCCAAGCCCCCCTTTCATTTGCTTCACTCCCCTGTAAGAGTGAAGCAGCTGCTGTCTGGGTATGTGATGCGGCTGCTTGTTCTGCAACAGGTGATCTGGAAATGGGGTTCATCTGTTTCTCTGTGAGGTGGGAATCTGAGCCCTCACCCCTTGGGAGTATGATGCACGTGCACTGCTAAGGCTGCACAGAAACAAAGCTACCTGCCACTTTCACTCATGATGCCCTCTTCTTACAAGGGCTCTTTCGCATGGCACTGCTGGCTCACGTGAGCAGTCTGAGCTCTCCAAGGACAGGTTGAGACCTTCCCTGAGGGGAGGGAGATGTGAGACCACATTGTGAATGGATTCCTCCTCTCTCACCACAAGCACAACCTGAGCAACTTTGGTCATGGAGAGGAGCTCCTGCTGGGCTCAGACTTCTGATGCAAGGAGTCTGGGTGTTGCTTTCACCTCAATGACTGTTGTGCTTGGCCCTGTCCTTTAATGTTACTGTTACAGGCAAACCTGTGGAAGTGCAGGTGGGGAAGACAACATCAGAAGTTCCCTGATCATGGGTAATCTCTGCGCTTAACTGTCCACAAGTATTGCATGTAAGCACAGCTGTGGGTTGGGAGAGCCTGAAGGAGATTCCTAATGCTCAGACTGATGTTCGTCATCATGGCTATTAGGGGTTTTTTGTCTCCTGGTTGGAGACTGTTGTTACCTTACTCCTAAGCTGACTTCCAGATCAGACAGGCAGCTGCCCCTGCTGACTGTGTTTGCAGTGCACATAATGCACACCTGAAATGAGGAGTCTCACAGGGGACTACTTGCTGTTGGCAGTATTTCCTTCATGCCCACCTCAGACTGACAGTGCTGTAGCCTGTCCCCTGTCCTATCTCCCTGATGTGACCCCTGCTGTCCTGCAGCTCGGCTGGCCTTGTGCTATGAAGACGAGACTCGCCTCGTCGAGGACTTGTTCAAGGACTACAACAAGGTGGTGCGCCCAGTGGAGGACCATCGGGATGCCGTCGTCGTCACTGTTGGGCTGCAGCTCATTCAGCTTATTAGCGTGGTACGGTATGAATGTGTGGTACATGTTGAGCCACTGGCTTACGTGACAGTGCCAAATGGTGTCACTTTTCTGGGGAAACAATTTTTCTCCTTTAATTCTGATGTTTGCTGCTACTGCCTCTTTTTTTTTTTTTTTAAAAAGGATGAAGTAAATCAGATTGTAACAACCAACGTACGCCTGAAACAGGTAACTCTAAATATTGCGAAGCATTTCATCCAGAAACTAAATGCACTGGACACAGCCAGGAATTAACTACTCTGTTACACTTTCAGGGACAGCTTGGACAGGTGGGTCAGCTAGCAGAGCACTTCTTTCTGGGGTGTCAAGAACAAAATGCGCTAGACAATTAGAGCCTTAAGAAAAGCATTTTGCATTGTATTTCAAACAGTAGACTTCTGGTATATTTATATTTTATATTATTTTATTTATTTTTTTATAATCTGATTAAACCAAAATTTAAGTTAATGTAAAAAATTATCTGGGGGTCCCACTAGCATATGCTCATGCTTACCTGCATGTCCCGAAGCAAGGGAGGTGCACGTTTCTAGGAAGCAGCAAAACTACCCCCAGAAATGATGGAAGAGGCTCTAAGTGGCTGAAATACTCCCTCTTTAGCAATGGACAGACGTCAACCTCAAGTGGAATCCAGATGACTATGGTGGCGTGAAAAAAATCCGCATCCCCTCAGACGATATCTGGCGGCCAGACCTTGTTCTGTACAACAAGTAAGGGGTGCTGGCTGCCTGGGGAGGTGGGGAGCACTGCTGTGGTGGGGCTGCTTTCCCACAACATCTGGTCCAGCTTCAGAACAAGCTTCTCTAGGAGTGGGCATGATGGCACTGGGGCAATGTTCATTATTCTGTCCATACTGTTGTTAAAGTCCTTTTCCTTTCGCAGCGCAGACGGTGATTTTGCCATTGTTAAATACACCAAAGTCCTTCTGGAGCACACAGGCATGATCACATGGACACCACCAGCTATTTTTAAAAGTTACTGTGAAATTATAGTCACGCACTTCCCATTTGACCAGCAGAACTGCAGTATGAAGTTGGGAACTTGGACGTACGATGGTACCATGGTTGTTATTAACCCGGTAAGCAAGGAGCTTGTAGCTGGGAAAAAGAGTAAGCACTTGGCTAAGTTTTTAGGGAAATCTCAGATTTAGAATGGAATATAACCTTGTTTTGACTGAAAAATAAACATGCACTACCTGTAAAAGAAAAAACAAACAAACAAACAAAACAACAAACCAATCAACCTGTTCTGCTTTTGTTTGTTGGATTTTTTTTGGGGGGGGGGAGGGGAAGATTTTTCTCTGCTCATGACTTCCATTTCGAAGGGCTCTTTCCCTGTCTTCTCAGATATATCTCCTATCTGTAAATATTTAATCAGTTTGCCTTTTTAGTTAACTATTCCTGCCTGTTTCTGTAAAATATTTAGCTGAATGCTGTGTGAAGGACAATATTCTAAGGGAAAATAACATAGACAATACTGGTTTGCTCACAAAAAATGCATGATGTGCCTGAGTTATTGGAAATCTAATATTAAAAACTTGAAAATTTTTGCTGTCAGGAGAGTGATCGCCCAGATCTGAGTAACTTCATGGAGAGTGGGGAGTGGGTGATGAAGGACTACCGGGGCTGGAAGCACTGGGTTTACTATGCTTGCTGCCCTGACACCCCTTACCTGGATATCACCTACCACTTCCTCATGCAGCGCCTGCCTCTCTACTTCATCGTGAATGTCATCATTCCCTGCCTGCTCTTCTCCTTTTTGACTGGGTTAGTTTTTTACCTACCCACAGACTCAGGTACGTGAATTTATTCATTTGCCATATAAATTGCTCTTTTAACAAGTTTGAAAATCACCAGCCAACTTGAAAGGCAGCATTTACTAAAACTGGACATTTCAGGTCAAAATAATGGCTCTAAACATCCTGCAAAGAAAAGGTGAGTGCTGAAAGCTGAAATTGATATAAGTAAATTGGGGTGATTTCCCACAGAAAAACTGTCCAGTTAATGTCTGCAAAACAAAGATTTGGCTATTTGATTTTTATACTTGCCATTGATGTAGTTAGCATGTTAGTACATCAGGCAGTAAGTGAGCACGCAGGGGTGAGGCCCTTCTGCACTGTGCTAGATCAGAGTTTGTTACCTGTTCACACACATTACCTCGTGTGACACAGAATAACCCTAGCCTCTTCTGGCCTCCTTTGTCCCTGCTGAGCAGACCTTGCTCCCTGCAACCATTTCCTCTGCTTCATTCATTTTACTTTGTGTCAGCTTTTCATACTGCTTATTTCACAGAAGGAGCTTCATAAAATTACTTGATGTATTTTTCTTTTGGTGGAAAACTTTATAGAAAGTTGAACTGGATAGAAAAAATATGTGTGAATCCTGTTTGGTGGTTCAGTTTTGACATCCAACATACTGAAAGATCTCAAACTAGCAACTGACCTCTAGTGTCAGATGTGATTTTTGTCTGCCCGCTCAGTCCAGCAAGCAAAGCCACAGGAGGCTGTGGAGCAAGCATTAATCAGGTGCATGCACTTCATCATTCAAAATCCACCACCCATTAAGTGCTCCTGGCAAGTAATCTTTCCATATCTATCACCTATACCTCAGCCCAGTCATCCCTGGTGACTCCCACCTTACTGCTGGAGCTGACGCTATGGTAGGCTCTGGGGTTTGGCCAGCCTAGCTACTGCTTTGGATGCTGGGAGAGATGATAGAACTCCAGATGCAATCACATGTACTTGTGTGAATAACCATCATCCACATCTACATCCTATCCTCTCGAATAAATACTCTCTTCACTAAATGGAATGATACAAACAGCAGTGGTATTGTCTTTTTTTTTTTTTTCTTTTTTTCTTTTTTTGCATGGCAGGTGAGAAAATGACTCTCAGCATCTCTGTCCTGCTGTCTTTGACTGTGTTCCTTCTGGTCATTGTGGAGCTGATTCCCTCCACCTCCAGTGCGGTGCCTCTGATAGGGAAATACATGTTGTTTACGATGGTGTTTGTCATCGCTTCAATCATCATCACAGTCATCGTCATCAACACCCACCACCGCTCCCCAAGCACTCACACCATGCCACACTGGGTCAGGAAGGTGAGCTCTATGGCTTTGCACCTTTACTGGTTTCCACTGAGCGCTCCATACTTTATTGACAGGTTTTCTAATAAAAGTCAACAAGAACTGGGGGAGTAAATGCATCATGTTAAATCTCTCTAGGCACAAGAGCCTGTGTTTACTACTTAGCTGTGCATAAAGTCAGCAAGACTGCTAAGGTGCTCCTTTGAGCAGCAAAACTGCCCATTGGGGTAGAGTCTTGCAGGGAACAAATGAAGCATAACACAGGCAGCTGAAGGTATATAGAAAGAAAACGGGCCAGCTGGACTCATGTTACATTTCCTGGTCTAATCCTCCATCTGACTGCAAAACACTGCTGCCTGCCAGTGGCCAAGTTTGCCAGCCTGTGTGAATGCAGAGCACAAAGGCCATCAGGGATACCTGCATTCAGCATCACGTTTTGCAAAAGACAGTTTAGCAAAAGCCATGTTCTTCTCTGTACTTTTCCAATAAGTACAGGTGCTCTGCAGTCCTTGGGAAACAAGCAGATCCGTGCATACTAGGCTAAATGGTAACCATGAGATGCAGAAAGAAATTGTATGTCTGTCACTACAAGTTCTTTGCCAGGGAGGCAGTACCAAAGGGGATTCATTCAGTCATTCTTGCCTTTTTTTTTTTTGAGCCTGCCTGGGTTCATATTAAAGCATGACATGAATAGGAGATTGTTCTGTGGGTTTCTAATTATACTTTTAAGGCTACAGCTTACATCAGATTCACTCTGCAGCACAAACAATCCCTGCAGAAGTTAGATTTGAACAGGCACAGGTTTAAAATTGCTCTGACAGCAAACCTCCCTTACTCCAAAGGAAATTATTGTAGATCTTATATGCATGTATAATAAATCTTTGTAATGGCAAAGTCAAACATAAGTAGCCAAAAGAGACCTGTTGTAGTCTGTTCTTCAAGCCAGATTCCTAAGCAGTATGTTCCAAATTAGATGAGATTGATAGAGCTCTGTCAGCTTACACCAACTGAGGGTCCACCCCAGGATGTCGCACCCCCCTTGGTGCGTAGGTGTTGGCTATATGGCAGAGGAGATGGCTTCCTGAGAACATGTGACACGCCTGCAGGTGACTTCATCTGCCCCAGGATGTGAGGCTGACAAAAGCCCCAGTGTGACTGAAGCACAAGCTGTGACATACTCCCAGAGGGAATCTGTAGCTGATCCAGCACAGGAAGGGATTTAGGAGCAGAGAGGCCTGCCTTTGTTCAGTACACAGCTGTAACTGTAACACAGCCCCACCGACCTGCAAGTGCCACCTTCTCCCTCTTTGTTTTCAGATCTTTATTGACACAATCCCAAATGTCATGTTTTTCTCTACAATGAAACGACCGTCCAGGGATAAACAAGACAAAAATATTTTTGCAGAAGATATTGATATTTCTGAAATTTCTGGGAAGCCAGGTTCTGTGCCTGTCAACTTCTACTCCCCACTTACCAAAAATCCAGATGTGAAAAATGCTATAGAGGGAATCAAATACATTGCGGAAACAATGAAATCGGACCAAGAAGCCAGTAATGTAAGGCATTTTTTGTGCATGATTCTTTTCTTGCTCTCCAATTGCTGCAGCTTGCTTTTTTTTTTTTTTTTTTTTTTTTTTGGCAAAACATCCCCACCTTACAAAAACACTGCAAACCCTGGTTTGGCTTTAGGAGGGGACAGTCTTCTCCCCTTGGTGCAGTCAACAAGGATTGACACATAATGGTTGCAGGTAAGAATTGAATCTTGCCCCCCCCCCCCTCAAAGAAAAAAGAGGGAAAAAGAAGTGTCAGTGCTAAGGTTTTTTAAATGTGGTATGTGAAGACATGGAGTGTCTGAGTAGCAAAGCAGTTTCGAGAACTGTAAGCAAGTTCCAAATCACATTCTTCCTGTCTCTGACTCGGGCATCTTTCCCTTGTGGTAAGCGAGCTCCTGCTGCGTTTGAAAAGCCAGGAGCAAGCCAAACTCCAAAAGGCTAGTAGTTTTATCTGAGAAGTGTTAAATGTAACTTAAAAATGATAACTCCAGTTGAATAAGGTTTTATTTTATTCCTGAATGCTAGAATTAGTCCCTGCAAGTGAAGCATGTCATGAGCTACTCCAATTACTGACTTTTTCCACCCTGCAAGCCAAAGGAAGGATAAATGCGTGTCAAGTCACATATGGCAGTGTTTCCCAGGAAAACCTCGCTCTGCCTCCCTCTAGCGCAATTAGTCCACTCTTTTATTACGGTTATCACAGCTCACACAGATTTTGCATCGATAATTCAGTCCTAGCACTTCACCTTTCTAAATGATCACAGACCTTTCCTGCTGAGCTACAGGCTAGCCTGAAGATGAGGAGGGAATTCTTCAGGACAATTATTTGGGCCATGTTCTTGAAAAGGAGATGCCTCCTTCCCACAGGCAGGATTTACACCACAGTGTTTGTTCCGGAGACCCAATTCCTGGAGCATGCGGAACGGCTCTGGCTGTGGTCTCATGTTCCCCATGACTCCTGTGCCCCTCTGCAGATAAAGTGTTACCTTCAGTGGGGCTGGCGGGGCTCCCATGCCACTGGGCTTTGCTTCCTCCTAGGCTTACAAGGGAGGGTCTTCAGGTTACTGGCAAGCGCTCCCTTCGGAAGTGGAGCCCAGCTGCTTCTGTCATCTGGGCACCACTGAGATCACTTCCAGGGGATTTCAAAAAGTCAAGTTCCCCAAATAAACTGAAGGTTGTGGCTTCTGAAGGCTGCCACTTACAAACCACCTCAAAATAGTAATAATTATCAGTGTCCTCTAGATAAATTACAACAGCCTCTTCTATATGTGGGGCAACTATAAGGCAAAAGTAGAGTGTGTCTTAGGCCAGTGCATGTCACTTTGTAAGGCAGTGTTACACAATGAAAATCCCAAGTCCTCCTGCACTTAACACCTCACACTCTGTTCGCTTATGTTTCTGGCTTCCCACAAAAGCATCCAGCAGAAACACCATCACAGAGCAAGTGGTTCAGCATCCCACAACTGGGAAAGAGACTAAGGGAGCCGTGGAGGTCTTCCCAGACTTTTGAGTGCAAACTAGGTATGGAGGGCAGGGACGAGAACTAATTAACAATTGCTTAGGTATCCCAAGAGAATGAAAAAGCAATAGAAAAACAAAAACCAGTTGAGCCAAATCAAGTGTTTTGCTTTCAACATTTTAAACTCTCTTTCAAAAGCAACCATTTGTCAAAGAATTAAGCTTTAATTAAATTGTTCACCAAATTTCTGGAGTTTCTAAACAGTTTATTCTTGAAACTTGCATTTCTAGGTAGCTTAGGCTTTCTGAACTGCTGACCTGCTTTTGAGAAAAAAAATGAATATTTTTTGCATAATAATAGTGGAACTTAAGGAAGAGCCTTTCTGTTGTTCAAGAAAGTAAATTACAAGAACACCCATAACAAACAGGGCTTTACAGAAATTTTACCATCTCTTTGTTTCTTTCCCAGGCTGCAGAAGAATGGAAGTTTGTTGCAATGGTGGTTGATCATCTTCTCCTTGGTATATTTATGCTAGTTTGCGTTATCGGAACACTAGCTGTATTTGCTGGTCGCCTTATTGAATTAAATCAGCAAGGATGAACATCAGCTGGAAACTATTTGCTACCCTGGTCAGCATCTGAAAGCATCTTAAGCATCAAAACCTGGCCAGCCTCCGAAAGTTTCACAGACAGGAATCGGTCCCTGCTGGGAAAGAGCAGGGATAATAAAAAGTAAGGCTCCATACTTAGCAGTTCTGAGCTGCTGCTCAGTGGCATTTCATTGCCAAAAAGAAAGACTTGCATTACTGGTAGACTGAATGGCTGCCAGCCAGGTTTTGATCCTTTTTACCATTTATTAAAAATGGTAATGCATTAATAAGACTGTCTGACTCTGTAACCCACAGATACAATTCCAGAGAAATCAATAGCAGTGTAATAAGCTTTAGCTGAACTGTGAATCCGTATCCAACTTTAGCGTTCAAGCTGGTTTCATTATCTGCTCTGTGTTTTTTTGTATTGGCACGGTCACAAATGACTCTTCTCGTAGCACTAGATATAACCAGCAGAAATATCTCAAACTTAGTGCTTAAGCTCTTGATTTTCATGCACAAATCTGAAATGACTGACTGTCCTGTGTGACTCTACCTGTAGCAACTCTTGATGCAGCAAAGAGGAGGGACTGTTCCTTACTGTGGGAAGGATCCACTCTCAGCCAGTTGGGTCCCACAGGTATTTTTTGCTATCAAGTCCCATGATAAAGGGCTTGTAGGGGAAGACATTTTGCCCTGCTCTGTGACCATCAGGCATCCCAGTGACTGTGTTGCAGTTGTCTAACTTATAACACTTGTTAAAAATAGCCCCAAATTCATTATGTATTAGTGCTCAGGATTTTCAGTTATGAACAGAGATGTTCAGCAATTGCATCCTAAAGGAAAAGTTTTGACCAGAGAGGAAGGGATGTATCCATAGAATAACCTGTATTAGACTTCTCTGCTCCAGGAGGCTGGTTTCCAGTCTCCATTTTGAGTGACAAGTAATGTGGGGGGCAGCTTCTAATGTGGGAGTGCTCAGTATGACATCTTAAACACAGTTCTCTCTGTCCCCTGCCCTGCTGAAATATACCATGAGCACTGAAGTCATCACAAAGATCATTCCTAGGGAATGTGTGAATCTCACTTTTACTTACGTATGACAAAATGACAAGACACACACCCCACCACCCGCCCCCAATCTTCTGAGCAACACAAATAAATACCCAACCTTCATCCAAATGTTGAGCAGCAGCTCACTCTAGTGGCTAAAAGAAAGTAGTGCTGCTTTTGGCCAAAGACCTTCGAGTTTTAGTAAAGATTCAACACGAGCAACAAGCCTATGTGTGTTTCAGTAACACAACATGGAAATACTAGCAGTGCTTCTTATTTTTCTCAGAAATAAATAAGGAGAGGTGGGGCAACTGATACAAGTTACTCATCTTTCCCAGCTGGTTGTCCAAGCCAATAGGACTACTTTGCTAACAGCTGTAAGTAATTTGCTGTGAGTTTAATAAAATAATTCATATTACGTTAATGGTCTCTACAGGAATGTGTCATGTCTGCAGAGGACAGGCATTTGAAACGCTCTATAGAGAAAATGAGGCACTTGTGCAACACTTCCATCATTGCATACTGTGTGCTGGACAATGTTTTGGCGAGCTGCAGTCCTAAGCAAAGCAAACAGTTTGGGGCAATCGATCACTTGTAACACTCTGCTCAGCTCTTAGGGTTTAGATGATGGTAATCTTTGCCTCCCTGGATGATCATTAACCCTGTAAATGATTGCTGAAGATGTATGCTGGGTGAAACCTCTACTGGCAGATGGAGTGCTTGCTGCAGCTTTGTTTATCTTCAAAGTAAGTTCTCGGCTCTTGGCCCTTGGAGAGAGTCACGCAGTGCCCCGGCTCATGACAAGCTTAGCTGCAAGCTAAGCAGTGCCTGAGACTCCTAATTTGGCCAGGACAATGTCAGAACAATCTTCTTAGATCAATGTGTGGTTGAATCTTGGCATTAAAAATAAACATGAAGTAGTAAGATTCACGGTGAGCATTCCCAGTATCTTTGTTCAGCTTCCCCAGGCACAGCAAATCTGCCTTCCCGTTGCTCTGAGTCTTCATGAACTATTTGCACCTCAAAAGATATGATACCAGGCAAAAATAGACACTAACAAATTCTCTTCTAGGCTGCAGCATCCAGGCATTGTAGTCTGACTCTCCAAACAGATGGTCCCCCAAACATCAGTCAGCATGCTTCAGGAGACAGTTCATCTGCATCTTTTTTTGCTTTGAATACTCAAACTGTCTGGGTCTTCTTTAATCTCTGTTCCTAGCTCATCTTTGTGGCATGTTTTTCTTAGGTACCACTAACATCCCCTGTTATCAGTACCCAACTACTGAAAGAGAGTACCCTTACCTACATACAGACTATTTCTTCTCATCTGCTACCGTCCTTTTAACATGTCAGCACATCTGTACACCTGTTAAAATAGCAGCTTTGGAGGCTGTAAATATGCTGTCTCAGTCACTGTCAAGGCTAATTTACTGTCAATGTGTAAGTACATATTGTCTAACAATTTCTCATTCACAGTAATGTAATTTCTCCCTGCAAACTGAACACTAAACTCCCCTCTCTCTTGCTTGGGTAGCACCAGCAGTCCACAGGAGATGGCCTGGATAACACTTGTGCAACCCACATGTGTGTCTCTGCTGCCTCACTGCCTTCAACAGCCAAATTTCAGCTCTGAGCTTTGACTAATGATTTTCCTGATAAGCAAAACAAGAAACAGACCTCACACACTCATTAAGTTTTTCTAATAAGTAAGTATAAAAAATAATGAAAACACATGATGCTGAAGTAAGCCAACCTCATTTAAATGACATCAGACCAGGGGCCTGTGGGTGAGAAGCGTGTCACTTTGGCAGTGATGGTACTCTGAGGAGTTAACTTGTCCCTCTTTTAACTGCCATCTTCTTGCTATTAAAGCTGATTTTGTTCCCTTTGATCTTGTTGATAACACCCTATTTATGTCCTTAATAGACTAGCTCTCTAGAACATCTCCATCTTCTTCAGTCTGATTCTCTTTCCAATTTTTAAACAATTTGGCAATTAACTTTCCCCTTCCCATCCCTTTAGCTGACCTTCAGCTACTTCTGACTGTGCCATGGATATTTTGCTCTCAGAGATGCAATCATCCCAAATCTCTTTCCCCTTTGGCGCTTGCGCTGTTCAGGAGACCTGTCTCTTCTGAGGGGTTATTTGAATTTTTAAAAGTCTATTGTCTTGTATCAGCTCCAAGGGAGCAATTTCACCTCTGCACGAGTCTGTAATCAGAACAGGCTCCTGTTCTCCATTGTCACCAGGCAGATGAGCTAAATTTGATGGTCTTAGTCTGTCTATTCAGCCAGTTGCATCTCATCAGCTTTGTCAAACGTAGTTGAGTCAATCAACAGAGTGAGCAGAAAAATGACATTCACTGAACTCTAAATGCTTGATCATGAGCGCACATATGCCAGGTGTGATCACTCAGCTGCAACTACTGCCCGGGCCCTGAAGCCTCCTTCAGTTTGAGAGCTTTTAAGAAATCAGATTATTGTTTCAGGCAATTGTAAGAAAATTTAAGTACTCATTTTTTCTCCACCTCCTTGCTGTGGCTGTCTCCCCAGAGATGTGTGAAAGCAGTGTTTTGTCAGCATGCTGACTCAGCAGTTCCTGTTTCCACAGCTGAAGTCAGCCACAGTGGGTAAGGACAGCAGAGCAAAAGAGTATGTGTAACACAGGACCCCTCCTGAAAAAGTCTGTTTTCTGGTATGGTGGCATGCGAGATGTTGCCTATAAAGTCACCGATAGTTTAGCACATCAGAAATGCTTTTGACTTTGGACACTTTTAGGAGGTTGCTGTGCTTGCATCTAGTTGCAAGCCCTCACGTTTTCCTTTGTTTACTAGTGCTAGATAATGTCTATCACAGCCTCCAGAACCCTAGGCATACTCCTGGGTGTAAATTCCCTCCATCCCCCCCTTTTCTTCCTGAAAAATTGTGAAGTTTGATATGAAGTCTCCCAAGCTCCTCTCAGATGAATGTTGTGCAGACACTGGCTTCTAAAAAAGCTCTGGAGTACTTTCTCCTTTCTGGAAATCAAATCCCACAGACAGGACAATTGCACATTGCTTTTCAAAAGATTCTCTAAAGCAATCATACTGCAGTCCCTGGTAAGGTATGAAAGACAGGCAGATATGGAACACAACTGACCTGCAAGCAACCATTTCCACATTCATTGCAGGAGCCCTGCTGAGTTCCACTGGCTGTAGGTGGGTTATCCACCACAAGGACAGGACAGTTTCACTTGTAACCATGCAACAGGCCAGACTGACCAGCGGGCAAGAGTCCAAAGCAGTTTGTAGGCTACCGCAGCACGGTGATGATAGGTCACTCCATGGATTCCCCATGAAGGACAACTCTTCCCTAGCAAGGGTTGTCATTGTTTCCTGTCAGCCCAGCACAGACCTTCAACTGCAGCGCATCTTCCAACTTCTAACAGCCGAGCTATTTATCCCACATGAAGCCTGGAATAAACACATCACATGATATTTCTCCAGTACTTAAGTCAAGAGGAAGCTGTTTGCCTCTACGTGACTTTTCAACTAACCACAGAATCACAGAATCACAGAATGTTAGGGATTGGAAGGGACCTCAAAAGGTCATCTAGTCCAATCCCCCTGCCAGAGCAGGAACACCTAGGTCAGGTCACACAGGAACACATCCAGGTGGGTTTTGAATATCTCCAGAGAAGGAGACTCCACAACCTCTCTGGGCAGCCTGTTCCAGTGTTCTGTTACCCTCACTGTGAAGAAATTCTTCCTCACATTTATGTGGAACCTCCTATGTTCCAGCTTGCATCCGTTGCCCCTTGTCCTATCATTGGATGTCACTGAGAAGAGCCTGGCTCCATCCTCATGACACTCACCCTTTACATATTTATAAACATTAATAAGGTCACCCCTCAGTCTCCTCTTCTCCAAGCTAACCAATGACCCAAATGCAGTATGGCATGCTTAGAAGCATCATGTGGATTTGTGACCCACTTTAGGGAGCTTTAGGTCTGTAAAGGCAGTAAACAGAGTACCTGCAGTTTTTCCATTTGTGAGCTCCGTAATTTTTGCTTGCAAGCTAATCTAGGTTATGTGCATGGGTCAGAAGAGGGTAGAGAGAAAAAATTCTACCTGTTTTTGTGTTCATCTTGTAATGCTCCAAGCAAGCAATGACACAGAAACAGAGAAATGTCCTACATAAAAGCCTGGCAAGGTTACACTGAAGGCAAATCAGTAATGCCATTGCTCTTAGGGCAGCATCTCTCACCATAACACTGTCTTTTGGGCAACTGGTCATCTCCTGGTCAAAGCATGAAAGTAAATCGTAGCAGGTTAGCTCAGCACACAGATAACTCAGTCTTTGCGCTTGCTGGGACATGTTGCTACAACGGAATCAAGAGCGTATTTTTCTTTGGGACACCTGTCCCGAGCATTCATATATTTTAGACAACAGTGTTATGCAGCTGCTCAGCTGGACCACATTCATGCATGGAGTAAACAAAACCCATCCAAATAGCTCAAAATATGAAATCCTACAGAGAAAAAAGCACGTGGGATCCATGTGTTGGCTCAAATAGGCACTCAAGACACAGGCCTCACCCTTCCAACCTTGTTTCTATCTGCCCAAGCTACTCCATTACATATAATTTGGGCATTTTTCCATTTCAGACCTCAGCACTGGACCCAAAAGACATTAACACAAGTTTTATTTCTAGAAAAGTTAGTCAAGCTGAGAGGTAAAAGGAAGCAGAATCTATGGCTTGTCTGGCAACGCAATCTCTGCGTGAGTTAATTGAGGTAAGAAGCACAGATGCCTTTTGGGGCGTCATGTAGAGAGGGGTAATTGACCTTCCCACACCTCTGCAAACTGCAAACCTTAAAAGGGAAAAAGCAAGTACCTCTTTCCCACTGTTTAATTACGTTTCTACTCCACTGGGTATGTCTGCCTGCTGGCTCGCCATTCCCCGAGCTCCACTACCCCTCCCCTGCTGCTGCTATTGAGGCCGTGGGAGGCAGGTGAGGAAAACGATGTGTGCTGAGAGACCTGCGGGCAAATAGAGCATCAGGAGCCGGGGCGAGGGGAGACCCCGCTTACCGGCCCCTGGGGGCTGCGGCTCTCCCAGGCGGCCTGGGTGGCGTGAGCAGGACCGGGAGGGTGCAGTGCACCTCTTCCCTCCTGACGGCGGGTGCAGGGGAGGCCGAGAGGTTACAGAAAGCAGAGCTGCAGGTAACAGGCATGGCCAGGGAACCGGTGAGGGTTTGGACAGGAGGGATCCCTGGAAAAGCCACCCGTGTGCACAGTTCAGGCCTTCAGCACCTGGGCACCTGAAAACCTTTCCCCGTCACGCGGTTATCCCGCTAACTCCGGCTGGTCTGAGCCTCCACGGAACACCTGGGGCAGAAGGGCCGCAGGTACGGGCGGGGGACACAGCTCTCACGCACCCCCACTCCTGGGCATGGACACCGCACGGGAGCGCCTCGCTCCGCCGGCCGGGCCGGGCTGCCAGCCGGGGGCGAGGACCCCGGGAGACGGGGCGGACACCCACGAGCGACAGCGCCCCCGCTCCGCCACACCGGAGCATGTGCGGCGGCGCGGGCGGCGGGGGAGCGGCGCCCCAGAGCCGCTTCCTGCCGCTATAAATAGCCGCCCGGCCCAACATGTCCCGGCCGCCGCAGCGGCTGGAGCGCCGGCGGGACCTGCCGTCCCCTCCCGCCGCGTAGCCCGCCCGGAGCGCGGTAAGGGGGCGCGGGGCCGGGCGGGGGAGGCGGACGGGGCTCCGCTCCTGGCGGGGCGGGCAGGGCGGCGGCCCCGGCGCCGCGGGGTGCAGGGGTGGGGGCAGCGGCCGCGGCGGGCCCCTCCCGGGAGCCAGGTCTCGCTTCGTGCCTGTTTTCTCTTCTCTCTTTTCTTCCAGACTGCTCTGTCCCGGGCTGGGACGCGCTCCTCCTGCCTTCCGAAGCCGCGGGGCTGCGAGCCCTCCCCGCTTCCCCCTCGCTCCCCCTGGGCTGGGTGCTTGCCCGGGATGGAGGCTGGCCTCCGGAGGCAGCCCCTGGTTCCTTGGGGCAGCTTTGACCGTGCCTCTGCCCCCACCTCCGGGGAGGTGGCTGGTGGCATCCCTGCCCATCCCTGCTGTGGTCCAGCCGAGGCTGTGAAAGCCCGGCTGGCGTGGCAGGGTGGGGAGAGCCACGCTGGAGCTGTGGCACACACCGCTGCCCGCACGTGTGGCACCCGAGCGGGATGCCATTACAGGTGTCTGTGTGGCAGCCTTCCTCCCCCTTTCATCTGCAGCAAGGGCTGAGGTGAGCCTTGTAGTTCGGCTTTGTGGTGCAGGCCACCGAAGCAGGTCTCTGCCCCCCGGGCTAGCTCGTGGCGGCTGTTTGAAGGACTCGGGTTTGGGAACCTCGACTAAACAGTTTTCATGTGTCTTCCCTGTTGCTTGCCACTGCTACTCTAATGGCTGCACTTCAGCTTTTAATAAACACCTTCTGCACTGCAGGAATGTCTCCTCTCTGAGAGTACGTGCTGTCTAGCTGCTGCCATGTGCCCTGCTCAGGCCTCTGGTTTAAAACAAAAGCGATGCAGAAGCTGTCTGTGGCATGAAGTAGGGTGTGCTTGTCCGGGAGCCCACTGAGAGGTACTTTTAAATTGCTTTTTTGTTCTTGTAGTGCTTCCTCCAAGAGCAAGCCATGCAGGCAGCTGTTCTCAGTTGTCTTAACCTCCAGAGGATGGGCAATGTGTTTTGCTCCTCGGTCACACCCTTTTTCACTCTCTTCCTACTTTTCCCTCTGTTTCTTCTGTCCATTAGCTCCTCCAGGCCCAATTGGGAGCACAGTGCAGAGGTCCAAGAGGCCATGTCAAAAAGAAGAGGTGTTCTTGGAGTCTGTTTGCACATTACCCGCAGTGTGCCCCGCCTGGGAGCCTTGCCCTCAGTAAAGGCAGGAAGGATGGCAGTGCTGCTGTGGAGGGACCTGCTTTGGCAGCGCAGGTTTCCGAGTGCTGTGAAGCACGAGGCAGGCTGAGCTGGCCTGTACTTTCCCCTCTGCCGGAGCGGGCGAGGGGAAGGAGCACGCAAGGAGGAAATACAGCTGTTTCAGAGCACTTCTGCCCTGTGTGCAGCAGGAGCACGTGAGGGGAGGACAGATGCAGAAAGACATTTCAGGAAGAGAGTATGAGAGAACTGGCAGGGGGACACGGACAGAGGAAAGCTACAAATGGAGAGGAAAAGCATTTTATATGCATACATGTTGTGTTTAAAAATCTATTTCTCTAGGGCAAAAGTAAATATTCTAAAAGTATGAGATTGTATCTCGAGTCCCTGCTGCTTTTCATTCCTCGGGTATTATGTGTGTATTTGTCCCTCCCTCTTCTAGGCTGTTCAGCATCCTCTGACTTCAAGCAGAGCAGGACGTTGCCCTTAGCATCTGCCTGTCAAATGTGTAGTTCTCCATGTTGAACACAAAATGATTATTTCCATAGTTGGTTAAGGCAAGTTTCTGAGGAATGTGAAGCAAGAGGCACGCCAGTTTCTGTGGTTGGCCTTGACTGGAATTGAGCTTTTTGGGGCAGGGGCTGTGCCCGGGAGGCTGCTGTTACTCTGCACATTGCCCGTGGCAGTTTAGGCATTTCTGCCTCTACTCCTGTCCCTCCCACCCCTGTCTTATCTCTTATTGCTGCTCACCTGTTCCTCCCCCAGTGCGGCAGCTTGTTCAGCCTCTCACAGTTATCCCTGGGGTTATGCTGTAAACTGAACTGCTGAAAGGTTCAGCAATCTGGGTTGAAAACCTCTGGAAAAGGAAAGAGAGGAGGAGCAGTTACTCCCTCTGTCTGTACAAATGTCCCGGTCAGCTCTGTGCTGTCTCTCTGCTGCCTCCTGCTTTGAGATCACTCACCCCAGCAAGTGGGAATTAAAACAGCTAAAGCTCTTTAGCTGCATTCTAACTTCAGTCGCTGCCTTAGTATTTCTACTGACATTACACTTAACTTTCTACAGCATTACATTACTCTGGCATCAGGTGTAGCGAGGTGCTGCCTTTAGGGGCTGCATTGCTACAGAACTGTTAGATCTTTCTATTTTTTTTAAGAGAAAGCCAGGGCCATCACAGAATTACATCAAGGCTTCAGTGCTTTTACTCATGCAGGAGAGTCAGAACTGAAAGTCTGCAACCAGAAATGGGTATTAGCAGCAATTTCCCACCTGTGACAACAGGTATGACCTTTACATCTTGATGGCTGCAGATCCTCATCAGTGGAGGGGCCACTGAGAAGCAGGAGCAATGCTAATCCCTTTGTGAAGGAAACATACAGCAGTATTGCTCTCCATTGCCTAGTGCATAAAGTTCGAACAGCTGTCAGTTTTCTGTCCTGCTTGTATGAACACCTGAGCTTTTCTGGAGAGAGAACAGTATATATTGGCATTGCCTGACAAATGTGACATGAGGACAGGAATTTGTAGGTTTCCTTTAGAGGCATATTTATTGGTTTTGGTATATATACATTTTGGTAAAATGTCTTTATTCAACAGCCTTTGGAAATGTTCTGTGCTAACCAGCTACATTGAATTTCCATCTGGATAATGGACTTATGTATAGAAATCATGAGAAGTAGTGATGCAACTGCAAGGAGAGGATTTCTTTGAAGTTTATGCTCTTGCCAACATAAACATATCTTAATTGTGGCAACAATTCACAACAATGAAGTGTTATAAAAATTAAAATCTAATTAAATGGGTTCGTGCTCTTTCTACTGACTTCTCTTATTCCTGGCTCTAATGCAGACACTTTCTCCTTTTCATGTTGTGCGCTTTAACATTTGCTCTGTTGGATCTGTTATACAAAGGGCCTGTTGGGTATCTTGGTATGAAATCCATGGTGTTAGCTGTATTTGAGTTGAGGAAGCATTCTTATATGGGGAGAAAGTAAGTTTTGTGTTGGTAGAACAAATCTTGGTAGCACCAAACATGAGGATACTGGAAGTGGTCACAAATCTTCAAGGCAGCTATTCGTTCTATGTGCTCTTGGGTGTGCAATCACCATCTACTTGTTTAGCATCTTGCTTCAAAATGTATGTGAAAAATGGCTGTTATTAAATAATAACTGCTGAACTATTAGTTGGCAAATAGCCCAGAAAAGGGAGTATTAAAGCTAAATTTAATAAAGATCCCTAGAGTTGTTCTTTAGTAGGTTTCATTTAAAATATTTTGGACTCTTGTGGTGACCAGTACGATAGTAGTGTAGTGCTCTCATGTAGGACCAGCTACATGTATGTGTATGTCTAGATATCTGAAGAGGAAAGAGGGGAAGGAAACTGACCAATTGTTTACTACATTAGTACTCTTTGGTCCTCTGCAAACACTGTGCCACTGCTGCTGAGTTGTAAGTGAAATGGAATTGTGAAAAGATTTTTTTTTTTCTGTGGAAATAACCCTGCACATCAGGGCTCTGAAAGATACTGCAGTCACTTGTCAGCCTTGCCGGCATGCAGGTCTGAAAGAGCAGCTGTCCTTGGGTCTCATCCAACTCTGCTCACAAAGATCAGGGAAGAGTGTCTCTGAGGCTGGAGACACAAGTGGTGAGGGAGCAGTTTCATCTAAATCTGAGAGATCAAAGGAGTTCAGAATAGAAAGCTTTTCCTTATTCCTGGAAGGAGATAAATGGGAAGCACAAGGAGTAGCGCAAGAGCCTGTTTTGTAACACTAATTTGTGCTGCAACCTCGTCAGGATTCTTCTACATTTGTTTCCAATGACACTTAAGTACACTTTGGAGTTAAACAGTTTAATTTTATAACTCCTTAAACTAGTGATGTTGCAGAAGCAAAAGTTCCTAATACTTAAGCTGTTCATGTGGCACTTGTCTTTCATCTCTTCAGTGTGTAGCTCCTGCCGTTCCCTTCCTGGAGCTGAGCCTGTGTGAAGGGCCCTCCTGTCCTCCCAGTGCATCTCTTCGTGAGAGGGCTCCCCTTCTTATCGTTTGAGCTAAACTTCAGGACAGCTCTCCTGCTGAAGAAACTATAGGATATTCTTTAATGGGAAGTAATAGGGGGGTTAAAAGAAATGCTCTTAGCAGCTTCAGTGAGACCAAAATAGCTTGTGCATTTTCTCTTGTGATAACTTAAGAAGTTGGGTGAGTCCCTCTTCCTCCTTCCAATATTTTTGGTGAATGCTGTGCTTAAGTGCTGAAATCCTCTTGCCATTAAGAGCAGGCTTCTCTCTGAATTTGCCTGGACCCCGACTTAAGAGGACCAGAAGTGAACCCTAAGAAGAAATTGCATTCCTCAGCTCATACTGCTTCCTATGAAAATTACCGGTAAGGTCCTCTGTGGTGAGGATGGCCAATCACTGAAACTGGTTGACGAGAGAGATTGTGGAGTCTCTGTCCTTGAAGATGGTCTAAAAACTGGACTGGACAAGGCCCAGGCAATCTACTTTAAGCCAGGCTAGCCCTGCTAGATGAGATCCAGCAGTTCCTTCCAGCTGGCTGTATTGCTATGTTTCTGCATTACTGGACAAGCATGGCTGCTTTTGTCTGTCCCCAGAACATCTGGGAATAAAAGTGGTCTCAAAACATCCAAAAATGGCCTTGAGAAGTCTGAATAAAGACTCTGGAAAGTAGAATGCATAGAGAAGCATAGTGTGGGGAGGTGACTTTGCCCAAAGTCCCATAGCAGCAGGTCGGTAATAATGCTTGGAGAGGATCATAAATCTCCTGACTGGCAGACTAGTGCCTTAGTAGTGAAAAGATGCTGTCTTTACACATAAAACCATCTCCTTTCCCTACTCAACTACTTTCAGATCACTTGGCAACAGAGACTAGTTTTACCCTCTGAAAAATCTTTTTTGTTTTTTTTTTCTGACATATTCATAGGGGTTTTTAGCACTAAAGAACAGTTTATTGCATTGACTTTTTCTGGAAACACTGAGAACATCAGATCTGGAAAAGAATTTGGTGAAATAAAGACGAGCTGCAAAGGAAATTTTTAGAAAGTGATGTTATTCCCAGTTTGCTGCATAACAATTAATCTCTTATTTTTAAGAGAGGAAAAGAGCAGAGGAAGCTCTACACTGAATCCAAGTTTGAATCTCTCTTTGTTTAGAAAAAATAAAAATCACTTGAAAACTTTAAAATCTGGAAGCTGAGAAGAAAACAGATCAGCATTTTAAAGAGTACCATGGAAGGAGTTAAGCTGTGAGTTAACTGCATCTGTGTTTCAAATCCAAATGCTATGAACAAGGCACCATTCAGATCTTCAGTTTTAAGTTATGCTGAATTCGTTATGCTGTGTTTGTTTGAATTCTCTTCAGAGGAGAAAAAGAAAATCATGGCAGATTAAAAAAAAAAAAAAATCATTACTCTTGTTTTGGTAGCTTGTTTCTGAAGGGATGAAGCAGGATTCTCCTCTCCAATCTTTTTTTTTTTTTTTTTTTTGCCTAGCACTTATGCGGGTCATCTGCTAATTATTAGCAGCTGTGAAACTATGGAGTTACATAAGCATAACTAAAAGTCAGTGGAGCCTTGCATCATTCAGCAGATCTGTCCATCACTTATTGTGGTGAATAACAGATCGGTTTTGTAACTCGCTTGACACGGGTATCTAAATTCTAAGAGAGCATCAGCAGGCATGGGATGTTGGGAAATCCTTTAAGTCACAGAAATCAGATATGATAATGTGTTATTTTATTGTCACCACAACCTGTTGTCCAATTATACATGTGCTTTGCTGTTCTGTGAAGAGAGCTGTGTGTCAGAATAATGCCCTGCAACAGCTGAGCCTGCCAGCTACACAAAGCTGAATTATCTGGGCAGCTTTGCTTGGAAGATGGGTATGGGTGCTATGCCTGCCTGCCGTGGAAGCATGGCAAGTGTGAGTGTTTGAATGTATCCCAAATTAGCCATGCTCAGTGATATGGCTGAATACAACCAACTGTCTTAAACATTAGAAGACCTGTCTTTACAATGGGACGTGTGTAGAGCTGAGAACTAGGGATTTCTTGGCGGGGAAATAGCTGCAGTGCATATGAGTGTGCTGGCATGAACAGCCTCAGGCTGGCAGGTCCAGGCTCTGCCCCCAGGTTTGTAGTGCTGGCTCAGCACACTGCAGGATTTGGTTAGCAGCATGAGTTTCTTCCCACTGAACCTTGAGGGGATATAAAACTTAATCTCCTGTAGTTCTGCGTATTAAACCATAGACTATGTAATGAATTTTCTGATCTAGACTCTGGTTCTGTTTTCTTTTGTCTTCTCTTTTGCTGATTTAAAGATCTTCATAGGCAAGAGAGACTATGAAAGGGTGAGTGCAGTGTTACCAAATGTGCAAAATACCATCCTTAACATACTTGTTCTTGGGAATTAAGAAGGTAAAATGAGTTCCAGCAGATATGGGTGTCTCTCCAGACCAGTCTGTGTACCCAGTGGCTCAGAGCTGTGCCCTGGCCCCTTTTTCAAGAAATGAAAGAGGAATTTGCCTGTGCTTATTTTTTTTTGCCCAACTTTTTCTTTCCTTTCTTTTTTTAAAGTAGTGATGTGAACAGTTAAGTTTGAGAGCTGCTGCCCTAGATCTGTGGTGTTTCTGCTATTTCTGATGGGAACAACAGATGGTGCCTCATTAGCTCACCTCACTGGCAAGCTCTGAAAATGGTGAGACCTGATAGCCACCCTCAAATTACCTGTTCCCCAAGGAAGGATATAGGTGCTTGGAGGCAGCTTACAAGCTCCAGCTGCTGGGGTAGCGCTCCAGAGCCCAAAGATGGTGGCATGAACTGGGAACCTTCCTTTTATGAGTACCCTGAACAGATTAACTGGTTTTGTAATTAGCATCAGCTAGGCAGCTTTTTGATAGTAAGACATGGATGATGAAAAATACTGGGGGGGAATTGGTTATTCTCCCCCTCACCTCCTACCTGAGGAAATGTATCCTTGAATTACTTCTGAGGAACTACTTTGACGCTCTTGTGGATTAATTTGGATTGCAGTTGGTGAACATGGACAGCATCAGACCTGCAGTACTAAGCTCTACAGTCCTCTCTTCAATTTACCCTAACTCATCAGTCCTCCCATGGTCATCACATCAGTCACTGCTCCCCTCATGTTGTAATTTCCCCAGCATTGACTGACCAGATTTGTCTAACATATTTCCAAAAGTTGAGGGTTTTTTTCTGGCATGGAAATGCATGGGCTGCAGGCAGATACCTGCTCCACTGTGGACCTCCATGGGTCCTGCCTCACCATGGTCTTCACCACAGGCTGCAGGAGAACCTCTCTAGGTGCATGGAGCACTCCCTCCTACATGGAACTTGGTGTCTGCAGGACTGTTTCTCTCACATATTCTCACTCCTCTCTCCAGCTGCACTTACTGTTGCACAGGGGGTTTTTCCCTCCTTAAATTTGTTATCCTAGAGGTGCTACCACTGTTGCCAATGGGCTGTCTTGGCCAGCAGTGGTTCCATCTTGGAGCTAGCCGGTGCTGGCTTTATCAGACATGGGGGAAGCTTCTAGCAGCTTTTCACAGAAGCCACCCCTGTAGTCCCCCCGCCACTACCAAAACTTTGTCACGCAAACCCAATACATTCCACCCCTCGCCTCTGAATCACATATTTAAGAAGTACTGTGTGTTCCATATGTTGTAAGTGAACAAACTGCATGCATATAAGTGAGTTTGTATGACTCAATGTATTGATCTCTTTATTTGTATCTCTGGTCAGATGCTGCTTCTTGTTTTTGATTTTAAGACCTCTAAGATAGGGAATGCATTTGACTGATGCTCAGTAGAATACATTTTCTATTCCAATAGGATGAAATGAAAAATGAAATTATAGCAATATGGTGGTAAGGAAGGTATGCAAGTATGACTATTTCGGTTCTAGAGGGAACGCTATTCATGTGAGGCCACAGAGGCAAACCCACCAGGATATCATCATTGCTGTCTGCAGGTTGTATTTTCAAACCACCCCAGAATAATACTACTTTAAAGCTGAGAGAAAGATATTCCTTAAACATACAATTTTTTCGACCAATAGTTCTGGTGACATCTTGGAACCTGAAACTCTCAAACAGCAGCAGACAGCCCAAAAACTTTGTTTTAGTACTAGGCAGCAACAAACCACAAGGAAATAATTCTCCCTTGGACCTTCCTACTCTGTCTTCAAATACAAGTTCTCATTTGATCTGAATAGGTGACTTAGAGGGGGAGTAAACTTGTTTCATGGCACAACTTACTTTAAATATATTTATTCTTAATTGAGCTGACTAGTGTCTCTTGGGTGTAAATGAACAACTCGTGTTCTTTTCTTGTTTAGTTTTAATTTCAAATAAGGTAATGCTTTTCAAAATGAAGCATCTCATTCTGAGGAGCTGCTGCATATTTACACTTACTTGTGCCCTTAAGTGGAACCAGAGCAATATTTATTTCCTCATTTATCGGTTATTCTCTTCCTAGCAGCTCTCTGCAGGATCAGTGTCTCCAAGTTTTATTGTGGCTTTTTCTTTTTATCATTTGTGCATCCTTAAAAAAAAGTGTGCATGCTGACTGGAGTCAGGAGGAAGGCAAATTAACTTGAGCTGCTGTAGGGAAATAGAAAATGAATTTTTCCATGACTGAAAAACAGCTTGAGATGACTGGACAAGCTCCCTCTTTATTCATTTAAAATGCACCAGTTGTTTAGCAGAACATCCCTGGTAGTGCGAGTGAGTTGCAGGGTAAAACCCAGTTGGGTGTCATCATGTGCAGTACTTAAATGAGAACACTGAGGGATTTTGTGTTTCCAAGGGAAACAACTGTCATTGTTGTCTTCTGGTTTGTGTTACTTTAAAAGTTCCCCAAGAAAGTGTCCTCTTAGGAGGAACATTGGAGTTTATAGTTGTTTACAGTAAGAGTGGTATATGACTGCTCTTTTTTGCTTAGACTGAAAGCTTTTATTCTTCTCACAAATGTTTGTTCACCATCCACTCACTAATCGTCGAGACTGATAAGGCATTAAAGAAACCATGGCAATGATACCACATGGTATGTAATACCACAGCATTTACAGCTTCCAAGGCCTTTGCTCCTGGCCATCTGCTGTAAGGTATGGACAGAGGCAAATGAAAACAGAATGGAAAAACCCTGCAAAAAGGGAAAGTTGTTTTTTTTTAAAAAAAAAAGATACAATATATTTTCAGCTTCTTCCCTTGATATAGAGATATGGAAGTGTCCCACTGCCATTTCCTAGGAAGTGAGAACACCCACAAAATAAAAGTCACTCTGGACTAGCAAAAAGGCTGGTGGGTGCAACCCTGGGTCCAGTCCTGCCCTCAATGTATGGTTACTGTGGGGGATTAGTGCTGAGAAGAGATCAGTGGAGCAGGATTGCTCCAGACAAGGTCAGGATAGTGTTTCCTGTGCTTTCCTCCAGGCTGTTTTCCAGTAGCTTCTGGAGGTACTCCCTCTGTTCTCTGGTGGAGACTGCTGGTTATTTTTGAAAATCAGCATCCCAAAGGTAGGATCACTCTTTCTTCTGTACTAAAGCTCCAGTGCCCTTGCCATCTTTCTTCTAAAGTCTTGGAGGGTTGCTGTGATGTGACTCTACCGGGAAGGAAAAAATCCAGACTATCTGCAAGCATGTTTGATGCAATAAACTTCAGTTCCGTCCAGTGAAATTGTCACAAATTGCAGTCTCACTTATCTGAATTTAACCCTGGCATGTTCAGGTCCTGATTTCTTCCTTTCTTGACAGAGCACGTGAGCCCTTGTATCACCGTCATTTTCTGTAACATATATCAGTGCAGGAGTCTGTCACTAAGGAATCCTGTCTGGCATAAGGGCAAGTATAAAATAAGGGATTTTTTAAATAGTTCTTAAGGATATAATTATGGAAATAGCCTCATGGACAATCAAAGGTCTTCAAAACCAGAATTCCCAAAAGCAACACATTAGAAGTTGAGAGAACAGCCCTTGTCCCATTTAGCAGCAAAAAGCCCAAAGTTAAATATGCCACAAAGTTTACTTAAATCCAAACTATTAACATCGTGAAACATCAAATAGGTATAAACAGCCTGTATAACAGCTGGTGTAGCTGAGCCCCTGCTGGCAGCGCATAGCGACAGGGAAGCGGGTGAAGAAACACCTTTAGACTCCCGCAGCGTGTGGGGATGCTTCAAGGCACTGCCGGTGAGAGACGGGGAGTATTGGCTCACGATTCATCCTCCATGAGGGACTGTGCTGAGATGTGCTGGCTCTGTGGGGACATGGCCCACAGACCAACTGGAAGCATTGGGCTCTATCAAAGTGCCCGTGACTAATCTTCTTGCCTCCCCCAAGGGGCCCATGCTGTAGTCTTCTCCTTGCTCTCGGCAGCTGTAAGTTTTAAGGCTGAGCAGGAGGATTTAGGAGGCCTCCTTTGCTTTTCCCTGTGCTGTTCTCTTAGGTCACTGCCATGGCGCAGCCTCGAAGGGGTACCAGCCAGCTTTGCTGAATAGTCTCAAAATTGGACTGTGAGGCATTTCTGTTCTGTTAGCAGTAACTTTCAGGCAGCCATGCTTCAAAATACACGGAGCTGGGTTTTTCTGTTGCGCGCAGGTAACACTCAGAGCCATAAGCCATATACTTAGCTATACATTTAATTATTCTGTTCTCTAAGGAGTACCTGGCCTTTTGCTATTGTGAGAGGAAGAAAGAAACAAGGTGCATGCAGAGTGGAATACAGACAGACTACAAGTTCAGTTATATTCTTGTGTGAAACTTCTGCTAATGAGAGAGACCTGGTGCCAAGCTATTTCAAGCAGAATATCGTACTACTGCCTTCACTTTCAATCTCAACCTGCACACTTGGAGTTTATCCTGATGGACAGTTCCCAGGCATGTTACGGGAACATGCATAGCCAAGGTATCAGAAGCCTAGCTCCTTTTATTTGTCTAGCTGTGGGGACAAGAGGGTGTCCCCATGCCCTTTCAAGGTAGAGGTGTTGCTTTATGTTCTGGGAGTACAGTCTCCTGACAGCTGCTCAGCTTCAGCAGTTGATTGGAAACCAGGTTTTGGTGACTGGCAATATAGAGCATTTTATTTCTAGATCATCAGTTTATCTCTAAGCCAGGTGAGCTGTGACTAAACATTGCTTTCTCTCAGGTTTAGCATAGTCTAAGTGCAATGACTTGGTAATCCCAGGCCTCCAAGACCTGCTCAAAATGGCACTGAATGACTTCTACGCTGAAAACCATCACAAAGTAGTCAGATTGTAAGCAAGGATAGAAACTATTCCTGGATGGCTAATGAGTGACCTTTTGGACCAGGGCCAACACTGAGCATAGTGGTGTGAGCAGTCTCGCTTGGATACGTCCCCTTTATGTGTGAGTGAAATGTAGGACCTCTCAACAGCGCTGAATTTTTTACTAAGAAAATGGAGACCTTTAGTCTCCAAGGCTGTTATCTGGATGCTTTCCAAGGACCCTGCAATTCCCTGTTACTTTTAAAAATCCTGCTCTCCTAATTCTATGCATAGATAATTAAATGAGAATGTGGCATGCAGTAGATATGCATATTCATACATTGAGCCTCCCTTTCTTCTGTTTATTCTTGACAGAATATTGTTTTCCATAAATACTAATTAAAGAAAAACACATGATCTGATCTTTCACAGGATCTTATCTTGCTCATCTTAGTCAGGTGTAGTTCCAATCAGTATGGGATGGCTTGCAGTTGTACCTAAGCAAGGAATAAAAGAACTCATCCATTATACAGCAGAGAAGCTGCTTCTATTTTATAACCAGACAGCAAGTATGCACAGGCTCTGATCTGTGGCTATATTTGGCATCCAAATATTCCTGATGTGGAATATACCACCCATGGGAAGAATGCAAGAAGTGGACTAAAGTTCCCACTGACTGGGACTTATTTTCCCTTTAAAAAAAAAAAAAAAAAAAAGGGGCATAGGCAATTGGATAGAGTGCCTCTTCTATAAAATGGTTCACAGCTCTTTTGTGTCCAGTGAAATCAATATATACTCCTGTATTATCCTGCTTGGAGCTAGCTCCCTTTCTATTTTCTACCTAATCTCAAGTGTTCAGTCCTTCCAATATGAAGATTCAGCATATGAAGGAGAAATATATTAAGCACAAGTAACAGCTTGAAACTGTATGACCTGTGTCAGATGAAACATTGTTCTTGTCAATTAATATTGGTTTTGGCTTTAAAATGTGTGGATGTTGTGGTAGGTCATGTTTTCTAAGGTGTGGGTTTGTTTAGCTTTGTTGGTGTGTACATATATGTATGTGTATATATATGTACACAAATGCTGATGGGAAGCTTGAATATGAAGTAGTCAGATGTAAGTGTCATCTTTTAAAAAACAGCTGATATTTTCTATTGAAATAACCAAGTATATGAAAGTTCTTCATCAAATAGTTTATACCTGAAACTTTGTAAACTTTAAGACTCGTGCTAATAGCCAAGACAAATTGCTCAATAATATAATATTGCCATCATAGCAATGCTCATAATGTGAATAAGTTACTTGAAGACTAGGCATGCCACTGGAAAAGGGTAACAAACACTGCTCTAGAAAAACAGCTAGACGGTTTTTACTGGGCAAAAAGTGCTGAAAGTACTCTTTGGAAAGATAGCATACGTTGTTTCTTATGTTGGTGGACCAGTTGAGTAATCCCGTATTCCTGATCAGGTCAAAGAGAAACTGTCTCTCAAGCTTCTTGTATAAAAAAGCTGCAAACTAAGAAATTAGGTTCTATGCCAAGTGTTGGAACAGCACTGGTTGTTGCTTACTTTTAATAAAACTTCCTTTTTGGTTCCTGAGAACATATTAAGATTATTAGAAATATCTATAATGATATGAAGAGACTTCCACAAAAATAGTTCTCCTTTTAGAAATATATCTTGTGGTATATCCTATATGTGCAGTGCAAGACTTCTCTTCAGGAGTGTGTTAAAGTCTGTTATTGGGGCAGGGAGGACGATTATGAGTTCAGTGATTTTTCATTCCCATCAAGAAATTCATAGGCATTTCTAGGCATATTACATTTTCTTAGTAATGGCTTTTATTTATATGGCTGTCCTCTGAAAGGATGACCTGTGGCTAAAACCAAGGGGATGATACCTGAAAATGTAATGTCTCATACGCATGCAGCTGCGTAAAGCATTCTGTCCAGTTTTTGTTTGGTTTTTTTTCCTGATTTCAGACAGGACCGGAACAGTGTGAAAACTCTTTCACACACAGAGGGGGAATTTGCCAGAAAGTTTTTGACCATCAGATTTTGCTTATGTCCTGGATGAAGGACAAGATAGATTCTCTGTCTGCTATGATTCTCCCACTCCCAAAGAACATGTTAATATTTCATCATTCTGAAGGAACGTAGTGGGCAACATTAAATATTTAGGTGTCTCTACGAAGTCAGAGGGATGCCACCAGGATACCTAGCTCTACATCACACATGCTCTAATTCACCCCAAACACCCACTGTTTACTAATCTTCAGCCCCCGTCTGTGCCGATAATGAGCAAGAGGAAATGGAAACAGCAGGGATTATATGCTACTGAGAAGTCCCAGTTTCCATGCCTGGTTGTAATTCTTTCAACAAACTCTTGCCGACTGTGCTCCAGCTTTGAAGTTTGAACACCTCTGTATTAGTGTTTGGCTCTGGTGATTTGGCAAACAGATTCGGGGGGGGGGCGGGGGTGGTGTTTGTAGTTGCCTATTAGCAGCTCCACACGATGGCTTACTCTTACATGTGTTGTTCCTGCTCAAGGTCAGGAGCAGTACAGATTTGGCAAAACAAGCCTGATTGCTGAGATGTTAATTGCTCATATTTGCTGGTGACAGGTACAAGACAGAAAACAGTCCCCACCATATCCACTATTTTGTGTGTCTGTATAGCCTCAGCCATATTGGTGGAAGGGGCAAGTTTCTATATAATGAATAAACAGGGCTCATTTTTCTAAGGCAAGTGGTACATGTGGGTTTTGAATGCTGGGATTCGACATTTCTGTTAGCTTGGATCACCGTGTCCTGTACTCTCGAAGTGTAGATGTAGGGTAGTGCATGTTTCTAACCTAAACCAAAAAGCTAAGAGCCCGTGGTTGCCTTTTTATCCCCATTGCACAGGACAGCAAACTATTTGTGTAAATGGCTTTACAGCTGTGTCTATTAACATCTTGGTGTAGCTTGTCAGGCCACTGTGCAACTTGTTACTGCTGCCAGGGTGGTCCTTGTTCCATAAATCAACTGCTGTTTGATCTCGTGGCAAGTGACGGGAAGTCAATTTACGGTCTTAAAAACAACTTGTGCCATCTGCAGGGTTACTGGTACATGTGTCCATTAGGTACCCAGGTGTACCTACAGAAGAGCTTCAGATATGCTTTCCACTCAGAAGATAAAGAAATGGGTTTGTCTTATATACATATAAGGTGAGATATAGCATTAGTTGAAAGCAGATTACTGTTGAAAATCCTGTTGAGGCTTCAGTCCTCCAGAAGGTGCCAGTCAACAGATTCCTCATCTGTGACATAGCTGGAGAAATAAGCGGTTTGTTTACAGAGGACAGAATTTATCAGGCTTCAGATGTTCCCCTTCACGTCTTAACAGTCCGTGGTCAGAGCTGACAGATCCTCTGGTGTCCGTGGGGGCTCAGCAAACCCTGCTGCGTGAGGGCTCTGCGGACACAGCGGGTGCCCCCGGTGTCACACAGCTGCCTTTGCTGTCCCTGCAGTGCCTTCTCCGTGGCTGGCTGAAGGGCACGCTGAGGTGCTGCTGCACTCTGGACTGGGCTGAAGCAATGCCCTGGGAGACAGTTTTCCTTGGGCGTAGCTTAAAAGCAGTGGGGAGACTGCTGGGAGCTACCTGCTGGGCGAACAAATTCCTCCTGGCTTGAACAACGCGGAGGATCAGGGGCGGATCTAAAACTACACTTGCCCCACCAGCGACTCCAAGTGCAGCTCTGGCACAGTCTGACATATGCAGCTAGACCCTCACACAGCAGTTGACACATTAAAAGTGACTTTGTAAATATAGCCCCTTCTTAAAAGGGAGAGAAATAACCGGTCTCCTGTGAGGGCTGCGGGCTGCCTGAAAGCCCCTGGGCGAGCAGCTGGGGGAGGACAAAGCGGCAGTGTGTGGAGAGCAAACATGGCCGCTTCCTGAACTCTTCAACTTCCCCTCGGCGCCTCTGAAGCTCGGGGTCCAGCATATCGTGTCTCTGCACGCTTACTGGGGGGAAAATGCTTAAGCTGCGTGTGTCTCACAGTGCTCTCGAGTGTCATCCAGTGTAAATAATACTGTGGCCATTTGGCCCAAAACTTTAGATGGGGGCAGAGCAGGTGCCTCTGTGGACATGTGTTTGCACATGCATTCCTGCTACAGCTGCAGCAGCTCAGACGTGCATGCACAAGAAGGCATGTGTGTACTCAAAAACAGTTTGATGCAAAAGCATCCATTTTTTGGACTAGTCTCTTTTTCCAGTCATGCATGTATTTCCTTTTGTATGGGTATCCTCTGTATGTTTACTCTTAAAATACTTCTATCGCTTGTTGGATGGGTGTGATTTGCTCAATCCTTAGCTGCTGTAGTTCCTTGAATTGGAAAGGTCTGTGCTGGTCTCACCTTGTGAGCCTGAATGGAGCTTGTCCCTTCATCCAGCAGCTTTTTATACCATGTTTGCCAATTTCCAGGGGAGGTGGGATTATCCTGGCACAGTTACTCTTGCATAAACACAGAATTTGGCAGCCGGCAACCCTGGCAGTGGGCATGTGCTGCTCTGTGAAATCCTGTTGTTTGTTGCCGCCTCTTTGCCAGAGGTCACTACTCCCGCATCTCTGTGGGTAGGAGGGATCCTCAAAACCATTGCCACTCGATTCCAGTGGTCTTAGTCAGAGTACTTTGACCCATTGATAAAAATTATTGGAGCTAATTTGGCTCGTTTGATAGTAGGAAACTAGTGAGCGGTGGTAGGAAGCCCCGAGGCAGCAGATGGGGAGGTAATTCCTGGCTGGTGGTCACTGGGAGGCTGCTCACAATGCTGACGTCTTCATCTGGCACAGTTCAATTTAGAAGATGACATTTTTAGTGAAAACCTCTTAATTTATGTAAAGTTACATAGAATGCATCAACCAGTGGACAAAGAAGAAGCTCCCATAGGTTTGCTCTGGGCCTCTTACTCTAAGATGTGGTTTTGTGCTACAGCCTGCGTAGCAGCAGATCCAACTGCATGCTGAGAGCAGAAAAAGGCCAAAAAAAAAAAAACCAGCCAAAAAAACCAACAAAAACCAAAAAACCTAATTAACACTAGATCAGGTCCTCTATACAGTCCATGGCACAGGCTGTGGAACTACTGTGCCAACACACCTGAGACAGCCACGAGGCACGGTGGGAGAAATGAACAGCAGTGAGAGGACAGCCATAAATGAGTCTTGCTGCTGAAAGCTTTGCATCTCAAATGTGCAGCATCACTCGCTGTTCACTCTCTTCCTGGCTTCAGATTCTTCACACCCACACTTAAGTGCTGCTAAACCCAATCAGTGCCCCAGCACAGATGTTTACAGTCAGTCTCCAAGGGAGCCCCTCTAGCTATGTAACCCATCGGCCTTCACTCAGGCCTTGCCGACTGATCAGTGCCCCAGGCACTGGCTGTTGTTATTTCAGCTCTCACTAAATAAAAGGACGTTTAATTGATCTTTGTGTTGTCATTCCACCCCCCCATTAGCCTAACTGAAGGGTGTTTTAACATGCTCCACAAGGAGCATCTTCCAGCAGAGCAGCATCTTCTTGCTGACCCTGGTAAGACCGTTCTGCCTCTCCTCTGATGTGGTAGGCTTCAAACTTTATCTCCAGGCTGTGTCAGCATTTCTGGTGTTGGTACCACTTAGGGTTAGATTGCCTTTCCAAAATCCATGTGCCTTTAAAAAAAAACATTCTGCTAAAGCACCACCTATCGACTAATCCTGTAAACATACTCTTCTAATCCAGGATTTTACTGCCCTTCCTTTTGTGACATATGTTCAGGCCTGTTTGTCATCTCGCTAGATAACAATATATAGATGCACACTGCTACATCTGAGAAGAGAACCTCTACTCTTCTGAAGTCGTAAACTGTTTTTCACAGGACTCAAACTCCTGTGAAAGCTGTTTGCCATGTTCAAATGAAAAACATTTCTGAAAATTGCTTGTAACTGCGTCTATTAGAATACATCAATTCATTACCACTCTGAAAATTTGATAAACAAATATCTTTGAACTGAAATTTCACATGCCTGCAGCATAATTACATCTTCCACTATTGCATTTGTTTCCTCTTTAAAAGGAGGGGGGGTGGGCACTAGGCATACTGTAACAGAATCACATTCAGTGTTTGATATTAATACAAAGAAATACAAAAAGGTCCGTTGAATCATGGAGTGACTCAGGCAATAGAGGAGGGCTCTGGCTATCCAGAAATGTCAGTGGTTTGACATGAGAGCAGAAAGCTCTTAAACATGCTGGAAGAGGCAGTTAGTTTCTTCCTCTGGTTTTAAAAAGTAAGTGAAGCGAGTCTAGCAAGGTGCTGTGAGGAAGTGCGGTGTCACAATGCAGCTCTGCAGGAAACGACACTGAAGCTGCTGGGGAAGTTCAGAACCCGGCAACCTCCAACGGATTTAAACAGCACAGGTTAGTCCTCTGAAAATGTCTCTTTAACCGTACCCCTGGGGTTCTGCATACATATTTTCACAGATTTGTGGTGGAGAGCGGGGGATAAGAAGTGGTCTGTGTGGCACTAGTGTTAGGCAGCAAGCAACATGGGCTTTCAGAGCAGGACCTTATGGGGCAAAAATAGGAAGCACTTCTGTGAGTTAGCCCTGTTTGTGAGAAGCTTGAAGCCTGCCTTGCTGTACAACAGCAGTGTGGACCTGAATCCCATGCGAAGTGTGAATTCAATCTCCTGTCTTGTTAAGACTTTCATATAATGAGAAAAAGGTCTGAATTTTTAACAGAAGTGTTCAGTGTTAAAAAATACCAGAAGGTCCTTTTCCAAGCACAGGTTAAAGCTATTGACCGTAGTGAGAACTTCACTTTATTTTGGCTGTACCAAGCATATAGCTGTTCTGTTTGATTTTACTGGAGGTGTCTCTTGTTAAGGTTTTCTCTTATTCCTGGTGATTTCTGTTGAATAATTCCATCCCAGCTTTTCAGTGTTGGCGGGTTTTGGCTTGGGAACACGCCGCATCAGGAATGAAACGGCATAAGTTTGGTGCTGGGGAATTTGGAAGCTCTCAAAGGGAGGCTGTTTAATGGGACATACATTTTGTATTCCTGCACAAAAATACAGTCGTTACTTTTAAATATTGTTTGGAAATTCTGATTAATTAAAAATTTTTAATGCAAAGCCAGAGTGAAAGTTAAAAAGAAAATAAACTTCAGGATAGTAAAATATGTAGTAGTAGTGCTTCACAGAATCTGAACTGAAACTAAATTGCAGCATAGGGAGAGTGGGGGGAAGAGGAGGTGGCAGTTGCGCAGCCTACGCCAGCAGTGGCAGTCGATGGCAAAGGTGCTTGCTCCGTGCAGAGGCTCCCTGGCTCCATAGGCAAGGTCACAGCTTGCCAGGCAAAGGGGCTTAGGTGATGGAAGTAGTCATGATCTAGCACGAAATGCAGCTGTTGGGGATAACAGATGTGGTACCAAGGGCATGCCGGACATTAAAATCAGAGATTTGAGTGTCAGGCAAGTATTCCTTTAACTGTCCATGCTTCTTCCCAAATATTTTAAAAATGTTTCCTTGATTCTGTAGAAAAACAGACTAAGTTGCACTGCTGTTTTACCCTCCTCATACCACCTAGTGCATTCATTTTGATCTCAGCATAAAAACATCTATGTAAAATGAACGTAGTGGCTCAGGAAGGACCAGGCTGCATGGGCGGGGATGTCTGCACCTGCTCCTGCCTGGGGAGGCAGATGCTAGGTCTGGCTCTGCCATGGGGTTCTGAGGGTCTCGGCAGTCTGGGAATAGCAGAGCCCTCTTTCTGGGTAGTTAACAGCTCTGTGGCTCTCGCTCTCTGCAGCCTTCCAGTGCTTGCTCTCACGTTCTGAGCTTTGGAGTTTTACATGCAGAAGGCTCTGGCCATGGCTGGGCTTCTCTGCTTCTCTAAAACCAGCAAGTTTTGCAAAGGAGCCAAAGTTCTGCCCAAGATCGGCCTTTCAGCTTTATTAGGGTTTATAGCCTTCACCAGAGCACTGTGACACTCCACTCTGTTTAACTAAGAATGTGATTTAAAAGCAATTTAGTAAAATCCCACTGCAGACATTTTCATTTCAGCCTAATCCTGCCTTATAGCGGCTCATCTCAAACAGATTAGGAGTTGTTTTAAACTAAATATAATGGCTCGTAAATAATGTATTTGAGCCTCCCCACAGTGGTCTGTGCCAGGTATTTGAAACTGAATTAAAAAATAAACTGATATACTTTCCTAAATAAATAAAGCCTAACACTTTTGTACCCTGCTACCGGGAGTAAGCACAGGCAAGCAGGACTGAAAGAGAAGGGAAAAAGCCGGAGAGGGTGTAGGAGAGGGGGAGTTTCTGAATGGGCCGGTTCCACCAGCTTGCATTATGAAAACTGGGGAAAGAATGTCTCTTTCCCTAACAAATTAAAAAGGAAATCTGCAAAAAGAGGAAAGGGAATAAAGAGCTCAGACTAAACAAAAGGAAATAAATATGGATTGGAATGAGAGAGAAGGAAACCAAAAAAAAAGAAAATAGTAAAAAATGGAACCAGATGGGGACAAATTCCATGCTTAGGAAAAAAGCCCTCCTCTTTTACTGAACTTCAGAAGGAAGGGAGATTGTGTATGTGTTTGCACATATTCACAGCATCTATGGAATTAAAAATCATTTTTCTGTATGAATTTTTTAAAACTATGTATTTTGGTTTCTTTCCCTTGGGCAGTGTTAGTATAAAAGTTTGTAAGTTTGACAGAGCTTCAAAGTTAGATGAAAGCAATTTTAAATTATACTTAATTCTGCAAACAAACAGACTAAAACCACTCCAAATGCCACTTTAATCACTGGCTAGTTTTGCTCCCCAAAAGCTGCTCAGCTGCATTACTCTGTTGACTTTGTGTCCACTGTGTGCTTGGATCCATGGCACAGGGTTGTCCTGCTTTCTGCAAGAGAAAAAACGGGAGTTCAGATGTGCAACACCAACTAATGCAAACCTGAACTGCATAGGCCAGCTTCAGAGAGTTTATAGCAGGATCCCCTTATGGGTTTCATTTCACCGCGTAGTGTATGCAAAGGTTTCATACCAGGGAGGGATTGGAGTCTCAAGACTTTGATCTCTAAGTAGAAGTAAATCCATAAAATGCTGAATGGTTGCTGTTCTTATATTTTATTTTAAATTAACTGGATTGTTAAACACATTTTGTTGTTTTAATATTAAATATATCAAATGGACAAGGGTATCTTTTGCTGGGTCACTACTTGCAGCATGTCTCTTGTCACATCTTGCTGGTCATTCCTTCGCCCTTCCTTTCTCCCACACACGTGGATGCCAGTTCTGCAAATCATTTCTGTAGCTATTAAAAGCATCTAGAGTTTGAAGGAGGTCAGGTTTTTTTTTGTTTAGTTGATTTGTTTCAGCTTTTGCATGCATTTTTCTCTAGCCTAAACTATAGAAACCTCTTTACTACAAACCTGGTGGGTAAACCATGGCTCTTTTAAGAGGAGCAACTGTAGCAGTGGATAACTTTGTTCAGTCTTACTGAACAAGGACACACATATTTTTAGGCTTTTCTGCTTTCATTCCACCATTTATATTGGCTTTTACAATGCTATGCTGAAGTCAGGGGCGTTACTGTAAAGTTGTTTAAGAACAAATTGGGCCCTTTGGCCTCAGGGACTGATGTGGAGAGCACAGTCAGTGTATTTTCCTGTTCTGATTTCTCTTTAGGTGAAGGCAAGCTCTTCTTTACACACTGCCAGTTCCTCATGCAGAATTTCTACTTATACAAGGAAACGCATAATACATGCGTACCCAGGCTCTGTGGTCCACAATATTTTGGTTTCACAATTAATAGTTCTTATTTTTTTTTTTCTTCTTTCTTGCAGGAATGTGCAACCTGGGAAATGTTATTGTGATCTAATTAACCTCAGCGAGTGTATTCCGGACTGAATTTGCCAGGCCTCATATTCTGTGCAAGCATCTCTTCTGCTGGTGGTGAGGTATGGAGCCTGTAGGGTTTGCACTGGGAGAGGGATGGGAGTGGGGAGGAGTCACTGTGTAAGGAGCAGCACAGGGAAACACATCTCTGGCATGTGTCATCCCTGGCCTGTAACAGTCAGAAGACATAGAACCATCTCATGTCTTGATTATTGGCAGTGTGACAATACAGGAGTCATTCTTTTCCAGGGCAGGATTAATGGCAATGCTGCTTTACTGACATGCTCTGATGTGGCACACCTTTCCTGATGTCAGATTTAGGTGCCTTAGGTTATATCACATTTTCTGACAAATCAAGTGTTTAACACATGCAGCAAAGTTGTTGTGTTTTTTTTTTTTTTCATTCCAGTAGCACAGGGATAACAGTGGAGGGATTTAAGACTTCACAGGTCAGTCAGGAGACCTAAGATACGATTTGGCCAGGCACTGTGAATTCGTATTTGTCCTGACTTAGTGCAAATAACATTACACTTGAAAACTGCACAGTGAAGCGCTATGATTTTCAGAGTTTGCTGCTAACGAACAGAAATAATATGAAAAGGTCCACTGAGACACATAGTGAATCAAAAAGAAAGAAATAACAGTGAGTTTACTTCTTTATTTTTTTTTATTGCAGCAGAGGCTCAGGCAGAAAGCATGTGCTGTAGATAGGCTGCAACATGCTGACCTAGAGCTGGTGCAGTCCAGCAGAGCCAATATTATTTCCTATGTCAAATGCACTGTGTTGTAAGTCCTGACTGTGGCTTCTTGGTGATTAGGGGGCCAGGTCGGAACTGATGCTGGGAGGCTCCCAGAGGTGCTTGGGATTTTGGCTCTCTGTAGACATGAGCACAAAACCATTTTGGTCTGCTTCTTGATAGGGTCTGTTGCTAGTCTGTGTAGATTGATGCTTTGGTGTAGTTCCAGCAGTGCGCTTGCTTTGGAAACCACAGTCTGGAGAAATCTGGGTGCTAAGCTTGGGAGCTGTGAAGTGCTGGGGTCTGAACCCTGAGCCCTGAATTAAGAGTGACATATGGGTGGTTCCCACAGTCCTTCAAAAGGAGGGGATGAGTTTGCCTTTTGGCTTTCCTCCAAGGTGCAGCCAACCTTGCAGGGAAAGTCCTTCAGTAAATGAGTGCCAGGTGCCCTGCATTGGGTAAATGAGTGCCAGGTGTCCTGCTTTGGGGATAAAAGCTGGGACCACTTGCAGGAAGGGTGGAGTGTCTATCTGTGAGGTGGATGCACTTTGCAGAGTTTCCCTGTTGGAGAAGGACCTTCTGACTCTCCCTGCAACTGGGTCCCGGTCAAGTTTGGTACTTGTAAATGTGGGCTCTGTGGGAACAGCATGAGTTTGCCTCTGTCCTATGTTATCAGCCTCTTGGCTTGGTTGTCTCCCATCTCTTCTATGGGAGACTTTGTTGCTTTGTTTGTTCCACTGGTTGTTGGCCATGGTGTGTTGTTCTGGCCTCATTGGGGTTGATGTCTATTATGTGTAACCTCATCGACTTGTTTGTACCCCCAGCGATCACCCATGTACTGACCTTTTTGTGGGCAATAGAATCTGGTTACTGGTTTGTTCTACTGCTGGCTACAACCTTCGTACTAGGCCTAGTAATTGGCAAAACAAGATGTGAGAAGGAAGAGTTAGCCCTAGGAGCAGACAAAGGTCTTGCTTCATTTGTGGCTCCACAACTCATACTGAGCATGACAAACTATTGACAGGATGGGGATTGGTGCAAAGCCTAACATTTGCAGAGTTGTTCCACGTTAGAGAACCAAAAAAGATGGTACTGCTGCGTGATCAGTAGCAAAACACACCTATTTAGACACTGTGGATTAGAAAGGCTGGCTGGTGGAAGGTGGGAGACATGCATATAGAGAAAATATGAGTGTTTTTAAATTGACATTTACATTCTATTTCAAATTAGTATATTGGATGCTTCAAAAGAACATACAATTCAATACTGAGATAAAGATGGTGAATTGTCACCCTCACCCATTTCTAATATGATACAGGATTATGGAACATCTTAGGAACAGCAGTAATGACGAGAGACAGACCAAGTAACAGCACGTGAGGAAATACGATTGCTTAGCCTAAAGAAGAGAAGATCAAAGAGGCATGTAAACAGTTTTCAAATAGCCATGAAGAGGAAAGGAATAAGTTATTCTGCACATCAGTTGTAAATAGAGTGCGAAATAGCACATGAAATCACTCCAAAGGAGATTTAAATTACTGGGAAAAGCTTCATTAGCTGTAAGGCTAACAAAGTAGATGACTGAGGGATGTTGCAGAATTTCAATCACTGGAGATTTTTAGGGCAAGAAGAGATAATTACCTGCCAGGAATTATATCATCAGTAGTGACTTAGGGGAAGGGTAGATGCCCTCTTCCAACCCTGCTGTCTGTTCTGTATTTCAGTCTCCTTGTTGACAGTGACTTTAAATGTTTCTGGTTATTGATGAAAGCTGAATAGATATTTTAAAAGCAACAACCACTTCCATAGGTATGCTACAGTATATCCTGTACTGCACTTTTCAGGGAGAGAAGGTGACATGCTGTTCCTGAGTTTCCTGAGAACGTTTTGCTCTTCTAATTTGGGAGTCAGCAGATAAAATGAGTGCATTATACTGTGCTCTGTGGGAAAGTATTAAGTTGTTATCACCAGCAGCTGGCAAGGTAACTACCAGGTCTGCTCCTGTGGTAAGAGGGAGGCCTGAAAAGGCAGGCTGTGCTGCTTTCTCAGGTGAACAGTTGCAGGAAGACAGAAAACAACTCATTTTTATCGTGGATCTCAATACTCTGGCACTAATGGCAAACTGCAAATTCCCACTGGCTGCACAAAACCAGTTTAGTTTGCATCTGAGCAGCATTTCCTAACAGCTGAGTTTGATGGATCAGGGCTCTCCTGAAGCAGTGTCTGGCTGCAGAGTTCAGGCTTTGTTCACACAACAGTCCTGGTGCTGCTGTGCCCCTTCTGTGCAGGAGCAGGGCTTTTCTTTGCGCAGTGGTGCCTGGACCAGCCCCACCTGTGACCCAGCCTGCTTGTAGGGGCCTTTACAGGTACGGAAGAAATCAGTGATCCTTGCAATAGCATTTGTTTGAGGGCTGCCAGTCATCGGGACTGCAATTTAAAAGAGCAACTAAATGTCATGAGAGTAATAATGTCTTATGACCTGATAAAACCAACACAAAGCTTCCTTTCAGCTGTGGGTTTGATCCACATGCAACGGCTTTCTGAGTTCAGAAAAAAGTTTTCTTTTTATCTGGAAGCTTGTGGCCTCAGATTTGAAGTGGTTCTTAACTCTCTGTTTAATTACCAATTCTAGTTTTGAAAGCAGAGATGTTAGGAGTCTTATTTCAGTCTGCTATATGCTATAAATAAACCCAGTTTGGTTTTGCCCATGCAAGCTAGCCAAACCGGTCAGCCAGTTTGATCAGGGTTTCAGCCGTATTTACAGGATTCAGCAGATGTGATGCTAACTTTAGGGTTTAACAGCCACTCTTACTGCAAAGAAATTAAAGGGGAAATTGACTGCCACCCTCCCATACCTGCTGTTTCAGGGCACCTGTACCACACACTCCAGCCTGCAGTGACTGATTTGTTTTCTCCTCAGAACTTTTGGTGGATTGGCATTAGCGAGGACGGGTTTGAGCAGTCCTGTGCAGTAAGAGGACTTGCCAAAGAAGTGTGTTCAGAAGAGGAAATGCAAGTGTTGAATGATGGTGTGTGGCTGCTTTTGGTTTTGTGGGTATGTTTTGTCATGGCAGTGTCAGGAGCTTGTCAAGACCTGCTGTCTTGCATGGAGGCAAATTACTTCCAAAATCAGCTGCTCCCCATGGAGCAGGCATCTCAGAGCTGTCAGCTGACACAGAGGTGCGATACTGGCTGGTCACTACTTCCAAAAACTTGGCAAAAAACAGGAGCCACAGCTGGCTGAGGTACCTTGTGCCTCCTTGAGCAATGGCTTGCAGCTCCCACTGAGTTCAGGCAAGGTGTGAATTTGTCCCTCTAGTGCGTTCTTGTGCCTAGCACCTCCACCAGGTCTGACAGAGCAGGGAGATGACCTATGCAGTCAGCTAGATATGACCTCACATGTGATGTCACTGCAGTCCCCTGAGCCCCCTGGTAAACCTGTGCCCTCCAGGCCAGGCACCCACATGACACATTGCCTTTGGCTGCAGTTGCTACATGGAAACACTTGGTTGTCCAAGGTGATGGAAAATGGTTGGAGAGAGAAATATTTAAAATAAAATGCAGATGGAATGCAAGTGAATGGAATATCTTTCTTTAACTCACAGTGACTGGTGCAAACGCTCTTTTTTAGTGTGTGTGGACTCAACCAGCTTCACAAGTAGAAAGTGGGGCATGCTACAAGTTTCCACAGGGTCCATCTGTTGTTGCTGCTGAGGGCAATGTGGCTGCGCTGTATTTCTCCTCAGGAAGGCAACACAGGACATGCCTTCTCTTTGCACAGGGGAAGATTGGCTCATTCTTGTGCTAAGCCATGAAAGACTTTGCCCTGCCTATTTTTTTGGCAGAATCCATTAATAATCATTCTTTCCAGCTTCTCTTTTTCACTCGCTAGTTAAGTACTTGCCATGTGCAGCTGTAAAAAGTTGTTTCCAGAGAGAAATAAATTGGAGCAAAGGCTTCTGTAATAGGAGACGTGGAGGAAAGCAGAAGGGCGTTTTCACTTTGTTGTCCTTGGTTTGGTTTGTGCCATGCTTTAAACTAGTCCCCTTTACAGGGCTTTGGGCCTCCTTGCTTGTCCTCATCTGTGTCCTCCTAGTGAGCTCCAGTGCCTGATGCAGGCAGGCAGGAAGGGAGCCCTGTGCTGGGTCAGCAGCACCATGCCATTTCAGTAGCGAAGATCAGAAGAAGTAAACCTCTATCAATAGAATTTCAGTGCCTAAGTTGGAAAATTTCTCTTGGATATCAAAGTTAATGATTGCAGCTATAGTTTTTCAGGACATTTTTATCAAAAAGCTTTTCTAATTAAAGCTGTCAGTTTATCTTTTTCCCCTGAGATAGAAGGTGAATTCAGTACAAAATTTAAATTTCAGAAATTAGAAAGTTATAAAATTACCTTTTAAAATAAATTTAAAATACCTAGAGCAAATGTAGGCTCTACTGATATTTGCACTCCTAAGAACAAAAAAGTAAAATTTCAATTTTGTTAAATTGATTATTTTTTCTTTTTAATCTTGGTTAAAATAGAAATTTCTTCATGTCTCAGACTTTGATGGGACATAAAATAAGTTTCTCACTTATCTCAATTATTTTCTTTAACCCCAAACCCGCATTATTGAATCCTGTGTTATACCAACATATACAAGTTTCAGTGCCTCTCCAGGTAGAAGAGGGAATCGAAATTCCTAGACTGAGTTAGTCTTTAATATAACATTAAAATTGCTTTGAGTCTAGAAGAACCACAGACTGATGCAAAACAGAACTTGTATCTTGCCATATATTAAATAATTGTTAAGAAAAGTTAAGAAGGATATAAAGAAGGATATTTCATAAATGAAATATTCAGAAAATATCTTTAATTATAGGGCTTTCAACTGGACAATGAAAAGATCAGATTAAGTATGTACAGTTTAACTGTGTGCCATTACTGTGGATGTTTAAATTGGCATCCTATGCTGCAGATGTGTACGGTGTACTCAGATGCATATGTACAAATTTCATAATCCCAATATCAAGGCTGAGGCTTCAGTTAAAGTGCCAGATGTAGAATCTGAACCCTATGTTTCAGTGTTACCTGACCTATAGTTCATAAATATCTTTATTTCATAAATATCAAGTCCTGCTGCAAAAGTAGACAAAATTCCAAGATGTATATAAAAATGGCTTTTCAAAGCAATTTTGAGTTGAATTTTTGTTGTAGCTCTACTCTATTAAATGAAATAAAATTTAATTGTGGTTGGTCAATGCTCTCATCTCTGCTTAGCTTATAATGGTATAAATATGAAGAATATTAGTATTGCCTGGATTTTACTCTTTGCATTTTGGCAGCTTTTTTGTGAAATAATTGAAACATCTCTTAGCTGTACCTTTTTTTTCCAAGTGACTTTTGACTTTTTTTTTTTTGCCAAAACGCAGCATTGGAAATACTTAACAGAAAAATTCATCCTTGTATTACTCAGGATGTTTTCCAGATTGGACCAAATGGAAATTGTCGGTGATGGGAACAATGCATGAGCACCACGGGTGACTTGCACGCATGCAGACTCAGATGCTGAAGGCTAAGGTCTCTCTTATTATGCATGGAGAGGTATTCAGTGCACTGCGGATTAGATTTTTCCTGCTTTGCAAAGAGCCAAACTAAAGCCAGAGGAAGCAGAATTTCAGGTCTATCCCTCCACTGCTCCAGCCCTGAAATAGCAGCTGCTAGGACATCACACTCCTTGCCTGGGGATCTCTCTAAACACCAGTCCACCAGTTCTACCTCCCTCATGTGGTTTCCATTCACAGGGCTGATCCAGAGTTTATCTCCATGCTGGCCAAAGAATGAGGGCATCTCCAAACACCCTCCTGCTGTTTCTCCTCCCTCCAGTTGGCCCCTGGCTTGGAGGTGACCTTCCCTAGGGCAGTCACCATACCACTAATTTGCTCTGGAGCTGCTCTTCCTAAGAAGCGAGTCTAGAGCAGGAGATCCTCTGCAGGGTTTCTATACATATTTCCATTTGATAGCACTTCATTTTGTCCAGTAATTGGTGTTGGAGGAAGGGAAGTGCTGGTCAGCTCAGAATAAGGCATGTGATTGATTCAGTGGTTCAGTATCACAGGAGGAAAAGACAGTAGTTTTTCTACCCTGCTGGTAGTCTGCTTTAGCCCTAGAGCTTCAGCTGGCAGCCCTCATCATTTATCATACAGACTTGCATTACTGCTTTGGCACTATATCTTTCTGTGGTATAAGGCTTCGTACATCTGGTGTGAAACTATAGCAGTTCCTATCAGCTAAACTGATACATTGTATTAAAAAATCAGACTTTTAAAATTAAGCTTTTCTTGCTGTAGTAACAAAGGCAGTGAATTACTGCAATTAATATGGGTGTGTTATAAAATCTGTGTTTTTTAAAATGAAGAAGACAGCCTGATTTAGTAGATTTTATATATGATACAAAGAAGCAAACAATATAGAGATAATGGCAATCTTCAATCTACTTTACTTAATGGTTAGCTGATCTATTAGTTTTATACAGGCCATGTAAAGATAGTTTTTGAGTTGTCTTTTTGGACAATTTTTAATAGCGATAATGTATTGCTTCCTCTATGTATTTCTCTGAATTAAGTTGCGGGAGGAATTTCTTGCTGGATTCCAGCCACACAGATAATCTGGTGGTGCAGGAATATAGCGTTTGGGACTTGTTTTTTTATATGGATTAGAAGAAGATATCATTTGCCAATATTGCCAGGGTGTTAGGTGATCGTGTAAATTCACATGTGAAATAATGCGTTTTCAGTAACACTGTTGCTTTTCTTTGTTGTTTTTAAATGAATCCATTTCAAACCAAAATATGATGTTTAAGGTTAAAATGAATCTCTTATCCTTAATTCACCTTGGGTTTGGGGTTTATTTTGTATTGCTTTGGACGCAGTTTCTAAAGTTTTGTAGGCTCTTCTGAAAGGATGATCACCTTTTGGCCACAACATCTGAGTAGTCTGGTGTGAGCTAAGGTTGGCTCCAACATGAAGAAGGAGTGATCGAAGTCCTGGAGTTCAGGGAGGGGTTGTTTGCTGGAGCAGATGTTCTGTTTGTTTCAGATTACTTTTTGCCTCCTCTTTTCCCTCCCCTTTATTATTTCCATCCTGATTCTAAAATCTCATACGCAGATTTTTTATATTGCTGAGAACCTTTACAAATAATTACTGAAACCATAGCAGCCCATCTGAAAGCTCTCTGAGGCGCAGTATGAGCTACACAGCAGGCCAAACCTCAGAGGGCAGAGGCCCTCTTCCAAGCGAGCAAGAACGGATGCTGTGAGTTGCTTTGATTGCATGTGCAAATGGACACTTTGTTGTCCAACTCCCTGCACGTGCAGATACCCAGCGTACGCTGCCCAGCCTCACAGAGTTCAGGGTTTTCAGGCTTTGATAAGTGATTTTCATTTTGTAGCTACTCTCAGAGGAGTATCTATGATAAAATGCCAATCATAGTAAATACTAAAAACTCTTGAGTATGCAAAGTAATGGTGTACTTTGTGTATATTCATTTATACTTTAGTAAGCTGAAAATTTTCCATTGCTTTATTTGCAAACTTGTATTAATTCCTTTGGGCGTGTGAATTATAAAAGAGTAATTGTTTTGTAACAGCCCAGCAGAGTCTACAAAGACCTTAACTTTCCCTGGCTATGTTCTTGAAATAAGTATTTAAATGGCAGATTGAATGCTATTTTATAGCTTTTTGCATTGGAAATCAGAGAAGGTTTGTGAACACAGGGGATACAAACCGTATCTTCAGTGCCTTCATTTAGTACCTACTCAGGTTGTAAGGTCTGACATGAGTTCTGTTCAGTTTGTGGTCTGTGAGCAGGGCACAGAGGGAAAGTAATGGGGGGTTTTTCAATAGGTGGTAGTCCTTGGAGACAGACAACAGTATATCTAGCTGATTCCTTTCCCCAAGTTCATGAAGTAAGATATCAGCAGTACTGAACACAAGTGATGGCATCTCTGTGCACTGTGGCTGTGGTCTTTGCTCCACCAGCCTTCTGCATCCACAAGACAGTGTTGTGGGAGCTGATGGCAGCCTTGATTGGTGACTGACATTCCTCAAATTCATTACTTATGTGCAAATATGCTTCATTGCCTCACCAATGATCTGATTTAATGACTAATCCCAAGATACAGTGCAAATCCCTGCACAGCAGAGAACCTCCCAAATTCAAACACTTAATGGGTCTCATCCAGCCCAGCCCCCTCTGCAAACTGACCTGAGCCCTTCCACGAACTCTAATGAGAGTAAAATCAGACTCTCCATCTCCACTGATTTTATTGGAGGTTTGGTGTCTCGGCACTTTGCAGCCTCAAATCATCCAAAATTAACTTTTGGAATGGAAAATAAGGGGTTTTTTTCTTTTTAATTAAAATCTCTACCAGACCTGGTTGCCTGTTCCTCACAAAACTGATTTATGGGGCTTGCAGCACTGAATTGAGGCTTTTATTGATGGTAACCTGGCTCTGAGGTGGGATTCGTTTTTCTGAACTGTCTTTGGCAGAGCAAGTCACCTTACATTATGCAGATCTGGGGCTGGGTTTTGTTTTGTTTTTCCCACACTCCAGGCAGATCAGTCTTTGATTGCTCCTCTAATGACAGATATTCAAGTTACTCTCTAATTCATGTCGACACCTGGGCTGTAAAAACTCGTAATACACCCTTGCTTGTGTAGTTACTCTTTCCCTGCTGACTGCCCAGGCCACTTAACTTTTTGCTTGGGCTTTTGATGTGAAATCTGAACTAATCTCTGTACACTGTAGTTTTTCAACATTCTTATAGGAATATTGTAATATTTACAAGAGACAGGGATTGGAAAATGGTGTTTTAAATTCATTCCACATGTCTGGCCCTTATATGCCTCAGATTTCCCCTTTAGACATTGTCGCTATTTTAATATTATTTTATAGATGCTGGCTTTAGTAGACCAGTCACAGTTCACTGCAGGTTTAGTAAGACTTAGCTGATTGTGATGAAGAAAACACTTTTATGTTAAAAAAGCCTATTTGAATATTGAAGCCAAATGAATTCTAAACCTACGCCTACTGAAAAGTAAAATAACCTGACAGTGTGAGATCCTTGATCCTGCTGTGTGCTTTCCATATACTAAAATGCTTTTGACTTCAGCTTCATGTTGTCCTGTTGATCAGAAGGGAAAGGTGAATGAAGACAGCTTCAGCAGTGGTGTTACACAGGTCACAACATTATTAATTTAGTGCCCTGGGCATGGTAAGGATGCTGTGTTGGGGTGTCCTAGAGCTCCCATGATGTAACCTGTGGCTCCAAACAGCCTCTTTTCATATCAGGATCTGTAGAGAAGCCCGTCTCTTTATAACCACCACTGTGAAGGGGACCCACAGCACACTGGTTGGGCAACCATGGTCAGCAGAAGTCCGGCAAAATCCTGGAGCTTGCTCACCAAATTTGCTTCCTGTGACTTCTTTCCATGCTGGCTGAAAGTTGCAATAACTCAAGTGTCCAAAAAAACTATTCAGACTAATTCCTGATACTTTTTGGCCTGTTGTGCTATAAAACAGTAGAGAGGGGGGGCGGAAAATCTTCCAGACTTCTGACAATTCGATTCAAGTGGCAGAATTGCTTTCATGCTACAGAGAGGAAACAAGTGGTCAGACCCATAACATCCTCAAAAAAAAAAAAAAAGCATGGAGCAATAGATGGAAAGGCGAAAGGCAGGGATGCTAATGTGAACACAAGTTATTTTCCCATGGTAAGAAGCTGGGGACTCTGAGGGCCAGCCTGTGCCTTTCCACTGCTGGGTCCCCAGGTGTGGAATGCGGGAAATATCCCTTCCTGCTCTCCACCTGCCTCTGTGCAGGCTGCCTGCCACTGTCAGGCCACCAGTGACCCTGTCCGCTCGGAGAGCTGAGCGGTGCCGCATTGTGAGGAGGGGCTGGTGGAAAGAGTCCTGCTCCTCAGGACTTTTTCCAACTTAATGGGTTTTTTTTCTGATTTAGGACTGAGTAAGCTGGAGGTGATACTCAGAAATCCCTAATTTCTAAACTAGCCCGTTCACCCTACCAACAGCTCTGAGAGCTTAAGATGGCTGAAGTTTTGGGGAGAAAGCTGTGCAGTGAAGTGCATGTTGCTGAACAGCCATATGACACTGAACGATCACCTCTGCTGTAATGTGACACTGGAAAAAGCAGCCCCATCGGAGAGAAGCTCTTGGGCTATGTATTAGGAACAGTACTTTGTGAACACAAAGTGTTGACAAGGAGGAACAGTGAGTGAATAAGATGGAGAGAGACATCAGGTCCTTATTCTCTCAGGTACGTTGTCCTTATACAGAGAGGTTGTCCTTACTGCCTCTCCAGAGCACCATAACAAGGGTCTCTTTCTTTAGGACTGCAGGCTGAGGTCTCCTGCAGCCTGAGTGAATCCCTCACTGGCCACATTGGGCAGTGTGTCTCGGATAGCACAGCCCTGTGTGGTTTCAAACATTCGAGCTGACTAAAGGCTGCGTTGGGTGGCAGGTGATGGTACGTTGCAGGCAGATGTGCTATGGACAGCTGCAGTAAGAGCTCAGGGACAAATGGTTCTGTCCTTCACTATTGCTTCTGCCTGGGAGAGAGGGTGAAGCTGTTGGCTGTAGAGCTTTCCTTTGTGAAGGGGTTGGGAGAGAGGCTTTTCATTTTCTGGCAGGGAGGCAGGGGTGGGGAGGGAGCTGTAGGAAGTTGCAGTGTCTCAAGGTGTGTCCTCCTATCCCGAAGGCTGGGATACAGCCCAGTACTGTAGATTTCTCTTCTACATTTGGCCCCAGCCTCCTGCTGAGGAATGACACACACGTGCTTGTTTCAAAACACTGACGAGACTCCCTCCTGCCATGCCTGGTGCAGGGGCTTTGCTCCAGGCGCCATTTTCAGGGCTGAGGTCCCGCTCCCTGGGCAGGGTCGCTGCGGGAGAGGACATGAGCCGAGTCCCAGAGTCTGAGCAGACAGGATTATTTCTGTGTATCTCCTCTGAAAGCACTGGCTGAAAGAAATTATAGGAGCACAGATCAAATGGAAACAATTTCTGTTTTCAGTGAGTCAGAGATACTTTCTGCTATAGTGTGTTTGCTCTTACATTATCAGCTTTTCTCAAGTCAAGATCCAAACACTTCAACTGACCAAAAGCTTTGCTGCTTCTTCCAAGTAGTGATGATATTGGTGACCAGGGGCAGTCCTCCAAAGCTAGCCATTGCTTATTATCCTCTGCATATCTTGAAAAATATGTCACTGAAAAGGCAAAAACTTTTTTAAATACTTGGATTAAAACAACATTCTGACACCATAGCGGCCTATTTCTTAGCTGTAATTTTCCATGGATGCAGCACCACTGGATCTTTGCCATGTAACTCCTGGTTGCCTTTGACAGATGAGGTTTGCTGGATGCAACTTGCCGTGGACCATGAGTGCATCTGGCTGTCACTGTTCTTGGCACCCCGCAGTCATGTGCTGGCTCAGTGGTCTGATAGTTCACTTGTCACTGACACCCCACAGTAACTTGCTTTGTGACTGTTTTCCTGTGATGGTAAGAAGTAGATCGAAAGTGTTTAGGGGGTTTTAGGACTCTGGGGAATTGCCCAGTATGAACTGCAGTCAGTGTTGCCTGCCGGGTCACTTTGCTTGGCTGGGTGCTCAGGGATGAGGGAGGTAAACATGAGGGGTGGAGGAAAATGGAGATGCTGTAGGGTTGTCAGGGCACGGGTGCCTGGGGTAACACACACAGAGATGTGAAAGAACCTCACAGCATTCTCTCGGATTTTTTTCTAACTAGTCTTATGCTTTGTTTGCTGTTGTGGTTATTCATCTTGCTGCTCCTCACTAGCGCCGCCCCCCTTCCCCCCGGCACCTGCACCTTTTGCATAGCTCAGTTATGCTGTTGTAAGAGGTGAAAGATTAAAACTCTGCAATTTATTGAAAAGGGTATGTCTAAAACGAAATGGAAAATACATACAATCTCTGCAGCCTGTGTAAGGCTGAAAAAATGTTCACTGTGATACTGGCTTGATGGGTGTTGCTTCCCCAAGAACTGCTCCATGCACTCCTACCAGACACCTCCAGGTTCTTACTTTCCTCTTCCCTCCTTCTTGGCCCCTGACCACAGCAGGATGGCACTGCATCCCCCAAGTCGGTCACTGCCGAGTTTGTACAGATGCATTTCCCCATGGCAGATCTTCCTGTTCTTGCCAGCTTCTGTATGTCATTCAGGTTGGGGAAAAATCCTGTTTCAGGGCCGCAAGGATCTCATCTGCTTTACGCACATGCCCGTGAATGAAGCCTGTCGTCCATCACCCCTCTGACGGCCGTTCATGGAAAGGAAATTCTGACTCGGGATCTGGGCAAGAGCTCTCCAGCATCACTGGTACCAGCCACTTTCTCTGCCCTGGCATTTTGTGTGGGGAGTGACATTTTTTCAGTCTGAGTGGAAAGTTCTACTGATACCACTCATTTCAGGTACTGTGGAGAGTTTCTTTGAAACACAAAAAGTCCCAAATAAAGTTGGCTTCCTCTCTCTGGCAGTGGCCACTCCCCAGAATTTCCCTGGGTCTCCTGCATCCAAAGTAACTTCTCCTCTGTTGGTCGCTCTTTTGGCTGTCCAGTTCTCTGTAAGTGGTTTTAAGGGTGAAATGTTAGTGTCTCCACTGCCACAGCTTCTTCCAGACAAGTTAGGATTACTTGCATTCTCATACCCTTGTAATGTTCTTTCTTGGGCCACAGAGTCTTGTAATCCCTGCACCAAAAGAGCATCGCTTCAGCCAGAAGCCGTCCTTAAAAGACCAGTCACTGATGTTAAAGGACCGAAAAATACTGAAAGTAATGTTTTAAATGTCCCTTTCCTTCTCCTGAGCTCTTGGGCTTCAGAAGGTTTATCCCGAGGAGTGCAGAGCATAGGGCGGTCATACAGCAATCCTCTGTTGTCTCAAGTCAATCTTGTATTGGCTTACTTTAGCGCCTGTCAGAGGCTTTGCCCTACTCTGTATGACTGAGGCCAGACAGTCTCCTAAATATTTATCCTTCATCCTGCAGGGGAATTCCTCTTTGCTATATTCAGGTAGCTTCATGCTGCACTGGGTTTGGTTTGGTGTCTTTGTTGAATTTGTTAGGGGTTGGAAACCATCTATCTTTTTATTTACAGTTTTCTATATTTTTAGAAACTTTAATAAAAAGAGAAGAAGAAAAATATCTGATATTTTTCAGGTGATATTTACTGCCATGGTGTTGCATGGGAGGAGTGTCTTCAGCATCCTCTGAAGCTCTCATTCACACCTTGCTGCATGCCCGCTCCCGACTCTTGATGCAAACCACCCCTCTGGCCTGTGAAGGATATGGTGATGTGACGTGGGACGTGTAGGCTTACTAATGTCTCTGGTCCACCAAGGAAGGCGGGAGCAGGGGGACTTGAACAAATTTCACAGGAAAACACGCTAACCTATTTTTGTCAAAAAGGTTTAATAGTTCTGTATTCTGTTAAAAATACTGTGGTCTGCATGAAACTGATTTTAAACGATTTTCCGACTACTTTGTAATGTGTTTATAGTTAGTTGTCCTTTTTGTTTTGAGAGCTACCTTGGTAAGCTAGCCCAATTTCCTCAAATTCAGATTTTAAAAACTTTCCGTTCTTTCATTACTAGGAAGTAATGCATTTTGAAAAAAACAAATCAATATGGGTTTGGAAGTTAGGTCCTTTTGCATGGAGGGCCAATCAGCATTTTAATTAGTAGCTTTGGGGTTTTTTCCCCTTCAGTTTTATCACTTCTATTTTATTTCTACAGTTGTTTGTTCCTTCCTCTTTTTTTGCTTGGAAATTAATCATACAGGAAATGATTAACCGCAGTGAGCTGTCTGTCTGCCTCTGACTCAATGTGTTTAAGCGGGGGATGCCTTGAAGCAGCTCAAAATGGCTGACTCGATGCAAACAGTGCATTTGCTGTCCAGTTGTTCGCGCTGTCCATCCCACATTAAATGTCACATTCCTTTTCACCATTTGTAATGCTCCTGAAATGATTTCTGAAGTACGAAATTAAATCTGAAATGTCCAGAATTTGTGTTTCACTGAGCTGAGTTTAGTGCCACTTTTGCTTATTGCTCTTTATGAATTACTTTGTGGAGCAAGGGGCTCTTTGCAGAGTGCATCATATACTGTCTCCTGTACTTAGGTTTTTGAATGAAATGTGTTGCATATCATAATTTAATACCATCTCTGATAGTGACTGCCAGGCGTGCCTGGTAGCTTGCAAAAATCAGAACTTCCTTATGTGACCATGTAATTTACCTGGGATTAGGTGGACATCTTGTTTGAAATGGCTGGGGTGGCTTTCTTACAAGGCAGCAGATGCAGGCTGTGTGCACACCCCCCTTGAGAAGGTTGCCTGTGGTCTGCAGGGAGGCTGCCGCTGAGGCAGCGCAGGGCGAGTGTGAGGACTGCGGTGGGGTGCCAGCCTGTAGCGATGGCAGCCCCCATTGGGGTTGGACCTCTGGAAGAAGCAGCGGTGTGCACGATACTGCTGGCGCCTGCCTCGCTGCAGGACAGCAGCTGCTGCTGCCAGCTGTGGAAATCCTTCTCTCCTGCTGACAATACAGACCTTTGTGTTTGGGGCTCGGGGGCCAACGCTGTGGTGTACATGTGTGGGTTAGTTGCCGTAGTATTTTCTGCTGCACCACTGATGCTCACCTCAATATAACATTTCCATATAGCTTCTTAAAAGCCGTGATAATTTAGACTACTGCCTAGAAAATGTGCAGGGACCTGCATCCTGGGTTTCAAAGTACCAGTATGCCTTCTGCCTTGGTCTTTTGGAATTGGTTTCTTTTCAACACCCTGCAGCACCAAGTGTTATAAGCAACTTTAACAGATTTGGAAGGTAACATTTATTACTGAGTGGATCAGTTACAATTTTGGGTATTTTATAGTATCAGCTGTTAGCAATAACATCCATTTCTTAAATCCATTTCTCTTTCCCACTGACCTAGAGCAAATAATGAACTGAGTCCAGTGCTGAAGTGTAGGACACAGCTTTCCTCTAATTGCAGAGTTACACTTGACGTCTTAGGACACCTCTGTGCTCTGCGCTAAAACAGTGATCCTGCAAATTAGTGATGAACAAAGCAGCTGCAGAATTCAAGTTCAGCTTTCTGCTGACTCAGCTGCTTCACTGCTGCACCCCAAGAAGTGCTGCTTGGCCGAAGGGTCTGCTCCAGCACTGCGCTGTGCGGGCAAGCCCTCAAGTCACTGCATCACTTCAGTGCGTTACTATTCTTCATACAGGCTTATTGTGATCAAATTTAAAAATCCAGAGAGCGCCTGTTCTTTTAAGCTGACAAAAAGTGAGACAAAAGAATAAATTATACAAAATTCAACAACCAAACAGCAAGGGGAAGTCAGAGCCTCAAAGACAGAGGTGCTGTTTCTTGCTGTAAAGTTTCAGCTTGAGTTTCTGAAATTCTCTTTCTCACCAGCAGAGTCAGGGAGTGACAAAAGTAAGAGTGAAGCAGTGTCATAACTTATATTTTAAACTAAAATTTGACAAACTGGGGTGTTTTATTGGCTCTGTAAGTCTGTGCATCATATTTCTGTGTGTGGGCATGCAGATTTCTGAGTCATGCCATATGATCTCTTTTCTGATGGCTCCTAAGGGAAGTGTGTGCTCTAGAACATCATGAGTAAACAACTCTGCAGGATGCTTGCATTAACCTTCACACCATTTCTGCCTGAGTTTGGCCTATCACAGAAGCTTGTCCTGTGCTTCCAAAATGCTGTTTTCCAGACCCATCTCATAACTGCCTTGGGGGCTACAGGGCTTGTTCAGCAGTAGCTGAATGCTGAGCTCACCGGTGTGCAGCTGTGTACCTCATTTCTATGCCTGTCCTCTTGAGAAAGCCCTTCAGTACCAGAAGAGGTACTAGCTAGTGTGCAGCTGGTGACTGCAGGTACATCATAGGATGTCATCCCTCTGCAAGTTGGGATAAGCAAAAAGGGGGCACCCAATGTCTTTCTCGCCTTTCCCTCCTTGCAAATAATGTGTGCAGGCAGGGTTTTGGAGAGGCTGGATGTGTCCATGGGTAGTGGCTTCCCCTTAGAGAACTCAGCCTTCGAGTGTTAACCTTGTTTCCTCTCTGTCCCCACCGGTTCCTTGAGAAGCTAATCAGTTAAAAGGAAAAAAAAAAGTAGAACAGACCAGCACAATCATGCAGAAAGCAATCGTTTAACTGACAGGGAGGCAGACAAGTTATGGCATTTACAAAAATTCTGCTTTTTAGAGAACCCGCTTCATAGACCAGCTGGCTCACTTGCTGCATTCAGGGCTGAGCTGCCTTAAGGAATTAATTTAAAAGTCTGATATCAAACCAAACTTTATTCTCTCTGCTCCAGAAACTTTCCTGTGGCACAAGAAGTGCCGAGGAGACTCACGGCACATTATCCAGACTGCTTTGGCCCCTTATCAAAGTAGTGCAGAGAGCAGAATTTCTCCTTCTCTTTTTACTCAGTTGAAGGAGTTAAAAACTTGGTGAAATAGCCTAATGGGGCAGTTACGCTAGAGACAACTGCAGCTGTGAAAAGGCTGTGTTAAGAAACAGGATGGTTGTGGTCTGCTGTAAGAAATAATTTTCCTGTTGACTATTTTTTTAAACAGGAAGCCGAAGAACAAAGCAGCATTAGTCTTGCTGCTTTTAATAGGCTTCAGATTTCAAATATTGCATTTAGGATAAGCAGGTCAGGAAAGGATAGGGCTTTGTGCAGAGTTTTATGTACTGGCTGAGAGCTAGAAATACAGAAGACAGGAATATAACCGAAGTCAAGCAGATGCTCTGAATGTGAAGCTGGTGCTTCTGCAGAGACGCCGTGAAATATGCGGTAACGTGCCAGAGGGCTGACGAGAGCACGCCAGTCTCTGTGCAGGACTTTGCGAACGTGTGTGTTTGCACAGTACCGCGTAGGCTTGGCTTCGCACAGTTTCCTCTTTGTCAGTCATTCTGTCCGTCCGCCAGCTTCCCCTCTGCTCTGCTTGCTCTTTCACAGTAACCAGAAGGAGAAACAGCTTCTGCAGGACGGGAGAAGAAAACCTGCAAACACTGGGCACAGTGGAAGTGCCTCATGCCACTTTGAACTCCGTGGTGTTTTCTAGGTAGCCAGAGCTAGGGGTGATGTGTCTGACTCCTTTCTGAGCCCTTTTCTCCTTAAAGATTTTAGACAAAATCCATTAAGGTCTCCTTTTGGAAAAGCTTTCTTCTGAGGAAGATAGCTCAGCAATTTTAATGGGGGGGTTTTGGTATGGGTTTACAGTTGTATCTAATTCTTTTGAAGCATGAGCATCTGACAAGATAAATATGTACTTCAACCATTTTTTTTCTCACAAATATATCATGGATCATGTCAGAACCATTACAGACTTTATAGGTGGTGAACAACCTTAAACCCTCACTGCAAATGCCATTGTGTTCCATTCAGAACATTTTCCTAATGCTCATTTAAACTGTCGAGGTTACTGTACCTAGTATGAGGTTGATTTGACAAATACTGTTCTATTACAGTTCTCCTTACTTTTATTAAAAACAATTAGGTGACTTCAGAAAGTAAGAGCTGTCTATTCTTGTGAATAACTGCCCTGGTGACCTCAGTGGTCAGCCTGGGGTTGTGTGGAGAATAACCCTTACTCCTGTTCCCACTGTGTTTACCTGTCTTGTGCAAACAACATAAGCGGTGGCAAATCACTGTTACAGAAGGTACCTCAGGTAAATGGGCAAGAGCAAAGCACATGCTGCAATGCCATAGCACCACTAGAAAAGCCCTGGAGCCTCCGATAGGCATGGTTCCAGCGAGCACTGTGCCAAAATGCCACAAAAAGCCCTAGTGACTTGAAAAAAATTCCTCAACACTTTTTCTTTCTTTTTTGGTTTAATGTTTTTGTTGCGGTGAGGTTCTACATCTCAGGCGTGACCCTCCTAGGACTGCTCTAGGTCAGAAGTTCTGCTTGGAGTGGAGAAAAGTGGGAGCCTGGTCTCCAGCAGGGCAGCTCCAGGAAGAATGAGCTTTGGCAGCCAGGCTTTTCGCCCTGCAGCAGCCAGTGGCTGAGAGGCCAGACTGCCTGCTTGCTCTTCCTCCTCTAGGAAGGTGCACAGGGCATGACTGTGTGTGCTGCTCCTGAGAAGGAGGAAGGTGCATTCAGAGATGATGATGGAGCTTGGTGTCTTCAGAGCAGCCAAGAAGAAAGGAAGAAGCATGAGTCTTTCCTAGAGCTCTGATGTTCCACCCTACCCATAATAGTGTGTATGTGTCAGGGGGGTATCTTCCAGCAATATAAGGGCTTTAAAAGATCAGCATTTCTCTTTCAGTATGATCTTAAAGAGATGATGCCTTCCTGAAGTAAGGGTTGATGGTATAACTATGGGATTATCCTGAAGTACTTCCACAGGAACAAAATTGTTAGATTACACAGGGTTCTGTTTTGTTATTTATTGTTGCATGTGACCATACTGCATTTTTGTGCATTGCCATTGCGATGCCTGGGTTGTATATGTGTGCAAAACTGGATATGTATGTCTGTGAGTTTGTATGGCAATAGGGATCACGTAGGGAGCCCCTGTTTAAGGATGCAGCTGAGTTCCATACCATGAAACATGAAGTGTTTTTTACAGATAATTTAGATTTAGAAAATGGAGCAGATAAACCTGTTAGCTGCAGGGACAGTTTTTAAGTAGAAAGTGCTTCCAAAGGTGACAGATTTATTAATCTCTGGGCCTTGTGTGCTTCTGTGTTTTGCTGTACAGGGTTCTTAGCAAGACCAGACGGAGCTCAGCCTTCCACCATGCCTGTGCCTCCCCCTCCAGCTCCCCCTCCGCCCCCAACGCTGGCCTTGGTAAGTTTTACAGGAGGTAAATATACAGTATATACTGTCCTCTCTTGCTGCTTGTCATATTGAACAGGGCATCCAGAGGCACTGAGGTGTTGTCAAGAGTATGCATCATATTTGGGGAAAGCTCCCTGACATTTTGTTTATGGTTGATGATTGATCCTACAAGAGGGACCATTACTTCCACTCCCATCCAGTGCCCATATGGATGTCACTAGCCACATTTACCCTCTCCATCCTCCCCTTCCTCCCACGCTGGTGTGGGGATCTTGAGCAGAGAGGCACAGCTCCTCAACAGCTTGTCTAAGTCAGGGGAATTGAAGTCTTACTCTCCCCTGGCCTTTCTCCAGCCATGTACTCTGACCTCCTCCCTTGTTCTACTCTAAGTACTTACATGACCCAAGCTGGAAAAAAGTCAATGCTTAAAATTTTTTAAGTTTTGTAAGGATAGTTCTTAGGCAGCATAGCTCCCTCAACCTGCTCCAGCTCCATGCTGGCGCAGCATGGTGGGAGATAATACATCAGACCTGACTTAAAAAGTCAGCCTAACCTGGAATAGAGCTTGTGCTGTGTCTGCCCCTTGACATTCACCTCACTGACAAGAAGGGAAAGGCTTCTTGAAGTACGGGTGTAAAGTACTTAGATATTTTCATCGCAAAACCCTAGCTGGTTTCACAGATAAGTTGGCCTGTGTTGCTGAAGAGTCTCTCATTTTCACCACAAGCAAGACATGGACTTTGTGCTTGGTCCCTCCATGGCAACTTTCACCACCTTGCAGGAAATTGCCATAACTGATCTGATAAGTTAGAAAGCTTTTTAGGAACCACCACTTCCTAGAAGAAATAACCATATATACATGCATGTGTGTGTACACAATAAGTGTATGTATATTTTATTTGGTTCTTCCTTGAAAAACTGTGTCACCAAAACATAACTGAAAAGAGAGGACCATTGAGACAAAACCTCATGCATTTAAAGGTTTTATTGGGTCTATTTGAAGAGGTCTATATTGTTGAAGTGGTGATTGCCATTTTGAAGTATTTCTGTTAAAGCTAAAATAGTAAATAAAACTCACATCTTCTGATTTATCTAGAATTTGTTTGTTGGGCGTTTTCACTACAACTTTCAAGAATGTACACCTTTTTGTGTAATCAAATTATGTGTGTAGTCTGTTCTTATTCAGTCTCCCAAATGGCAATTTGCCACAGATCTGCCTTGGCTTTACAAAAATCAGAGACTCTAAATCTTGAGTTCAAAAAATATGAATTCATATATAAGTGTTCTGTTTCCAGTGATTTGTGTGTTAGAGTAGCAGCAGTGTTTGGGGCCTCGAGTCAGTAACAAGGGCAGCTACCTATAGCATCATTTACAAAACCAGACATGGCACACGACCCACTCACTCTAGTGCCATGAAAACAGAAACTGAGGTCTTGGGTAACTACCATATTTGAGCAGAATTTTATACCTAGAAGTTGAGGTTTATTTTGCCACCTCATTTTTTATTTCATTTTGCAGGCAAACACTGAAAAACCATCCCTAAGCAGGTCAGAACAAGCAGGGCGAAATGCTCTATTATCTGATATTACCAAAGGAAAAAAGCTAAAGAAGACTGTTACTAATGACAGAAGTGCTCCGATTCTAGACAGTGAGTATGATTCTGCATCTTGGAATTTCTGTATATATGAATGGTTCTACATGTCTGAATGCAGAAAATTATTTTATATATCATCAGATGAACTGCCATGAGAAGTAGTTAAAACAAAATGCCAAAAGTTGGCATGCATAAAAATAAATTCTGTTCATCATGGATTAAGTCAGCTAAGAAATCAAGTCCTGCTTATGAAATGTGTTAATTTGTTTGCTTACTTTCATAAAGCGGTTTGTTTTCTATTTGCTTAGAGGAAAAAACTCTGCAAACCTTCTTAGAAGCTCTGCTGAGGAGCTACAACAGATCAGGCAAACAAAACCCCTTGCTAGGGCTGAGGCAAGCACAGAGAATAAAGCGGAATTTCAGACTCTACTTTTGCATAAGCAGCATGAAAATAAAGGCACCCCTGGCACAACACCGTTGGCTTTTTATGGCCCTGGTACGCAAAAGCAGAGCCAGGAGTCACGGCCTCACCTGGGTGTCACTCTGCTGCACCCCGTTTTGCCACTCCTGGAGTGACTCAGGGATGTTATCTTTTTGGCTGAGCCTTGTTGCTCAGCCTGCCTGGCAGTGCTCTGGCACAAGGCAGCAGCTTCACTCACCGGAATGCGGGGGACAAGGTCTCCATCCAGCTGCGCTGCTGGGGTGTCTCACTGTACATCTCAGCAGGAAAGGCCACGTAGCAAAAGTATTGGGAAGATGGAACAGGGAGAAGAGTGAGGAACAAGGGCCTGCTACGTTGAAGGAAGGGCTTTTATTGCCTAGGGAGAGAACACACTTCTACAGACTGATTAGCAAGTGGGATACAACTCAGTCCAGGTAGGAAGATGATGAAGAAAGGAGGAAATGCCCAAAGGAGTGTGACCAAATAAGAATAATAAAAAAAATTAGATACAGTCCTGCAGTCAGGCAGGTAGGTAGTTTTTAAACACTTGATTATTATCTCTGAAAGCAAAGTTACACGTTCTAGCTATTGTAATGAGCTGGAGAAAAGTATTAAGGGGATTAAATGAGGGGTAAACAGTAAGATTAAAATGATGTGGCCTATTATCTTATTTACATGAATTAACAAATTGTGATGAAAGACTAAACCATAGTAGCAGCATTTCTGCAGAGGTTCACACCCTGTGTGAGTCAGAGCTGAACTGAGCTAACATGCTTAAGAATTAAGAGAAGGATGATGTGAAACATTCTGCCATGAACACATTCTTCCTCCTTTTTTTTCTGGGTGGGAATATTAGAAATGCTTTTCATCCACAGGTTTTAATTACTTTTAAGTCAGTGAAATTTTTACCTACCCACAGTTGTGGAAATCAAGATGCCAAGAAATTAAGCAATTGATCCTCAGCCTTGTAGCCAGTCATCTGAGAGCTGATCTCCACTGCTCATTTTGCAGTGATGCCCTTCCCTGTATTTGTAGTTGTGGAAACACTTCCATTTTACTTTTAGCATCTCAGTGTTGTCACAGCAGAAATATTGACATTAGAGAGAAATGGGAGAGGAAGGGGGTGCTGATAAAATAATTCCCACCTGTTGGAAAAATTAGCAGCTAATGATCCTGTCACTGCGCTTCTGGGCCTACAGGAAAGTAATCAGAAATGAAATCTCTTTCCCCACTAGGCTTTGTTTAAATAAGCAGATGTGTTGTAACAACATCAATAGTGACAGAGGTCTGTGCATTCCCAGAAGCAATCACCAGAGACACCTCCAAGAGGAAGGACACCTCTGTCTTCTTCCTTCCTTCCTCCTTTCCCATGATTGCCCCGTCTCTTGGTTTGCTTATGGAGAAGTGGAGGGGAAGGATAAGAGAGCAAAGGTATGAAGAAATGGGAAGCAGCTACAGATTTTAACAAAGGCAATGTGGTATTCTCAGATGTCCCATTCATACTCGATTCCAAATTCTCCATAGTGACTGTTTGTCTGCTTTCCGATCCAGAGCAGACTAAAGGAAAGTGATGGCTTAGTAAGACGCAGTGGCTATGTTTATTGCACCACCTCTTCCATGGTGCAATAGTGGTGGTGATGGTAGCTGTGATGATCCAACCTGAACAAGGACTTGTGTGTTTTGAAAGCTCATCCATTTTACCCCAGTTACAAGTGTTGCTCTAATGAAAGAGATGACTTTGCAGGATCAGTCCTGCTTCTCTGCCTAACGTGAGGGACCTTTTTCCCAACAGAACCTAAAGGACCTGCTGGAGGCGGCGGCGGTGGCTTTGGAGGAGGTGGCGGTGGCAGCGGCGGGGGATTTGGTGGTGGCAGTGGTGGCAGCTTTGGTGGTGGTGGACCACCTGGCCTTGGAGGCCTTTTTCAAGCAGGAATGCCAAAGCTCAGATCTGCTGCGAGTCGAGATGCCGGTAAGAAAGACCTTGTAGTTTCATTGTTAAAAATTAAATGGCATTGCTTAAAACCTTCCCAGTATGGCAATGTTACCTGCTGGGGCTGAAAAAGTCGTTAAATGTCTTAGGCTCTTAGGAAATGTAATTTTCAGCTTGAATCTCGTTTTATTAATATGAGGTTTTATGAGGGAGATGTGAGAGTTGTCTTTACACCCATTCTCCTAGTTACTGGTGAAAACTAAATATCTCAGCGATGTCGAATTGCTACCTGCAAAGTAGTCAGGCAGACTAGGTCCTGCCTTACCTGTGGGTGTGCGGGACCAGAGGGGAACACAAGAGGATTCCGGGTTTATTCTCCCTTGTGCACCAGGGAAAAGGATCTGCTTTCCAAATGGAAAGTACATCTGCATCAGCTCCGCAGCAGCGTGATTTACCACTCAGGGGGGAGTGCGTGAGGCATCCCAGCCGGCGGGTACACATGCTGCTGCTGGAGCCTCGTCTGGGGCGTGCGCTGTGTTCTTCTGGCTGGCAAAACAGCTGCCCAAAGCCTCTGCCTTTTGAAACAAAGGAGATCTGGGGGCACTGAGTTTGTAAGGATAAGGATGTAGAATTTTACACTTGTTGAAGGAGGACTGGGTGACGAGGGTTGTGGGGTGCTATGAACCTTATGTATTTTACAGACTAATATAAGTTTTTAGCACATGTACAAAACAGTCCCTCGAAGCTGGTATTTTCTATTGTGTCACAGTATTTTTGGGAAGTTGTATTAATACAAAAGTTCCTGGCATCACAGAACAGTGCTTCAGCTGCACATCTGGCTGCCTTCTCCCTGACTGCACAAGTGCATCCTTACATAGCAGCTACTAGGAAGGGCTGGAAAGAGCCTTTAACGGCACTGGTGGTGTTAGGTGTCATTTAAAGGCTCAGATGTCGTTGCTTTCGGGTTGTTTGTCTCAAGCAGTTGTTCGATTCCCCTCTCCCCTCCCTGGCCAGCGCATGCTGGGCGAGGGCCACATCACTTGTGTCACCTCGTGGCCGCTCTGGTCCCTCCCGAGGTGACCAGGCTGTCACCCGGGGTTCCCCCGAACTGCCGCTGACCGTTCCGGGGTGCCAGCCCCGGAGGCCCGCGTGCCCGACACCGGGCTGTCACCCCACGGTGTTCCCCGCGCCTGGGGACGGGGCCGTGGGAGGCCGCTGGGCGAAGGCCCCGTCCGACGGCGGCTGACGCCCTCTCCTCTGCCCGCAGATGCCGGGGCCGCCCGCCCGCCCGCCCTGCCGCCCGGAGGCCGCTCCGCAGCCGCCAAGCCCTTCTCTCCGCCGAGCGGCCCGCCGCGCTTCCCGGGGCCGCCCTCGGGGCCGCGGACCGCCGCTGCCGAGCCGCAGAGGAGCCGCTTGCCGCCGCCGAGGCCCGACGTCGGCTCGAAGCCCGAGGCCGTGCCGCCCCCGGTGCCCAGCACCCCCCGGCCCGTCGCCTCCAGCCTGCACAACAGGGGCTCGGTGCCGGGCGTGAGCCGGCAGCCCAGCCTGGGCTCCCTGCCCCCGCCGTTCCCGGGCAGCCGGAGCGGGGGGCCGGCGGGGTCCCTCCGGCACCCTGGCCCCACCGCCGCGCCCGCCTTCGGCCGGCCGCCGCTGCCGCCCACCCCGGGCCGGCCGGCGGAGGACAAGCCGCCGCCCCCGCCGCCCCCAGCCGGGCACAGGCCGTCCGCCGCCCGGGAGGCGGCTCTGCCCCCGCCGCCGCCGCAGAACAGCAAGCCGCCCGTGCCCGCCGCCCCCCGGCCCAGCCTCAGCGCCCCGGCGCCCCCGCCGCCCCCCAGCAGGCCAGGGCCGCCCCCCGTCCCTCCCGGCCCCGGCGGCACCGACGAGATGCCGCGGCTGCCCCAGAGGAACATCTCGCTGGGCTCCTCCGCGGCGGGCGGCGGCGGCGGGGGGCGCTCCGGACCTCTGCCCCCGCCGCCCAGCGAACGGCCCCCGCCGCCCGTCAGAGACCCCCCCAGCCGGTCAGGTAGGGAGCGGGCAGGGCGCGGGAGGGCAGGGCGAGCCGGGGGACATGGCGGGGGTTGAACAGGGGGGCGCGCTGGGATGAAGCGATGATTCTTTATGGAAAGGGGAGTTTCCCGTTGGCCGCACCCCTGGGAGGGAACCCAGAATCTCCATCCGTCCCGCCCGGACACGGCCCCGCAGGTGCTGCAGCCGCTGCGAGCCAGGAGCAGCATCGGCGGATGCAGGAAGGTCACTGCTCCCCTGTACTCCTGCAAATCTCGGCAGCTTCTGTGACAATTACCGTAATTAAAAAGGGTTACAAACAGGGGGTTTCCCCATTAAGCTCTTTGATGCAAAGAAGCTGTTTTCTCTGGCTTCCGACAGGCGCCAGCGTTTGCCTTCCTGAGTCAACCAGGATGAGTTAACGCTGGCGTTCCTGTGAATGGAGGTTTGCAGAACCCCACCTTCTACGTGTTGGGAGACACGAATGCTTGCAGCCAAATACAAATTATTTTAATAAAATACCCAGCCGACAGTTGGTAAATGTAATGGCGGTCATTACCGTGTGACTAACTGTTGTTACTTACCATACGCAGATTTCAAATGAGACTAAAAATAGAATTGTCTCCTTTGAGTTATTTCATAATATACTTTGTCCTCTGTGACAACTATTGTTCATAACTTTTAAGAATTGCACATTATAACTTATGTCTCAGTACCTGGTGGTTCTCCCTTTGGAGATGAGAGAATTGAGGCACAAACAGCCTGGCCCTGTAACATTGGAAGGGAGAAGTATGGCACAGAAGGTAATGCTGGTAAGCTCCATGGAGCTGCCTTTCATTTCATCCTTTGGAATAAAAATCTGGAATCATCTCAATCCCTGTTAGTCCTGAACAGTAGAGATGAATGTCAGGGGAGGTCCCTTGGGCGACAGGGATCCGTGTTGCTTTCCAGCTCCTTAAACCATCCTGGATCCCCTGTGGCACAGCACCCACAGCAGCCATGCAGCTACAGAAATACTGGTGCCGAAACTGCGCTTTGTGGAGCTGGTGGCCAGCCCAAAGGACAGCACAACACCAGCACAGCCTGCAGTAAATAAATCGGGGAAATCTTGTCACGTTACTGGGATCAAAGTTGCACAGAGTGTCTGCAATTGTTCAGACACTTCTAAGAGCTTCTTCCGTGATGGCCTCTACTTCTACCGGTGCTTTCCTGGTTGGCTTTTTTCTGAGGCAGATGGTTTGAGCAAATCTGCATGACCTTTCTGCTGGCTTAATAAGCAGAAGAAAGCTCTAGCAATAAATTATATATGTAAATACTCCTGTACTGCAGTGGTTCAATATAGATGGTGGGGTTTAGATAGGTTTAGAGAGAGAGAGAGCAAGCAAAACTATTCTGAAAGTTGCTAAATGCTTCTCATTCTTGGAAACCATTCCCTGAAGGCAAACTTCAGTCATTTGTAAAAAAAAAGAAGGGAAGGAAAAAAAAAATACACAAAGTACAGCATATTTCTTGAAGCATGTTTCAACGCTTGTTGCTGGAGATGCAATTTCTGCTGCACTCTTTTTCAAAATGCGTACCTGTAGCTAGATTTCATCAGGACAAGGAAGCATTTCATAAAACTTAACATAATTGTTAGTTGCCCAACTGTGCCAAACAGAGGTAGTGAGACCTTTGAACATGCATAGCCATCCACACCCTCTGCTTCGTCTCCTTGCATCCTAACCATGAGTACCTTTCTCCCGGGCAGCAGCAGCTTTCTTGCCTTTATTTACTGGCTCTCCTCTCGGAGAAGTGCCCTTCCCCTGCCCTCAGGACAGCCCCAGTCCTGCGTTACATGGGCTGTGCCTTCGTATTTGACCTGTTGTGTCACCATGCCAGTTACTCAGATACACAAACACTGGGAATGCCAGTCTATGTGTGAGGTCTGTTTTCAGTTTAGCGGGAGGTGGATATGCTCCAACTGCAAAAAAACCTGGCATGCAGCGTATATGTTTATAAATGAGTGAGCTGATGCCATGCTGCTTAACGCTGCCACTCCTGGGCTGAATTCCCCGGTGCGCCACCACAGACTCTGGCTTTGACACCCAGAGAGGACCACCCCTATGGACAAAGAGCCTCTGAGGGTAGCAGAGCTCTTCTGCTACACATCCTCTTGCATTGCAAAGGTACATGGAAAGGAAATAGGCTGTGGTTTGGACCTCCACAGTACCCTGAATTTCAGCTGTAACTTCTACTTGTTGTGACCAATGTAATTTAGAGTGGTTTAAAAGTGGCTTCAAGGACCAGCACCTCTACAGAGGTTTCTGTAGCTGAAGGACATGGGAATACGGGCACTGAGGTGTATTTATGCTTAGATACATCCTGCTCCCCTGATCTCTACACTTCAAACCAGCATCATCTCTCTAGAGAGCCCTGGAGAGCAGGGAAAGTAGGTGCTGATGGCGATTCCCCCTCAGGGTTGAGGGTCCCAAGCCAGCCCACCCTCCAGTTTGTTAGTAGAAGGCTGTGGGACGCAGGCAGCAGCTTACCACCAGCAGAATAACCCTTGGTGCAAATGGTATTTGTGTGCTTGCCTTTCATCTTGCTCCAGGTCCCCTCCCACCACCTCCTCCCATAAGCAGGAATGGAAGCACTTCAAGGGCTTTGCCCGCTACTCCCCAGCTGCCCTCCCGGGCAGGGCTAGACAACCAGAGAAGTGGACCACGACCGCCACTTCCCCCCGACCGGCCGGGCTCAGCAGCACCACCGCCACCACCGCCACCTTCGTCAGCTGTCAGAAATGGCTTCCAGGATCCAGGTGATGGTAAGGCGTCCTCCCAGTTGCTTGCCTTTGATAGAGATCATGTAGTAGCTTTTGGCCTTAATACAGCAAAAAGGGGTTGGGATAGGTAGTTTGTTTCTAGTGCAGACCTTTGATTTCTGATCAACAAAGGTGTCATTTGGGTCTTGATTAATCCTGCCAAGTAAGAACAGAGTAAATATGCCATACGTAGAGCAGAACTGCAAGGTGGTGAGTACAGTCTCTAAAATAACCCTTTGAAAAATGGCCTGAAAAAAGGAAACACATTCACTGTGCTTTGCTTTGCTACAATACAGAAATAAAACTTAAGGGGATTGTTCTGACTCTACTATGAATTAAAACTGTAGCTATGCTAAGACTCTTTGGAAGACAGAACAAGTTAGATGATGACTCAAAAGCTGAAAAACAGAGGGAAGAGATCATCAGAATGCTGCTGAAAACATCAAGTATCTCTTTTTTTGCTAGTGTTTATTGAAAAGGTGAGGTCTGAGATTGCTGTGTTTTAAGGATTCATCATGCTTTTCTTTTTATTTGTTTTCTATTCGCAAAGGACAGATAAATCTTTCAGCTAATTATGAGAGGCCAAAACTGGTATTTCTGACATTTATAAGGTTAGAAAAAGCGAGCAGAAAATAAAACTGTAACTCATGCTTTTGAAGCATCTTCACACATCAGCTAAGGCAAGGGGTCACAAACACACTTTTTCTTACAGAAGTCATTTGTAGGGTTCGGAACCTGCACCTCCTTTGCAACCAAGTGTAGAAATGACAAAGTTTAAGATATACTTTCTTCCTTGGGCCTCCGAATTCAAGTACAGAAAAGGGCTATGTAAACATGCTTTTCTGATTACTTCAGTGAAGAAACTGATCATCTTTCTTTATTCTTCAGAATCCTGTACACACAGTAGGTGCATCAATAGGGGCACTATACTTTCAACTGATGTATTTTTCTATTTTTGACACTAGTTATATACAAGTTTCTCTGTTGTCATAAATTTTATCATAATGGTCCCAAATTTTCTTTTTCCTGCTTAAAAATTAAGAAAGAAAAAACATTGCTTACAAGTCATTATTCTTTTAATGATGCTTTTGAGCTCTGTAAATCAACAAAGTATGAATATCAGAAAATTCTATACCCAGAAACAAAATACTGTTCTGAAGTAGAAGACACTATGTGTTTCCTGTAACATGTATATGTATGCGTGTGTGTGTATAAAAAAAATCAGATCTTTTATACATGGAAGGTAACATAGCACTTATTTCAGTGGTATTATGACCATTTTCCTGATCTGTGATTTTGTGTTAAATTGGCTAAATGATCAGTTAAAGTTAATACGCATTTTCATTCTCAAACCAACCTAGAGCATCTTCTTCCCTGATTTCCCAATAGGATGCTGGTTCAGTACTCAGTGATGTAAGCATTTTGCAATATAAAACGTATTAAACATGATGTTGATGTCCATTGACTTTCCTGAAGCTGTGTCACAAAACTAACAAGTAAATCGTGTGGGATTTTTTTCAGATGAATGGGAAAGCAGATTTTCTTTTCATCCTATATCTGATTTGCCACCTCCAGAGCCATATGTACCTGTGAACAGAAGCTATCCCAGTAAACTAGCAAGAAATGAAAGTAGAGGTAAGTTTGTTCCACCTCTGCTGTTGGAATTTCAATATATCATCCTAAAAACAATGTGGGTGGGGAAAAGACTGGATGCTGAGGCTTCAAAACTTCTCAGACTAACAGCCTGGTCACCCTTCCCTACCACACAGAAAAAGCTAAATGCAGGTTTGCAGGTATAAGCCCTCTTAAACTTGCATTTGAGGGGAGAATTGTTTGGTTTTCAAGTTGGAACATGTACTGTAAGAGACCACTTCTGCCATTATTGTCAACCCTCTTCTGCTACAGGCAGACAGAACCACAGACTTCCTCCTCATTTCTCATCTAAATTCATGCACAACTCATTCTTATGTTTATTTATTTATCTCATTTATTCTTATTCAACGTCATCCTTGAGTTTAGTTATCCTCCCTCCTTGGTCTGTTAAACCCCTAATATTTTTCTAAACCAACAGTCATATCCTCCTCTCAGCTTTTGTTTTGCTGGGCTGATGAAATCAGCATGTACTACGCTCTGCTTCCAAGCTGGTTCTCTGATCATCAGGGTTGCGTCTGTATACATTTCAGTTTGATATTATCTTTTTATCCAATAAATGTGATATGCTGTTCCAGTTCAGGTCTCAACCATGTCTTCTACAGCAGCGTAAATGTTTCTTATCTTCGTTAGTGGTATTTTGCCTGATACACCCAAGGATCAATTTACTTCTTTCACAACCAGTGACATCGATGGCTCCTGTAATCACCTGTACATTCAGATGTTTCTCTCTGTCTCCTGTTTCCAAATTATGAGGTTTTGGTTTGGAGCAGAAATTCCTCTGACCCTTCACTTTCCCCTATTAGCTTTCATTCCATTTGTATTACTCGACAAAGAAAGGCAAAATAATATATGCATTATGTTTCCTTTTGTGAGTTTGCGATGAAAATCTTCATGTAGGGAAAAACATGAAGGGCTCTGAAATGTTACTGTACTTAGAGCTTGCCACTTTCAGTGAAGTTTGCATGTGTTGTAAGTGGCACTGAGAAGGTAAGTAAATGTTCACATAAAATAGTGAGGCTAATGGGAACTATCAATCTGTTTTGAGAAGGGGCCAAAGGACTAAAATACATATGCTTTCCAGACATTTGGGGATAGCATTAGTTAAAAACTTTCTTTTACACTGTTTGAAGTTCTGATATTGTTTAATAAACTAACCAGAAACTCTACAGATTTTTTTAGTAAAATGGGTAGGCAAGAAAATGAGTAGATCTTCACCAGTAACTGAATTAATGGTTTGGATGTAAACTCCCACTTTAAAAGAAACCAGGAGGAGTAACACAAAAAACTTTCTTTCTCTTTTAGGTGGCTCTGGCCGAAAAGAAAGAGGTGCCCCCCCACTTCCGCCTATACCAAGGTGAAAAGAGTTCTGGCCCATCTTTGGGCGATGTCTGTTTTCAAGTTTCCTTCGAGTCAGCTCTCCTGTCCACATCATTGGAAAGTTGTCTGTTTTGCTTTATTTCCACTTTTGGCTTGTCAGCTGGAACAAACTTCAGTCTCTATTACAGAAGTAATAAATGCAGCTTATGAACTATAGTTGCCCAAAGCTATAAATTTTATTTGCTTACACTGCAGGCTGTCATGAAAGGCATTTTGTGGACCATACACAACATACGTGCATCATGCTTACCATGTCCAGCCCTGTCCCCTTAAGAGCTCCACAGGAGGACTTTGAATTTAATGAAAGCTGGAACAAAGCTGTTTCATTCACTTTGGGTACAGTGGCTGTATTATTTGAATTATTAAGTAAAATCTATTTTCTGTTTAAAAAACAGTTGCTGGGGAAAAGCATGTAGCCAACAGTCCCCTGGATCCTTCTTTACATGCCTAACTTGGCCCATCTGCTTCTGCAAGCCATAGACCTACTACATGGTGACTAAGAGTTCATCCTAAATGTTTTCACTTTTCCTTAGCCAAGCAAATCTTATTTTAAACAACAGCACATCCTGCCCCGAGGATGGAGTGTGTTTGGCCTTGTTTTCATCTGCGGAGAATCTTCTAAAGAAAAGCACAAATGAAGAATTCAGCAACATAAAAATACCTCTTTTTTTTTTTTTTTTTTTTTTTTTTTAATCTCGCTTCCCTTGTTTTTTAATAGCATTATGCTTGTATTTACCTAATTCTTTCCTACTTTGATGCAGACCAACCCACAGGCATCCATGTCCTGGATTATTGTAATGCCCTCTACCTGAGACTACATGCAAAGACTCTTCAGAAAGTAGTCTTGGTGCAAATGCAGCAATTATTGTTGTTGCAGACTCTTTCCGTAAAGCATCACTAACACCAGTGCTCCACAGACTGCTTTCCAGTTGTTGTTTGGTACAATTAAATGATGGGTTTTGACTTTAAAAGTTTCCTGAGGCTTAGGTCATAAGTCTCAGAGAGAGCATATTTGACTTACATTGCAGTAGAGCAGCTGAGGTCTGCAGAGAGCTGCAAGGCTTACATTAATAGAAGGGATGGTAAAGCATTCTAGCATTGTGACAATTGGTTAACGTGTTTAATGGCTTTTAAATTTTGTATGTGAGAAAACAGTCCATTGTATGAGTGCATTTTCCAAATGGATCTAAACGCATATAAAATGCCTTTGGAAATTACATAGGAAGATTATAATTTGGGATTTGAAATATTGCTCGATGATGGATCTTTGTTAATTGGACTTCTGAAGGTTAGCTCTGAAAAATTTCTCCTCTGTCTCATCAACAGTTTGTATTTCTTCAGCGTGCTCTTGGGGATCCCTACCAAGCCTGTATCAGCAGCCATGCTTCACAGGGTGTTGCTCACAAACAGCAACAACAAAAAAAAAATAGAAAAGAGTCATGTTGGTTAAGAAAATGTTTTTCTAGCATGGGAGACCTGATCCTAAGTACGTTCTGCGGCCAGAATGTGGTCAGTCCTTGAAAATCCAGGGAACATGGCAGAAGAGTCTGGACCCCACTGAAGTATTTGTGTGCAGGGCATTTGCTCGGGCAGTGGGTTTGGAGGAGCAGATCCCCTGTCTGCCCGGCAGCCTGGGCAGTCATCATGAAGGGGATGAGGCAGAGTTGGATTTGGCCAGATCAAATTTAATTTGGCCTTTTCAGTTTTTGTTTACAAAATCTTATTAGCTGTGATAGCATTTGATTATGTACCTGTTTTTTGCATTTTTGTATGTAATGACCTATTTTAAGTTACTATTTATGGTCTTGAACCTGCAATTAAATGCGCAGGCGCAGGGATGTATCAAACATCTAATTGCAGGATCGTGGCTGTAAGAGTTTCTTAAACAGATATTAGTGGGACCTCTACGTGACAGGTGCACCTTGGGATCAAACCTAGCACAATACTGAATTTTTATATGTATTTTATGGATGTCACTTAAACATATGCACTATACAAAGTGCCTGTCTCTTTTGGATTTTATCATGTGAATAGAAGTCCAAATAAGATTTTTAGGATAGTAACTTAAAGGATAAATTATTGTCTTCATGTTATTAAACTGAAGCACTTACAACTTTCTAAAGAACAATATTTTGAATTTTAGAATACAATATTTTTAGTACCTTGACATGCCAAATTCTTATTAATATCTAAATAGCTATGCAGCCAAAAAAACAAACAAACAAAAACCCCTCCAGAAACTGTACCTTTTTTTGTAACTTACCTGCTTCCAGCATGACTGTTTTACTTTGAGTAAGTCAATGAAAATGCTGCACATTGTTCTGCCAACTCCCTGCATCATCCAAAATACCCTATATTTGATCTTTTGAGCGAGGTTTTCTGACCAGAAATTCTGGACCACTATCAAAGACTGCAAACCAGCTTCAAATCTCACTTTAAACTGTCCTGTGTAAAAGGCCCTCAGTGGTCAACAAGCCAAGAAACCTGAGCTGCTTGGGTTTTAGCACTTCTTTGTTCTGCAGAAACCTCTTGAGGATGGGTGTTTGGCATGTATGTAAAATAGATTAACAATGCAGAAAGAGGTATTTTTTCACCTAACAACAACTTTCCTATTTATATCTTTTGCTATAAAACTCCCTAGATATATTCCAGAACAATGCAGCATTTTATCATTCAATATATTGCTTCATATATCAGTAGCTAATTACAACATGATCAGTATTAAAGTATTTATTTCACTATCAAGTGTTAAAAAGAAAAATGCAAAACATATTGAATCAGTGGTGCCTTATGACTTTTTTAGTCAACTTTTCAGTGTCTCACTAGACAAATTAATAGGCGTTGCTCTTCCACATCCTCATGTAGATAGTGCCGACAGTAGCATTACGCAGTGTTTGAGCCAAGTCCTGCTGTTGTAATGTTCTCGGTCTGCTAACTTCAGATTGAGCTCGGTGTACGGAGACACTGTTGGATCAGTCCTTAGGTGAGATGTAGGTGGGCACTGGTTAACCCCACAATCAATTGTCGGTGTTGCTCTGGAAATTTAACCCTTTCCCAAACCCAGTGTCTCATACTGATGTCCATACAGCCCAGCTGACTTCAGCATGGTTGCATAGGTTATTAGAGGACTGATTAGAGGACTATTTGATCCACTGCTTGCATATAGTATTGAGTGGGTTTGTTTCAGTGGCATTGTATTATAAACCTTCACACCTCAAACTATCATTTTATGTCACTAAGACTTGCATTGCGTGACAACAGCCACAGATGTTCATTTTTATTTAATTCAAGTCAGTAAATAAAATTGGAATAACTTTCATACCATGTGACAATAATTTCTGCTCAATATTTTTGGAAGAAAAGCACATGTTGTGTCTGTAATAACTTTCTGCACCAGCCATTAGGAGAAGAGGTCACAGTGGTTAATGTTCAGAATTGTTAAAGGAAATGCAGCTTGTGATTCAGGAAGCATGTATTTCTGTAAATGAGCTACTTCTTAAACAGAGTCGTGAAGTTCTTGTTTAGAAGCCAGCATTTCCCAACACTAAAAGAATCATAAGAACGATATTTTTTTTCTGCAAGACTGAACTATTCAAGTTCCTTAAATAATCACTTAAAAAAATGGATGGTAGTTTCTCCTTGCAGCAACAGCTGTTTACATGTCACTTATAGAAGTCAGTCTCTGTTGGAGCAAAGGATGAGGGAATTAAACTGCTATCATGCTTCACATATATTGTAACATGACAATTGTCTATGCAAAAGTGAAAATAGAAAGGGTACTTTTTGCCTTGGAAGCAAGGAATGGAGCTGAATTATGAAACTGAGATTAATTCAAGCAGTATGTCAAATGTCAAGAGACCTAGAGAGGGTCCCTCAGCCACAGGGCCCTGGAAAGGAGAAGAGTGCTCAAGGAAATAAAAACCAGTTGGCTGAATGTTGTTGTCAATACTAGAGTACAAATCACAATATAAAATGTGTGTGTATGTAATATCAGATCACAATAGTGTGAGCACCGTTGTCTCACAGTCAGGTGCAAACAACCTGTTATGGCGGTACATTGATTCTGTATAACATATATTGTATGAGTTTGAATCTTTCAAACAGTATTCACCAGAAAATAAGGAGAATGTCTTACTTAAGATAGCTAGTTCATGGAATGGTTCTTCATGTACATTAGGAGAAAAGGGGGATCTTTTAGCCTGTAAGGTGGAAGGGTCTGGACCACTCAGTTAAAATGTAAACCTGGAGCACTGGCAAAAAGGGGAGTGTTGGAGTTACTCAGCAGAAGCAGGGCACACATATACGTTCTCAGTAAGTGAGTATGTGGCAGGTAGGTAGGCAGACTAAAAGAAAAAAATGGAAACCGCATGTCTTAAAGAAGGGAGTAACCCTTCTGTATGTTGCCAATTTGAAATACAGTTTGTCTGTGATGAATGTTCTTTAGTGTAAACTAATGAATGCAAAGGAAGACCTCTAAATTTGGGCTTGCAAAGCCACAAAAGACTATGAAAGAGAGAGAATCATAACTTAAAACATAGGCTGAGCAGAAAGTAACATGTTTTTATCACATGCTTAAAGTTTGAGCTTTTTATAAAATATTAATGTAGTTCTGTGAATATTTTTCTGCTTAACGTTTATTTTGTATGTGATTTTGTTCTCATTTTTCTGTCCTATGCCAAATAAATTTTACTTTTATTTAATTGGTGGAGCAGACTGTTACACTGAGAACAGCCACAGTTGCCTCCATGACAGAAACACACGTCGGCTTTAGCAGGAGCGTAGCAGTGAGCCTGGCAGCAGCTGGGGCACGTTGTTCTCCTGCCCTCCCACCTGCCATTGCACAGCAGCACAGCAGTAATGCTCAGAGGACTTTGGGCCTCCACACAGTGAAGATTAGACACCTGCAGATAAGGAGAAATAATGTTAGTTTAGGGTAAAGAATTACTGAAAATCTGTGGTCAGTGACACGGTACTTGTAGGTGACCCTTGTGTGAGCTGTTGGCAAGGCAAGATAGGCACTTGCCATGGGGAGATGACATAGAAAATCACTCTGGTTAAACACAGATTTTTGTTCCTCTTATCTCCACTCACCAGGCAGAAGGCTGCCAGGGAATATCAAACAAATGGAACTCTCCTTTTGACTTTGGAGCCCTGTTCTTGATCTTGGATGTTAACCTTTTCAGATAATTTCGACCAGGTTCATCACGGAAAGGCCCTTTGATAAAAGTCCAAAGGAGGCTCAAATTCAGATTGCACTTCCACCTTCTCCTCAGAAATTAGAACAGGCATATAAAACCCTGAGCTAAAAAGCTCTATGCTGTAACTCATCTATCTTGCAAAGACTTAAGCAGCAGGTTTATTCTTACACAGATGGTGGATCCTTTGATGTCCATGGGGACTGCTCATTGATACTTTCATTTTATAGACTGACTGGGGCAGAGACCTTGACTTAAAAGGCCACCAACACCCATGGCTCAGATGTAACCTAGAACCCACTGGCCCTGGTGCCTGGGCTGTATTAACAGAAGAGCCATGACAGAGTGTGGAGGCTGGGAGTTCGTGAGCTGTAAAGGAGCTGGCTCAGCAGGCTGAGAGACCTTTTGTTTGCAGAGCTTAGTGGCAATAGCCTTGAACCAAGGCTCGGAAGTATGAATCTCATGATCACCTGGTAGGACTGCCTTTCTCATGTTTTAACAAAGGAAATGTGGTTCTTTCTGGTTTTCAAGATATTAAATTACTTGCTTGACTTTGGGAAGAGAGAACTGAACTGAGCGTGCTGTGACCTAGTCATAACTGAAACATAGTCCTTCCTCCATTTAACTCAAAAAATGCTGTTGCTTTAAAATAAACCCACAGACTGTGCTGTAAAACAGCTCTGACTGCTCCCTGCAGTGGCAGGAAAGCTCACGTGTTGCACGCAGCACACGCACAAATACCCATCTCCTTTGATCATGGTTCAACAAGTTCCAATGACCTGCCTGCCTTGTATGCAGAGGCTGCTTCCTTCTGCCCTCTCACCTCATCTGACTCCATTTCACATTGAAAATAGTAAATTGGTCCTAGCCAATTATTGATTTCGGGGCTAGATATTGGTCTGTACATCCCTGTACAACAATGCATGTATCATTTAGGTTAATTAATGAAACCGAACAAGAGCCTTCAGGATTTGTTTTTCTCTGGTTAACAACAGGCATGATGACTAAATCTTAACAGCTGTTTCTGCTATCTTATGGTTCTCTTAAAATTACCCAAATATGTAACACGATGTAAGCTTGACTCCAAGTTTCACTTTCTGTTCCACTCTTAGAGGTCCTATACATTTTATTTTATACATAATGAAACTGTGTGGTTTACACTTTTAGAAGAGCTCATCATTTTCTCTTGTGGAACAGAACTCTGCAATCCTCCCGAAAAGTTCAAACTTACTCTTCCAAGTTGTGAGGGTCTGGTGCATACAGTGGCATGCCAACTTTAAAATCAAGTAAGTTCTTTTTCATAAGCAAAAATGTTTCTCCCCATATGCATAAACTTCTGCCTACAACAGGGCTGTGCCTAGGCTTGACTCCACCTTTCAAATATATCACAATAAAAATTTTGCAAAGCACATGAGAGCCTCAGTATCCTTTTCTGCACCCTGCTGGTTGTTAGGCCTTTGGGGTATCTGTGCTGCTGGTTCTATGTTTGTTTACACAAATACAGGCTGATAATCAAAAACTTTGGTGAAGCATAAAAGTAAACAGGATGGTACTTTGTCTCCACACTGTATATATTGCAGCAGTGCTGGGAATAAAAAGCAATAGAACTAATGTCTGTTACCAATGTGGGTCAGTAAAAGCCTCTGAAGACACGGATTGCATCCACTGACTAATGTACAGGTCTTTTTATAAAGACACCTCTGAGCAGAATGATTGTTTCACACTGTAGGATGGTGTAGCAGTTCTTTGGTACTTGAGTTCATCAATAATAACTTGTTTTTCTATAACTCCTGAAAACATTCCTCTAAGAATTTATTAATGCTGCCGTAAATCTCAGAAGATGCTTACCTGATGTCTCCCTCCCATTGCCTTTCTTGTGCCTAGGAAATCTAATAGAAGCTTCATTAGTCCAGTCATTTGCATCCTAGCAATGTAAGTGCACTCTTCTTATGTGTCAGACCCATGGTAAGCAGCTTTGCTAGCACTTCCCAAAATGAAGCAGAACTGCTTGCTATCTGTCTTACAGCTCCCAAAGATTGTAAGGTGGCATCTCAATGGAAGAGAAAATGTCTCAGTTGTGTTAAACTTTCTGTTCCAGTGGTCAAAACTCTCTGGGAAAGACTGTGTAATGGATTCCTTCTACAAGGGTTAGAAAATATCCATCTGGATTTTTCAACTGTTAAACTAAAAAAAAAAAAAAGCAAAAAAAAAAAAAAAAGCTACTGTTTTATTCTGTTCTTTCATAGCTGATGGAAACTGGTAGTTAAATGTTAAAATTTTTATACCTAAGGATCTTCAAGAGAATTAGGTAGCACACAGTTGTTTGAAACACTAATGATCCTGCACACTTTTGTTATTTCCTGCATTGGCAATCAGGCTGTTAACCTATCTAAACATTTCAACAGCAGTACAGGTACAGAAATAATCCCGAGGAAAGCATGACTGACACAAAAATAATTTGATTAAAACACAGAGAATAAATTAGGTGGCTGCTGTTAACACTGCCTGCGTCCAATGTCAATGTCTGCTGAAGAAAAACATCAGCTCAGATAATCACTTCTTCAGTCTTAAAATACATATTTATGGCTTAAGATACATGACTTCTTCAGAAGCTACATTCGAAATGTAAAATAGAAATCTATCATGAATGCTGCCTGTATGATAGAGCCAAGCTTTCTAGTCCACTACAATAGGGCACTTGAATTTTCATAATTTTTCCTCTCTGGTTTTACCATTCTTTTTTTTCCTTCCCCAAATAAGAAAGTTATTTCTTCAATACTGCTGGGATTTAGCCTACAGAAATACCTGTCTCATTTTGAATATGGGACTGTTCTTGTTAATTTTTTGCTAGAATACAGCAGAAATCTCTGCCTAAGCTCCTCTAAGGTAAAGGCAGGCACAAGGGCTGAGGATGGAGGAGCTGTTGGTTGCTGTTCATCCCTCCTCTTGCCAAAACAGGAACCGTTGATCCCTCCCTGCAATCGAGGCAGGGCTTTATCACTGTGCAACTCCCTTTTCAAAACCATTCCCTTCCCAAAGGGGACCGCTCTGGCTGCTTTTTGCATTTACCTGCATGCAACATTGTTCAGCTCTAAGCTTGTGCAAACACTGTGCATGATAAGGCACACAACCAATTCCCTTCTGAAAATGTTTTTCTGTTTATGCAAAGACAGGTGTTTAGGCAGTTCTTCTGTGAAAATGAGCCTCTCCTGTCCTTCTGCATTCTAGCAGAACTTTTAGTAAATTCAGAGTTACTGGTGAGGCCTCACATGCCCCGCTGAGTAGCAGAGCCCATACGGCTGACGGCCAAGCACTCCCAAGCCATGAGAGCAAAAGGCAGCTGAAGCTCTCAGAGCACTTGTAAGGTAGCAAGGTAAAGGCTTTGGGTGACAGACTAGGCTTAAAACCCAGCCTCTGTCATATGGCTGTTGGTACTGGAACCAGCGGCCCTTGTAAATAATGTCCATTGCGCTGTTTGTCAGAGACTGCAGAGCCCACTAGTACTCTGTGCTGCCTGAACGCCTGCCCGTGCTGCCGACTGCTCAGATCCTTCGGTTGAGGGGGTTTTTTCCACCCTATTTAAAATGGTAACTTTCACTTCTGCTATTTGGCCACAAGCTTGGGTTACTTACGAAACCCAGGAACCTTTGTCTGAAAACATACAGATACCCTGTTCCTTTCCTCTAAATATATAGTTTATTCTCCTCAGCTGCGCCTGCAGGCCTGCTGCTGGCGCTCCATCCGAACGCCTGTCACCTGTGGGTTTGGTGTGTTTGCTCCAGATTATTGCTGATTTAAAACCAAAATTCTTGCTGTGTGCTTTAAGAGAATTACCACCTTTGCGCCAGGACCTTCGTTCCTCCCTCTCATACACGTACTGGCCACTTGTGTAGCAGAGAGGAAATTGTAAATCCATTTTTTAGCTGCAAACATTTCTAATGTAAGTCCAAGCACAAGCCTGCATCAGAAGGTAACAAACATTGATTTTGTGTTTGGTTTTAACTGAGTAGGTGGGAATAGGTATGATGCACCTCCAGCCTAGGAATTTCTCTTTGTGCTGAGGAATACTCTGCCTCTGATGCAAGAGCAGCTTTGTGTCCTGTAAGTTACCTAAACTTTGCATTGGAGGCAAGCAGAAGCTTGATGCATTACGGAAGAGCACGTTGGACAGTCAACTAACAGCAAGGACCTTCCCTGCAATCATAACTGGGGAATTTTATTTTAAACACTTATTTCTAGAGCTCTCTTGGGGTTTGGTTGGGTTTTTTTAGTCTGCTTTTACTTCCACATGCACACACACACACACACATTTTCACATAGAAAATGATTTATTTTTACGGAAGGCTCTAGTTTCCAGAGCAGATGACAATGATGGGTCCAGGTGGCACAGTTTGCCAAGCCTCCCTGAAGCGAACAGGTGACATGAGGGCTCCCCTGGGACCGGGAGCACTGCTGCTACCTCCCGCTGGAGGAAGGCACCAGCCCTGCCGACTCACAGCCTTTGCTTCCCCTCCCGGCTCCCTTTCGGCTCCGAGCCCCGGGCTCCGCAGGGAGCTGCCCGCCCCTCCCGGTGCGGCGGCCGTGTGTCCCGCTGGCCGCTCGGTGGCGCTTGGGGCCGCTCTGCAACAGCAAGGGCAAAACTCGGGGATTACATGCATCAGAAACATTTCCTTGCTGTTCCATTGCTTGGGTGATCAGCAGCTCGTTAGCTGTGGTCCTAGTACTTCACTATCGACAATTTCAACTGCACGGTGTTGGTTATAAGCATACGGCAACACGTAGTTCATCATTTCAGGACCAGTACACGTAGCAGTATCACTGGTGGTACAGCAGGGCGTTCGCTCCAGAGGTACACAGCCTGATCCTCCGTGTGGTTACACAACTCTCAGGCAAGTAAAATTCCGGTATTGGCATAAAAATGATGCAACAGAATTAACACATGTGACTCGACTCCCTTTCAGTTCAACTGAACGCAGCGTGCTATTAAACCTGAATAAATACAGTCTCTAAGAAATAAAGTTTACCTGCAGCTGGAGAATAAGGTAAGAATTAAAGCAAAATACCTTTTTTATCAAAAACGTCAAGTGGAAGTAACAGATAGCTGTAAGAAAGCCACTCTGCAAATATTGCAGTCTTCAATATTTACTCAAATATTTAACAGAAGAAAGAAATTCCTTTTAATTGTGAGTCAAAGAAATAGAAAACACAATCAGTCTAGCAATCCATATGAGATTAAAATATTGGCCAGGACTTTAAATGAAATGCCAAATTGCTGCACATAATCAGCAAAAAAGGTATGAGGAAGAAACAATGTCAAGGAAGAATCTGTAGAAGCATGAAAAAAGTATAGGTACAGCAGCTTCCTGCAGAATAATTCAGGAAAATAAGGGTATATTAATACACTACTGTGACAACGTAACAGAAAGGACTGAATGTTATAGCAGTGGTGAAATGAAGAACAAATAAATGAAGAAAAAGCTACCAGATTTCTGCCAAAGGAGACAACATACTGCAGTCAACACAATTGTTGGATAACATTCAAACCATGTTTGTGTAAGTAAGAAATAGTGGCTTAAAAAATGATGGCATATGATGTGATCACAAATGGAAACTTAGTAAGTGGAGAGAGTTTACAGAGATTTGGGTCACATTCTGAAAATGTTTCCAAAGCTTTTCATTTGTGATACTAAAATTGGTTTTGTGGTTTATTTGGGTTTTGGGGGGGGGGGGGGGGGGTTGGTTTGTTTGTGTGTCTTTACTAATGAATTGCTTGCTGAATAGGCAACAGGTGCAGCAGATCCCACATCAGACACAGCTTATTAAACTCACACCCCACTCCTTTTTTTTTTTTTTTCTTTTTTGTTTTGGAGGAATCAGGCTGAATTTGAGTAGCCTTACAATGACTGGGCAGTAAGAATACTGAGAACATGTAAGTAACAACTGTCCTGTGTCAGAATGAATGAATAGGTATTTTTAGGTCAGAAAGAGCTATAACTCTTTGTAATTCTTACTCTTTTCTTAATAATTTCACCACATACTGTTAGTCGTGGGGGTATGTGAAAATGTAAAAAAAATTTTAAGTGTCTACATACAGTAGATAGTTCTAACTATATGAGCCAAATGGGCAAGATTTGATACATTTCCACATAAAGCATTTGAAACCATTATGTTAAAATAGTGATTTCTATGTGTGACTTCTGCATGCTGCTTTTTTCCCCCCCACTTGTATTGTTAAATACAAGTACTCAAAGATGAGTTGACTTCAGCAAACTTACTTTCTTGCTGAGTCGAAGTAACAGGTTGATACTTGAGCACCAATGATGGAATTTATGCATTCAGAAGGTCTCTGCAACATTGTTTTGTCTCCCCTGAAAGCAATTTCAGAAAAATCCCTTAATATTGAAATCATATGGGGCTATTCTGAACTGTGCTGAATTCAGTGCAATCTCATTTGAGCTGTTTTCTTTACTTTTTGCTTTAGAGAGGTGAATTTCACCATGCATAACGTTAACTGCACTTGCTTACAAAAGCAGTCCATTGCAACAGACCCAAACATATATAATTATTGCTGAAGTTTTAGTTTGACTTTCTACAAGCTGACTGTATTAGCTTTGTGTATTTTCTTTTGGCAGATACAATATTTTGAAGACTATAATTGCGCCTGCAGCTCTGGGATATACCAGTACCACATGCCCTTGTCTCAGCCGCAGAACAAAGTGGAAGCGAGTGAGTACAGTACAGTAAACACGGACTTTGCAAAACCAGTTTGAGCGTACACATTGTCTTACAAAAGATACTGTACCAAAAATACCAATTAAGTTCTCGTAACCAACACAGATAATGAGGGGTACTACTGCAAAACTTTAGCTGAGCAGACAAATAGCCTTCTTGAGAAGGAAGATGGTTTACAAAAGTGTTCCAAGGTAATCGAAGTGGGTGTAAACATCCAGTGCATCCCTCATCATTTGTGCATTAACAAGGTTCGAGCTTATGGGTAACAGCATCTGGCTCTGTGTTCTCCCAGCCTCTGGGTTAGGTTGCTCTTAGGGACACAGATGCTGGATTTTTCATGGTTTTTAAGCCTCAAAAGTTTGGGAAATTTTCATGGGACTGTTAAATGCCTTCCTTTTGACACCCCCCTCCAGAGAAGAAATCTCAGTGCCTGTTGCCTGTCTACAGATTAATTTTCCTCAGGTTTCCCTTGTTGCTTAACTGCCTCATCAAACATAGGTATATCATAAGCTATAGTTTATTTTCCAGTAACCATGTGAGTCAGTGCAAGTGCTCAGACACATCTAGATATAGGTAAGCACGTTCTTCCTGAACATCCTACGCACAACTGCAAGAGAACAGACATTAGAAACCAACAAACTTTCCGAATCCTGAACTACATTTTTTCAATAACCAAGGTTAGACATGCATTTTTGGATGGAGTCAGCTAGAAAAATTTAACAGAGGTTGAGCACAGGTCCCTGCCTTGTGCATTGTATCATCCGTTTGCTTGTTAAGCAATGAGCAGTGAGAACAGTACTACTTCCAGTACTAGAGTTACATGGCCATGTTGTCTATAGGCAGAATTCCAACTTTCATATAAAATTTGGCTTGATGTCAAGAACCAGCAAGCAGTGAGTAAGTATTTTTCCTGTAATTGAATATAAGGCGATTACCTAAGAAGTGCTAGTCTCTCCACCCATTATTGCAATTACTGTGTTAGTAAGATATATAGATTTTTCCATGCTGTCGAAAACTAGGTGCACAGCTGTCTGGTAATCACACTGAGATTATACCTGTAGATTTCCAGACAGATTTCATCCCAATGCATTTGCCAACGTTCTTGTTATCTGCTCATCCTCTGTATTCTTATTTCTGTCTATTCTTGGAAAAGTCGCTTTTTTGTAATCTCCTACTGAGAGGTTATTTAGAGAGATGTTGGTGCTACCTTTTCAACTGTTAGTGCTGCTTTGAAGCTCACCTGATGGTTCCTTTTGTAAGGCAGTGTTGTCTTTCAGTTATCACCATACCCTAACAAGGTGGCTACAATTTCCATGCTCACTCTCTGACTTTCCAGAAAAAAACGCCATTCCTTTTAGTATTTTCAGAAACAAACTGGAGAAATGTACTTGCTTACAGTAAATTCTCAAGGGATTTTCTTAAGAATACTTGTTTCAGTCTTTGCAACAAGCACTTCCAGTTTACCAGTAAAGGAGCCTTCACATCAAGTACAAAGGTGCATTTGTGATCCCCTGAAAATCTGTCCAAATTGGCTCAATTGCATGCCTTTGAAAAATATGTTTGCATGTGGTCACTGCTAGATTTTAAATGCTAAATTACGTGAAGCCTGCTCTCATTAGGGGAGTTAAGCCTCTTCCAGCTCCTGCGTGGGGCCAGCCTATGTACGTGTAATTGTCGTAGGTAAATGGGTATGACGAAAGCCACAGGTCAGCAGGACAACTCATGTAATGGTTGCTCCAGCAGCTTTTTGCTGGTTGAGCTGTTGCCCAGATCAAAAAGCAGGAACTGTCTCTCCCATTCGCTCAGTTGACTCCTTTGATGGCACATAAATAGATGGAAACATCTGATTTGAATGAAAACAGAACAAAAATCAAGGGGGAAAGCAGTTCATGATGGATGGTATGAAAATGCTCAAGAGGATCAAAGTAAGATTTGGGGGACAACTTTCAAGTTTTGTGTTTATTTAGTAGCTATTGGAAAGCTTGGCTTTGCAATGCCAGTAATAGTGTTTTCTGTGATCTACAGTTAAACGGCTGGAGTTGAGTTGCCAGTGGTGGAGGATAGCTGTAATCAAGAGTGATGGACTGTATGAATCTGTCCTCTCAGTAGTTTGTAGACAAAAAAACTTGCCTCTCCCATACATTAGTCACAATATTATAGCTATGGTCATCGCTAGTCCAAATGTTGTTTTGTTTCATTAATGCAGGGGTGCTTTTTGATATTTGTATGGGTTGGGTGAAACTCCACAAGAACTGGTGTTCGTGCCTATCACCTTTAGTTTACAAAGATCTTAAAAAGAAAAGGAAGGTAAAGTCTATTATAAACCTAGGGTGCTGGAACACAGAGGCTCCACCCAAACCAAAGACACATCCAAGACCAGAGAAGAACAGGTGGCTCAAAAAGTCTACAGAGCTTTAAGTACTGGGGGAGTGGGGAGGAGGTGTCAAAAGGTGAGAAAATACCGGGCTGTTCTGGGAAGCAGGGCATTGTGTAGTCTTTGGGAATATGCAGAAGTATCCTGTGTATTCAGTACTGCACTAGAAAGAATTCTTGACTCCAACATTAAGTTATCATTGCTAATTATCCAGGTCAAAAGATGATAACAAACTGTGTTCCTAACAGTTCCCAACTAAGTGGAGAACTGGTCCTGTAATCCAGCGTTTTGGTTACTCGTGGCACTGTTCTGGTGATACAGTCTGGTTAACAAATATTTCATGTTTCTTAACAGGGTATGGGGTCAAACTCTGGTGCTCTTCTCTGTTCATCTCAGAAATGTCTGCATGTCGATGACAATTCCTAGGCTGCTCTTAAGATGACTAAAAAGTAAAATCAAGAGGAAATATGTTATATTTTCCTGATTATTTATTTCCTTGCATATATTTCCCCCTATTTTTTCTTAGGCAGCAGCTATAATTCACACAACTTTCTTTAAATAATCTAAATTCTAATTAGAATTTTATTGTATTTTTTTGAGTTTTTAATTCAGTTCCATACTTTTGAGTATTTCCATTCCTTGGTGTTCTCCAAAAGAAACAAGAGACCCAGGTCAAGCATACTTTCCTGATGTAGGAGTGTGTACATCTTAGAGCTCAGATGGAAATACAGCCCACTCTCCCATAACTGCTCATCCCTGGAAAACCATGCTGTTGGTTGGATATCAATTGCAATCAACAAGCAGCCTATCCAGCCAAATTTATTCTCTTGTAAGATAATGCACTTCAGGATGACTGTATTTTAAAATACTTCATTAAATGCTGAATCACTAGTGATCTTTTTAAGAGGAAGAAATGAGTTCAAGAGAAGGGAAGGCATAAATTCTTACCAAGATTTCTTAGTACAGCCTGGTATGCTACATCCCTCTAAGGCACATCATTTCTATAGGGAAGAGTATGAGGCAGAAAGCCAAAAAAATCTGAAAGATCTGATTATACTGTACTACCAAAAATTAATCCAAATCAGTTTCAAAGTAGCCTTTGTCAGGCACCAGAGAAATCTTAACATTGAATAAACTGACAAGAGAGTCATCTTTATTAGTATTTGCACCAGATAAAGTCTCACCCTAATGTTACAGCAGGCAAGTATTACCCAACAGGCTGTACCACCTCCCAGCGATAAACATACATTTGTTGGCACAGCTTTGGCACAACCCCCTGCTCATATTTCCGTCTGCCTGTGTTGGCCCAGCGTAGGGAGAGGACAGGGACAGGAAGGAGAGGCAGAGAGGAGGCAGGCTCTGATTTCTGTGTCAGCATTGCTGCTAAATGTCAGTCGTGGTCTGCATTAAGGGTCTTCACTTTTAATGCAGCAACACAAAACTTAAGCATCAGAACCTTTAAATTAAAATGAAAGCAGATATACAATATCAACAAGATAGTACCTTCTAAAAGTTTCCAACAGTCATTTTTATCCCCACAAGTTTCTATTGCTGTTTGTGTTCTTTATGGGATTTTCTTAACTCTTTCCTGGCCTCCCATTTAATTCCCTCAAGTATTATTTCTGTTGTTACTACTGATATTGCTGCTTTTAATATATAGCATCTGATTGGTTTCTGGTAAGGTTCCTGTAATTATTTTGACAGACCTTGTAAACTGAACCTACTATGGGAGAACGTATTAGATCATCTCTGAAACAGTGCTTCATAAACTGTCAATCATGTACCAGACATTTTTTGGTTGAGATCGGTCTCCCTTCCCCTCTGTTTTGGTCTGCTCTGGATGTTATGTGAAAGGGGAAGGGGAGCAGTTCTTTTTCTGCCTGAAGCTCCCAGTTTGGAGGGGGAACTACTGAGCATGCGGACTGGGTGGCATTACGTCTGCCAGAAAAGGTTACTTATTCCAGTGAGGACACCTGTAGCTCTGTGCCTCCTACACCTAAGGCAAGCTGGTGTGGGTCACAAACTATGGAAGAAAGTGTACAACAGACAGAATTTCGCACTTGCCCTCTTTGTAGCAGCAATATCTGGCTTAGTTCCTAGAAAATGGGCAGCTCCAACCACTGTCTCCCCGCTTGCATTAAAAATGGGAAGCCACGAGAAAGCTGGATCCTCTTTTTCAGAGAAAACCTTTCGCTAGTACCAGCTCTTGGTTTTTACTGGGGAAATCACTGTCTGACCAGCCTTGGGAAATCGATGCTATGTGGAAAACATAGCATTTTGGATTAGGTTTTGCCTCTAAGCACTCTTAACTGCTGAAGAAGTTGAAATCGGTGTAGAAAGTCCAGGGACCAGGGCCGCCCTGGCACCGGGCAGCAGGGCGGGGAGCCAGCCCCGCTATCGGCCCGCGCCGAGCCGGGGGCGGCAGCCCTGCGGCGGGCTGATAAGACAGATGTCCATGAGCTCCGCGCTGGCCCCTGCTGAAGCCGGCGGCAGTGTGTGCCCTGCCCGTGTGAGGGGAGGCGCTGGCCCCGAGCCTCCTTACCCCGCGGGGAGCCAGCGCCTCGCCGCCAGACCAGGGCCGGCTGAGGGCAGGTGGCGGCGGGGAGCTCGGTCTGTCCCCGGGGAGAAGCCGCAGGCGGCAGGACCAGGGCAGGCGGCTCCCAAGAGCGGGAGAAGCCCTCGGGGTTAAGGCTGCTGCGGAGGCACGCCGCACGCGGGCCGGCCTCCCGCCCGCTGCCGCGGAGGGCTTCGCCCGGCGCCTGAGGGACCCGACCTCACGCCGCCGCCATCTTGCGGCTGATCCCTCCCACCCGCCGGCGGCCGCCGCGCAGCCCTGCGCCCCTGCCCGCCCGCAGCCCGCCCGCAGCCCGCCCGCGGGCCCTGCACGGCGCGGCGGGGCGCGGGCTCGGGCCTGGCCTCCAGCGCACGGGGCCAGCGCCAGCGTTCCCGCCGCGGCGGAGGCCCTGGGGCCGGCGCCGCCGGGTACTGAGCCGGCTGCCAGTGCCGCGCTGCTGCCGGCGGGGCGGGGCGGGCCGGGGCGGGCTGGGCCAGCCCTCCCCCTGCTGGGCCTCGGTACCGGCGGCCTCGGCCTTGGAGAGGTTCTCACCTTGGCAGAGTGCAAACCCCGGTACGCGCCCCTGTGCCGACGCGCCTGCCAAAAGCTAAGTAGGTAAGTTGTCCACTCCTTCCCCCAGCGTCTAGGTTTGTTTTCTGATGAGACAGCTGTCACACGGGACAGGCTCGTTATTTTTTCATCTCTTGAGTGTTTTTGGGTGAAAAGGCTGTGTGCTCGTAGCTGGGTGGCCACGGGAAGGAGAGCGGTGATGGGCATGCAAGGAGCAGGCGCGAGGCGTTTGTTTGCTTGTGGTTTTCTCACTGGAAGTCAAAGGGTGTTTCATCCCTGTTTGGCAAGTGGGGTGAGTGAGACACTTCTTAAAGGGTGCTGCCAATAAAATACACTCTGTATTTTGAAAAATATTTTGCTGTTTGCTTTAAAAGTGCGCATCTATGTTGACAAGCCTAAGATGAGCCTAATTGAAAACTAAGGGGTTTTCCGTTTGTTTTTCTGGGTCCGTATTTCATGCTGTTGGCAACTGTTGCTCCGTTTGGTCCTGTCTGAACACCCGCACTGACAGATTTGGATGTAGCTCTAAGTGTTGCCGTTGTGAGCACTTCCTGTGCACGCGGCTTCCTCTGTTTCTGCGCGGTCCAGGTGCTTTCTTGTAATGACAGCATAGAAAAAAAACATGAAAAAGGAAATGTGATCTTGAAGAACAGCTGCTCAGAAATACTTAAGGTCTGATATTTCTTGTCACATTGTCTGGATTTCAAGCAAGCAGTGGCCCACTCCTTGAGTTAATTACCATTACAATATTATTCTGTATCTGCTTTCTTAGCCCAATAGAGAGAAAAGTAAAAATTCCTTGCAAGAATAGGAACTGCAGTAATCACTTCTTCCCACTTTTTTCATTGTAACTCTCTAAAGTTGCTTCCTCTTTGACTTACTGTACAGACTTATGCATATGATACATTCTTATCTGAGCTGAGGATGAGGTGCTAGAGCTGCCTGGATTCCACTTTCCGTTTCCTGAATAAAATAATGTGTCATCCTTGGGATGTTCCTACATTGCATTGAAGTAGGTCACACTGTGGGATATAATTTATGAATGTGCACAGCCTTGCCAGTGTCACCAGAATTATCCGGAGAGTGATTATCAGCTGAAAGTTTGAGAGACGAGAGGGAAGGTGTACATTGAGGTATCTCTTCCATTCTCTCATACTGTCTTTGACTTTCATTTTAAAAGAAGATGAAAGGTTTTTTCCTGCTGGAAAAGGAGACAACTTCTCCTTTTTGGTACTCGGGGAGGAACCTGCTGTTGCTTAACTCACAGCTGCTGGAGAATTGAGTTTCTGGTCTGGTGAAATTTAACACTTTACAAATATTGACAACCTACCAGAGAAGTGGTCAAATATCAGTGCTCCAGTTTGTTTCAAGGGAATTGTAAACTGCTCTTGTTTCTTGCTCTCTATTGTTGGTCTTCATACCAGGCTTCCTCTTGTGCTGGCTGCACTGGCCTTCCTTATGAATGCAAGCTGACAGTCTGTCTGCAAGCAGCTACACTTGATGCAGTCGACAGCAGATAAGGCAGCATTATTCCTAAAAGCTTTGTGTTCATTGGCCTACAGTTCCAAACAATGCAGTTCCCAACAATGCAGCTGTGGCTGAGTTTTCAAGGATTCAAATCTCAGTCCCTGAAGGGATAACCACAAATCATATGTCTTATAGAGTTGAAGCTAAGTGCTTTCCTTTGGGACTGTGTTATATGTCCTTATAATGTGTCATCCGACCAGTTATTTTGTTACATCTACTGTAGGAACAGATGAGTTTCTGTGTAGAATATGCAAGGTTTGGTGTCAGATCAGTATCTTTGATTTCATTAAGAACGATGAATTGAAGACATTTTCACTCATGTGAGATACTAGTTTGAGTTAAGCCCCAGGTGTGATAAGGCTGTATGTTAAATCTGCGATTACTTATTACATAATCTCAGAACAGTTACGTAAATGCGTGTATCCTATAGAGCAAAATGGCCAAGAGATGTATGACCTGTGTGTTAAGCATCACGCTGTGCAAGAGCTTGCATTTCTGGGAAATATCCACAGCTCTGCGATAGATAATCTGTGTTAAATGTGAATGTTTTGGGATGTGCGCATCTCTGGAGCTGAAGAGAGCTGAAGAGATGACTCACACTCAAAGCCCTCTGAGGAATGCCAGTAGCAGACAAACCAGGACAACTGTGATGCACTTTCTCTCTTTGAAACTCATGTGGTTCACCAAAAATTGGGCCTGATTGCCTTTACAAGCCCCCTTGTATTGAAGTTCAAGGTGAAGACAGCCTGAAGGAAGGCTGCAGGATACTTGTGGCACTTGATGATTGTAGGATGTGTAGGTGTATATCCATGTCGGTTTTGAACTAGCGGGGAAGATACAAGATTTAGCACATGCTGCTGACTATATAACCAGAGAGTCAGTCTTCTGTGTATCTATTTAACAAGTCCTGAATTATAAAATGGGGACAAGGGCTTGTCTATATTTTGTAGCGATTTTATGAGAAGAAATAATAATTTTAATACACAGAGAAGGAGTTTTTTAAGTTAGACACATTTTAGACACATTTTTCATTTAAAAGTGTGGACTTGTGTGGCTCTATTGATAGACTCACCTGTGAAGGCGTAGTCTGTGGAAGCAAAAAGCCTGGATAGCTCAAAACACTTTTCAGGAGAGAAGAGAAGAAGGAGATGTTATAGTGGTAAAAGTAATTTCCATTATGTAACTGTATATAAACTGTGGGTTTTATGAGTATCAGAAAATAAATTTTGTCATTAGTATTGACACAGTGGTAAAAGATACAGCCTTGACTAGGAGGGCACAGGGAATGAAAAGAAATGGCAGAATTTAGGGATAGATACAGCCAGAATACAATTCTGCTACAGATCAAATGTTGCATTTGGTTGAAAAAACTTCACATTTGTCTTATTGCTGAAAAAATGCTTCAACAGAGCAGAGAGTAGGTTGAACATGTTGCATTACCAGGAGCCTTACCTTTATGCAGTGCTGCAATCTTGAAGAATTTGAGGTGGGGCTACACCAAAAACCTGCTTTTCACCTTGCAGCTAGTGTAGAATGTGACTGGCTTCTTTCAAGAATTCAGTGTTGGAAATCTTTTTCTGATCCTCTTTTGGACATTTTGCAAATCCCAACGACTTCTGTAAGTTTTGCTATTAGAAGAAATGGTTTGTTGTCTCCTTTACTTATTGCAAGTTTTCCATCGTTGTGTAGCAGATAATGCTTTGAGCTTCTGGTCCAAATACATCTAGGCAAATGTATCATCTATAACATAAGAAAAATACAACCTTTAAAATAAGCCCTACTTGGAGCCTAGTTTTCTTTGAGAGAAGAGGTAGCAAGGGCTACTGGACGAATTTGGACGATGCAGTTGTTCAATCCAGATAAATTACAGCAGCATTGTAGGATTGCTTACTAAAAGCCTCAGGCATAAATAAAAGTCGTGAGTCAGAGAGTTTATGCTACATAGGAATATGTGTATGCTGGATGCCAGGGTGTAAAATAGAGCATACAAGATCTCACCTTTGCTCTGACTTGCTGTACTTGCTTATTTACCTGGCTGTTCTGGATTCCCTAAGGCCAGGATACAAAGAGGCTGGGAAGTCTCTTAAACCAGTCATTAATTTGCACAGATCTAGCCACCGTGCTGTACAAAGCACTGGTTTGGGCATTGGGAATCTCGGCATTGCCACTTATACGTTAAATGGCTTATGGCAAATCAGTCCAGCTTTGCCTTAATTTACCCCATTTTGTAGATAGAAACTATCTTGACTTCCTTTCCAGAGTTCGTCAGGATTTAGTGATATCAAAATCTTATGTGTAGAGTTAGCTGATGGACTGCACATGTTTCAGAGCTGTATTACCAAACCCATATCAGTTTCTGGCAAGGCCTTGCTATTGACCGCGGAATACTGCTGTTTGATGTCCTCTTTCTTCACCGGATTTGCAGACTTTACATGTCTACTTGCATGTAGAACCTGCTGTATTATGGTCGGCCCTTCCAAAGGGGATCACTGCTAACAAGTGAAGATCGGGAGTCACAAGACATATCTGTTGTACATAAATACTTAATGCATACTTAAATTGTACTAAAGAATTGGACGTAGAAATATATGGGTAAACAATAGAGTGATTAATTAGATCATTGGCCACTGTGTCATATGTGGATCCCTTGCTAACTGGAAAGAGTATTATTAACACATGACATTGAAACACCGGGAGAGGTCAAAGTTGCACAAACCAAGGTACAAGCATTGATCTCTAAATCTTTCTGGGAGGTAGAGGGGGCCTCACCAGATCTTTTTGTGCCAGGGTGGAGAAGCTACAATTCTTGATCAAATTTATCTTCCTTGCCTGGCACCCATTTTCCTGTGAGGGCTATTCCTCTTGTTATTCTGTGCATAAGTTTAGACTATAAAAGAATATGAAAGCAAGGGGTTTTTGATGTGTGGAGAATGTGTCTGTAAAAGGATGAACAAAATAAAGAACTCATACTGATAGACTGTGAAGATTTTCTTTGTAACAGTTATAGATGAATAGGAGTTCAGTAAGTTTGCATTTCCCTCATTAGATTTTGTAACCTTTGTCACTCGCCTCTAGCAATATAGATAGGTGGCACAGAGTAACTGAGGGAGTCTCTTTTTTGGAGAATAGAACAGTTTCAGGCTCATTGGACTTGAATGACAGCAGGATATTCACAAAAAGCTGAAATGAGTTTTAACAGAAGATAGATGTGGATTAGAAAGAGACCTGTGACTCATCTGTTTATAATTTAATAAGTGCTTATGAGGCAGAGGACGTAGGAGACAGAAGAGGAACAAGGAAGGAGGCTGATCAGCACCTACAGAAATTTGGAGCAATCCTCCTAGAGGAACAAGTAGAGATGGGAGGAGAATTAGGAGGAGCTGTAATTACAAAAGATATGGGGAAGGGCAAAATTTCAAGAAGTGGAGGTTATGCTGATGGGTGCAAATGGAGCACTGATTCTGAGAGTTTAAGAAGATTTTTAGCCTCTCAGGATTTTGGTAAGAGCTGTTTCAGGGGCAGAAACTGGATTGAATAGAATCTAAAGATGGGGGTGAAAAGCTGAGGTCATGGAAGCAGAGGTGAACAGCAGAAGTTAAAGGGAGGTCAAGGATGGGCTTTTAATATTAGGAGTAAAAGTGTATTTTTATTGTGAAAGAAGCAAGTAGGACGTAGTTTAGGGAGGACTTGAGATAAGATATCCAGGGGCAAACAAAAGGAGTTAGAAAAGAAAACTAACAATTTGATAGTTGAAAGCAGAGTATATGAGAATTGTAGTTGTGAATTGACAGTGAGCTGAGGAGGTAAGAAAGGTTATGAGCTGCTAACGAGTATATAGTCTTGTGCTTTTGTGTTAGAGAGTTGACTAGGCTTGTAATGGTAGTCCAGGAAAGTGAGGAATATACACTGAGAATTTAGCAATTACTGTTTTCTGAAACAGTGACGGGAAAGTGCTGAAGGTTTGCAATTTATTCTAAATGATGTTTAGATCCTAGAATAATAACAAAAACCTCCTTGTTATACCTTGTTATATTTTGGAAGGAAAAATCATTCCAATGGATTTTTTGCTTTTTTGAATGCCTAGTCTACGTTATTTTTAATATTTCAGTGTTACCCTCAAATTTCTTTGGGGATTTTTAGCCTCTATCAATTGTCTTGTTGAATTGTGTGGACTTGTAAGAAGATGATGTCCGTATGGAATGATTTTTCAGCATTCTTCTTTCTCAGAGTTATTCCTCTTTACTTATTATTTGTCTCATTATTTATTTGTAATACAGTTGTAAATGTAACCTCTTCTGTCAGCAAGCCTGTTACCATAAATATTCACAAACACGGTTTTGGAAGTTAATAAATAAATACTTTTGTTTCTTTTACAGATGAGATCATTTCATTCTCTTTTTTTGGAAGAGTTGGTCAAAGGAAATGGATAGCTATTCAGACCTCAATGCAAACAACCTCTCATCTTCAGCTAATATGTCTATTTCTTTGTCTGGACAAGTTGGACTCAATACCACTGGTGGTACTCCTTCTATGTCAATAAGCAGGCTTTTCCCAGCCCTGTTAGAATGCTTTGGAATAATTCTTTGTGGCTACATAGCTGGAAGAGCCAACATTATCACATCAACTCAGGCCAAAGGACTGGGAAATTTCGTGTCCCGTTTTGCACTTCCAGCTCTACTATTCAAAAACATGGTGGTACTTAACTTTTCTAATGTGAATTGGTCCTTCCTGTGCAGTATTTTAATTGCCAAAGCTGCTGTGTTTTTCTTAGTCTGTGTTTTAACATTGTTGGTAGCCAGCCCTGAGAATAGATTTAGCAAAGCAGGTTTATTCCCTATTTTTGCTACACAAAGCAATGACTTTGCATTGGGATATCCAATAGGTAAGTAGTTCCTTATGCTTTCTTCTTTAAAATAATTTGTCAGTGTTCTAGACATGTTTGCTTTTATTTTTCTTAATTTGAGTTTGACTTCTAAACTGAAGTTATGAGCTAAGCCATTTCTCAGCTCACTTTTCTTGACCTCAGACCACATACTTTTTAGGAAGGGCAGAAAGCTGTCAGCTGGAATGAATAGGAAAAAATTTAAAACAATCCAACTACAGTTGTCTTTGTGATGTAAAATATGATTTCAAAATGGTGTAAATAACCTTACAGTTACTGCAGGCAATTTTCCTTATGGAAATTGCCAGAGTTTCCCTCAGGACCAAAATTCCTTGCTTTGCCAAGTATGAATCTGTACCTGTGGCCTCTGAAATAGCTGCAGTGGATTTTTTACTGATTTGGCATTACCTCTTGATTAAGCTCAAAGAAAACATTTAGCCATAATGTTGGTGTCTACTGATTGTGGAGTGTGTGTGACAAACTTTAAATCTGTTCGGAAGAAACTTCTAATTTTTGTGCTGCTTAAATTTATGTAACCAATCATGTTTTATCCCTTAATCTTTGTTATGCTGTGGCTAGTAGGCATGCTTTAGGATATAGTCTTGGAAAACCTCATTTTTTTAAGAGCAGGATTGCTGCGTGATTTGGGTAACTTGCATTTGTATATCCCAAACGGGAATTTTATGCAACTGTGGTGCCCTTCTCGAGATGTGTAACTAACCACCACTCCAGTGGAGCTGCAAAATGAGCAAACACCACATAGAGGCGTTCAGAGTATAACTTGTGTAGCTGCATACTCTTGTTCTTGTAAGCCTATATTCTGAATTCCAAGCAACATCAGTTATTAAACTTAATTTTATCCCAGTCTGCAAGAGTATTATTTTCTTCCCTTTTGATAAACAGGATTGTTTTTTTTCTCTTTTTTATAGGTTTTCTTAATGGTATGTTAATATGCTGTAGGTACTGTGTGATACTTACAAAGCAATCTGGAGTTGTAGCAGGCTTCTCCCTCCTGCTTCTCTCAGAATTGCAGAGCTATTTACCTGCGTGGGGAGTCTGTTTTGTGCCAATGTAGCCTCTCCCCAGGCTGACCGATGTGGCTGGTGTGGGAAAGCACACTGCAGGTATCAGGATCTTCGAAATACTCCTCATGTGGAAAGCATTTGGAGAGAATGCCTGGACTGTTTTATTTGTTTGCTGCTCCCTGAAAAGAATGTACTCTGTGCCTCTCAGATTCTCTTGAGAGATCTCTTACCATCCAAGCAATGTTAAGATTGAAAAAAAGAAAGCAAGTTCATCCTAGCAAATCAAAACACAAGATACTTGATTACAGAATTGAAAATACAGTTACAAAAGAGAAGCTTAAACGTGCAGTTCCAGATTATATGTGACAAGTGGCTCCATATTTTAGATCACTTGAGGAGTTGGCAGGTTTTTTCTCCCTTTTCCAGGGCAGGAGAATCTTGAATCAGGAGAATCTTGAATCTTTCTTACTCTCTTCAAATTTGCTAGATATGTATAAAAGATAGACAAATGCAATTGCAATTTTTTTTTTAACTAGATGAAAATACCTTGTTTCCCTCGGCTGCAGCTCCTGAGATTTATTCCTCTTGAGAGAAATTAGAAGTATATCACAAATGGGGCTGTGAGGATTGTCTTTGTTTCTTGGTACTAGGTTAAAATGCCAGTTAGGGTTTCTCTTTTTTTTTCTGTTTTGAGATTGTCCGAACATATTCCCATTGTATCTTTCTGGTTAAAACATTATTTCTACTTTTTCTTCAAGTATTTAATGATTTATGAGATATGTTTCGTATTTCTTCTATGTACAATCTAGCCACATTCACAACATTTAGTTTATTAAGAGTTTTACTGGAATACTTAACAGTAACACTGTAGGCACTTATGGGTTGTTTATTTCTTAGAGCTGTTTATTTCCTTTCCTATCCTCCCATCCCCAAACTTCATCAGTGTTTGGTTCATGCTGTCAAGTGTGCGAACCTTTTACTCCTAGTGGCTTCTCTGAAGTGTTTACAGGACTGGGCAACAAAGAATGCCCAGCTTATTTCTTTAGGTGTGGCGATAGGTAGTTTTTTGAGCAAAACCTGATCTTTTAATGGAAATATATTTTTAAAGGGTGCTTCAGTTGAAATTTGTAAAGGAAAAAAAAACAGTATTGACAAATCTGTATATTATAGTAACACTATTTTAAAAGGCACTTTGAGCTCGTAAATAGATAAATGTCTTGAGTTTTCATCCCATGTAATTATTTTTTTCTTTAATAACCACTATGCTATTTTTTGCAAAAGATTTACACATAGGAAAATTAGAATACAGATTAGATTTTCAAAGTTCACCACTTTGCTTTTCTCTAAGTGCTGTTATGACAGTTCTACACTGAAAACTGATGTTGATTTGGATGTTTGCTAGCAGACCCCCCAAAGTAGATAGAATGATTATGATAGAAAGCTTTGTCTGTTTGCGTTTTATTACTTGGTGAGATGATACAACTCTGGCAAAACAGCTTCATCTACTCTCCAGTGCTGTGTCATTAAAGCAAAGGTGTAGCAGAAGTGTGGTGTGGATTATGGCTCAGTTACCATGACTTTAATAGTGCTAATTGTATTAAGCATGAACAACTAGTGTGTGATTTATATATAATTTTAAGCATCTGGGATGTGGAAAATTTATTTTTTTAAAACAGTATTAAAATATCTTCAAATTTGGTTTTGTTTTTGGTTTTTGTTATGATCAGCAAGCAGGCACCTTGTTTTAAATAAAAAGAAAATTTTTCATTGCAGATAGTTGTGGATTATTTTAACTGTCTTAATGATTCCTTAAGAGTGATTTCTTTTTTTTTCCCCACTGACTCAGCAATCTATATTGGTTCCACTTTATGCTACCTAGGAAAATGCATTGTGACTTCATATATCAGTTAAATTACTTATACAACTTAATATATTGTATTAGGTATACAGTTTTGCTTTGCCAAAAAAATAATAATATATTACATTTTTAATTTATTACTCAAACATTTTTTACATGTGGCTTGAGTTGTATTTGATTGAAATGGGCATTCTCTATAAAGCAGCATAAAAACATCACTCTAAGGTTTGGTCTAAGTTTTGACTTACACAAAAAGTGTCCAGCATGTTTAAAGTGGTTGTATTTATCAGACCTTTAGTGCTTTTTCTTATATATTGGAAATCAACTAATTGAGAATGTCAGTTTATTCAGTATAAAGAGGGTGACATTTATAGTAATTGCTGATTTAGCACTTAGTAGATCCTGTCATTCCAGATGCTTAATCTAATATGAAGGTAAAAATCTTTTGGATTTTGAAAAACATAGTTACAAGGGAAAACTTTTCCAGAAAAAGAATGGATTTAGTGTACTGGGTAAAAGAAATACCTGCAGCAGTTGGCTGTTTAGTGAGCTTAAACTTTATCTAGCACTTTGAGAGTGCTAAATTATGCCATAGAAAGGTCTAGTAGGTATATTTATGCAATAGTCCTTCCTTTTTTTTTTTAGTATTCTTTGTAGGATAAATAGAATTGCATCAGCATATTAAGATTCTTCTGGGGAAGAACGTGTTTCTCTGTAACTTGAGTAGGAAAAATGAAGTAGAAAACAACACTTTGCATATTTCTGAGAATTATTTGAAATAATAACATTATAAGGCAGGTAAAAGAAAAATGTTGCCTTTCCAATGAAGTCTGGAAAATTAACATGACATTGTTACACAGGTAAACACTGGATTGTAAACCAGATAAACAGCAGTTTTGGTAGATTTCATTTATCATTTAATACATATATAGGAAATACAACAGTATAGACCTAGGAGTTTTAAAATAATTTCCCTCAAACTCTTTGTTTAGAATGCAAATATGAAGCAGTGATGGCAATTTAGACTTATTTTACTGCTTATGTGGAGAAGTGCTTTGTATGCAAAATTTCTCCTTTTCCTTTTCCATTTTTCATTAGGAAGTTATGAAATTATGATAGCGAGACCAAAAGCATCTACATTCTACAGGATTCTAGACCTTGCAGCTTTACAAGTGCCCTTAATATAGGGTATTATAAAAGAAAACAAAACTCTACTTTTTTGTTTGTGGGTTGTTTTTTTTTTAATTCACCCTAGGATAGAATCTTGTATATCTTTCCAGAGACTTTTCATGATTTTTGAAGTGCTGTTAGCACAAGCTTGAAATAAGAAGCAGTTCTGCCTCGACTCACAAATATTTAGTAGCAGTAAAAACAAATGCTCATGATTTAAAGTTCCTTGAGGGACCAGAACTACAGCGATAACTCTTGTCCTGAGTAGTCCCAGAAAATGAACTAACAATTATGTGCCAATGTATTTTTTATTTGGTTGTTGCTTTGCTGTTGTACTGAATCAGTGTAGAAAGAGTACACCTGACTGACCTACTGAAAACTGGTTAAATTCCAGTGATGTGAGACTCCCCTAAGATGAAAAGCAACTTGTCCTGCAAAGGTTTCATGTAACCTCCACGACTCTCATGTCTCAGGGTGAGGGAGGAAGCAGCTCAGAAAAAAAGGAATTTTTTTCGCATTCAGAATGACTCAAATGGCATGTGGGATTGTTGTATTATTTCTTTTGTTCCTGTAAATGTTGAATATTCATAGAATCATTAAATAGTCTTGAATAGTTAATCTTTGATCTTTAATGTGTTCATTAGATGACTGTGGCCTAATGGTGATTGGACACACTTCTCTTAGTACTTCATCTTATATCAATTGTAAATGCAGTTATCTCTGAAGGATAATGAAATAATTTTTTGCTAGTTTTCAGACAACAAAACTTAATTTCACTGTTAATGTATTTTTGTACTGAAATGTTATCACTCATGACTTTTCATTTCCTGTCTTCTAGTTGAAGCTTTGTATCAAACCACTTACCCAGAATATCTCCAGTACATTTACCTAGTGGCTCCAATATCTCTTATGATGCTAAACCCTCTTGGGTTTATCTTCTGTGAAATCCAGAAGTGGAGGGATAATCGCACTGTGTCACAGAGCAAAATCAAAATAGTGGGCCTAGCACTCCTTCGAGTTTTGCAGAACCCAATTGTATTCATGGTCTTCATAGGAATTGCCTCAAACTTTATTCTTGGCCAGAAAATTCCCGAATACCTTGAAAACTTCCTTGACGGACTGGGCAGTTCATTTTCTGGCTCTGCACTTTTTTACCTTGGACTAACTATGGTGGGACAAACAAAAAAGCTGACAAAGGGTATGTTTGTTGCACTGATCCTTCTCATCACAGCTAAACTGTAAGTTTGATTTATGTACTTTTATAATTTTGTTCTCTAGATGTTTTAAGCTCTGAATATGCTGGTCAGATGGCTTGTCTCTCAAAATCGTTATAGTATAGTACATTTCACTTGCAGTGTTTTGGGTGAGTGCTTCCCAAACTCTGATAGTATACAACTGTTAACTTTTAAAAGAAATTTTGCACACTGCAAACCTGTTGTCAGGCTCTGTAGAGAAAACAATTCAGGGGTGCTGTGGCTTCATGGGCTGCCTGCGGGCCATCTGTCATGAAGTGGGTGTATGGGGAATTACTAGCTTAAGGTTTACTATTTAAATAGTTAGACGAAAGTGAGTTTAAGTAGTATTTGATTAGTATTTGCATTTTTTTTGGACTAAATGATACAGCTCTAAATTAGTTGGTTTTACTTACTTTCTGAAACTGCTGTATTGGAAGAGCTTAAAAATGATCACTTTACACTGTTAAACTGTCTGACTTTTCAGCATGAATAAATGACAATTTGTATTTAGAACTTATGCCATCATTATATTCCATCGAATATATCTCAGTTACTGGTGAACTAAATATTTTATGCGCTACAGAGCTGCAATTAACATAATAGAACGATTGGTAATTAAGTTTATACTGTGAAGCTGCATTTGAGTGTCAGTACAACTAACTAGCAAACTTAATGGCCTAGTTTGTAAGCCAGGTCAATGACGAATTTTGCAAAAACATGAGAAAAAAGGGTTTTAATGTTACCACTTTGTCTTACTGATGAGTTTATGTAATTAGCTGGTACAAGGCTTACATAGTGAGTCTATGGGAGACCTGGAGTATTGCTAAAGGTGAACAGAATAGCATTGTTGCAGGGTTTTTTTGCAGGCCCAAACTTTCAGAATGGGATACTTGAGCCCTTGTTCTATTTCTGACAGGTTACACAAAAGTGATCTAATTTTCAAAGCTGCTGACTGCTTATGGCTACTATTACTTTAACCGTTGAAAAATAAAGTGGGGTTTTTTGTATTTTACTTTTCTAAATCTGAGGTTTATACAAACAACATGTTTGCCCAATCACAGAATATGCTTTTATCCCAGAGATTGGTGTAGTTTTTACAAATTCTTTTTTGTGTATGTTTGTTGTGGTTTTTCTATTAACTTGTGACACAACATTTTTATGCAGCTGGTAAATTTTGTGGTAAAAGTAAAGGCAATCACTCAAAGTGATGTCAGTATTTTTCTTTTCATGAATGGTATTCAAATAAGCCTTAAATTTCCTTTTGGCTTATTTTCTGAGTAGAGAGAAGTCTCTTGCTATAGCTTGAGTAATATTATTTTGTAATGACTTTTTCCCATCTCTTTTCAGACTTATGATGCCATTTCTCTGTAGAGAAATGGTGGAACTCTTGGATAAGAGTGACAGCGTAGTCAACCACACAAGTTTATCAAACTATGCATTTCTTTATGGAGTTTTTCCAGCAGCACCTGGTGTCGCAATATTTGCAAGTCAATTTAACATGGAAGTAGGAATTGTATGTATTTAGTTTTTCTGAAACATATGCTAACTTTGAGATTAACTTTGTTTATGAAATAGTTAAATAGGCTTGATGAATTTGCTTTTCTGTAGTATAGACTCCTTAGATTTACTTGTACTCCTAGATCTCAAATAAATTATATTTCAGATTATTAATTAAGCAAAGTACTCTTTCCTGATGTCTCAAGTGTCTTGATAGCACACACTGATAAAAATAAGTAAATAAGTCGTCATACTTTTCTTATTCATTACTTTAGTAGGAAGAACTAGGATAACTTTATGTTTAAAGAATTTGTGTCTTTGTTGTGGGTTTGGGTTTCTTTGTTGGTGGGTTTTTTTCATTTGTTTGTTTTCCCCAAAGTATCTTTCAGCTACTGTGTTTGTAGGAAAAAACAAATCATGTTAATAACTTCAGTAAGAATAGTGCTAGCTTAATACTGAAAACTTACAGAAGAACTTATGCTTTGACTGATTCTATTGTGTTGCCTTTCAGTTAAATCTTGCAATAGAAATGCATTTTACTTTTTTTTTTTTTTTTTTCTTTTGGTAGTAGGGGATATCAATTATCTTTTCAACTTAAGATACAAATTTTATAACTGTTTCCTTTGTTCCACTTTAAGTGACTTTAAAACATTCCTGTTGACTTCCATTGGTTTTTTATGTTTGGTTTGTTTGTTTAGTGTGGGGTTTTTTTAAAGAAAAGGAGGGGGGGAAAGGACACTGAAAGTAAACCTTAGGAGATAGAATTTTGTGCCTAACAAACTGAGGAATCTCTTTAAAACAGAGATCAGTAGTATCTGTTGTAGTATGAGTAAGAACTCACTTCCAGCACTCTGCAAATTCTAGAAAGCAGAAAGACAATGAGAAGCCAAAATAGAAATCACTTAAAAGTAAATATATATGACTTCTTCTCATGACTTGGTGCCTGTTAGTATTTGCATAATTACATGTTTGCTTATTTATTTGCGGTGTGAATCCTTCCGTCCAAAAGTAAATTATGACATTTTAAATCAACCCCTAGACCAGTGATTTGTTAAAGGTCTGTGTATGTTTAAGTCAAAGGTGCAATTTTTCTGGTCATTGTGTTCCCACAAGCAGATTATTTAGCTTGAGATCTGATTAATTCTGTTCTTGTTTCTGTTTGACTCTTTTTGCAGATTACCTCAGGCATGGTGATAAGCACTTTTGTGTCTGCACCTATTATGTATGTATCTGCATGGCTGTTGACCATTCCATCCATGGACCCCAACCCACTGGCATCTGCACTCCAAAATGTTAGCTTTGACATAAGTATTGTCAGCCTCGTTTCTCTGGTAGGTGTTGGCAAAGTGAAATACAAAAGCACGCTATCACGTTGGGGTAGTGTTAGTACATAAGCAGCAAATTGAGTCATGATGAGATTCATGTTTCGTCATTGTATCCTGTTGCAGAAGGATGAGAAGTTAAAAATCTTCTTGATTTAGCAATGGGTCAGCTGGAAAGCTGCAGTGTAGAGGAAGATGGGCAGGTGAATGAGAGCACTGGTGCAGGGCTTGAGAGCTTGGGATTTTTCTGCCTGATACATAAAGAGTGTGTGTGGATGAGCTATCAGCTATTCGCCCTTAGTCCCTCTTTGTTTTTTAAAAAATAATGAAGTGTGGGGGAATAACAGTACTAGCTTACCTCACGGGGAGTAATTATATCAAACTATGTGAGGTGCTTGGATATCTCAGTAATGAAGGCTGTGTAAAAACTTCAGCTCTGGAAACATGAATATTTATTTATTGAAGTATTGTTGAGTATTAGTGAGAATGTTTAACTTGAAAGTTTTAATTTAGCTTTATCAAATTCCCTTCCTGGAAATTCTGGGTGCCCAGTTCTTAAAAAAGGGGTTAATATCCCAGAAGCCCAATATGAATTGTGTTTTGGCTTCATAGGCACTACAGATAGTGCATTTACTTTGTTTGCTTTTCTAAAATAAAAACTTCCATGTTTGGAGGAAGTTGGAATTTTCTTAAGTTGGTGTCTCACTGAAGTTCTGTTGTCTTGAAACTGTGCTTCAAGAGGAGCCACAAGTGAATGCTGCTGCTTGCTGTCGCAAATAATCGTGGGAGATTCAGTAAGGACAGAGGTGGGGGGTGGAGGGGAAATTTTAATTCTAAATTGCAAGGCTATTCTGTGGTCATTTATGTCCTGAGGAACAATCAGACTTCTGCACAGTAGAGGCAAGTCTATGGTACTCCCTGGAAATAGTTCACCATCATGAAGATACAAAGATGCATGACTTTTTTTGGACATATTTTCTGAGGCATGGGGACTGGCGTGAAATCGTGTGGAGCTGACTACAGTAGTCATGTTGCTAAGAAACTTGTCAAGAAGATTTCTTGTATATATCATTTCACCATAGTCTGCCAGAATATTCCTCTTGTTCTTCTGGTTTTTCTTTTAGTCTTAAATTCAATTTTACTTTGTGTGTTCCAGATCTGGTCTATTATTGTTGTTCTTCTGAGTAAGAAATATAAACAGCTTCCTCATATGATTACAACAAATCTACTTGTTGCTCAGGTCAGTAGTAAGAAGAATGGTGTTGGGGTTTTTTTTTAAGTTCTATTTTTAATATTTTTACAAGTGTGGTTTCTATAGTTATATCTTTGTAGTCATCTAAGAAGGGCAGGGGAATCTAGTGTGTGTGACTCATCTAAATAATTTCTGTGCCTTAAAATACACCCTTGAAGAAAACAAGAGTTGATGCTCTTAGTACGGTTGTCAAACAGTACTATAAGCAGTCAGACTGGGGAGTAGCTTCTGAAATGTATTTTTATTGCTGCCTAGTGGTGCTTCCATGTCCATTTATGCCAATCCAAAGTCAGCAATGGCAGGATCAGCAGCAGTGTGTGTTTGACTCTGGTGTCCTGATTCAAGGAGCTAAATAGAAAACTAATCCCTGTGCTTGTTTAGCTCCCTGAAGTGGCTGGCTGAGGCGTCAGACAGGTGCTGGTGCTGATGCAAGGGAGGAGTGTGGGAATCTATGGCTGGTGGCTAGGGAAGGGCAAAGCCAAATAGCTCTGGATTAATTCTAATTGTTATTTAAACTGAGAGAAAACTACAGAGTAGTAGAGTTCCTTCTTCCCTTGAATTCAACTGCACAACTGCTGTCAAATTCAGTGAGGGCAGCCTGTGCTTGTAATACAGTGGTGCAGTACTCCTCTTTTTTTTTTTTTTTTTTAAGTACAGAATAAACTCTCTGAGGTCTGATCATGGAGTCACATTTGAAAAAAGTCATATATGAGAGTTGCAAGTGCTTCTTGTCCGTAACAGCAAAGTTAGCTTTAATTTTTTTTTTAAAAAGGAACTGTTGTATTACTGTTTCCATAATATTTCAGCCTAATTTTTCAGATTCCTTCAGTATTAAAACTGTCATATATGAGGTACCTCTGGGTGAAAATTTGTTTAATTTTTGGCTGAAAAAACATCTGTGGACCTCAGCTTCATGTCCAAATCATTTTAGATAAATGGTTTGTACTTAACAAAAGCTTTACATTTTACTTATAATGAGATATATAAAGATTATATATTTTTTTCCTGACTTGTCTTCCAGTTTATCTGAGCTGTATATTTGCTGTCAAAAACCCCCCTGAAAATAGGATACTAGTCACTAGTAAGTGACATAAGTGTAATATTGATCTTACTGCTGTACTGCTTTACTTTGAGGACTATCCAATTCCTAAAATTACACTCCAGTGAATCTGGAGTGGCGTTTCAAGCCTTATAGTAGCAATATTGCACTATGTTCAGTTTTTCTTGTCATCCTGCTTTTGCAATTTGAATGATAGGATCTCACCTTTCTTTGCAGTTTATTGCTTGCGTTGGAATGGTGGTATGGAATTTCATTGTTAAAGAGAAAGACGTCACCATGCAGATCCTAGTATTTATATTCCTCTACAGCTCACTTTATAGCACCTACCTGTGGACAGGTATGATTTTTCTAGGCAAAACCTAAGCACTGTAATAGAAGATTGATGTACTGAAATAATGTGATTGTATTCCTCAGAGTAATGGTTCCTTTCACGTGTATGTAATCCTACAGATGTGCATATTTGTAAGCTGTGCCAAGCTGCAGCGCTAGCTGGGCAGTGCATCGGGCACTGCATCTGCCAATGCCTAGCACAGGTCTTGTTTGTCTTTGCTAGATACAGCAGCCTTGCTAGCTTGTAACAAAAGAGAACATGATCTCGAGGCAGATGCAATTACAAATAGAGTGAATGTGGTGGGTTGCCCTTCAGCTAGTCAAAAGCTTATTGACAGTTTTTAATTATTTAAGATGTTAAATTATTCAGCATTAAGAAGACTTTAAAACCTTGTGCCTCAGAAAAGTAGGAAATTCAGAATAAAGGGAAATACCAAAGTAGCTTTCACGTTTCTTTCCCCTGGCAACTGCAATTTCTATAAACAGCGTGTGTGTTCTGTAGGTGTAGGTGATTAATGAAGGGATTACTTGAAGTAGGCAGAGTTGAAAGATGCACCAAAAAACTTGGAGAACCTTACATGTATGATTAAAAAAGAGACTTTGGGTATTCAGGAGACTTTATATACCACTCTTGAGTCCAAAAGTTTAAAAGTTTCATTCCAGTGGTGTTTTTGTGGAGTGAGCTGTGTTTAACTGAAACGGGTAACTCATGATTAGTGTAGCCTAAAAGAAATACTAGCTTTGCTTCAGCATGGGAAATGTGATTCTGTGATTCTGTGATGTTGCTGAGCTTCTGAGTCGTGAATAGAATAGTATCCCAGAAGATACTTCCACATATATGTAAAAGTATGTGAAGCTTTTTTGTGAAATTCGTCACTGACTTTAGAAAGGGCTAGTCAGTTTTTAAAGACATGTCATAACAGAATACAAAATTTTTTGGTTACTTAAGATTGTCAGTCTAGATCAGCTGCAATTGATATCTTAATAAATCAGTTACTTATGTCTTAAATGTTCTTATGATATCTTTTAAACACTTGTGAACCTTTGCAAGCATTTATAAGTAAGTATTTAATATAAAGTGTGCTGGAATTTCTTCAGTGCATTATTAATAATGTTTTTTTTAAGATAATAGGTGTTTCTATTTTACTTTCTCAGAATACAACTAGAAAAAGTAATTTTGGATTATTTGAAGGTCTGAGAAGAATATCTTAGTTATTAGGCAGGTTACATCAGAGAGTGTTTAGATTTTGTAATTATCAGTTCCCTTCTTAATAATAAAGCATTTCTTTTGGTTTTTCTTTTTTGGTAGGTTTTCTATCTTTCTCGTTGTTTCTGTTGAGGAAGAGAGAAACATTAAAGATTCCCATTGGGTTTATTATCATAGCTGGATGGGGGTAAGTTAATTCAGATGTTTTCCTGTGGACTTAGTGGGAGAATGATAAATATGTTACTTTGTTCCTATTTTACTCTTTCAGAGTCCCAGCACTTCTGGTAGGAATCTTACTAATTGTTGGTGAACCTAACAACACTAGTATTGACTCTGCCTTTTTCTATGGAAAATATCAGGTAGGAACATGTTCTTTCCTCATCACTTCAGACTTCTGTCATGTCCAATACATTATTGAGAAATTGTGTTCTTTATTTGCTTCTTATGTAAGTAGCTCTCAGTTGAAGTATAGGCTACCGTAATAATAATATCATTACAGAATGCTTATAGATTGATCCAAAAATGTATATCTGTAATGAATGATTAGGAAAACTTGTTTGAACAAGGACCTTCATGTTTATGCAACTATGACTAAGAAAAAGAGGGAGTAGGCTTCCCAAAGGAAAGGCTTAGGAGTGGTAATGAATTGCAGAGCCTTCTTCCTGGTGACTAATTTGTAGTCTCACTTGATAATTATCTAAAATTGTTATTATCCAGTAGCTAATTAATGGCTTTTGGGCTATAATAGATAGGATCTACGTTGCCTGTGCAGCAGTAACTGCTTGCACTATGGGAGGCTTCTCTGCACAGTCATGGGTTGAACGTCCCCGAGCCTGAATTACCATTTTTACCAATAAATAGTTCCTCTTACCAGAGGATGTAAAGTGCACTAGCATAGATATTTGTCATGTTTCCCTCTGTCTTTCTTGTGGATAGTGAGGCTATGAGTCTCAGGATTATTCATGTGGTGCTTTCACAAGTATTAATCTCAGAGTGGACTCTGGGTATCGGTGGCAGATGATTAGAAGGAAAGGTTAGTTAATAGGATGCTCCTCATTGACAACAGCATGGACATTAGAGCTATGCCAGAGGGTGACAAGAGCACATTCTTTTTTGGAATTAAAAGTTGCCTGAACAGAACTTAAACTGGAACACTAATGATCCTGAGGGGAAAAATGATGGTAAGGAGATGGTTTTGGATTGCATGGGAAATAGGGGTCCCCATTTAAAAAAAGAAAAAAAAAAGCTGAGTCACTTGGGAAAGGAAGAGTAGTCAGTCTCATGTACTGATTGCTTTTTCAGTGCCACAAGATTTTTCTGTATATTCTAAATATAGAAAACTCTGTCTTATTCAGATGCATTTGTTGATGTATTTAGGGAAATACAGAAGTCAGAAAGACAGATATATGCAACTATTTTCCTTTATTGTGTATTTTCTTTGCTCTCTTAACAGATAATTACCACAGCAGTGATCCTGTTCATCAGTATATTGATGTCAGGTATCTCACTTATGTGCATGAACAGAAATAGGCAAGAGTCAAGCTATGAGGTATTGAACCCGTATTCACCACGTAGCCAAGTGGAGGAGGTTGAAGTGGAAGGGAGTAAGGGAAATCGAGTTTCAGCCACTTTGCCTCCACCTTCTCCAGGATCATCTGCACAGCCTTCTCCAGGATCTTCTGCACAGCCATCTGCAGAAAGCGGTAGAGAAAGTAGATTTGTATAAGAATTAATGGTGTGGGATACAATAAAATAATGTTCTGAATTTAGTTCTGACCTGGGAAGGACAGTTGTTTACACCTTCAGTTGTTACGCTAGAGCAGAAGAAAATCTAGATATGACTGCCCGAGGACTTAGGTTTATGTTTCTAAGGAGAGTTTGATGGTTATCACTGTAAGGGTGGGGGAAGTGGACAGGAAAAAAGCATGGGTATGGTTTTTATGTAAGTAGTGGTTTCTTGATAAAGATGTAATAAATGCAGTCCACTAGGCATCTTAGATTGTTTACCCACTAAACCGTCTCTCTGAGAGTGAATTACATGCCAGCAGCATTGCTGCTCAATGGGTTTCTAATCCTCCTGGTTTGTATGTAGCCTTTTTCATCACTTCCCATGTTTTCCCTCAAGCTGAAAGTATTTGTCTTGTTTCCATGGTGGTAGTGCTACGTTAAATATTTCTATATGTTAGTAGCGTAACCCATTTACCCTCTCAGCAAACTGGAAAAAGTAAGTCTGCTTTCTCCTTTTGGGTTAATTTTGAGCATAATAGTTAAAGATGTATAGAATATATTGTTATACTTGGAAAATAAATTATGGTAATGAAGGAAGCTAACTATGCTGTTACTGTATACACTTCATAGGTTGCTGTTCTTGTGAAACAACAAATGGTCAATTATCCTGTGCTAGAGAGAGCAAAGCAGTGTCAAATGCTGTTGAAAGCAAGGTTCCTCCAATAGAGACAGGTAAAGCAGTAGTGTGTCCTTGTTTTAATATTACAAATTCTTCCACAACATTTATGTGTGTTGTTCTCACAAAGAAACTGTTTGGACTGTTGTTCTCTCAACTCTATCTGGATAACTTATATTTCATATTAAATTCAAGTATTAGGCAGTATGTTAGGTGTTTGTTCTCTTCTGCCTGAGAGTTATTAGTCATCTTTCAGTGCTCAAGATGGACAGTTGTTTTGGGTTGTTTGTTTTTTTCACTGCTAAGATACTTTAACATGTCCTTCTGAGCATTCAGAGTTTACCTCCCCATCATTGCCTTGTTTGGACACTGGGAAGTTGAATACATAACCCTACTTTGCCTCAAGTTTTCAACTTAAACACACTTTTTTTGCATACTCATATTCACATCTTGTCTTCTAAAAAGGCCTTTCAAGGCTTTGTTGTAATCATGCACAGGTTTTGAATGAGAAACCTGAGTGAGATCTAGAGGAGCAAGTACTTTCTGCAGATTAGAGCAAACGTCCATGCTGCTGTACTATTCATGTCTAGGGAAGACAGGTGGAGAAAATTGACTGAGGGGGCCTTAGGAGTTACTGAAATAGAAAGAATGGATCAAAGTGACTGTTCAGCACCTGATGGAAGACTACATGCTCCACCTCTTCTCATCATACATCACTTTCAATAATCAAAGCTAGCTACAGTGCAACCTTTCTCTTTTTTCTATTTTCTTTTTCTTGGTTTTTTTTTGCATCCTTAACGAGGAAGTTCATATCCTTATGCTTTGTTTGGATGCAGCATAACTTTCAACAAATCTAAATATTTCACATTGAGACATAGTTATGTCTCTTCTCACAAAATGCTAGCTTTACACCTGTTGCCAACTATTTTATCTATTAAGTAATTCAGACATGCGTCATAAGAATGTCTTCCAATGACAGAGGAAAGCCAGTTTAAAATTTTCTTATCCTAAAAGATAAGGTAGAAAATATCTTATGATTGAGTGGAAATTTTTTCAACCTACTGAGTGAACACTTCAAAACTATACATCAGTAAAAGCAAATTGTAATGGATACACTTGTGTAAGTTTGGTTGCAATAATCACTAATGCTTCTACTATCTCATTGGACTGCTATGACAGTTATCTGACCAAAATTCTTAGGTATGTCCTTGCCAGGAAGCTTTTCACTGCCATCTAGAGGAAAAAAACTCAGAATTCCTTAGAACTCTGTAGCTGGAAGACAAGCATCCGTTTTCTGTGCATTTGGCTCTTTTGATTGATAGAATTGTGAGAGTGTTCTGATATAACGTGTTAAAAATACAGTCACAGAACTGAAATAAATATGGTTGATTGTCTGATCTAGAGCTCAGCAATGCTGAGATACAGAGTAAAAACATTAGATCTGATGGTATATTTGAAATATTTATTCCAGAAGTTAATTCTAAGTTTAAAAACTGTTCTGAGAAGTGGCTATATTTTTTTATTATTTCTAGTAGTGTTTTCTAAGTGGTATCCACAACTTAAGTTTGCATTAAACCTTTGAGAAAAGACTGATGTTGCAGAAAGTTTCTTCATTTTAGGAGCACATCTAAATTGTTGTTTCATTTGAGAATAGAAATCTGAACAGGTTATTGTCAAAGCTATTATTAAATTGTGTGTGTGTGTGACTTCAGGACAGATACAAGGTAATTTACGTCAGCAAGTTACATTAACCAGTTTGCTCATGGAGTTCATAAGTTAGATGCCTAATGAAAAATTCTGGTTTGTTTTTCAGCTGATCAGTGTGTGAGTCATTGCAATGCTCAAACCTGCGTATTGGCTCAGGAAGAACAGCTTCTACAGACCGGAGACAAACAGCTGGCCAGACACGTGCTGCTGTGCTTACTTCTTATTGTTGGCCTCTTTGCTGTAAATATATTTTTTCTCCCCATGTTGTTTAACTCATTGAGGTCAAATGATTTTTAGGAAACCTACGTAGACAGTTCAGTAGAAATCTTCCAATTACTCTTGTAACAATTCCTTAAATAAATTAGAGTCTATATTTTGATCCCTTACCGGAAGAGGGATATAATATTAATTTTTCTGTGCCACATATTAAATTAAAGGCAAGTTAAGATTGATGATGTTAGTGAGCAAGCCACACTGGAGACCCCTATAGAGAAAAAAGGTGGAATTATATCATTTGGTAATGAATTCATCACTATGACCCCTCCTCGCATCTTTCTCAAGAGCTAGTTTTCTTCCCTAGACAATAATCAATTAAAAATACAAAGTGAATTCTACTTCTGAAAGACACTGTACAAAAATTATTCCTTCTGATCATACTTATATTTGGAACCTGGATTTCTCTGAGGTGCTTTAGGAATCACGAATAATGTAAGACTTTATTTGAAATGGGAAAAAATGCAATTTTATTGCTTTTAAAGGTGGTTTGGAGGCAACATAGCTCAGTTGGTGTTGCCAAGCATAATCACTGACTAGATCCCAGCTGTGAAGGTGGCTGCTCCTGTGTAAAAGTGTGAAATACTAGGATGTAATACATTAGGGATACAATTTGAATTTTTAGCTGTGACAAAGATGAGAAACAACTCAAAATTGAGCTTCTTGTAGATGTCAATTAGGAGGAAAGTATTTTTATTTGAAATGGAAAATACTATGGCACAAATATGTAATACCGCAAAGCAGGACAGAGTGGCAGAGCTATGTAGTGCAATAGCTGCTACTGTTGCTTTTCAGGTTCTGTTGAATTACACAATGGAAGTTTTCCCTCTCTCAAATTTCCTGTATCAAATATTCCATGCTAACATATTTTTTTATATCCTCTGTATTTAAGAGGTGTCCCAAACATTAGCCTCTATTTTAGTTGTATCTGAATGATTACATAGACACTGTGAAATGGGACCAGTTACATTAAAGAATTTACACCTTTACACCCAAAGGGGTTAACTTTGGGGGTGTTTTCCTTCTGTCAGGCAAGATAGCTGAAGTGGTATGTGCTTCAGCTTAACGCAATCTTAACTATGCAGAAAATATGTAGAAAGCACTGGTCTCAGCTAAACAGGCCTAAAGACAAATACTGCATATCTGTCTGGGCTAATGTTGTCTGGTATGCTTAAGGCAAATTCCTTATGTAAACATGTAAAGGGGCAGGACCTCTACACTGGTATATTTTGCATTATTTTGTTTAAAAACAAACAAGCTCCCCACCCCACTACTAAGCCTAACTAAAGTGATATATTAAGGTGTGTATTCCCTCTTATTTGTCTTTATCTGAATAATTTGTTAAAAAAAGATGGTGAAAATTGAGCATAAATCGATTAGAATATGAAGAGTAAGAAAGTGCTTTTGATTTTTAACAGTCAGGTTAGGTTTGTGGGGTTTGTTGTTTTTTTTTCATAACAGAATCTTTCCAGTTGCTTGTGGTGGCTATTCAACCAAGAGCCTGGAAGGCTTTATGTGGAATTGCAGTTCTTCTGTGCTGTGTTCAATTTTGGTCAGGTACTTATCAATGTTTGTTCTGAAAATGGCTTTGTTAGTGGGTGTTGCAGCAGATGCTGTTACAAGCACTGTAAATCGAAGTCCCCAAACAATGCTGAAGTCACCAGCTCCTTATGTTGTTTTGCCATTTTTTTCCCCTCACGCTTTCTTATCATAATGCGTGTCTTTTATGGGCATGAACACTTTCAAAGGTACAAATGACAATTGAATGCCAAATGTCTGTGAAATTCGAGTAGGACTTTAGCCTTATTTGCACAAGAAAGCTTCACCAGTGTTGCTTCTGTGGAGTTACACCAGTATAACTAAATAGGTGCAAGATGCCTACATGGATACTTTCGCTGTAAGGCTTTGTTATCTCTTCAGTTTCAGTTACAGCACCATTAACTAACAGCTGACACTTAGATGTATAATTGTTCCAGCTGCACTTTCAAATATCCTCAAATATGAGGATAGCAGTTATCCTTAAGTGTTAGGTGGCATGTCACAGCATTAGGTTTACCAAACTGTTTATTGAAGAGTTTCTTTGATGTTAGGTATTAATCTGTCTTTTTAAAGCCCAAATGAAAAATCAAAGCAGAAATAAAATGCATTTTGGATGATATCTAGAGAAGAGGCTTTAATTCTAGAGAATCCTTTTCACGTGTGTTTTGGCAATGAGTTTTTAACATTTTATTTCTGTTCCTTAGAAACCAGAGTTTTTGCTTAATGTTGCTTTTTCTATATTTTTTCTTCCAGGGCTTCATTTGCTTTGGTATTTTTGGCTTAGATAAGCATTTAATCATTCTACCATTCAAGCGAAGGTAAATAGAGTCTTTACACTTACACCTATAAACTTCATTATTAATGATAATCATTTTTAAAGGGTGTTGAGTGTTCAGGGCCATTGTATTCCATTTCCTATTTGTTCAGTCTTCCAAATTTCTTTTTTCTCCCATTTGTGGAGAGCCAATTGCAGTTCACTGTGCATGAGTTTTTACTGCTTTCCTAATGACACTCTCAGACAAAAATTCCACAGTCTCCCGATAGACAAAATGATGGTGAAGTATGTGATTGGATCAGTGAGGTGATGGATCTTCAAAAATAATTTCAGCTGATAAATTAAAACTTAAATGGGAATGCTGAGCCAGATTCTGTCATCACTGTTTTAAAGTCCTGTATTCATAACCTCATGCAAGTGCTTTGTGTGGACGGACACTTTCACTGCAGAGGCAGAAGTTGTATAAAGCCATCTTTAACTTAAAGCTAACTGGCTGCCGTGTGAATCCAGCAGCTAAAGCTGGTTCCCTCTCTCTTTCCTTCTGCCTGAGCCTGAAATAAAACCTCTCAGTGTTCAAAGGCCATACAAGTATATTAGGAAGATTGTATATAAAGTATTGGGCACAAAAACAGTAAAACAGTTGTGATAAGCTTCCCATGAGTGCCATTCTATTATTTGCAGTTTCCTTAAAAATGCCTCTGGTTGATTTGCTGTTTTCATTTATTTTCTTTTTTCTTTCTTTCTTTTTTTTTTTTTTAAAGACTTCAATTTTTCTGGGGAGGAAGAGAAGCAGCAGGGCATTCAGATCCCTCTGTACCTGAGGAAATCAGGATGACCTGTCAACAGTTTGTTCGATATCATAGAGATCACTGTGTCAAAAGTATTGTCAGAGGCAGAAGGTAAGGTTCCTCCCTGCACATACAACCTGTTACAAAGGTCATAGCTCACCTTTTGGGAATTATGAAATGCAGTTTAATCTGTCTGTGGGCAATTCCTGTTGTGGCATATTTATTCAAACCTCAAGGTGATGATTAAGAATTTAGCAGTAATAGATGAATGTTTCTAGTCTCACACTGAAACATTGTGGTGCAAGTTATCACATTATCCCATCTAGGTTTTATATACATTATTAAAAGTTTTATATCATTAAGGCAATGTCCCAGTTTTTGAACTTAGCTGGAGTTCAGGAAAGAAAATCCTTCTGAAGAAATGTGTATGATAATGCCTGTGACAGAGTGCATATGTGTATGAGTTTTGTCAAACTTGAGATCCTTCATCTGTTTTGAGATTAAAAAGGTTTCAGTATTTATGTGACTGAATGCTTACTAATAAACAGCTTTTACAGGACATGAAACTGTTGCAACTGATGTCAGTGTGCTCAGAGGCCACTCAGTATGTGAGATTATATTGGTTTTAGGACGTTTACACCTTTTGAGTTCATACAATTTCTTTTGCTCATGCCTCTCGTGAGGCCTAAACCTCAATTAACGAGCTCAGCAAAGCTTTCAGAGGCAAATTATGATACCCAAATGAAGGATTATGTATTCAGGTATGTGTAGGTGGATGAGAAGAGCAATGCAGACAGAAGCAGCAGGAACAAGAAAGACTGCCTTTATTTAAATATTTACTTTATGAAATGGACACATAAAGAATTGTTCTATCAGGACACTTCTACTTTTCTTGTCATGTGAGCTTTTAAGTAGGACTAGTTTGGCAGGATGGGGTGGTCCTTTAAAGGTCGGATAGTCTGAAACCAGATTCCAGAACTGTTTTTGACAGCATCATGATTTCGTTCGGTTTCCTCAGAAGTCAGTGATGTTCCATAAGAAATAAAGTTTTCCATTTAGGAAAAATGAACTGTGGCAGTTCAAGGACTTGCTTCTTTCATGACAGACAGAAAAGATGTATCAGAAAATGTTTGTTTTGAAATAGGACAGATTTTACAGCTGTGTTTCCTGTGCCTCTGCTGCTATTGTAGTTTCTTGGGCTTTGGGCTGTTCGTTTGGTTGGGTTTTTTGGGTTTTATTAATCATATATTCATCTGACAATACATCAAAGTCTGACTTTTGTTGCTTCATTGTTTTAATATTATGTTTGTGTGGAACTATTTTAATGTCTGATTTCTCCTTGTGAGTTAAAGGAAAGCATTTATCTTATTTTAATTATTCATCTAACTTGATCCTGTCCTCTTTGATTTAAACATATTCTAACTGAGACCTCATAATCATGGATTTTTATTTATTTTAATTTTTGCTTCTCTGCTAATAGATGTTAACACTTGCTCTGTGTTACTGGTGCTTTTAACTTTTTTTTTAAAAAAAAAAGAGAAGGAAGTATGGTTTTTACTGTCTTGTGTAGCTGTTAGTCATCCTCAGAAACACTGCGCTTGGGTTCCATAGAGCAGATTATAGATAACCAGAAACATTCTTTGCTGCAGGTGAATTTCTGAATGGTATTTTTACTGCAACCAAGTAGATGTTAGCGGCATTGCCTCATAAATATGTAAAAGAAAATTAGTTTAGTCTTGTTGTAAAGGTTTTGTTTATTCTTAATACTGCCTGTGTGGTAAACATTTAACTGGATATGCAAGTTAAATGTTTTTTGTTTACAATATATGAAAGCCATTAGTGTCTGTTTAAAGCTATAGAGAAATTACAAAATGGAATTAAAGTGCAGATTGAGTCCCTGTTGCTGTGGGCACCCTGCACTCAAATTGGATATTTAGTTGCAGAAATAGTGATACTAATGAGTACAGGGAAGTAGGTATCCAAGAAGTAGAATTACATTGTGTTTGTTTTTCGGAAAACTGCTACTTATGTTCTCTGAAGTTTAGTTGTACAAGCCTAAAAAAACTTTGTAGGTACATTTTCCATCTCATTGAAGTGTGTGTAGGAAAAGGTAGTGAACATTGGCATGTCCCTAATATACAAAACTTGCAGCTTCTCTTCTAACATGCTCTTAACTATCATGATGTCTTTCCTTGTTTCCTGCTATTTTTCCTTGCCTTTCCCCATCGTGCAGTGGTGATACCAGATTTACAGAACATGTGGGTGAATCATTCCTTTGACATACAGGTGTGGTGCAAAGATCTCCACTGGCATCTTCTTTGGCTGTGACCTGGTGAACTGGCTCATGCAAGTTGGCCTTGCTTCTGACCGTGGTGAAGCTGTGATGTATGGAGACAGACTGATGAAAGGAGGCATCGTCCAGCACATTACGAATGAATTCGAATTTCGGGATGAATATTTGTATTACCGCTTTATTCCCAAGAGATCACTTGCAGTTCAGAGCCATTGACCTGAGCATGCAGGCAGAGGACAGGCAGTTAGGGGTGAATGTGACCACCTTCTCTGCCTTCACCACTGAAATTGGAAGTATTTCTTCCTCACGGCTCTGAAAGATGTGGTTCTACTTGTGTCTATTCTGAAGGAAATGGTAGCAAGTGATATTTAGTGAGTGTTCCAATCAGAATGCAACTAGAACAAAACAAGATGCTCTGGACTTAGAGCATTTTTTCCATTTTGAGCAAAACAAATAGTAAAATGGTATTTGTCACTGTCATATTACAGAGGCATTTTAACAGCAGCTTTAGTGACTGGTGCCACAATGAAAAAAAAATTAATAATGAGAGGTATTTTTCTTGTTGCTGTATGTTTTCCATATTTTAGCTGATGAAATACTGATTCCTGTTTAATGTCAGGCTTCCACATGATTTCATAGAAGGAGGATTTCTTCTATCATACCCATTTTTACTACTCTGCTCTTGTCTAACACCAGGAACTTTTTCTAGCTATTTACACCTCGGATCAAGTGGTTTGTTTCTCCCTTAAAGATAGAATCCTCCATTTGTAAAAGTAGAGTTGTGAAGATGATCCTGATGTCAGCAGATAAAAGCTGAGGAAATATTGAGTGGAGTTTTGGTTTTGTACAAACTTACCAAATCTTAAAAACATATAAAAATACCCACCACTCCCCCAGATTAGGAAATGATATAATGGAATTTCATATAAACAATTGGTTCTGAAGTTTTGCCTTATGATGGTAGTAACAGCTTTATCAAGAGTAGATTTTTTTAGCTTCTGAAACTAGCTTTTCCAATTTAATTTAGAAGCATCAGCCTCAAATAAAAATGTTATGGAAGCCTTGGATACCTGCAAGTCAAGATGAAAAATTTATCAAATCGTAAAACCTTTTAAATGAAATACAGTGACTTTTAAATCTATTATATAAACAATCCTAACTGAACACCCAAGTTGGAGTTTAGAGTAGCTGAAGATCCTAAAATTTTAGTCTTGGTTGCCTAACACAGGTTTCTAATAAGCCTCAGGTATCTTCCCATGATGTTTAAATAGTTACTCTAGAGTCATTGAGGTTTCTGTGCACTGAAGGCAGAATCCAAGAATCTGTGTGTCTTCTGCAGTATTTTGAAAAGGTTAAAGACAAACTGTAGTATCTGATAGCCATTATGCTGCCCTTTTAAAAATGCAAGAACAGCATTTATATGTCTATATAAAAATTTTATGTAGTGAGAGAAAGGAACCCAGGTATTAAAAAAGAAAAAGAATTATTTGCTCAAGCATATGAATAACTCATTCTTTTTTTTTAAAGTCTTTCCCTTGTTTTTTCTTTTTGTTTTTTTTTAGTACACAGATTTTTATTATAGCTACTTATGCATCTCTTTTGTATTAAGAATTAAAAGTGATTTTAGCAGCAAAAACTACTGTTCAAGAAACAGTTGTTTTATGGTAGCTATAACTCCATGCAAGACTTATATTGGAAAAATAATTCCATTTACTATCAGTCCTATTGCACTTCTTCAGTGTGCACAGAAACACAACTGCATCCTACTGCATATGTATGCTATACAAACTGATATATTTTAATGTTTTCCAGCAACAAAATAATTGACATTTATATCAGGCTGTGGCCACAAAGGAGAAGAAAAGCATATTTCCATTACAACTGCTGACGGTGGCTACATCAAATATTTTGAAATAATTAGATATATGTGACTTCAGAAGCCATGAGTATGTCTGGCTTCTAAACACTGCAACGTGTCAATAAATCTGTTACTTGATTTCAGAGTTCTGAGCTTTGATGTGATATGAGGTGTGGGAGAGTTATGTGTGCACGTCAAGATTTACGACAAATGTGTTTTTCTGAGAGGTTTTAAAGTGGCTCTTGGGTTTCAAATTTGGTGTTTGTTAAATGCACCCTTGATGGTTTTTAAGCAGGCAGAGAACTTGTTAATGTGTGTTCACATGAAGACACCAGTTTTCATTTGACAGTCTAAACAGATCTTTAGGAACATTTCACATTATCATCTACTTACCAAATTACAGTCATTTGCTATGTGCCGGGGGGGGGGGGGGGAGCAGTGGGGGGGGCGGTGGCAGCGCAGGCCGGGTAGGGTAGGGGGAAGGAATTCTTCAGATGTTCAAGAAGTTGATCTTAGGTCAGTTTTAGGGTCCTATGCATAGTCATTGTTCTTGCACTCGTCTTTCTCATTTTCATCATAAAGTCCTGCCCTTGCCTCGCTTTTTATAATGGCTCTGCTGTTCCCTAGATTTGAACACATCTGTTTTAACTAAGAAATTGGTCAAAATTTCTTATTAAAGAAGGCTCCCTAATTACATTACAAATCTCATGAAGAGAACACCTTTAACTAACAACTGACACCAAATTCTGTTAGATTAACTGTTACAGCATTGTGACTGCTGATATCATACCCATTAGTCCAATGAGAGTTCTAAATTGATTAAAGAAACTAGGAATGAAATATGGGATAATCTGTTTCTAAATCACTGAGTACTTCTGGAAGCTAAGAATAGACAATGAATAGATTTATAAAGGTAAGAAATTCTCTTATCTGATATTTTCTATCACCAAGGAGCACTGGCAAGTTTTAAAATAGTTGACAATTTGATGTACAACAATAGTTGATCTATTGATGTGTGAATTTTTGGTGGTTAGAAATAGCTTTGCTTTAAAGACATGGTGAGTGGTGCAATGAGTTATTTTACTTTGAAGGTGGATTAATTTGGGATAAATCTCAGTTAGCGTGGAAGTTACAGTTCTATGAAAACATCCACTGAACAAGTAAGTCCAGAGGAGTCCCTAGTGAAACACTGGATCTTTTTTCTAGCACTAATCTCAAAATAATTGTGATAATAGACAGAGGTAAATACAAAACTTTTAGTTCCCTAGGTAGCAATTTTAGTACTTTTTTTTTTAATAGTTATCCTTCATAAAGTTCTAGATTTTGTAAAATAAGCTGTAAGATGTATTCCAAGATGAAATACATGTAAGGATTGCCCTCTAGAGGACATTCTGATTTTTATTTATTTATTTTAATGTATGGTTGTGGAAGGGTTATTTATTCCTTCTGATCTCATCTTCATTTTCTGTTTTTACACTGCATGTGTTCTAGGAGGATGGAATCCCAGGGAAAAAACGGTACCTGAATAGTCTGTTGGCCACCACTTGACCTACCTCCACACATCACCTTGTTTTTACTTTGTATCCTATAGACCAGTATATAAAAACCCAGCACAGAAACTAGAGGAACAGTTGGACTGTATCTGCCTATATTACAGCCAGACCAATATGTTTAGCCTAGTTAATTGCCACCTCATGATTAAGTGGCCAGGAAGTTCACTCAAATGCCTGCTCCACCACCTTCACTACTTTCATTCCTGTTTAACTTCACTGCATTTGCATTGTAGCATAAAATTGTTTCTCTTGTTTTGTTATGCTGCCTGTAAACTTGACTCATACCTTGGTTTCCAGCACAGTTTTACCTGGCATTTATAGAACCATAGAAAGTTTTGGGTTGGAAGGGACCTCAAAGATCATCTAGTTCCAACCCCCCTGTCATGGGCAGGGACACCTCCCACTAGACCAGGTTGCCCAAAGCCCCATCCAGCCTGGCCTTGAACACTTCCAGGGAGGGGGCAGTGGGGGCATAAAACAGTTTACAAAATGAGAAAACTGCATCTGTGTAGCCCCATCTTTAGCATCCGAGATTATTCTAGGAACTGACTAAATATAGAAAAATCATCAAAGAACAGTCTTACTGTGGTCTGCCCTTTCTGTGAGGATGCTGTCATGTCACATACTGCTACTGCAGCTCTAGTGTCCCATTTCACGTTACATGTTCTCTTCTGCAGGTTTGCAAAAGTGCTCAGGTTTTTTTTTTCCTTCCAGTCATACTTTTTATCCTGCTTGATCATGTAGTAAAGCCAGAATCTTCTTTCTTTGTTGTTTGCTCAGTTTGTCCTTTGCCACAGATAATAAAAATAGTGTCACATATTGATCATTACTTTTAAACAGGATCAGAAAGAGTTCCTGGCAGGGCAAAAACTCTCCAATGAACTCCATAGCCTAGTAATTTTGGCGAGACAAGTCATAGTTAAAGGGCTTTATATGAAGTGAAAAAAAAAAAGTAAAAGTCCCGCTGAGTCCATGTATATACTTGTGTATCCCAACCTCTTCCTTTCTAGTTGCCTGATTTTAAAAATTAGTAATTCAAGAAATATTAAAGACCTCGCACATAATGTTACGAAGTGTAATGCAGAATTAATTTGACAGTAATCATATTGTATGTAAATAATTTATTTCTCAGTATCAGGGTGGGGAAAATAGGGAAGTGAAAATTGTGTGGTAACTTGCAGGACGCTTGCATTGTTGAATTCCAGGTAATCAGATTTCACAACAGTCATGGTAAAATTATAACACTGATTTGGTTTTAATATACATCATCTTACATTGAAGGAGTAGAAGGTTCATATATTAAATGTATCTTAGAATAGTTTTATCACACAGCTGAATATCAGTCTTGCTTAACTTGCATATCACTTTCCTTTTTATTCAATGCAAGTAATAGCTTCTACATTTTAGAAGGTCCTTTGTGGGAATAGGGCCACAGTCCTTCAGCATGGCCATTTCAGTTCAGGCAGTGTGAAATTCTGCTACAATTATCTTGACTATAAAAGCTACATGCGTATATACTAGAACTCAGTTCTCCAAATCTGAGTTTGTGTTCTTCAGCTAGAGGTGGGGTTGTTCTGCAATTTAGTCAAGCTATTGCATTCTAATTGCATCTGTTTGGTGAAATCAATCTGTGCTGACAGTTTTATGCCACATACAAAGCCACTGCCTAGCTCTTAAGAGCCTTTTCACAGTGTTGCTTCATACAACCAAAAGCTGTTTGGCCTGAATATGAATCTGCATCTTTAAAACTGTCCATACAAACTGGTATACTGAAAATAAGATGTAATCTATATAGCCACTTCATTAGAAAAATTAATCATAAAACTGAATTTTACTACATTCAAATAGTGGTTTTAGCTATATATTTTGAGTTCTTCTTCTACGCACTGTGAAAAAAGGTTAACCACTTGATTAACGTCAAGACATCCGTTTTGCAGGACTGATTCCATTTCATGTATCTTCTGTTTCTCCAACTCCTGTATCTCTTTCAGCATATCTTTACCTTTGCCCTGCAAAAAGAAGTATCTGTATTTCACTAAAAACAGAGTATGTAGTGTTCACCCTAAGAAAATTCTATCATACTGTCCTTATTTTAACCTCTTAATAGTTTCTAGGGTGCAAGTTTGTGGTGGTAGAAGTCAGCACCACAACAGGTTTTCTTAGGTATCTTTCCTAATATCTAGCACTCATTTCATCTCTCTACGTCCTTCTCTGGTGGACTGAAAATAAGCAAAATTAAAGCTGCTCTAGGTACTTACACTACCAAAACTTAAGTGGGTATATGTCTTATCTTTTAGAACACGTATCTGTAAATAGGAGAGACACTACTGTTAAAAGTAAGTGGCTACCTCCCTGCTTCACCTTTGTGTGCAGCTGTCTTTGTCATCTTCTTTCCTTTCCTGTCTGTATCAAGCAATGATAAAAGGCAAGCCCTCCTTATTGCCTGAGACCAGGGTCCCGAAGAGTTGTAAGTACTCTTATCAGGAGCTGTATACTGGCCTGTGGCTGCTCAAGCATTTCCCCATTATCTGACTAGTGCAGGAGTATGTGTGGCCACCTTCTTTGCAAGATAAACAGTACAGATACTTGTCTGGGGCTAGGCCTGGCAGTGCAGCAAATTGCTAGTTGCAATTTTTAGTGTTTGAAACATATGCCTGCCAGATGCCAAGATGATGGGCTTCTGGTGCACTACACTGTTCTTCACAATCCATCAAAGGGCATTAAATGGTATCACATTAACAAAATGTGAGCAAGGAGCTTATATAAACCACCTGTTTGCTCTGAAATCTAATTAAATCAACGTACCTCCATAGTTTCCATAACTACAGCAGCACTTTCATGTTTTTTATAGAGCTCATGTCTTCGATCTGGCTTACTCTGAAAACGTGGTTTCTTCTTAACTGGATCATCATGACCAAATGTAGGGGAGCTAGTTTTTAATAACTGAGTAATATTGGGCACAAAAATGAAAGGCTTGAATACAGACCTAGAAAGAAAATAGAACAGAGATCCTTTACTGATACAATTTTGTTAAAATTGTTGAGTCAGTAGATTGCTGTATTTTCCCCCATTCTTCTAATTCTTTCTTTTAAGAAAGAGGTCTTAAAAAAAAAAACCAAAAAAAAAACCACAAAAAAAAAAATCTCCTAACTGATGTTTAAGTTGGTGTCATAGCAGTGTTTCAGTAGGTAGGTTGCTAGATGGCATTAATGTACATAATGTACATCATGTTCCTCCTACTTTTTGATGGTGCTTTTTCAGGGGGGAAAAAACCCAACCAACCAACAACAACAAAAAAAACAAAGCAAAAAGCAATATAATTAGACAAATTGCAACATTTTTCATTTAGATATTTGCAGCTTTTTATCCTAATTACTTGCTGCTGCATCACCTCGCAGGATCTGGAGTTCCAGTAAAGAAGTGAATACACGGCAGATTAGGCTGCTGAGGCAATACAGACACCATGCTTCCAGTTGTCATAAATCCACCTTCCATATTAATGCCACTCTCTTTGTCACGAAGAATTTCCATCATTATTTCAGAAGTGATAGATCCTATTCAAGATACAATACAATTATTTCCACTTACAATACCAACTAAATGACATGTTCTCTACAACTGCGTGCTTTTTCTTTTAACAGGCAATGCCAATTTTAGTTTGTCCGTGTTGGCAGGAAAAAAGAAAAATCATCCTAACAGCATGCCTTAATATGTAACACACTTTAAAATATTAGTTTTCCCCAAAGTATTTATTTCAAAGAGTAGGTGATAATGAGCTGTAACATTTATGACTTGGAAAAGAGGGAGGATGACAATACACGATGTTCCCCAGAAAGGTAAAATACATATGGCTAGCAAATGGTCGTTCACACAGTAACTTTTCAGATGAAAATTAGTAGCTTGGATTAAAGGCTGAACTTTCTGAGCACTGTGTGGAAGTTAAGATAAATCACTATAATAGTTACTGTGCAGTTAGTACCACTAGGTTGCTTTGGAAATGTAAAAAACAACTGCATGGATTTTGTGTGTAACTTTGAAAAGGAAATGCCAAGACTGTCGCTGCTTTTTTTCTTTTTTTTAAAATTTTTTATTTTACTCACCTGACTTTCCAAAGCACTTAAGCTTCAAGTTGACAAGTTGAAAGGATGCACTGGAGCAACAACATGTTCCATACTTGGAATCAACAGAAACTACAATGGTACGCCCATCTTTAAAGAAGTCTTAATGAACTGCCTATGTGAGGTATAGTGCCAAATGTCTCTATGAAAATAATTCTTTTTTCTCAGTTAGGTGAAATAAAACCCTTTCCACATATGCCCCTGCATCTAGTGTTCAAATGATACTGCTGTTCATGTAGTGTACACTGAAGCTGAAATACTGCCATGGTATCACTAGGCAATCAGTATTTTAATAGGCAGCACTTGCAGTAGTTTTCAAATTTGGTGTACCAGTTGAGTCTGTATTTAGGGCAGAAAAATATTAGTTCATTCACTGTTGTGTTTTTTTTTCTTTAAGGTATCATCTACCATTTAATTTTAGTGTTTCCTGCAGTGAAGTTCTAGCTGCATAAAGACTTTTTTTAAACTGCCTTGCTGTTTCCTCTGCTGCTAATCCAATATTATTTTTTAATACACAATTCAAATTGCCTGTAGACAGGCATGCAGCACTACATTTCAGCAAGGAAACACTCGTAAGTGTTCCCACAGTTGCCAAGGGAAGTCAGAGAATTCAAGAAATTGGTAAGCTAGATGCATCAAAGAAACTGAAAGAAGCAACAGCCAGTTTGTCAACTGCAAGTTGGGAACCTGTGCAGCAGGAAAGGAGGTATTACATATTTTCCATTAGACTTTTTTATTAATTTGTATTCCTGAAATACATTCTCTGGTTTTTGAAATATAAATAATGTTTATCTAAAAATGGTCTTCACATGGTAGGCAGCCTGGGAAAAAACTGTAATGCCACTGAGCTGGCAAGGATAGATTAAGAAACCGGTGATTTTACTGATGCTGTAAACCAAATAGCTTTTAGTTAGGACACCTATTTAAAATAAATCTAAACAAACTGAAACCATATGAGACTGATAACCTGAACACCTAGTGTGATTTTTATAATGGCTCAGGTAAATGCCTGAAAATGGGGATTTAGAATGAAAACACTGATAGAATCTCAGCATTGTTATAATACAAGTAAATACAGGTATTATGAAAATGCTTTCAGTATTCAGAACCTGCAGTTCCCAAAGCGATGCAGGACTGACATGATCACGAGAGCAGGACAGCAAAAGGTAAATCACTGTGACACATTAACTAAATGGTAAACCTCGTCTGGCCGAGCTCAGCCAAATAAATATAAAAACGGGTGCAATGTAATTTTAATTAATTAATTAATTACTTCAAATGAGCAAGTGAATATAGATGCAGCAAAAACGTGCAAGGTAGATGCAGTTAAAAGAGAAGTAATAGATTTTTTTTTCTAGAGGTCTGAAAAATAAGTTAACGATTAGGAGCACCTGCTTAGAGTACAGAAAATTATTTTACTCTGCTCTGTGTGTTTTATCAGACTACACAAGGTTAGGGTAGCAGTTATAGTGAAACTATAAAGATTTAAAAAACAATCTCAAAAAATAAATGCAAGATATGTATCTGAATGCTGTGCTGTTGTCTTAGGCCTGTATGAATGGTACCAGGCTGAAGTTGTTCATAAGGTTCTGTTTGTGGTTCTGCAAATCACTGGGAGTCTGTTTTAGCCTCCCGATTTTTTTTCTTGGAGGTACAGTAATAACATATAGCCTATCAAAATGTTTCAGAGCTAGGTCTTACAGAATATTCAGCAGTATAGTCATAATGTGACCTCTCAGTGTTGTTCCTGCAGCTGTGTGTGTTTGATATTTGACCCTTGTTTTAATTTTTCCTCATCAACAAATTGGCAAAAATGGATAGAAGACTTCAAGGTCAGCACTTCTCCTTTAGGCAAAAATTTATTCTAATAAGTTCTAGTTCACCAAATCATGTGAATGATTGCCCACATCAGATATCTAATCATTTATGATTTAAAGTAGCTCACTAAATGCTTTGCATATCTTAAAAAAGTATCAAAAATTGTACCTTTGTGTTTGTTCAGAAGTTTATAGCCTTCACAGTATCGGCCTCTGGATGTCGTCATTCTGGCAGTATTTACATAAGAATATGTGGCAGCGAAATCGAATTCCTTTTCCCCATCCCACCAGCCTTTGCTTCTGGCATATTCCTTCAGACCTGGGTGTTCTCTGTCAATCTTGGTTGTGATAGAGAGCTGGTTGGAAATATTCCGTACACCTCCTGTTTGTAAGGTGAGGAAAGAATCATTTTAATACAGCAAATGCTTTTTTTGGTATTTTGTTTACAGTTAGCTTACTAAAGCAAATTACGCACTGAACAGTTTCCTACAAGATCTGCGAGTCCTGTGGTTTGTTTTTGACCCCCTCTCCCTGGCTGTATGTATCCTTCTGATTGAAACTCCACTGCCACTCAGTTCTGACTCATTTACTTCTCTCGCCAACATCATATGTCAGGTTCTGTCCTGATTATTGGTATCTTTACATTCTTCCTTGTGGACCTCCAAAGATATAGCTCGTCCTTCCAAGTCCGCTGGAGGAATCGGCCACTTCAGGGCCTGCTACACCAATCCTGTCAGTATTACCCTGTCACCAAATGCAATTGTCATCGATTGCCACCATCCTTAAGACCATACATACTGCTGTCATTCTCATGCTGACCTTCTTGCTGTCCTCTGTTTTCCAAGTGCAGAAGTGGTCACCTCTGACTCTGAAAAGGCTCCCTGCGACTCAGCTCCTCTGTGACACTGCTAGCCTCTCCACACTGATGCCCTAGGAAGCAACTCCTGTTGTTTACAGGCACCATGTATATATCTGGAGGCTTAATTAAATGGTCAATGAAAACTGGAGAACTGCTAATTGTCATTGCATTTGAAATGTTTAGAGCAAAGAGCATCATCCATACCTTCTACTTTTTCTGCTGCCCAGTACTTTCCTGATGTCTCCAGCACCCATGCTTCCTTTCTGTCGGCTATCAGAAAACTGTTGTGGTATGTAAAAGCCATGTGGCTCTCCATGCAGTTTCCTCCCTGTCCATATTTTTCTAGCAAATCAACTATGACAGTAAGAGCCTTTTCAGCTGTGTCCGCTCTCTCGAGTCCAAGCCTAAAACAAAAGGAAGATGGTACTTTCAGAACTATAAACTTTACATACAACTGCTCAGTCTGAGTATTCAAATTTAATTGGAATGCTATTTCTATATGTGCCTGATGCTTGTATGATTTGGTAAGAGAAAGGAGCAAGTTATTTAAAGGGCTTATTTGAAGTAGGTCCCATGTGTCTTTGACATGGGGAAAAACAACCATACGAAAATAAAGGCAGGGAGAGGGCTCCTAGGAATCGTCTGCAAGTCCTGTGTGGGTATGGGACTGGGAGGAAACAGCACCAAGACAAATTGACTGACTGCTGTAGGTTAATGAGAGTTACACTGCCACCCAGTAATGTGGGCAAAAGAAGCTGTCATTATTTACATGGAGATGTGTGGCTAAGACTGAAACTTAGAAATATGCATGTAAAATGGAATATTGTGTCTAGTTCTGGGCTCCCCAGTTCAAGAGGGACATGGAGCTACTGGAAAGAGTCCAGCGCAGGGCCACTAAGATGATGAAGGGATTGGAGCATCTCCCATATGAGGAGAGGCTGAGGGAACTGGGCCTATTTAGCTTGGAGAAGAGGAGGCTGAAGGCAGATCTCATCAATGCTTATAAATATCTCAAGGGCAGGTGTCAAGAAGACGGGGCCAGACTCTTCTTGGTGGTGTCCAGTGACAGGACAAGGGGTAATTGGGCACAAACTGGAACACAGAAGATTCAGTCTTAACATAAGAAAACACTTCTTTACTGTGAGGGTGACAGAGCACTGGAACAGGCTGCCCAGAGAGGTTGTGGAGTCGCCTTCTCTGGAGACATTTAAAACCCATCTGGACGTGTTCCTGTGTGACCTGATCTAGGATCCTGCTCTAGCAGGGGGGCTGGACTAGATGATCTCAGAGGTCCCTTCCAAGCCCTGCCACTCTGTGATTCTTAAAAAGATGGGAGAAATGGGAAATGAGAACAGACCCTAGAAAAAAGCCCAAACACTAGCTCCTAAAGCCCAGCTGTGCTCCAGTGAAGTGTTTTGTTTCAGTTTAGTATAAACTTTGTAGGGAGAAAAACATTTGATGATCTCCGTGACAGATTCTGTTCTGGCACCTGACACCTCTCGGGCTCCTAGACCTGTGCCAAGCCATTCTTATTTTTAACCACGGCTGCATCAGCAGCAGACACAAGTGTCTTCTGAAAACGAAAGCGTGCGTTCCCCCATGTAACTCAAACCAGCCGTGTTTAAATTAAATCCCAAAGGGGTATCGTTTACCAGAACAGCCCCTGCAAACCTGACGAGGTCCATGCCGAGGAGCGCTTCGCCGTCGCACACCTCCTCCCGGCCCCACACCGCCTCGTTCCCGATGCAGACGCCGTGCTCGTTGGCGCCCATCTCTGCCCCCCAGAGCCAGGCGGGGCGGCTCAGCACCACGCCGTGGGTCCGCGCCACCTGCGCCACCCGCACGTAGGTGCACTGCGGGAAGGCAGAGCGCACCGCAAATTAGCACAGATAATTAGCACCAATTAGCTTTCGCGCCATCGCTTCGGCGAGCATCTCCCCTTCGCTCCCCGGCCCGAGCGCGGATTGAAAACACGGCGAGAGGGGTGTTTCTGCGGCCTGCCGGAGGAGGCCGTGCCTCACCTCCAGCGCGGCGCCGGGCGGGTGCGCGGCGGCCGGGAAGTGCACCACCTCCTGCACCTCGTCCGCCGGCCGGTCCGAGTTCTTCCCGAAGATGACACGACCCTCCGCCGCGGCGGGGGGCAGCGCCACGAAGGTGTCACAGGAGCGGGGCGGCGGCCGGGCAGACATGCCGGCGGCAACGGGCGCTCCCCGCGGCCAGGCAGTGGGGCGGGGCGGGGCGGTGCAGGAAGGCCCGCCCGCCGACCCGGAAGCCCGGAGGAGGCGGCCGGCTGAGGTTCCGTGTTGCTGCGGGAGGCCGCCGGCTTCCTCCCCGCCGCCGCCATGGGGAAGTCGTTCGCCAACTTCATGTGCAAGAAGGATTTCCACCCCGCCTCCAAGTCCAACATCAAAAAGGTGGGGTGTGAGGGGGGGCGCTGGGGGGCCAGCCCGGCGGTGGAGCCGTTGCGGCCCTCGCTGGGCGGCTGGGGTGGCGTGAGGCGCCGCGACCCCTCGGACGGTTGGTGTCAGGCAGGCCCTGTCCCGGGGGGGTCCCAGGGGGGTGACGGCCTCCCGGCACTGCGGCAGCACGAGTAGGACCATGAGTGGGACATGTCGGCCCCCCTTGTGGTGGGGGCAAGGCGCGAGGGAGAGGCAGGAACAAGTTCAGCAGTCCTTGGAGTGTCAGGTGTCCTTGCTCGCAGGGGTGCGTGGCTGTCGCCTGCTCCGGGCTGCAGCTGTTGAGCACCTGGTTCTGTGGGTGACCAGGCACCGGGGAGTGCAGCAGACACTGTGCTCCCGGCACATCACACCTGGCTCCAGGCCCCGCTTCCCCGAGCCGCACCGGGCTGCCCAGAGAACCTGGGGTTTGGGGTCTGGTGAGAGCTAGGTGAGGAGGTGTTCCTAGGGGGAAGCAGTGGCACCCCCGGGGGGCTTGCTGAGCCCGCGCTTCCCTTTGCATTACTAAGCTTTCTCGTGTCTTTTCAGTTCTGAAATGTGGGAGTTGTGGCCTACCAAAACTGCTGCCTGTGTGAAGTGCATTTGTTGAAGTGCTGGGTGAAAACAATAGATTTTATGTGATTAGAATGGGAATTTTCCCTTTTTATTTTCAGTAGATTAACCCAGTTAAGCATAATACCTTTTGCAGTACTTTTTGTATTTGTTTAAAGTACAAACTTATTTGTTTTATACTAGGTATGGATGGCAGAACAGAAAATATCATATGATAAGAAGAAACAAGAAGAATTAATGCAACAGTATCTGAAAGAACAGGAATCCTATGATAATAGGTGAGAATTGGCATAAAATCCCACACTTCTTCCTACTGTCTCTTGCTTTTGTGGCAGTGAAAGGCATATTGTGAGTTATTTGAAATACTGTATCCCATTGACCGCAGTAGTAGGAGAGGACAGTGGCTCATAAATGGGTGTCTGATTAAGCAAAGGTCACAAGAACTTCTTTAAAGTGTCTTGTGTGTGTCTTCTGATTCATTTCAAAATACTCGGGTAACCTTGTATGACAATATATTTGGATCTGTCTTTCATAATTCTGTGGACACAGAGTTACATTTCAGTTGTGACTGAAATATGTGACTTTTTGTAAACAATGGAGCATACAAAAGCATTGACTCCTCTTTCAGGTTTTTTTTATACTTGACTTGTTACTCAAATTAACAAATGAAAAAATGCCAGTTACTATAACAATTTCCTGCTGCGCTTTTTTTTTTTTTTAATAAGTAATACCAGTGTGACTGTTTTCTGTGTAACACCTCAGACTCTGTCCTGTTTATTTAGATTACTTATGGGTGATGAGCGTGTGAAGAATGGTCTTAATTTCATGTATGAGGCCCCACCTGGAGCAAAGAAAGGTACTGTGGTTTCCTAATCATGAGCAGACAGTACTGCACAGCTAAAAACCACCTGAAGAAATAAACAGAACATCTTTTATTTTAAAATAATATGTTCATACTGAGGTATGACTTTTAGTTCTTCATGTGGGAATATGCAGACATACATAGTATGTAATAATTTTGATCTAGCAATACTTTATTTTCTTTCAAACTGAGAATGATTTAGGATTTTTTTAAGCAACAGTTCAATATGAAGGGAAAAAAAACGGATAAAATATCTTTCCTGGCAACAGCAGAAAGTCTGTACTTGACCAAAGGTGCTTCTTTAGCCAATTATAAAGCCATTGGGTGAGGAGGACCAGACCTTACCGAAGCATCGGTACTCTGACAACACAAACCTGTATTTTGGCCTACTCTCCTTTTTTGAAACAGCAGGGTCACTTTTGCTTAAAAGTTCTGCCCATAATTCAGCTGGATGCATATCAAGCATAGGAAAAACTAAACCAGGAAGTTAATTAGTGGAAGCTTTATAAATGCTGAGATTCTGTATTCAGAAGTGCTGGCTGACCTGACTCTGATGGGTCTGGCTATGACTATATTTAGTAGATTCAAAAATGGAAGTTACTAAGTACCTAGTGGTACTCCTAGTAAGTACTCCTATTAGTTACTTATTTTCAAGATTTTGCCAAAATTAAGTGCAGAACTAAGAAAATGTATTCCCTTTAAAAGAAAGCATGTTCCCTTTAAAATGCATCTTTGCCATTTGCATGAAGACCCTTGGAAATGCTTGGATGGGCTCATTCTTGTAGACCAAATTTTGCAATAATTTAACTTTAAAAGTTTTTAAAGTAATCCCTTAATCTTAGAGCAAATGCAATTTTAAACTAGTGATTTTTGCTAATTTTTTTTATATATATTTAAAAATTAAGTATTATTGTTACCTTTGAAAAAAAGGTTTAAAGTTTTTTGTATTTGTATATCAAATCAATATAGTTTTAAAAGATAATTCTGGTTTTACAGCATTTGTAACCATATACTAGAGGCTGATTATAAGTGCGCTCTATTTAAATAAAATTACTTTCTGAATATTTGCACTATCATATTAGTATAAAACGTGGTGTTTTTTCTCCAGCTTATACATCAGATGCATTTTACATGTATAATTAATGTATTATTTCTTTTCTTTCCATGGTTTCTGAAAATTCAAAGAGGAAACTAAAGAGGTATTTCATTACATTATTTCTTTATGCTTTTTTTCTTACTTACTTGCAATATATTAAAAAAAAATAAAACTTACCATGTTTTCTGTTTCACAGCAAGAAGGAGAGACTGAATACAAATTTGAATGGCAAAAGGTTGCCCCTCGAGAAAAGTAAGATAACTGGATTTTATCTGAACAATTTTTTTTTTTCTTCTTTCTTACCTTTCATACCCCTTTTTTTCCCCCTATTTTATTTTTTAGCAGGTCACTTGTGTAATCCTGTCATGTCCTGGCAGTTAATTAGTAAAACCTGTAAACCTGGAACTCTTTCCTTGATCAGCTTAGTTTTTGTTTGAATTTTACATCCGTGTTTGGAAACACATTAAAATCAATGTTTACTAGAGTGTATCTCTGAAATGGATACATACTTAACAATAAAATGTAGTTTTGTATATGGTGTTTTTTAAAAAAAAACAAACAACAGTGAATTGAGTATTTGTTTTCTTTTGTGTTTGTGTAACAGATATGCTAAGGATGATATGAATATCAGAGATCAGCCATTTGGTATCCAGGCAAGTTACATAAATTTCACTCTGTGGATGTCTTGGGTATATTTCAAATACTATCTAGTTGCAGAGCATTCACATGGACTCTCTTAATTGTATCATCTGTTTCTCAGTGAGTTTAAAAGCTTCTCTTATGCCTAATAACATAGACATTTCTGTAAATGTTAAGCTGTATTGTTAACTGAATTATGTTAATTATTTTTTTTCTTTTTAGGTGCGGAATGTGAGATGTATTAAATGCCACAAGTGGGGTCATGTAAACACTGATCGAGAGTGTCCCTTATTTGGTCTTTCTGGAATTAACGCAAGTTCAGTCTCCAGTGATGGTTCAGGTAGGCAGTGAATATCTTTTAAAGGTGCTGGTTAGAAATCTTGGGGGAACTCGTCACTTATAATTTTAGAAGGTTTAAGTTTATCATATGTCAAAGAGTTTACAAAATGGGGAAAAAGCTGCTTATTCCAAATGTAGGACCCACAATTTCAAGTTAGTTATTTCAAATGATAGGGAACTAGTTTTCTAATTAGTAACACGTTTTAAAAAGATTCCATCATGACTGTTGCTTTGATAATATCTGTGGCAAAAATTCAGAAGCTGCAATGAGATTATGTCAGCAGGACAATATTTGTGTCACCCCAAAAAAATTGATGTAATGGATTGTCAAAGACCATCCCAGTTTAGATTCAGGCAAACTGCTTGGAAAAGCTGGAATATATCAGTATATCTTTGTTATTCACTTGGAAAAAAGGTGAGGTTGGGGTTTTTAATGTATGTAATTGTGCTTCTTTAGGTTTCAATTGCTTGTCCACAATTACATAGGTTTCCAAACACCTGGTTTCCTTTCAGCTGGCTCCTTGTTGCTTCCCGAACTACAATTTTTTTCCTCTGCTAGCTTTCCTGTTACTTGAAGACACAAAGCATTTAGCATTAGATGAGGTTTAAAGAAGTGGAAATAAACATTCAAATTGAGTAATTACTTACCTACAATACTTTGTTTTCTGTAGGTTGACCCAAGTTTATAACACTTTTAAGATTCTTAAAATTGTAGCACATTAAAGAAACTCCTGGTAACATGGGTGAGTTCAGACTTGCTGTACTGCACTTTGAGGTCATGTGCTGTGCTGTAGTTTCAGTTTTGCAGGGATACTATTACAGTCGCACACTTGATAAAATCTGGTTTTCTTCTGTCTTTCCTCAGATTGTCTATTTTATGTAGTAGCTCTCAGTGTTATTACATATTTAGCCTACCAGCAATCTTGCTTTTCAGAATTAGATCACCTAGGTATGTCAGTTATTTGAGATGAGGCCTGGAAAACTTAAGTTAAAGGCATCAGTGGCTCTTAGGCTCCTTTGCTTTTAGGCACTGTCTGATGATTATACCATTGTATTAGCCATCCTGTAGTTGATGTTCTCAGCCTTTCTATTCAGTAGGTTATAACAGTAAATAATTTTTTTGCCTCATTCTTACCTTAGAAGAAATTGTGCTTGGAGCATTTGGTCATGGCAGCATTATATTGCATGTCAGATGTGCTTTTGTGCTGCAGAACTCACTTTTTTTTTGTCTCCCCAGTTCAAATGATGTGGGTAAACTTTAGGAGCATTTGGGAAATTAGAAAGTATTTGTACATGCATACACAAACTTGAAAATGGACTCCTCGTTAATCATAAGTGTAATACAGACACTTTGCAGTGTCAATATAAAACTAACTGCTTGTTTCAAACCTAACTGTACTAACTATCTATGTGTAGGCAACGTTTGACTGCTGTGGGTGTTTCCTAGTCAGAGGCATGTTCTCTGGGTAGCTTTCCAAACCATCTTTCTAAGCCTTAAGAGAGGGATTTAACACATATGATGAATTTTGCATGAAGGAAAGTGCTGTAAAGCTACTTAGGTGTTCTCAGTCTGCACCAAAGCCCTCTCATTTTCGTCTCTTGAACTTAGAAGACAGTGTGCTATGCTAAGCACAGACTTCTGTTATAGACTGAGGAAGGATTTCAGGGAGCAGGGATGTGTGACAGATCAGGGTTTGTATATAATTTGTAAGACACTGCTCTTGTATTTGAATAGTCAGCTGTAATGATACTGCTACTTTCTTTCTTTCAGGGAAACTATCTAAAAACACTGTAGGTAAAGATTAAAACTATTTAAAAATCTTGATTTAATAGCAGATACAAGGCTTATAGGAAGTGGTAATATCATTAATTAGATCATCAGATAAAAGGTTGTCTGCCTTTTCTAATCTCAGGAATACAGTCCTTTCATCAACTTTTCTAAAACTTCATCTGATTTAATAACAAGCTAAATTACATTCCTTTGACGACTTGTGGAAGTTCCATGTATGTAAATGAAGCACTACAGTTAAGTGAGAACATAAGTTATTAAATTCATTGATCCTCTTGAGACTAATGCTTCACTCGCATGACGTGTTAAAGCTTACGTCACATGTTTAAAAAAAAAAATGGATTTTTTAACTAAACCCTGTCACCAGTCCTGTGTTGTCTGCGATGGGAGTAGGTAATTATCTTTGCACTGCTGAGAGTTTTACCCAGTTGTTATAGTGCTGCAGATCTGCAGTTAGCTCTGTAAAATTAACCTACACTGTGGGTAAAACAGTGTTTTTATATTTCCTAACAAGACACTGCAACATTAAAAAGAAATTCCATCATGTTCTGGTCAACACCCCCCACAATATAATCTTGTCTTGGCTGTTTCTCTTTATTGTTCTTTGTTTCCTCTCATTACTTGTACTTAATGCTTTTTTATCAGCCCTAATGCTAAATTGGTATCCACCTCTAAGAACCTTCTTCTCTATACAACCCATCTGCTCAAGCTCTGCTTCTTCCTGCTTCTCTTTATTGGTTAAAAAGAGGCTCCATCATGCATAGCAGTCACTTGGGAAGACAAATGCCATTGCTTCGAATGTCCTCCCCTTTGTCCTCCTTCCCCCAGATTTATATGCTGAGCATGACATCATACGGTATGAAATGTCCCTTGTCAGTTGGGGTCAACTGTCCCGACTGTGTCCCTTCCCAACCTCTTCCACACCCCCAGCCTGGTGGAGCAGCCTGAGAAGCAGAAGAGGCCTTGATGCTGTATGAGCACTGTTCAGCAGTAGCTACAACATCCCCGTGTTATCAACATGATTTTGGTCACAGACCCAAAACACAGCCCGATGCAAGCTACTATGAATAAAATTAACTCTGTCCCAGCCAAAACCAATACAAAACGTGGCAGCCACGATAACAATCTTTATGCATATATACAGGACTGGCACTTACCTAATTGGAGGGACATTTTCATCTTTCTCGTTGGTCAAATGCAAAAGCTTTTCACAGAAAATGAGGGTAAAAAAAATGTTTTATTAGGATAACCTAACTATTGAGCAACAAACAGCAAGAACAGCCTTTCCCCAGCCTTCCCTTTCTTCCTCCAAAAACTGGGCCTTCAAAGCTCTTAGTTGAATGGTGACTTCAATTTAATAAAAGCCCAGGGGTAATGTATATATATTTTTAAATGTCCAAATTGGTGAGTTTCAGTAGGATGTAAACTCCTTATGTGAATGAAAAAAAATTTAAGTAATGCAGAAGCTGTTTTATCCAAAGGAGTAGATCATGCTAAAGGAAAAGAAATAGCATGTGAACAGAGCAGTGAATTATTAGTGCTTCATATTTTGTTCCACCAAAAAGCAAAGGTGTTGCATTTCAGCATTTCTTGATATTTTGTTGACTGAAATTGTCCGGAGTAATCAGTTATTGGAAGGTGCTTCAAAAAAAAAAAACCAAAACCAGCAACTTCCTGCTTTATTCTCCAGGTATTTGAGAACTCCACACTTGACTTTTAATTGTCAATATTGTTTCTTTTGGCACTGTATAAATGATGTGTCTCAACACTCAAAGAAAACACTCGAGCACTTGATACAAGTTCAGTTTGTGTTTTGTTCTTTTTCCTCCTTCAGAAAGAGAACAAGACAAAATGTCTTATTTAGGCTCAGACTATTTTTTCAGCCTCAGAGAAAATATTTGAGTTAAAATGAGTGAAAATGAAACTCCTGTGTCTGATTTAGTTGCATTATCTAAAGTTTTTGTGCTGTTCCTCTGTGAGGAAAAATAAGAGCTATTGATTGCCTATGTACTTTTTTTTTTCCACATCATAAAATAACTGCCAATACAGGTTTTTTCTTTCCCATAAGTTCTATAAGCTCTAATTCTCTTATTTCAGCAGGATACTTGTCTTTGAACCTTATGTGAATGCTGCATTGTAATCTTCCTCCGTGAATCACAGAATGGTAGGGGTTGGAAGGGACCTCCAAAGATCATCTAGTCCAACCCCCCTGCTAGAGCAGGATCCTAGAATGGATCACACAGGAACACGTCCAGATGGGTTTTAAATGTCTCCGGAGACTCCACAACCTCTCTGGGCAGCCTGTTCCAGTGCTGCCACCCTCACAGTAAAGAATTGTTTTCTTATGTTAAGATTGAACCTCCTGTGTTCCAGTTTGTGCCCATTGCCCCCTGTCCATTGCACATACATAAACTGATTGGCAATTGCTGTTTTGGATTCAGTGTTGAGTATCTTGTATGTGAAGACCAGTCATGGACTGCAGTTTACTCCGGTGGAACTGCTGCAGTGTGTTTGTGGCACAGAACTGTGCTCCATGAGAAAAGACTGCTGTCTTTCAAGACGTGACACAGACTGCAGCGCTCCAGCAAACAAAAATAATTACAGTCGGTACCTTAACTTAGGCATGGTGGCTTGGTTATTTTGCTTCTGGGACCATTTACTAATCTAGCTGGTAATTCATACAAAAAAAATAATAATCTTACCATTAAAAAAGCGCCTATTGAATAATATCTCACCAGTGAATAGAGATTATTTTTGCAATAAGGCAATTTCAGTGGATGTGGTTATCATGGGATAATCACACCCCTGGGGTACAGCCTTGTCTGTAATCTCCCAGGAGTGTAATTATTTCATGATAACTGCACCCCCTGGTGTTGCATTATTTCCATTATGAAATTCTTAGTTTTAGATATAAAGTAACTTACTTTGATCATTGGAAACTGCAAAGTAGTGTTAGGATGTTCCAGCTGTGAGGCTTACAGAGACCAACTTATAAGATTTACTTTTCCTTTACAAAGCTAAATTAGGCAATCAAAATGCTTCTTTGGGCTAAACAGATTTACAGTGTTTTTTACTGATAAAAACCCAACTTTCAAAGTTCAGACAAGACGAAAATATCAGTTGTGGTTCTGACTTTATGTGCCACTGTATATATATGCACATATAACATATGTAGTATATACCAGCAAAAAACTCTGAGGTCACTAGCACCTAAAAGTTTGCCTGTTTTTTACAATCCTTTATCATTAACCAGCGGCATCTGTTTATTTTTGTGCTTTTCAGTGCCTTTTTTGTTAGGCCTGAAAAGCCTTTGACTTGGCTAGAACAGACTGGTAGGTTTTCTGTGCAATATGTCTTGAAGTAATAACTGTTATTTCATTTCAAAATTGCCTGCAACTTTCTTGGTAAGGTGATGTTAGGACAAATGAAATACTTTTTTCTTTTTTTCCCCTGCGAGTAATCTGTCTTACTCAGTGAGGGCTGGGAAGGGGATTGCTAAAAAGATATAAAAGCTCAAATGCTTAGAACTTTAATTGTATGTTTTTAGAACAAATAACCTGCTAGGAATCTAGTACCATTGTATTTAAAAAGGTATTGCTATCTTAAGAAATAAGGCTAGTGTCTCAAATGGGGCGATAATTTTATGAATGGCGTAGTTGGAAGAAGTGGGATGCTGAGATTCAAAAAGGTTCTTACATTCCTGGCCTGTGAAACCTAAGCCTGGAGAGTGCTGGGCATCCTTCTCTGCTATGGACTACTTTGAATGTTTTACAGCCAACTGGCACTTTGTGTGATCCATCCAGTGAAATTTCTGAGAAGAAAGAGGGGACTGTAAAGTGTTGAGCATGTTGTGTAAAATTCAGGCATAAAAATGTAGTGGAGCAACATGTGTATGAATCTAGTGTCTTCTTGTCTATGAAGATAAAGAAACTCTAGGTATGTCTATGCAAATGCAGCCTTCTAATGACTCATTATCAGCTCCTAGAGTTTGTGCCCTCTCTTTTTCATTGTCTGAGTGCCCATAAACTAATCGTGGTGGTGGTTTCTATCAGTCTGTCACTTAGTGGGGTGAACTGATCTTTAGCTTTTGGATGAAATTCCTTTCCATAGTAATTGGTGAAATTATCAGTCACATGGAGACAGCAGGAAAGGAAATCTATGTTATATTAGGTCTATATCTCACTACATTTTCTCAGTGACAAATGTGTTACTTTTTTATTTCCCAAAAAAATCTGCATTGTATCAGTAGTGCAGGAATTGATTTAAGTGTTCTCTTGAATCTATAATAACAAAGAAAAGGTATTTGAATATGTTAACTGTGAATATTTGTGTAAATGGTCATCTGCAGAAACACACAGTGTATGAAACCTTCCTTTATGATCTTCAGCTGAGACCTTTGATTGTGAACAGTGGGCACCTTAACTAAATCTTCACATAATTTAAGAGCTGTCACATTTTAGAATAATCCTCCATTTATGTTTCAGAAGCCTCTGTATTTGGTGTAAAAGCAATAGATTTCTATTAGAAGCATTGTGCTTGGCATTTAAGCAATAAATATGGATTACTATAGCAGTTTGATAATGTTGAATGGTTTTTACTACTCAAAAAAAGTAAAAAGGAAACTCGGGATTCTCTGAAATACCACTGAAATAACCTGCCAAAAGCATGGCAAATTATACTGAAATGCTGTGCCAGTGTTAAATTCAGTTAAACTGCAGATCCTCTGAGTAAAAGCTAATTAAAAGCCCGAGTTTTTTTATTTATTTATGAATTTCCCTCAATGCCAGCTACAGCAGTTGCTTTGAAGTGTAAATATGGTCTGACTGCAGTCATCTCTGAAATGGATGAAAAAATTATTAGTAAAAAAAAAAATCAATTGTGAATTAGCGGAGGCAGCATCAATTTGTGATGTTCTTCATGACCAGGATCATGATCACATAATTTTGATAATAGCTCTTTGTCATTTAGATAAATGTCTACTCTTACCTCCATCACAACCACAATAAAAGTTCACAGACAATACCGTGTGATTAGGCTCACTCTGTAACTTTTTTTCATTTTTGTTCAATTTCCTTTTAAGCCATATGAAAAAAAACCCAACATATGAAACTGTGGAGAGCACAAAAAAAAAGTGTATGGATGTGTTGGCAAAACTGTCTATGCTAATTTTGAAGCTAGTTTCTCTTAAAGCAAAACCTAAAAAACCTTGGATCATAAGCTACACCTTTGCTACCACCCAGAGAAAGCAGCATTCTGAATTCAAAGCATATTCATCCTTCATGTGATTGAGTACTAAACTAAAACCCATCAGCAGAATGGTTTTCTAAAACCTAGTTAATGTGAAAGAGCTGTTTGCACACTCACTGGAGTATGTATTTATTTATCTATTTCTTTATTTTTCAACAGCAGAGCCTGGCTTTACTATCGCTGTTAGATAGAAAATCAAATTTCAATTTGGAAGGGTTACAGCCTCATGTTGTCCAAGACGCGTATAAGAACGAAGACAACATGCTTTAGGCTGCTTGGTTAACAAAAATTATGTAGTAATAAAGGATAAGTCTTGACAGTATCTTGTCCTTGATTCATAAATTAATTTTTAAACATGGGAGAGTGGAGTATGCAGAGTGTGATGTATACTGACGAACCGATAGCAGATCTGCTGGTGTGCTTTGTTTACGTTTATGTTCATGTAAATTATCTCTCTGTTACCAAGTCAGAAGAAGTCTGATGGTATGATAACGGTGATATTTTTAGATTAAAATGTCTGTAAACTAAAATGTCCCACACCAGAACACATTCTTGGGAACTGAGGGCTCTAGAAAATCCATATTCTAAATAATCTGTTTGGATGATACACAATATGAGCATTAGTTAAAATAAAGGTAAAATGTTCTAATTAAAATGACACCATGAAGAATCTACTGCCTTTCTCAGTAACTTTTATACTGAGTAGTCCATTTCATAACAACGGATAACTGCAGCCGCTATCTAAATACAACTGGTTACTGTAATTTCCCCTGCCACAGGTGGCAATAGTGCTTACATTGTTACTGCTGCTTAGCTCTTTGTTTCCTTATGTATTCCACAATAAAAATCCATTGAAAACTTAATCGATTGCAAAGAATAATTCAGTTTGCTCATCTGCACTGGTGACAGCAGTGAAAGCTTTCATCAATAATTTGAGTAGATACTGTCAAGACTATGCATCATGAGTAGACAGAAGTAAAACTGCTAATTTTTGGTGATACCAGCAATCATAATGTTATGGTTTGTCCTTACTGCCACTGAAACTGTTGCAGAAAAAGTGGTATTTAATCACAGTCGTTATGAAAAGAGGTTTTAGCATACTGTTCTCTAATGTTGGATAATTTGAAAAATGTGCTTTAGACATTTTAATGGAGGCCTGCTAGATGGTGTGTTACAGCGAGCATTGTTCTCTAAAGAGGAGTCCTGTGCCTCTGCCTCTTAGTGGAAACATTCTGGCAACAACGGAGCATTACATACACTTTGCATTTGTAGCTTCAAGAGGAGTACAGCTATAGGTTTCTCTTGTTTCTGGGCTGGGAGTGGGTGTAGTGATGTGGGGTGGGAGAGCTTGCTGTAAGCTGGGCATTTAAGTAATTGAAATCTGGAATTATATTTCCCCCCACAGTTGTTTAATAGAAGCAGAACTGATTCTGTTAAATTGATTTCAGTTAAGTGTGATAAGAAATTGGAGTGCTCTTTGTTTTAAAAAAGCAAATTGGCAGTATGTTGTAGAAATCCTAGTATGGTATCTTTCTGCAATCCAATATAACTGATACATCACCTTCAGAAAAATTCTATTTACAGCTCTTCTGTTCATTTAATGGTACTAATATTATAAAATGTACCAACAGCTGTCAAGCTGAGGTTGCACTCAGGCTGTATTTTGTGAAGACTAAATTCCTTCTTTTCACACTTCATTGAATGATTTGAGTTTCCAGATTTTGTGCCCTGAGTCAACTGAGCTACTTGGATTTTTTCCTTAAATATTATCTTAAACAGAAGATACCAGAGAGAATTAAAGCAGCAAGAACTTCTGTGGAAAGTAAGAAGAAACTATAGTCTATTTGCTTGACAACACTATTTCTTGAGAATTATAAAAACCGTGAAAAAATATTTTTAAAATCCTTTAGTGGACCTTTAGCTATGGAGCCTCTTTTGTGCAAGCCTTTAGTATAATTTTAAGTAGTTGTAGCTGCAGAAAACTTAGAGTTGTCAGTTGTCTGTGCACAAAAATAAGTATGATATCAGCATGCAATTAATTCCACTATATGATAAAAAGCTTTTCCGAGACTATGAATTAATTTTAAAGCAGATAAATGTTTTAGTTTAAAACAAGTGTCATCTGGAAAAGTTTTAAAGGTTTTTTTCTTTTTTATCCTATCAAAATGTAAATTCCAGAAAATAAGCTTGACAGTCATATTCAAAAATAGCAAGGTACTGTATTTGACTTGTTTCAGAAAGAATAAGAAACAGATGATGAAACATTGTAACTTTGAACTTATTTTTAGTTTGCTGATGGATGAATGCTGAGAGACTAGTTGTTAGAAGTCGTAGCAATCAGCTATTTTTACAGGATTCCTATATCTACCGTTCTGTCAACTCATGGCATAATGTCATCTCTAGATGTTTTCACCTGCACGAGGTCACACAGGTAGCTTCTTCACAGACTGCCTCACAAGTCCATAAGGAATGCATATAGGAGGACATCAGTTTTCATAGTACACAAAATATTTTTCTATGCCCGACATAAAGTTATTTTTTTGCACGTTGATGGGTACTGTTCGAGAATACTTGGCTAACATCAGCTCCCAAAATTTTAGCCAACCAAGAGCCTTTCAGCTCAATCTTATAGTCTGTTTTACAATTTGTGACTTAATTGGAACTTAACCAGATGAAGATGTATGGCTGGCTATCAGGTGTACTTAGTACCATTTTGTCTGAAGATCTTGGAGAATGATGACATAAGTGTAGTCATAAGCCCAAGACAGGCTGAAAAGATTTACCTCTTTAGCTTACCAGGCAAACCAAGTTTGATAACAGTGGGCATAGTCATATCTCCAACAAACAGGACTCCATAATCAATTCACCAAAGGAAGAGGCCCTCTAACAGCGAGTATAGTGGTGGCTCCAAGATTTAAGCTTTTGATCCTAAATAAGGAATCCAAGGACACATCTGAGAAGTTGAGTTTTTCAAACCTCTGTTTTTACAGGCAGCTTCAGTCTGTTTTGGTTTCTTTGGTATGGTGAAATCTTCTTTCATGACTCCACACTTGGTCTGTGTTCAGCTTCCTCATACAGAGCATTTGACTGAATTGTAGGGCTGGTGTATGTGGCCTCATCAAGTCAAGACATCGGCTATTACCAAATTCTGTTGTTAGGTTTCTGTCTAATGTCAGTTTCTGTTCCAGCCAGAGTAGATTTGGGCAAGCAGAGCAAGGTTTTAAATCTGAAATAAACAAAAATGTAGACACTGGAGCCCATATACATGCATTAATTATTGGTGAACTTACATTTACACTGTACCACATAAAAAGAAAAAACACTTTTGGTAAAATATTGGTGGGGGGGTGGGCACTGGAATAAGCCACTACTTAATGAAGATGTAAATTCAGGGAAAGACTAAGAGGTATCTCATTAGAAAATTCTTTTGCCTGGCAAAATAAGGAACTTGTGAAAAGAAAGTCAGTAATGTGAGGGCTCCTTAAACCATTTTCCATGTTTTATGTTATTCCTTCCTGCTTTACACATATGCCTGTCTGTTTCTGTTAGCAGTGTATTATACAGGAAAACTAAGAAAAAGTTGAAGTTGACATTTTTTTGAGAAAGTGCTATTTTACTTTCCACATATTTCCCTTAGTAAAAATCTCCCTTTGCTTTCCATACTTTTCTGTGTTAAAAATGTAGTTTTGTCCATCTCCACAACTAAGAAACTCTTAAAACCACAAAGCAGAATCAGTACATTTCATAAGAGTAGTTAATCTTGCCTTTTACTTTGCCTTCACTTTAGTGAAGTAATAGTAGTCGTGTGCTCCATGCTCTATTTTACATTCCTTCTAATTGAGATTTACCTAATACAGTAGTGCTAATTCATTGACAGTAAGGTTAGGGAATGAGCTGGTAAGGAAATGTACTGAAAGTGATCTAACAAAAGAGGGTATGTTTAGGGTGAAGAAAAAGTACCTAATCAGACAAGTATTTGAGGCTCTGATGATCACAGGTATTCAGTTAAAGCAAAAGAGTGAGTTACAGGGTTTATAAATTATGCAGTCAAGTCTGAATGATCCAAAATACGTCCCATATTTTACTCTTTGTTAGATGTTTGCAAAGAAAGATAACGTGCCTGATCCCAAACACCTACTCTAATGCAATATATAGCATGTTTTTTTAATCTGATAAAACAGAAATCTCTGAGGAGATAACAGCCTAGAGATCTGGCATATCTGGAGATCCCTAGAATAAGTAAGGACATAGATCATTTTTTCATATATTGATTTATTTTCCATATGTATATTGAATTCCTAGTATTGGTTACTTTTTATATTTAAGTTTAAAAAATTATGTCATTATGAAAAATGTCTTATTAGAGGTGCATTTTCTCATTGTTTTAAGGGACAAGAGGCACCTAAAAGTCTTACTTAATATGCTTTCTTTAGGCTTCCTGTGCTTTTTTACTACAATAAAGATATATTACTAGACTTACCTAAATATATTGTTTTCAACATGACAAAGTTACATAAGAGAATCTCCTTGTACTTAAAGAAAAATGCAATTATTTTCTATTCTGAATCTCCAGACTGCTGTTTTAGAAAATCATATCTGATTATTTGCTCAGCAGAAGATTATTGAGTTGATTTAACTGTGATTTTACTTAACAAAGCTTCAACTGAATTCCTACTGTGGAGTCCAAAAAAGGTAGAGAGATATAAATGATACATTCAAACTGTGATTTTTGTGAACAGGGCCATCAATGCACCCCTCGGAGCTAATAGCGGAGATGAGAAACAGTGGGTTTGCACTGAAACAAAATGTACTGGGGAGAAACTTGACCGCAAATGATCCATCACAGGTAATGATCTTTTTACCAGTAAGCTGAAAATGTCTATAAATCTAAATGTGATTGCTTGTGAATTGCTACTTAATGTTTTCAAATATGCATATCCATAGGAAAGCTGAATAGCTATACCAGTAGAAAAATGTCAGAAAACTTACTGATTTTCAGCTTTGTTTCAGTCAGAATGGTGAATCATAAATTACTTCTTTTAAAACCAGATATAATAAATCAAATCCCTCCTCTGGGTGAATAGAAATTGAATTTTACATAAAGGGGATGGTTAGGGGTTTTGCCACATACCTCTGATGCAATGCTAGCCTTTGGATGAAGTTTGAGGAAACATGCACAAATAATTACTGCCAGGAATGCTATATTTGAAGATTTTTTTTTTTACTTGATTATTTCTGGGAGTGAAAATGTTTGATTGTCCTCACTTAGACTGTACAAGGTACATTTCTAATTGAGGTGCTGTAGTAAAAATGTTAAGTGAAAAATTCATGTACGCTCCTTGAGTGAGCCACCATGAAATAACCTTTGTTAATATGGCAGGATAGCCAAACCGTTAGTGAAGAGGGGTGGATGGCCCTCAGTTGGTCTTGAAATCTTGAGTAAATCAGCAATTCATTGTGTCTCTGCAGATGGATGTACCTTTGCATTTATAAAAGCTATGTACCCCAGAAAAATGTAGCATATGGGCACTGTTAAATGAATCACAGTGATATCAGTATGTTTGGTTTGTGTTAGGTATGGTGGGGTTTTTCTGGAAGAGCTTTTTAATCTTTATTTCTTCTTTCCCCTCCTGAGTATGGCTAAAATTAAAAACATCATGATGGAGAATTGTAGTGTACCAGATGCACATAATTTGAAGAATTCGGGGTCTTCAAAGTAGCTATGCTTTGCTGATTGCGTTACTGTATGTAGATTATATGATTACAGTATTTTGCATTGCTAGAACACTTTATGAACATTTAAAGACTAATAACACAACAGTGAGATAGATGTGTTAATACCCATTTTCCTAATGACTAAACCGAGACAGAAAAGTAATTTGCTTAAATTACTCTGGGTTCGAACAGGACTAGCATCTTACCTATTCATCTGAGCGTGATAACAATGGAGTGACTTATCCTGGGGAATCATGTGGGCTCCAAAATTGGCTCATTTTTATTAACTATTTCAGAAATGTTTCTTTCCCTCGCAGTGATTTTTTTTCATATGTTACTAATAACTCCTGTTGTATAAGCCCCACATTGTAACACCTACTCAGCTTTGAGATAGAATGGGCTTTTTTTTTTTTTTCCTGTGTTGCGAGTTTGCTGCTCTTTCCAGAGTCTTAAACTGATTTTGTAATACAAATATATTTATGCCTGTGCAAAAATAAGGTTCATAGAGGCATTGCTTTTAATACAGAAATCTGAATGAAGAGATTATTTTTATTCTTTTCAGTGAGGGTGACAGAGTACTGGCACAGGCTGCCCAGAGAGGTTGTGGAGTCTCCTCTGGAGATTTTCAAGACTCGCCTGGATGCAGTCCTGAGTGATGTGCTCTAGGGCATCCTGCTTTAAAGCAGGAGAGTTGGACTAGATGATCTCTAGAGGTCCCTTCCAACTCTGACAATTCCACGATTAATGTTTTACCACATTTCCCTAGGAATTTGTTGCAAGTGAAGGAGATGATGATCCAGAAGTTGAATTTTTAAAATCACTGTCAACCAAACAAAAACAGAAACTTCTAAGGTAAGCGTGATACCTAGTGGAGGGGATATGTATCACCAGCGGTTCTGATTCCATGATTGTACCTGCAACTCTTCTATACCATTGAAGAATTTAGCACCATCAGTACGGAAGACAATCACCTTAGTTTAATTTACACTTGACCACACATGGCATGATGCAGCATTTTTTTTTAATCTGGTTGTTCTGTTTTAATCTGGCTGTTCTAGTCTAGTTGTGATGACTTTGCACTGGGTCTTATTTCCAGTTTAACTGGGATACTGAAATAATAATAATTAGCCCACTGAAGATGCTGTCAGTTGCTATTTTAAAATATTATTTTGCACTCCATTGTGCACAGTATCTTCTTCCAGGATTAAAAATTCTGTGCTCTTCTTTACTGGTTTAGAACTTGGCAAAGTTTGTTGTCTTCTCCTGTGTGGCTAAGCTGAACCTGGCGTTGTACCCCAGGGCCAAGTTTCACCTAGCTCCATGCTGCTCTCCGATCAGGGTTTATAGTTTGCTGCTTCAGCAGAGGGAGCTCCCCCTCCCCCTGGTTTGTAGTTCTAATAAAAAGTTAATGAGGTTTTCATTCTTTGCTTCTGTCCTACTGATTTCATGTATCAGGTGACTGACTTTTTTTTTTCCTCTGTTATTTTGGAATACTATTTTGAAATTACCTGAAAATGTTTAAAATGCAAAATATTAACTACTGCCTGGTAGATCCCATACAGATATCGCTGGTTAAAACGGGCTTTTAGGTTACAAGATGTTCTATATATGGGGAGTGGGAAGAGGGGAGAAAGGTGAATGGCTAAGCAGGTATATGAGTAGTAGGTATGTACACATGGTATTTGCATATGCAACAAATCATTCTCTGAAAATAGGTGGCATCTTTTATGTTCCTTTTAAGTAAGGAATGTGTGTATGTAGTTTGAGTAATTTAAAACTTATTTTGTTTGAACTTCTGCTGGCCCAAGGCAATGAAATTATCATACTTTATATTTTGAAAGTTCAAGTTCAGTAAATATTTGGGTCCTTTAGATTTTACTAGTCTGGAGGGATTTTTTTTTAATACACTAAAAGTAGTTTCACTATTCAGTCACTAATTTTTTGAGAAGAATAGACGCAGAAAGCAAAATAAAAACTAGGTGAAAGCAGTCAAATAGCAATGGATGCATGTGCATGATGGAATATTGTACTTATGGCTAGCAAATGTAAATTTCTAGTTGTGATGGAAGAGGATATTGAAAAGATCAGTAGTATTGGCTGGAGAACTGAGAGACATAGGCTTTAGAGTCTCAGTTTCCATCATTAATAGAAAGGGAATGTTAATTGCGTTTTTTCATTTTCAGAATCTGTTATAAAAATGCACAAACAAAAGCAGCCATGATTTTCCAAAGTCTCCAGAGCAGGCTGACAAGGGAAGGGGGGGAAAGCACTACTGAATGTTTTTATTCCTAGTTACAAGGCCAAAATTGACATATCTTACTTATCTTTTTTAAAATTAAATGATTAAAAAATCATATTCCTCCTGCTTCGAGGGAGCAGCTGTGGATTACAGGATTATTCTTACTATGGTTAATGTCAGGTTAGAAGTTTAAAAATAATACTTTGCTGAAAGAGGAGAGGAATTCAACATGTTTTTGTGGAAATGGTGTATTTATGGTGTAGGCCATTGGAAGTAGTGAACTTTGAAAGACGATGACTTTGTAATTTAGCGTATCTTAAGATGTCTGATTGCACTACTCTTCTATTTTGAAAATAAAAGGAAGTTGGATCGTCTGGAGAAGAAAAAGAAAAAGAAAGACAGAAAGAAGAAAAAGCAGCAGAAAAAAAAAAGCAAAAGTAAACACAAGAAACATAAGACGAGATCTTCTTCCTCATCCTCCAGTGAGACTTCTGTAAGCAGCAGTGACAGCGAGACTGACAGCAGAGATAAAGCAGCACAAAAGAAGGTGTATTCTAAGAAAAGAAAAAAAGACAAGTTTTCAGAGGCTAGCAGCAGCGATTCAGAAAGAAAGGCAAAGACGAGGAAGGAAAAACTTTATGAAGATCTCTCCAGTAGTCACGGTAACAAGGACAAAGATAGGGAGAAGTACAGACTTTCAAAGCAAAATAGTTCTGCGGAGAACAACAAATGGAGCCCCTGTGAGGGGGAAAGGAAGTCCAAGAGCAGATCCCATAGCACCAACAAGAGAGAGACTGAAAGAAAGGAGAGGCACAGTAGAAGCCAAAGCATGGATGAGGGGAGCAGGAGAAGCCCTTGCACAAGTCACAGCAGTTCCAGGCAGAGGCAATTAAGAAAAAGTCCAAGTCAGCACCCTGGTGAAGAGCGGCACAGGAGAAATGAAACCAGAAGCCCCAGCACAGATGTGCAGAGAGAGAAGAAAAAATGTAGAGAGAGTTATGGGGACAAGTGCAGTAGAGTGGAACACAGGGAGAGGAGCAGACGCAGTAGAAGCAGGAGCAGAGAGAGGAAAAAAAACAGATAGCGTAGAGGACAGGTGCAAACAAGGATGTCTCTGGTTTTTGATGAATACCTTTAACAAGGGCTCAATTACGTATTGATGTCCATTTTCCAGCCTCTGTAACTAGCACTTCCCACGTAAAGCCAACAGCGTCATTTCTATAATATTGGAATATTTGTAAATTAGGTGTAAATGTTATGGTATTTTTCTTACTGTATAAATTTACTTGTTGGCAAATACCTCTTGTATACATGCAGTAATTCATAGACTTTGTAAAATATTTCAGAGCAGGATGTGACATTCTTGGTTTTGTCAATGATGATTTCTGTTTAGATGCAACTGTGAGGGGAAGCAAAGAGTAATTTGGGAAGAGTTCTGGGATGTGCTAAACACTAACAAATGTTTGAGAGAGTTCTGGATAAAATCACTGCTTCAGGTATCAAAACATTGTATGGCGGAGGGTGGGGTTTTTTTCATACTGAAGCATTTTTCCTAAAGTTCCCTGTAAGAGATCAATTTCATGAGTTAAAACAACAGAGAGACAGAGTTCACCTGAGTGTGTAGCCAACATTTTTTGACTTCCTGCAGTGTACAACTTGGTCAGGGCTATCTAAATGTTTTGAACCCCTGTTGGTATGTGTCAGTGCAATGTCAAGTTATTGTTCAATAATCTCACAAGGCATGAAAAGAATATTTACTGCCTCAACGTTACAGGTATTTCCTTGTTTGTGGTAGGAAGTTAATGTAAATAGCCTTTTGTTTTCATTAAACCTTTTTTTTTTTTTTTAAATGTTTTTCAGTCATTTTCTGCACATATTGTTATGAACTTCCATAATAAAATACTTTATTCTTTAAAAACAGTAAGAATTGCCACCTTCTCCTGAGTTCTGAATCAGTACAAATGCACACAGCAACACTTCACAAGGGTTTTTTATTGCAAAGGAAATGCTGCTCTGCCATTTCAGGGTGGCAGATGGAAGTACATTAGTTCATGGGCAGGTGAAAAGGCGTCACCGTACTCAGTGTTCTGGCAAGCAACTTTCTTCTCTGCACTCACGGGACAAATAGGACTATCTTTTATTACCTGTCCACATCTTGAAAGGGTCACCAAGAAGTTTTTTAATATCACAAAGAGTATAATATGTGGTGGAAGTGATCTGGCTTATCTTTTAAAGCTCATGTGAGTGAGTTTGAGAGGGTGAGCCATGGAGGAGTGTCACCTTCTTTTAAATGCGTTGGCGTGAGGTTGCTCCCAGCATTCTTGCAGAAGTCTCTGGAGTTAAAGGGTGTGCACAATGCGTCGCAGTCAGGCCCTGCAGTACTGTGCATGGGGAAGCTCTGATTTAGGAAGAACAGCAGGAGATGGCCAAAACACCCCTATGAACAATCTAAACAAATCCTCTTGTGAATAATTTATCATCCCTCTGGGTAAGAGAGGACAAATTACTGTGATAGGGGAAAAGGCATACTCTGGTAGAACATTTTGATGTTAGGTGCAGCATGAAAGGTACAAGGAATAACCAACAAGTACTGGAAGGTGCCTCTAATCCAAAGAATGGTCTCTTGCTTACTGGCCTGTCTGGTTGGTGTGTGTGGCACAGGAGTGTGCAGTGCAGCTGACTTGTACCTGAAGAAGGAAGGGCAGCTCGGCACCTGCAGTTGTAGGCACTCCTGTGGGCTCTGCACCGTGTTCGTCTGCACGTAGTCGTGTGCACTGTGTACGTCTTGCCTTTCCACACAGGAGAAGACTGCCGAATGGCAGGGGTTTATTGTCATGGGTGGCCATTGTGAACGGAAGTTAAACCTGAGGAATAATGACATTTTGGATGTACCTGTCTCAAAGGCCACCTCTGGAAGAGCTTTGAAACAAAACACTCATCCTTGTGACACCTCTGCTGCTTTCAGCGCAGCCCTGACAGCCCCGGGGAAGGTGGGTGCAGGTCTGGCGGAGGAGTGAGCTCACTGCTCTCGGTACTTCCCTCGGGCAGTCCGTGCCACCCCGCCGGTAGGAGGAGCGGCCCCCAGCACCGGACAAGGCGCTGGGCCGGGCACAGGCCCCAGGAGGAGGAGGTGGGTGAGGGCCGCTTGTGCCCCGGCCCGCCCCCGGCCTTAGCGCGGCTGCTCGGCAGAGCGCGCCGGAGCCCTGTAGGAGGTGCTGTCGGCTCGCAGATGACGGTAAGAACATTTTAAAATTTATTTTATATTTTTTTTAATTTCCTTAAGAGACGCGGAACAGGGTTAACCCTCTGTGGCCTCGTGGGGCTGGGCACCCGGGGGACTGCGGCGCCGTGAGGCGGCTCCCTCAGCCTGGCGGGACGGGACGGGGCCCGGCGGCGCAGCCCTCCGCCTGGGACAGAGCTTCCCAGGCGTCTGGGCGGGAGGAGCCGGGGCCGAGGGAGGGCCGGCGGCCCCCGCGGTCGGGCTGCTCTAGCGGCCGCTGTCCTGCCGCGGCGGGCTGGGGCAGGGGCTCGGCCCCGCGCTGAGGTGGTGGCAGGGGAGGGTCCCGCCTCCGCCGCTCCGTCGAGCGGCCCTCGGGGCGGAGGGGGCTTCGCCTGGAGGTGGGCGGTGGAAAGCCTCCGTTCCTCGGGCGAGGGGGCTCCGAGCCGCCCTTTATCTCGGCCGCCCCGCGGAACCGATAGTTTTAAATTAGTGCAGAACCGTAAATTGTTACTGTTCCGAAAGTAAATAAACAGGTGACTTCCAGATCAGGCCCCTGCTCGGATCGTTACAATAAATATCCCTGAAGGAAGCTCTCTATTTATGTTGTCATTGATTAATTCTCGCTACCTCATTTGATTTCGATTTAGAACGATTTGATTCTAATTTAATTAGCATGTAATTTGGATGTACATAATTACTGTAATTATGACATTCAGGTAAGGCAGCTTTAGGCTGAAAGGCAATTTCAAATTTCCTCGCAGCCTGCTTTGTGCCGGGGAGCGGACAGGCTCCGCGCCCTGCCACCCACGTACCAATTAGCACATCTCGGAGCAGGCACCGCCGCGGGGCTGTGTGAAAACAGCGGCGCGAAGGCGGCGGCGCCTCGCCCGCAGCCCCCCGGCCGGCCGCAGGTGCGGGGCCGGCCCGCAGAGCCGGGCGGGGAGCCGGGATTAATTATCACGGGCCCGCCCGCCCCCGCAGGTGACGGCCCCGGAGGAGCTGCCGAGGCGAGCCGGACACCCCGCCCCGCCGCACCGCCGTCTCCCCTCAGGTGGGTGCGCGCTGCCGCCGCGGGCCCGTCCCACCCCCGCTGTTTCCCTCAGAAGTTCTCCCCAGCCCGCCCGCCCGCTCCCGGGGGCCCGGCTCCGCCGCTCCCCCTCGTCCCCAGCCGCTGCGGCTCCCTGCGCTCCCGCCGCCTCCCGACCCTCGCAGCTCCGCCGCCACCGCCCCCGCGGAGGGCTCCGGCCGCGCCCCCGAGCGGCACCGCCGGGCGCGGGCCGGCCTCAAGATGGCGCCCGGGAGCCGCCGCACGGCAGCGACACCGGCCCCGGGCACCGCCGGGCCGCGCAAACCCCCGTTTCAAGCTTTTTTCGTTCGTTTAAAAATGTGTCAAGAACGTTATTCCTTGGGAGAATTTGTAGGTAAATTCTGGTCAGTTCAAATAACCGCTTAGTGCGGCCGTTACCCGGCGGGGCGGGCGTTCTGTGGGGCACCCCCGGCCGCGCCTGGGAGGGGTGGGAGAGGATCTCGGGGAACAGATAATGGCTGCGAACAGATCACAGCTCCCGCAGACAAAGTTTCCGTTTGGATTGAAAGACGCAATTAAGAGCTGTCCGGGCACGGGATCGGGTGTTTGTGTATTATCTCGTTCGAACAAAAAGCGTTAATGGTACCTGTCAGGTGTGAAGGGAGGCGTTGGGGCTGTGCTTCCCCGCGGGGGCAGGGACACGGCGGTCGAGTGACATTTACTACATCATTCCTCCTGGCCTTTTACCTTTTCCCGTCGGCCGTTTACTGGTTTTAGCCGTGTTTTAGCGGGCTCGGGGTGCCGCCGTGACGCTGTGTCCGTTTGGTGCGGGGATGGTAGCTACAGCGAGCCGTAAAGGGGAGCCGGGCTCAGTTCGCGGGCGATCCCGGGGCCAGCGGCGGGCAGCCCGGCTCGCCCCTCCACCTCCCTCCCCACCGCAGCCCGGGAGGGCATCCCTCTCGTCCCCGGTGCTTCCCTGCGCTCCGGTTCGGGTCTTCCTCCTAAAGAGGTGCTACTGAACTGCGGATTCAGAGAGTGAAATCAGATTTATTTTTCGTTTGTCGCACCGTCCGTTCTTTAGTTTTTCTTTGTGTGAAAGTTCCCCAGACCATATAATTATCGCCAACATGTACGAAAGAATGGTGCCGTTTATTTTTAAAAAGGTGACATGCTTCCCATTTTCCCGGTTAAACGAACCGGCCCCGCGGGCCGGAGCTGCTCCCTTCTTCGTTTCTGGGGAGTCTGTGAGTGATGGACGTTTTCTGACCCCAAGGGGCAAAGGCAATGCAAAGAGGTCCTTGATCACTGAGCTGAGAATTGTAACCCCGGCCTGGCAGAAACTGGACCGGGATGGTTTCCTTTGATGTGCTTTTATTATAAATCGAAAACAAAGCTGACTTCTGCCCAACACCCCGCGCGGGTGCATTCCTCCGCCACCCCAGCACCACCCGCCGAGGAGGGGAACCCCGGCCCGCCGAGACAGCCCCCTGTCTGTGTTACCTCTGCCCCAGCGCCTCCCCTGCCCTGCCCTGCCCGTCGGGAGACCCGCCGGCACACCCGCCGGCACCCGGCAGGAACGGGACCTTGCCCGGGTGCTTTGAGCCAGCGGAATTCCGGAGCGGCTCGCGGGGCGGGTGCTGTCGGCTGGCAGATGCGCGGTGCATCCCCCGGGAGCTGCCGTCCCCCCGGCCCCGAAACAGCCGCCCCGGGGCAGAGGCGGTGCCGGCGCTGCCCGGCCGCTTTTGTGCCACGGTGGCGTGGCGGAGGTGGGACGCGGTTATTAGTATTCACGGCAGATGTATTTTCTTTAACGCAACGTCTTTATTCCAGTTGGTGGCCGACAGCAGAATCCGTTTCGCGATGTTATTTGCATTCCCTGTTTTATGGAGGATTAAAATATTTGTATTCCTCCAATCTGTACCGGGCAGACTAAATTAACTTTTTTCTTCCCCCCCCTCCTTTTTTTTTTTTTTTTAATAACACAATTATCTCATTTAACAATTTGCCTTTAAAAAAATACCGTGGCTGTTAGGTTGGTGGTCAGGAGACAAAGGGAGTGAAAATAATTTTCATTTCAATAATTGCCTTCTGGTCAATTTAACTGTGCCTTATTTTGAAAGAGCCTGCCTAAATGAGATTCCTGTCCCAAATGTGTTCCCAGGCCTTAGCCCAGCCTTTAATTATTCCCGAGTTTTTTTTTCTTCAGAATAAGACGCTGCACTGAGTAATCACAAAGAAGTCAGAGAGCATCCTTGAACCTTTTCAATAGCAGAGCCACTGATATTCAAATAACATGCAAGGACCATTTGACTGCATGGGGACATAAGCATTTCCAATTCACTATTTGCATAGATCAACTGTCTTTGAAAAGGAAAGGAGCAGTTGTCTTCCATAACATTAAAAAGCCTAGTTATCAAATCAAGTGCTTAGTTTGGGGCTTTTAAAACGTTTACATTTTATCTCAGGTTGCCCTTTACCGTTTGACATGCAAATTTGGTGCAGTTAATTTGGACAATTAAAAGGATCTTCAAGGGAGCTTTGTCACCGAGAATATTCGGAGTTTTCCCCGTGGACCAGCTGAGATAAAGTTGGCCAGAACAAATGATGTCTAGGAGATTAATTAGATATTTGATAAGACATGAATCCCTAATAAGGGAATACAAGGCACAGGGGGCTGCTGTGTGCTCTAAGTCAAAATTAATAACATTTAACAAGATTTTCATTTAGGCATGAAATGTCTTTTCCGGAGTATTGACTCTAGCGCTTTATTCCCCCGGGATCACCTCCCAGCCGAGCCAGCCTTGCGGCGCTCGAGGCTTTCTCCATTAAACAAATAGTTCCTCACCACAATTCGGTTGCACTCGGGTTTGGGGCCGGTTTCGCCAAAGGCGCTTAGGGCTCGGTGAAGCTCCCGGACCGTAGAGCGGCGCTCGGACTCCCTTTACATTTGTTTTTTAAATAAATAAACCAAAACTAAGACGGTCTGAAAAGAGCGCCCAGAGCACTGCAGTGCACCCGGCCTGGGGCTGTTCCTTCCCCCACGGCTGTCCGTGCCTCCCCTCTTTTTAATCACAGCCACTGGAAGGAGGAGGGAGAAGGGTGCGAGGGCTCCTACTAAAACCCTGACCCCTGCAAGGGCTGGGCGGGGGGGAGAGGGAGCACGAAGAAGAACAAACCCGTGAGTACATTGTTCAGAGTCCTTTAATAATACCAAAATGAAAATATGTCAAGATTATTTTTTCCATACAGATAAACGCATTTAATTTCTTTAAGAGACCTTAACTTACGTGTGTTTGAGTGAAATGTTAACTCAACATTTTAAATATCTTTTACATATATACTGACTTCCACAAAGTGCATCAGAAATTTAAAATAATAATAATTAAAAAAAATAATCAAAACCCCAAAACCTCCCTGAATTTCAGGAACTCACCAATAATTAAAAAAAAAAAAAAATCCCCACCCCCCCCCCATCAGATCAACATTTACAAGAAAAATAGGCGAACACGATCTGGTTTTCTTTTTTTTTTTTCTTTTTCTTTTTTTCTTTTTTGAACCCTATTTATACAGATGTTTATGAGATACAGAGAAACCGTCTCGGACTTGCAGCTGGATTTCTCACCTCGAGCCTCTCTCAGGATGCTTTCCTTCCAACAGAAAGAAAAAGGAAACGGGAGAAAGTGTCCCTTGGTACCGACGGGGCGGGAGCGGGGTGGGGTACACCGCTCCTCTCCGGCCCCGCCATCCGCCGTACGCGGCAGGGCGGCTCGCGTCCCTCCGGCCGGTGCGGGGCAGAGTCCGGGCGGCTCTCCGGGGGCCCGCCGGCGGCACGGGCACGGGGCCGGGCGGCGCTGCCCCTAGGAGTCGCCGGGCCCCGCGGTAGGTTCCTTGCCCGGTCCGCGGGCGGCGGCGCCCACCCCCTCGTGCAGGATGAGGTCGGGGGACTCGGAGCGCGGCGTCTCCAGGTTGCTGGCGTCCGTGTCGCTGTCGCTGCCTTTTTTGCCCCCACCGCCCCCGTTGTGCGTTTTGATGTGTTTGCTCAGGTGGTCGCTGCGCATGAAGCGCTTGTTGCAGACGGGGCAGGCGAAGCGCTTCTCGCCCGTGTGAGTCCGCAGGTGCCGCTGCAGCTCGTCGGAGCGGGTGAAGCGCTTCCCGCAGAAGAGCCAGTTGCAGACGAAGGGCCGCTCGCCCGTGTGCCAGCGCAGGTGCGCCTTCAGGTGCGAGGTCTTGCCGTACACCTTGCCGCAGCCGGGGATGTGGCAGCTGTGCAGCCCCTTGCGCCGGAGGCTGGCCCCCGCCGGCCCCAACCGCTCGGCCTCCTGGCAGTTGGGGCAATCGCAGGTGGCGCGGCCCGAGTAGCGGCGGGCAGAGCGGGCAGAGCCGCCCCCGGCGGCGGCAGCGGCGGCGCCTGATATCATCGCGCTGGCCGCCGCCACCGCCGCGCTGGAGTCCGTGTAGGAGGGCAGGACGGGCTTGAAGCCCTCCTGGGTGAGCAGGTGCTGGCTGGTGGAGAGCAGGTGCGAGGCGGCCGTGGAGCCCAGGCCGGTGGAACTGAAGGCGGAGTGGGTGAGGGAGCTGAAGTCGGGGTTGTAGGTGCCCAGCTGGGAGTGCAGCGAGGCCTGGGGGGCGCCCGAGTGCAGCGAGCTCTGCAGCCCCCCCGCCGGGTTCTGCACCTCCAGCCAGGAGCCCGGGTTAGTGTGCACGTCCCACCAGGAGGAGGCCGCCCCGTTGGCCACCTCGCCCGCCGAGAGCGTGGAGTGGAAGCCCGACTTGTACCAGGACTCGTAGGGGTGCGCCATGCCCACCCGCGGGTAGAGGCTCTCGGCCGCCGAACTATGTACTTTGGAGATGAAGGCCGACTGCCCGCCGGGCTCCTGCGGAGACACGCCCGCCGCCCCCGCCGAGTTGGAGAAGAGGCCGCTGTAGTCGCTGCTGAAAGCCGAGGAGGTGGGCGAGGTGGAGGCTAGGCAGAAGGCGCTGTTGGCCGTGCCCGAGCCGCTGGCCAGTCCGCCAGAGCCCCTGCTGGTGGCCACCGTGAAGCCCGAGAGGCTGGAGCCCAGGTTGCAGCTGGAGGTGGAGCGTTTCCAGGGGTGGAAGCCCCCTTTGGCGAAGGCGCTGGACTCGGGCAGGGTGGTCAGGGGGCTGGTGTTGCCGATCTTGTTGCAGGTGGCGGCCAGCATGGCCAAGGGGGTCGTTCCAAATCTCGGCTCTTCCTGCAGGAGAGACAAAGCCGGCCCGTCAGCCTCACCCCTGCCGCCCCGCCGGGCTCCCGCGGGAGCGACCGCGGCGCGACGGGAGGCACCGCGGCAAAGTTCTCTCCGGTTTGGAAGGCAGGCTCCAGCCCTGCCCCGCTCGGCACCACTCGTTTTCCGCCGGGAGGGGACCGGTCTCGCCGCCCGAGGGATGGCTTTACCTCGGAAGCGGATCCCGGCAGGGACGAGCGACACGCGTGCTCCGAGAGGGCGGCTCGGGACGCCCCACGCAGCGCCAGGCTGCCCGACCCTACCGCCGCGACACCAGGAACCTCCTTGGGACGAAGTGCGGCGCCTCCTCGGGTCGGAGCGACGGAAAAACGCGGTGGCAAACGGCGAGGTGGGCGCGGAGCCCTCCGACCGGCGCCGCTCCTGGAGCCGAGCGGGCCAAACCCTGCGGGAATTCACCCGAGCGCTTCGGGCTTAAAAAAAAACAAAAACAAAAAAAACCCCACAGCAGGAGCAGCCCGGCTTCCCTGCGGCCAAGCGAGTTTTCCGGCCAAACTCCACGAACGAGCCCGTAGTGCGATTCACGGGGCAGGCCGGGGCCGCTCTCGCCCGCGGGCCACCGCGATGCGTACCGGGGGCACCGGTGGGGCGAGGGCAGCAACAGTTCGGTTTTTTTCTCCAGAGGGCAACGGAGCCGCTGCCGAACAGCCGCGAGGAAGCGCGCGGTGGCGACTTACCCCGAGGATCGACGTAGCCATAGCACGTCCCTGGGCTGGGCGGTGGGGCGGAGGGGGACGGCGCTCGGTGTGCGCCCCGCGCTGCCCGCGGCACTGAGGACACTCCGGCTCGGCGGGGCTAAACTCTGCCTAAGTGCGGGCAGCGCCCGCTTTGAAGTACCGCTGGCGGCGGCGCTCGCCCAATGAGGGCGCGGGCGGAGCGGGCCGGAGCGGCCCGACAGCCAATCAGGCTGCGCGGAGGTGCCGGCGCCGGGGCGCGGGGCGCGTGCCAGTCAGCGCGCGGGGAGAAAACTCCCCGCTCCGGACTGCGGCGATTGCGCTGCAATTAACTACAAACCCCGGCGGCCCGCCGGGTGGTGACTCCCGCCGGCAGGCGTGCGGCCGCGGTGACACTGCCCCCGGCAGCGGCTGGCTGCGGGGGGAGCGGGGAGAACCGCAGAGGGCGGGAGTCGAGAGCGGGGGTCAGCGTCGGCAGAGGGCTGGTGTCACGCCCGCCGCCGCTCCGCCGCCGCCTGTAAACTGCGCAGGAGGTGCGAGATCCCCCGCTGCTCACTCGCTCACCTGCGAGCCTCGCCTCCAGTAACCCGTACCCGCATCGCTTTCGTTCAGCAGGCCCTTCGCTGCCCGTGCAGGCCGTTGGGCAGCTATCCGTGCTGGAAACGAGTGACCTAACAGCGCCTCATGACATTTTATGAAAACACGTTTGTTTTTTGGTTTTGCTTTATTAAATACTAGAAATTATTCCGGGCACAACGTATTTCTTACTTTCTTTGCAAGAAGGAACTGAGGGAGCTTTTTGGGCATATAAACCGCCAAAAAATCCAAAGGCAGGGACAGACAGGCATCCCTTTGCTCTCGTACCGTGGTGAGAGGGCGGACGAGGGGCATATGACATCCCGTCTCTTAAGAGAGGGGATTTTATTTTACAGAGTAATCCCCAGCAAAATACTTTCAAAGTCGTATTCGCAGCCTGCAGCACGTTCTTCAAGCCTCACATACCCCCGTGGAAACAGTGCTGCTGATGGCAGAAGGCTTGCTCCCTCCTGGCAGTGCTAGGGCGCTGCTGGAATAAGCCTCCCCAGCACTTGCCTGTGGCCTCTGCACTGTGCACACTCCACACGCCCAGTGAGCGACAGAGACTTTACCTGCTCTCTGCATGTACGAAATGTAAGTCCAAACCTCGGCTCCTCAATGTCTTGTGAGCTAGTCCCTTTGATTTGTAATTATCGGAGGCTTCTTGAAGAATTGGCTAGAACTTGCCCGTACTGTGTCGGCGGAAGATCAATAGGCGTGCAACTTTTCATCGTTGCGATCGTCTCTATGAGGACGGGAACAGGAGAACAGGAGGTTTCCCCTCAGCTCCGCCGTCCCCAGTTCAGGTCTGAACCAGAAACACGAGTGCGTTCAAGCAACGCCGGGTGCTCGCTCTGCCTTGCAGTCAATATTTCCTTCTCCTCGGTGCCGCCTCAGCCATCCGGTGCAAAACCTCCTAGCAGATGCAAATAGACATCGCTGAGGAGCAAGATGGAGAAACCGCGAATTTGAGAGGATTTCGCTTTTCTTTACTTGTTTTGATTATTTTTTTTTTTTTTCTTCTCGTGCTTAAATAAGGCGGGCATGGCGTTTTGTTGTACATTGTGTCACGCAATCTGCAGGACGCCTGCCACGCTAGGGAAGGCTGTCCCTGGAGATTATCTTTTATTTAAACGTCTAAGGCTATTTTCAAAGGGCGCTCGCCTTTTTGTCGCCGCGTATTAAACAGAATCGGGGCAGGAGGAGGAAATACTATTCTGCGCTTAATTCTTTCCACATTGACTCGGAGCCAGCGCAGGGGTGCGGGCATTGCGAGCCCTTCCTCGGGGAGCGCTGCCTTTACCCAGGGGGGCTGCAGCGATGGGGAGGCGGTGGCAGGGGAAGCGACACAACCCCCACGGGCGAGGCGATGAGCCCGGCAGGGGCACCCGGCAGCCATCGCCCAACAGGTGACTCCCTCCTTCCCTCCTCCGCAGGGACCCCGCTCCTTCCCAGGAGCTGCCGCTTCTGGCCAGCCCCGGGGCGGCGGGGGGAAGAGGGTCTGTCCCCTCTCCGTGGGGATAGCCAGGAATAAAACCGGGCTGGAAGGCAGATGGGGAGCGTGACGTTCGAAGCTGTTGCCCCCTCCATCAGGAGTGAAGGCATCCGCCGCCGCCGCGGGGCCGTGCGGGGCCGGGAGCTCCTCGCCCCCTTTTGTAAGCGGAAAAGTAACTCAAACCCGCAGGAGCGAGGCGGGCGGTGGAAAGGCTGAGCGAATGGCGGCGAAAGGGGAAACGCTGCACAAACCTTTAGGGGGTCAAGGATTTTCTGGCAGATTTTTTTCCATACTCCAAAAAATCGAGTTTTTAAACAAAGATCAATGTGTTATGCTAAAGTGTTGAGCTGACTGTTAAAACATTTGGGGGGATAATGACAGTGTAACAAAGGCCTGGTTTGGAGTGAATCATCACCCTTTTAAAAGTTAAAGCAATTTTCAGGAGAATAGCTTTCAGCAAACGCTTTACATTATTCAAAACGGCCAAATAATGCTCTATTATAGCGCCTGAATGCTGCCAGTCAGCCCGTAAGTGCAATTTGTGCAAAGGCTCGGTGCCTTATCTCCACTTCTTTATAAAGAGGTGAATACAAAACAATTTCTTCCAAACCCAGACAGAGAGCACGAAAATTGCTTCCCTTTCTGCAATCAGGGCAATTTAACTGGAGTGCAATTAGCACTATTAAATGTCGATTCTGCATAAACAAATCTGACTAAGAAGCGAAAGTGGGGTGAGAACCTCATATAAACTGAAACTGATTTTTTAAAATTATGTATCCGGGTCCTTTACAATTGATCCGTGACGTTTTCATCTCGGAATATATTTACATCATAAATACATTACGGTTAAATCAACATAAATCTTAAAAAAAAAAGTCTCAGTATGAATACTAATAAAGAAGAGTAGCCTAATTAAATGCAACAGTTCACTTCCTTTGAACAATATTGGTTCCCATCTTCCCTTTACGCGTGTCTTTTGATCTGTGCAACTACTAAAGTTGCTGTCTTTAGGAGGTAAAGCCGGGAAACAATTCGTTCATTCCAGCTGATTGGGGGGCTCTGGGCTTCGTATGCAGGAGCGTCAGATGGAACGGCTCTTCTCTTCAAATAGAGCCCTGAGAAAGAGCTGCCAAATATTTCCCAAATAAATCGATTAAACAGCGGTTAAATGTAAGGTTGCTGTACAATTTCCCCTGAATCCTCGAAGGGGCACGAAGCGTTACACATGGATGTTACGGGTGGGAAAGGGGCAAACCCTTCCAAGTTCCAGAGAAGCAGCCTCATTTTCTGCCAAACAGAAGGGACGTGGCAGACAGGCGAGCTGCTCATCGCCCGGATAAATAATTGCGTCCTGCCAGATCTTTTTTTTTTTTTTTTTTTTTTTTTTTTTTAGCAACAGGACTTCCATGCGACCCCCCCTCCTCTCAATTACACTTTTCACTTACGTGATATAGAAACCACCACTGATTAGCAGAGCAACGCAGAGGGAGACCTGGTGATAAATTAATAACTTCAGTTAAGAAAAGGCTTCCCCACTATTCTGCCCAAGAGTAGATATTAAAAAGGGGAAGGATAGATAGAGATAGTGTTAAAATACAGAGCTTGGTGCCTGTTGAGTCCACTGAATTCTGTCTGCCGTAGAGTTTTTCATTTGTGGGTAAAGATGAAGTGCACCTTTTGATTAGAAGGAAATCTTTTATAGTTAATAAAAAGGGAATGAGCACTGGGATCAAATAGATCATGGAAATTAAATGAAAATTTTGGCACTCTCCAACAATTTCTGCTTGAGGTTTCACAGGCTGTTTGTTAGAAGGTGCACTCCCCTCTCCTCCGGAGCTCCGAGGTGGAGGACCAGACTGGGCTGTCCTCTGCTCCTCCACCTTCAAGGTGACACCACTGAGGAGATACTGGACGACCCATATTACCCCGCGTTTACAAAATCTGCACGGTGGTTTTAGAAATCCTCTCGTCTGCTGAGCGCAGTCAGGAACCTGTCTGTGGAACTAATTGTCTTCCGCTAAATTTATTTGGACTATGTATTTTAAACCTCCCTTGTTCTATTTATCTCAGCCGAAGACACGTTAACAATTCAAGGGAAGACTAGTGTCAAAGAAAGGAAGGTGACTGCAGGCTGTATGATGATTTTAATTACTACAATTATTGGAAGATTATTCAACAGCATCATGGATTTGTTTTCTGCCGTGGTAGGAGAGTCTGAGGAACGTCGTATGAGGATTTTCTCTCTTGGTTCACATGCTTTCCAGTGCTGTTACGATATATAGGTTAGACATGACAAGTTCAGACTGCAGCAGCTTTGAAATCCAGCCAGTGCCAGCGTTCAGAAAGCTTTCTTAAAAGGAAGGTGTTTCTAAATAGAAGGAGTTTAATTAGTCAACGGTTGGACCTACGTTTATAGACCGTAAAACCACCTTTTCGCACAAGTCCATTAAAGAAGCTCCGATGACTTGGTAATTAGGTCTGTATTTGAAGCAAGAGGAGCGATACCAGTCCGGCAGGTCTCCTCACCGTCGCCTCCGGCCGGGGGGAGCCTGAGGAGGCGGGGGTGCCGGCGCCTGCCTCCGTATATCCCCCCTCTGATACCATCCTAGCTTTTTATATCCTTCTCTCTTTTTTTTTTTTTTTAGCCCGGCATGACTCAGAACGTTGGTTGTGATTAAGCAGGCTGTCTCTCTGCTGATAGAGATATGTGGGAGCGGAATAGGCAGGATGATTGACATCACAAAGTTCTCTTCGGTCCACAATGACCGATAAATCCTCCTGCCGGGTTTCACCCCCTAATGAATTCCTGGGTTGGCAAAGGAAAATACACGGGACTCTCCATTTGTATGTTCCCCTCTTCCCCTGTTTTGGGATTAGGGCGAGGAAAGACTGGGAACCGTTCATTGTGCTCCTTCTGTGTTCTGTAATTACTGGAGCCCAGGCTTGAGGTGAATTTCAGCTCAGATCATGAACCATTTCCCGTTCAAATGCAAGCTTGCAGTACTTTCCTAGTGGCAATTAGGAGCCTATTACAAGCCATTAGATTGATCAATGTACCTTAAACAATGTGAATGATTTATATGGCAAAGAAAAAAACCTTCTTACATCCATTGTACTGTTCCAGCTACCAACCTGGCCCTGTGGCTCCATTCATCACAGCTTTAAACAACAAAAGCGATCTATTTAGAAAACTTACATGCAAATAAACAGGCTCAATTCCTTCGTCTGGAAGGGTATCCGAGTTTTATCTGTTCTTATTGTCAAGAGATGTAGGCTGGAAGAATTCAGGCATATGGGGGGAGGAGGGGAGGGGTGGATTTGCTGGTTTCCAAAGGGATTAATTCACCTTGTACCTGAAAGAAGGAAACAAAGAGATTCCTGACTGCTCCCTAAACAAGCCCCTAATCTGCCATGCATATGCAATGCAAGGAGGAAAGCAGTGCCTCCCACGCGTGTTTAACAAAGTGTTTGGGTAGCTTTTAGTTGCCTTTTAATGACATTGGGGCCACAGAACCAGGACAGGAGCCCTGGAAGTTCCAAGGCAGCTACAGAGATGGAGAGCGGGCTGGGACATGCCAGTTGATGAAGGAAGCGGGAACGTGCAGCCTTCTTCACCATGGATAATTATTATAACCATTCAACAATGAAGAAATTACAGAATATCAACTGCTCTCAAAGCCAGAGCAGCCACCCCCATGGGCCTTGGGTGTGTTTGTATTTGTCTCCTTTCAGAAGGCCCAGGGAATCTCTCATGCCTGGGAAATTCCTCCCAGCTCCTGGCAGCCCCAAAGTGAGGGGCTGGGAGAGGCTGGTGGCTTTGAGCTTGCCAACAATTTTTTAGGGGTACAGAGGTTAAGGTCAGAAGGAAAAGGACCAGGCTTTACTATTCATTCAATGGACAGCCTCTATTTCTTGCATTTTCCTTATCATTTTGCTAGCCTTATCCACCTTGCTACTTAGCGCTGCAAAGTGACTGAATGAATCTTTGGCTTGGTGTTAAACAGTTCTGACACATTTTGAATTAAAGCTACTGAGAAAAAAACCCACTAAACTAACTAAGCCATTCTTTAAAATGGGACTTTGTCCTGGTTCCCCAGGCACAGACCCATGGGCCAGCCATGCAGGCAGGCCATGAGTAACCCCAAGTCAGCTGGGAGATCCAATCAAGGCAGCTGACTCACAGGTGTATCCCATACCACTTCATCATGCTCATTATAAAAGGAGGGAGCTCAGTGCAGTTAGGGTTTTACTTCTCTCTGAGGTTCCTTGCTGGTCGTCCTCTGTTCCTGCTGTCAGCATTGAGAACCAGGCTGAGTAGAACCCTCTATGCTTTGTGTTGATTATTGTCTCAATTTTGTTATTCTATTAACTCTGTTCATACTTTAACTCACAGGCCTTTTCCTCTTTTTCCCCTATTTTTCTTTCCAGCTTGGGAGGGAGCCCTGGGTGATAGACTAACTGCTATGGTTTTGCCCTGAGTACTGGCTAATCATAGACAGTCTTCGATGGGACTAGTTAAACCTCTGACAGTGTTTGTTAGGAAAAGAAAAAAAGAAACATTTGTAAGTCTTAGTTCATCTGGAAATTTTATTTTGAGGTATCATGTGAGGGAGAATGTTATTAAGATTCCAGTTATCATTTGTGTTTCAGTAACAATCTGATTTACTATTTTCTTCATTCTCGGCTCTGGAAATTGCTGCAATGCTTATCAAAAGTCACCATTTTATCATGTCATTTTCTGAGAGGAGGTAAGTGCACAGTGCATCAAATATCAGTACAAAGAAAAGAAACAAGCGATGGGTTCATGTCCCATAAAGAGTTATAACCCTTTTGTTAGAAAGTGCAGATGCAGACACTTCAGAATCTGGTTTTCCAAGTTGTCCATACGGGATTGAGACTCTTCACTTACTTCTCTGGTTATCAGCTGCTTGCTTTCTTGATAAAAACAGGTTAGTAAAATGAAATGTCTACCATGTAAAGCACATGATAGATGCAATAGGAATAAGAGCTGTTCTCTCCCCTCCCTATAGGAGATCCCATAACGAGAGGAGTGTTTCTGTTGAGTTTGTCACATACCAAATCCAGTTCTTCCCTTTCTTATAGTGCTTATACCATCAAGAGCTTAAACCACAGAACCAGCAGTGTGTCCTGCTTACCTTAAACTTGTCCTTTCTCATAGAGGAGACGTGAAAGAAGAATAAAAGATGTGGAGGCCTCTTTCAAGTGTTTTGTAGAGATTGTCCATTTAGTAACATTGTGCTTTGAAGACTTTTTCCTTTTCCAGAGCTTTGTATTTGTCACCTTGCCCAGGGGAATTGCTGGGCCAACCTTCTCAGAATGGGTTCTGGCCTTCCTCTACTTTAAGTATCTCTACAAAGACTGTCTGCTTGAAGGGCTTTCTGCAAGCCTTAACCTACACGTGTATACTCTTGTACAAAAGCAGCCTGTGCTTTCTAACATGCTGCTTCAGGCACTTACATTCCATCTGGGTTGCATTGCCCTTTAATTATCAGTCTTCTTATTGTGATCAAGTGAACTTTTACTAATCTCCACATTTATTGTTAAGGTAAATAGATGCTGCTTTTAATCAATATGGAGGGCCACACCAATGCAGTTCGAAGTAACTTAAGTCAACTGTAAAGAGTTCAATGTGTGTATAATTACAGAGGACGCTGGCTATTCACTCCAGTCTAATTTGGTGTCTCTTTAGAGACAGACCTCTTCCTTTTTCCTGGGTCCACTCTCACCTTCTTGGCTCCCCCCCAGCCATGCAAAGCAGGCAAGAGGAAAACAGCGGAGGCCAAGCAAGCAGCAGCCCTGCTGAACTTCAGGCTGCTTGTCGGATTGAATCTGCTAGGTGAATATAAGCATACGGGCACAATATAACACCTTCTTCCAACAAAAAAGATTGATTGCGTCTTGGCCTTGGTATTAAATGGGCTATTATCAGAAGAAGCTGAAATAATGCATACAGTCACTTCAAAAGAAAGCAGGTTTCCTTTGCGAACATACCTATTATTTCAATAGTACTTGAGAACTATTTCAATAGTGCCCAGGCTGTTGCTTACTGAAACACATTTGAATTGAATACATATATATCAAGTTTTTTTCTTAATTTTAGTTTGAATTATTCCTGAGGTTCTCATTAAATTTACCATTTGTAAAGGACAGATTAAATGAAAATGGCTTTTAGAAAAATAGAGCTGGAAATTATTTTGGCCTTTCTGACCTGCAAGAGGTGATAATTTTCAACAGCACTAGATACTGGACATGTCTGACATTTTAGGTATTCCCTCACAATTTCAGACCTTTATACAGATGAACTCCATCTGGGACAACCCAGCAGTCAACTTTTTGTTACCTTGATGTAAATGAGAAGACTACAGCTGTCTTAAGCAATCTAGGTGGACAACACCAATGGAAAATGAAACTCGGGCAAGGGCAATGCTAAGAAAAGAATGTCTATTATCCACAATAATGCTCCTAACATTTTCTAAACAGCCATTACCTGTGTCTGTCCATAATTGTCCTTGTTACAGTAACGGTGCAATCTTTCTTTCAGAACACTTATAGAAATCTCTCTCTCCACTGACTTTTCCAAATGTAAACAACCTATACAGCATTTTCTAATGTAAAACAAATGTGGTAAGTAGGTCCCACATTAAAGAATCACTTGGACTGGAATGTCTGCAATGGTCAAGGGATTTTTGCGTGGGTTAGAAAATACCACCATTTGCATTCAGTTTCCAAACCTCATCCCTTGTATACATATGAGTGTCAGTAGGACCTATATAGCACGTTATTGCTGAATTTGGACAGTCACAGAGAACTGATAGCTCACTTTCTCTTTTGAAAATGTTGCAAAATAAGCTGTTGTGGATTTTTGCTAATATTTCTCATGGCTTTTATATTGCACGTAACCATGATTAGTTTTCAATGTTGACACTAACAAACATTTGTGTATTTAGAGAACAACATGACTACAGAGTTCTCAGTTACAGCAAAACAACTAGAAGCCAGTATCTATACTGCCCTGCCCCTGGTTTGTAATCCTGTTAGATAAACCATGTTAGTTTCTCTCACTAAAATGGGACTCTCTGTAAACGCAGACTGTCAAACACCTCAGAGGGATTGAAAACAGTGAAACAAAATGCAAGTTTCACATTTCTAAAATCTCATATGAAATATGATGTTCACAATTCCTATGTGATACTTGCACAGCATAACATTGTACAGCTGGGAGGTAATTGTGCAAAGCTCCTAGGTTTGTTCAGCCTGAGACAAGTACCACAAAAATGTGTGCTGTTTGTCTGGGTTTTTTTTTTTGTAAACATGATGGCTGAAAGCAGAGGTCTGAGAGGAGGAGGTGGCAGTGTACTCCAGCTCTTTGGTATTACCACTGTACATACATGGGTATGTAAAAGTAGCCAGACCTTTCAGTCATTACCCAAGTCATTGTGCACTAACTTCAACAAAAGCTTTATCTGAGTGAGCAAGACACTGAAGTAAGTGCATGTATACACTTGTGCTTATTCAGATAAAATTTTCTGAGAAATTGTAAAGTGCAAAATACAATTGCAGGCTTTGGTAAGGTATGTTGCTGCATTCTGCTTTAACTCCTGAGACTATTTTGGAACCCTGCTTTCCGAGCAGTTGGGAAGGTGCTTATTCCCAGACTGCGGAGAAGTGATACTGCTCTTTTCCAGTGAGCAGATGTGGTACCTGCAAAGAGACGAACCATTTCCTGTGAAGGAGTGCAGGAACATCTCTTTGTGCCAAAAGTGCAGACTGGAAATGCTACAAAATGTGGTTTCATTGCCATGTGAAGGAGGGACTCAGCCCATGTAACACTGGATGTTCTAGTGATGTGTAAAAATCTGCGGTATCTGGAGCTTTGCAGCTCCAAGACTGAAATTCTACAAACACAAACTATTTGCAGCTCTTGTATTACCTGAGCGTACATACTCACACTTGTGGCTGCGTAAGGAGGAGGATGTGTGTGTGTGTGTATCTGTAAATAGACTGCTTAAAAAAACCCCCAAATATTAAAACTAGTAGCTTGGTAGTTTGATATTCGATTGCTTTTTGTTACAGTATTTTTCAAACAACATAACATATTTTTATTTTAATTTTTATTAGCTTTTTTGGAAAAAAAAAATTAATTATTGCCAGAATTCTTCCATAGTATCTTCCATTAACTGCAGTGACTTCTACTGGGGAGGCCAGTGCTGATGTCTCCTGGTGTCACAAGTCACTCACAAATCTAGCAGATTTTTGTCCGATAAGGCCAATTCGAGCTTTATAAAGCATGTTATATTTTTTTCCATCCCCAAAGAGCAAATATCAGTAAGGATGGGATTCAGAACTGATCATGTGCCAGGAGACAAGGTGCTTGATACCTGACAGCAGAATTTGTCCCACATTTGAAAAACTAGATCAGACCGAACTGTAAAGATTCTCCTTTCACATAGCGATAGTGTACCAAATACCAAGAGACAGACCTTAGAGACATGTGTATAACAGCAACTGAAAAAAAAAAAAAAAAAAAAAAGAGAGAGAGAGGAAAAAAGGAGGCCTAAATCCTTTAGGAGGCTAGTATTTTTTTCCCCTGTTCTGCAGTACATATTTTGCTAAACTCTTAAGGTAAATCCTGTAGATGAGAGTTGTTTATCACAATCAAACAAAAGTTACTATACAAACAATTAGGAAAAGGGAAAGAAAAGGAATCCACTTTAAACATTGATGCTGCCCCAGAAACACTGCCAATTTTATTTTGGATTCAAGTAATTTGCATGACTAAGAAATAACCACTCTTCCAGGCCCTCCACAGACTTGACAGTGGCAAACATGTCCAGATTGTTTTATTTAATAATTTGTCTGTTAATACCATCTTGTTTTTGGAAAAAGGGACAAAACTATTTATTTTTGCAAGGTTTATTTTATAATCAGCTTTTTATAATTTTATAATCATCTAGAACCATGTTTTAGTATAAGTTGTTTGATTTTTTTAAGCAGTTAACACAGGATAAGAAAAGGTTCCATGAATTACTTCAATGTTGTTATCTAAAATTTTTCAGAGAAGAAAATTTAGCTATATGTTATTTCTATGTTGATTACCTGGGCTGAATTGACTAGCAGCTAGCCAGCCAACACTGGCACACTGCTTTGCTACGGGAGGTATGTGTGTACATCCATATGTATGCGTGTCTGCCCATGTTTTCTTTGTACTAGCTAAAAAGATTTTTAAATCTTTAAAAGTAAAAAGTGTTGCTAAACAGTCTGCTTTAATTTCCACTCTCTTTTCCATAAATCTGCATTCACAAGAGTAGTTTAATTCCAGAGAGATTATTCCAGATTTGCACAAGTATAAATGACATTGTAAAATGAAGTGGTTATCTGGTCATGAGGCTTCAGTGAGACTGCTGCCATAAGATTGAATCTTCTGTTTAGTTTGTGAAGGTATCAAACATTTCAGTGAACCTGAAAACAGCAGTGTGGAAAACAGCATCACAAATCCTGTCACTCTATTGAAAATTCAGAATAGATAGCAATTTGTTCCTGTGCAGTTCAGATTTTTTTTCTAATGTGTAGCTGAAAATATTTCTGTAACTAAACTAATTTCCCCCACATTTCAGAGTATTTAAAAGAATACACACATCGATGTATTCCTGCTTCTAATCATGCTAATTCCACTTTTAAGAATGCAGCAGGTCCAGCATTAGACTGTCTGCTTGAGTATCTTACCTCTTTTTGGTTTAGCAACAGAGCTGTGTTGGGGTTGATCTAACACTCCTTGATCACATGTCACTTGATATAGAAAGGTGAAAGTGCCACTACAGACGCCTGCAATTTGATTGATAACGTTAAGGATGTTCATCCACATGACCATCCTCTAGATTTTATTTGCTGCAGTGAGGTTATTCAGTCTGAGATCATCTCATAATGGCAACAAATCTGCCATTTTGAAATCAAGCGAGAAGTACTATGTGCTCCTTTTTTGTGCTTCATATTGATTGTGTGTGCATGTGAAAAATGTTAATGAGATGTATTAACTTTATTAACAACTAAAATCTCTTGCATTCATACCACTCTGCTGTGACTAGGATTGAGAAGAGCAGCTTTAAACAAAAAGAGCTTTCATACCCTGCGCTGGTGTAAGCAGTCATTGTAGGTTGCTCTAGAACTCATAACTACTGAGGGGACTTTTGAAATGGGCACTATTTGAACTTCTGAGCATGGTCTATAATTTTGCTTAATAATTACATCAACTGTGACAGTTTAATTCAGTGTAGGTATCCAAAACTATTTCTGAAATTAATAATAGGCATGCTTTATAGTTTATGCATGTCAAAAGTTATAAGACAGGTCTCATCATGGAACTTAACTATTTTAACATGACTTTTTAAATAGTCCAACAATTTAAAACAATTACATAACATTTTTTCTTGCTAACTTCTAAACCAAGAAATGTTTCATTGCATTTATAGGGTTGAATATAGTTAAGTGACCTCTACAAAAGGCTTCCTCTTTGAAGTGTTCTCTGAAGAGAGCTTCAAGGCAGCTGAGTGTCTCAGATTGTGATTTTGTAAGGTTTTGATGCTAGAAAATTGTTTAACAAACAGCCCCAAAATATTTAGATTTTGATTAATAACACACCGTGTGGTGGTATTTAAATAATATAAAGTATGAAATCTAACATGTGGCAGTAGAGTATGTGTTCCACATGGTTAGGAGAATAGGAATACCAATATCTGAGCAGGAGGGAAATAGTTATACAAAGCCAATGAAACTATTCTTTAGGAATATATTAAACTGTTGTCTCTACTTGCGCCAGAACTTTTCCTCTAACTTTGTGGTTGGAAAGGATGCTCCTTCAGCAGCGCAGGGAGTTCTGGTTACCATTGCTTTGTTCTTCAGAAGTTCACATTGTGTATGAGTGTACAGAACCCTGGATTTGGTTAACTTTGGGTACCCAGCAGAGAACAGTTTGGGGTTTTAGTCAGATTTCTTAATACAGTAATGTATGAATAATACTAACTAAACTCAGGAAAACTAGTCGTGTATTACTGTCTTGAAGATCAACGCTCACACTGAAATCTGTCATAGGGCCTCAGAACTTTTGCCTATAGTTAAATTCCTATATAGTTTAACAATCTTAAATGTTGAAACTTTACTGATAAAAGCAGCTTTACTGTGCCAAAAGAAGTTTTACTCTGTCTAAGTAAAGTAAAATACTACTGCATTTAGAGTCTTTCCAATGAAAGGACTTGAACTGATGTGAAGAGATACTGAAATGGCCTAAACTGAAGCATTCATTTAAAAAATCCTACCTCGCTTATACCCTAATTACTACTAGGATCACATCTAATCTCATAGTAATTATATATTAGCTGTATATATTAGCTCTAGGATGAGATCTGATGTTTGCATACAAGTATTTATTTTATTAAATGAAAAGGAGAAAGGACCTACCCAACACTGGTGTCTTATGCCTATACCTCATTTGCATATATACATTTTAAATTCCAAACCAGAAAGAACTCGTAACTTTAATTCTATTTTGGGACAAATCAAAGGGGAAAAAAAAAAAAAAAGCCAAAAACATTGATATTTTTAAAAGTCAATTTCTCTATGATGGAAGCAAAAAGTAAATTAATTAGCTGTTTGCTGTGAATACGTTAACATTGAATATACAAGCTGTCATTTAACATGCCAGTGCAATGCTGCAACTGTCCAGATGTAACATTGTCAAAAGATGAGGTGTACCTGTAATTCTTACTGATTTCAACTTTTCTTGTTGTTGTTGATCATCACTGGAAGTAGTATGTAGCCACAGAGATAAGCACAATTGAAAAGACTCATAACCTGCATTTGTGAGCAGTTTCAATTTGATCTCTCAGTTTGAAGAAAATCCTTCCAAATGCAGTTCTCTATTAGTGATGAGTAGTAGTCACAATATGAATATGCTTTCAGCAGTGTGCTACTATCTAAAATGGACATTGACCCTGAAATGATTCTGTCTTCAGATCAACAGAGCCATGACTGCTAAAAATGCAAAGAGAAGAGCTCATTCAGCAAGCCGTACTAATTATATCTAGCCCACATTTGCAAATTGTTTAATTGTAAGCATTCCTGGACTGATATTACTAAATCTCAAGGATTATTTCACAATATCAAATTATTTTTGGTATCAAAATTAAAATAGTCCTCATTTAATCTCTTTCGGGAGAGCTGAAGCTAGATAATGTGAAAACAAAGTGTAAATAATAAATAAAAGCCCTGTAATCAAATGTCTTGATACCTAACCAAATTATTATCTAATGACTGTACTCTAACTTCAGAACCAGTTACAGAACTTCCTTTTTAAGGTTCATCCAGCCCATCACAGAGAAAATATAATAAATAATAGGATATTTTAAGAAGCAGGAACGTAAAAAAATTTGTGATTTGGAGTTTTGGGAAATTTTTTTGAAATTACCATCTTTAATCTCAGCTAAACAGAAGAGAGTCTCTCAAACTTCTTAATCACAAAGACACTTTACTGAGTATCCGCAAGAAACAGCATCTAGGGCTTTTTAAATCAGATTTTTATTCAGGTGCTTCCCCTGGGTGAATCCCCAGTCTGCAGATGCACATACTGCACATCCGCGGTCCACGATATGTCGCAATTTCACATTTCAAAATTAAGTCAGCTGGTATTTCTTCAGCCAATAATGCTGAAAGGTACACACTGAAAAAGGGAGAAAAAACTTAAAGCCTTAAGATATCAAGTATTTTGAAAATGCTTAACTCTTGCGGTCTCTAGGAATTACAGGAATATAGGACTGCAGTACTGAAGCTGCTGACAGAATGCTTTTTACTACTGGGCTCTTTGTCAGGTAGAGGAAGACTAATCAAAGCCTGAGGTGGCCTCGTTGTTGTTATAATTTCTTCTTTCCAAGAAGGCTGCTCTCTGAGATACTGGAGCATCAGTTTTTCATCTGATGGATTGTTGACTTAACTGATGAGGCTTCACAACCAAATGTTTCTTACTCTGTGTGATTTACAGAGCTGGCTCTAGGCAAGTTCAGGTAAAGCTATTTGTATCCATGTTGCTTTGGACATGACTTGTTTTGCAAGCAATTAAAAAAAATAGGTCATGCTTTGTACTCTGGAGATATTGTTGGCTTTGGTTCTCCCAAAATTTAAATGTTTTGCATGCTTCAGACCACTTCAGGAAGCTTGCAGGGTAAACCAAGTCCCCTGCTGAGCAGCTGATAGGAGAACTCACACTTTCGGGAAAAATGTGTCTAATAGCTGGGGATTACTTTAAATCTCCTGGTTTGCTGTACATCCTTGCTTAAATGTTATGGGAGTGGCTTCAGTATCCTGCAACTTCTGCATTGCACTTGTAGCTGCAGCCAGGCGTATTTATAAATCTATTGAAGGGTGAATTTTTTAAAGAGGATTTATCGTATCTCCTTAGAGATGCAAATATAAAAAATTAAGTCATTGGTTTACCCTTCTTCCCTCCTTCTAAATGCTACACATTATTTTCCAGTCAAAGTCACAACCTGGGGGGATTTTTGAGTTCTGTGATGGTTGAACATCGAGTGCATACATATTTATGCGACCTTAAGTAGAGAAAATAAAAGAAGTAAAACTACTTTTGAAACTATTTTATAAAAAATCTCAGTGCATAGCATATAATACTATGTTGTGGACTAAATGATATTGATATGAAATTGACCTCTGAAGTAAGAAAAAAAAGCAACCCCAAACCAGAAAATATTCATTTTGTAAATGTAATGATTACATTTGTGCATACTCTCAGACATAGCATCTCCCAGGCGGCGTTTGTGATTCACAGGCTGCTGGGACATTTGTATTATTTCTAAAGGAATCTGTGAATGATGACTGAGAAACTTAAGTTCATCCACAGAATGTCACCTGTAATTGTGCAATTAATGGATTTAACTCATCTTGCAGTTTCCTGAAACACTAGAGTAGCTTTCTAGATTTCCCTTTCTAAGCCCTGAGTCTGCCAAAGAGTCCTTGAGCTCTGGCTGTTTCCCAAAAGCCCTTGCTTGGGTGTTTCTGAATCAGCTTGATGTTTCTCAGCTGGGCAGAAGGCATTCGGGCAAGTGCTAAGCATAACAGGGCTAGATAATGGGCCAGCTCAGGTTTTTATTTGCTTTATTCCTCTCCTAGTTTTGAGAAGTGGACATTGCATCGTGACTGCTCTGTCATTCATGCTTCCAGGTACACACTGGGGAGGTTGCTGGGGTTTGTATGTGATCTATATAAACAATGTGAGGGTTTTTTTACCAAGTGCTTTACCAAATCTGGCTATTAAAGATATTTTTGTGGCTATCAGAGCTGGTGATCTGGCAGCAGACAACTTCATCTTTGATGCTGTGGAGGTCATATAGCCCCTTGTGTTATCACAGCAGTGAGATGAATAGTGGCACTAGTGACCATCATCTTTTTCCTGGCTGAATGCTGTTCTTAGGCATTTTGTGCTCGACAGTACACCTCTCCAGAGAAGTGGGAATCTTAAGCTCAAAAGAATCCTGAGGCAAATGGTATTTCAGTCTCATCTAATTCCAGTGATGCACCAAGTGTCATACAAAAAACCCCAGAAATAACAGAAGATGTAATGGGAGAAACTTGAGATCACCTTTGGCCTGAATCAAGATGAGTTCTTACTCTGCCTTGCAGATAGAGGAGTTTGCAAATGTTGCTGCTGGTTTTGTTAATTCCCTTGAATATACACCCCATGAGACTGAAAGTGAGCTGATAGATCTGTGTTGCCACATGCTAACAGCTCAAAAATATGCAGAAGATACAGGCAGAACATCATCCCCAGTTTCTTACAGGCAAATGTTGTGAGTTAGGAAGTGCCTTGAGATTTGTATTGGGGTGGACTTTCAAGGACTCAAAATCTTTCTTGATTGTTGAATGCCTTTGAAAGTAGCCTATGTTTCTGCTGGGATCATGCAGAAAACGTTAGTCAACGTGAAAAGTCTCACAGATAATTGCAGTGAAAATGGTTATCTTTAAGATTCACCTATGAAATCATCTGGATGTTAACCAATGAAATAAGCAATGAACGTCTGAGCTCCTGTTTTTGTTCTACAGTATAGTGGCTATTGAGGCAAAACTCTTAATCACTTATTTTCTTCATTTTTAACTGCGACTTTTTATACTGTGAACCTTTTTCTCTTCTGTGTATTTTAATGATTGTTTTGCTTTGAAAACAAGACATGGCTTTGCTTGGCTGTTTGTGTAACAAAATCAAGGCCTTCATCATGAAGTTTCATCCCCAGATCTGCTGAGTTTGAGAAAACAACTTGGATACATTTGAAACCTTTTATAACTTTTTGGCTGAAATATGTATTGAGATTGATAGGGACAGGGGTCAAATACTAGTTTTGCCAGGACTTCTCTGAAACAAAGAATGATTAGGGCTGAAACTTGCAGATTCAGACTGTGCAAGTATGTTTCCAATCTAAGGGTTAAGAAAAGAGGAGCAATCATTCAAGTTATTATTCAATGATGGACTGAAACTTGCATTTGAGAAGCGACTTCATAACTTATCCAAGCTAAAATAAAAAAGAGAAATACCCTTACCTGGAAGATAAAAAAATAGTAATATTGTTCTCAACCATCTACTTAGGAAAATTGGGTACGAATCAACAAAGATTGGGTATTGAAGCAGAGGTACTACTAAAACTGTGACTGATTCTATTAAGTCTTCTCCCACTTCGTGCTACAAAACAATCTCTATCTTCTCATTAGAATGGTTAGACATGGCCCTGTAAGTGACTGTGTAGATTTCTTTTCCAGAGGCTGTACATGTTTCAGATGTGTCTGTCAGGCCATACACCAGTTATGCTCTATCTTTAGCCAAAAATAATGATACTTTGTTGTTATTGAACTAACATAACACAGCTATTCAAACTTGGCCACCTACCTATGCATTCCAACCTACAGAACACTGTGAGGGAAGAAAATTGGAGTGGGATCATCATTTGGCAGACACACATAATAAATTAGTGATCTTCTCAAGGCCTTTCGCTGAACTAGCAGTGCAGCTAAATAGCTGTCATTGAGGCACCAAACTCACATTGTAGGGGAGTATAGTAAGAAGGAATCATTAATACAAACATTATTAAGTAGTCACTGATTCTTTGGAGGGTAAACTGGATGGGATAGATAAGCATTCTCAGCTGTACATTTCAGGCTAAACCAAGGCACCAAGGTAAGGGCCATCAGTTACTGACAGCTGTGAGTCAGGGCCCCGGGTGAAGTGTGAAGGTGCTGCAGTCTCTCAGCTGCCTGTGCTCAGGGCAGCCCTGGTGGGGTGCAGGGCTGTGGCCTGCGGTCAGGGTGCGGAGAATAGAGCTGTGGGAGAAAGAGTCTCCCTGGGGCTTGTTTGTGCTCCAGGGCTACTGTTACACTTGGGTGTGAGGCTGTATGTGTGCCTGCCCCCAGGGACCTTTTGTGAAGATCTCATGATCCAATCTCCAACCTACTTTTACTTGGCTACCTGGCTTGACCACAGACTTGCTTTGTCACTATGGGACAATTACTGGACTTTGGGCTGATCCTGGTTACCGTTACCAAACCTGCTTTGCTCTGCTTGCCCAGGTGTTGTGGGGATACTGTCTTTGGCTGGCCTTGCTGTCGGGCTGAGCACCCGCCTGGAGCTGACCGGCTTGCCTGCTCCAGGCCACCAGCTGTCCTAGTGAGAAGGGACAATGTCTCCAGCCTCTGGGCTGTCAGCCAGAGCCACCAACTGGCACATTTTGCTCCCTTGGAGAACGTCAAGGAATCTGGAGACTTGTAATTCAAGTGGGAGAGAAAAGGGCACATAGGAATGAGGTTTCCTCTAATTAAAACCAAAAGACCCATTTATTTTGGTGGGAAAGACCGTAGCCAATTGTAAATACCATTACAAATGTTTTTTTAAACAATGACTTACTTGTGCAAACCACTCCAGATCTTTGAGACAGTCCTTTGAGCTTTCCATCTGTCATCCAAAATGAAACACTAATGGATATCATTTAACAGTGGATGTAAAAACAAACCCAATCAACCAAACAAAAAAGGTAATGCTAAATGCTAATGTTACTGACATACTTGGTTAATGTTTTGTAATTAACTTTTTTTCCCCTTTACAATTACTATAGGACTTTGTGGACTAAGTTACTGTGCCACTACTATCAAATAAGGTAGGAAATATTTTATCATATTTTGATTCCTATTTTTACCCCAATTGTTCAAATCAGTGAACTGACATTATTAATGGAGATTTTAACTCTAAATGTTTTCGAACTTTTGGTTTCCATCATATATTTGACATAACTCAAATGTAAGTAATTACTACTGAAGTGCAACTTTTCATTTATCACATTTTTGCAGATAGTTTTTTTTAAAGTATTTATTCTGATTACTTGTTTATTATGATACACTGCTTCTAATTGGAACCTTGACTTATTTTAATAAGGGTTCTGAAATCCATTAATACATCCTGCATGTGAAAGGCCGAACAAGACTCCTGTTATTTCCACAACATTAGTGGTATTGCTGTAAGCATCACAAAGTTATTATGTTTTCACCACTTTATTCAAAGATGTGCAGTGCTAATACTTATTCCTCAACTTCAATATCATTTTGGAACCACTATCCTGAGAAGTAGAAAATGTTAGAAAGAAGGTGAGTTATTAATGCAGAGTGGCATAGTCATCAATAGGCTACAAAATACACTTTTAAAATCATGCTTTTACAAACATGGCACAGACTCTGCTGTAGCACTGTATGCTCTAAAAGCTGCAGCTATATTTTAGAAAACACTGATGAAGCCATTACTGCTCCATCCATTTGTTCATAGTATATATCATTATTCAAGAAATTTAAGGACTGTAATGACGGAAAATCACACAGAAAGAAAAGGAAAGGAACATGGACTTTGTCAGAAACAAGGGCTACATTTTTATTCAAGAGGCCCATAATGACGGAAAATCACAGTGAAAGGCAGAGACAAAACAGGGATCCCATAAAAGACTGACACACCACAGTGGCACAAGTAGTAGAACAGTCATAGCAAGTGGATAAAAATAAAGAAAACAAAATTAACTAGAGAAGAGCTGGACTCGGGGATGAAGCACAAAACAGAAACAAATCACAGCAAATGCTGAAGATTAATTTCAAAGAATCTGCTGAGAATGAGTGGAGAGACAAGTTGCATCAATATTAATGAAGCTGAAATAGAACTCCAAATGACCACGAGTGAAAAATGGCACACAAAGTATTTTCTTTTAAATAGGCTGGAGATTGGATCACGAGACCTTCACAAAAATGAACAGAATTCACAAAATACATTATTATGGGAAATGTGACAAACAATCACAACAGAAATCTTCAAAAAGAACTACAGAAATATTAATTACCAGCGCGTATGTTTATTTTAAAACAATGGTTTATAGACAAGATACTCTTTTCCTTCTACTTTCCTGAATATTTTCTGATATCCAGTGATCTATAAATGTCTTAAAGGGATCTTGTGTATCTCCAGGTACCAGTTAGTTGGTTTTTTTTCAAGCAGTCTAAGAGAGCTAGGCACCTCAAATTCTTAGTAATGTATTCCACTTTGAGTTCCTATAATGTGCAAGGAAATATTGTTGCCCATCTTGAAATGAAAAAGGAATAAATGTTATATATAGGTTGGCAGTCAGAGTGCTGTGCAGGCAGGAAATAAACCTTTCTTCCCAAATTACTTAAGCTACCTGCTTGTATTAGCCACGGCTACAGGCTATGGAGCTTTCAGAGACTCTCGGATTCTTGACATTAAAAATTTCTGCCCCTCCAGCTGACAACTGCATTTGCTTCTCGTCAGATAGCCTATGGTTAGAAATAAGGGGTCGCACTTTAAGAACCTGATTTCTAAATAAACCAACACAAATGTGTAATTTCTCAGATGGTGTTGTCAGGAGTCCTGTAAATTGTAACTGGCACCTCAAATATTGCAAGATCTCCCTTAGTGAGAAAGCAGAGCAAGTGAGTACCTTTCCCAATAAAGATCGCTCTTCCCTGTGAAAATTCCTCAAGACGGGCAAAATTTCAGTGTCGCGGAGATGTTTCATGTATGTGGCAAATTAAACTATTAAAGGTTTTGCGTCTGACACAAGATTGTCTGCATGTTTTTCCTTCCCCTAGGGACAGGTCACTGGTGTTGCTTCAGTGCCTTCCTACGGCTCATCATCAGTAGTCTTCTCCGCTTCAGTGTTCTCGTTGCACTGGCTGTATGTGCCCTAACCTTTCTTTTACACTGTAGTAAAGACATAATGATCTAGGTAAAGCTATTGAGAGGGGGGGGAAAAAGTACTTTTTAAGCCAAAATTTTGGTTTAAAAGGTATATAAAATATTGGCATAAATGTATATAAAGATGTAGATTAGATTTGGCAAAAGAATAGTTATTTGTGGTAGGCCATGCTCTCATGTTTCCCCAGGGGGCAGGCATTGCATAGTGGCAGCCCATAGTTAAACTCTGGCTAAAAATCCGTGTGCAGAATTTATTTGGGTTCTGAAATCCATATTAGTGAAATCTATATTCAAGCATCCATGTTGCTAAGCCTTACTTTGGTTGTAACCACAAAAATACTAGGATTGTGAGGCAACAGGATTTCTGTGATCATGTTTTCTTTTTTAACATGGTGATAGTAAACTTTACCACTTAGTAATTTCTCTGTGTTTGGTAATAGGATTTCACTGTCTTTCCAGCACTCTTCCACAGAGGTGTTCCCAGGCTGTTGGCAGATCAGCGAATGTTTCTGGTGTGCCCTGTTCTGTCCTGCCATGTGTGTCCTCCATCCCAGCAACTAGCAGGGCAGGTCAGTGATCTCTCCCTATTACTGATGTGAATGTAATTCTCACCTTGGGAAAACGGGGCATGGGATACAATGGAAAGGTGACTGCTAAACGGTTTGTACTTGGCTGCCTTGGCATCTTAACAATTATTGCCGGATGATGATGCTTGCAAGGCAACTGTGACTGTGACTGACCTGTAGATATGAGGACCGTTAGGATCTCTGCAGTTGCTGTGGACTCTTGGTTTATGCTGGCACCACCGACAGCATGCATATACAAGTTGTTTCCTAAGTTACAACATGGAAAATCCCCCTTTTACAGATCAGAGTACTGCACAGTTTGGAATAGAAAGTTAGGAACAACTTTGTATGTAAATTATGCGGAAAACATTGGTGTTGAGCGAAGCTTTGCTGAGCTGGCAAGCTTTTCCAAGTAGAAAATTATGAAGTTACAAAGTAGGTAAGAGATCCTCTCCTGAACACTTAAATGGGGCATAATTGCATTGTGACTTTTTCTTATAAATAAGGACATTACCATGAAATTAAAGAAAAATAATATATATATATATATATGATCCAAGGTTTAAATTGCTTTTTAAATTGGATTTTTATAATATAGTAGCTGAATTACTAGGAAGTAGTAATTGGATTCTTATAACCACAAGAATACAATACCAGCAGTTTGCTGTTAGTATTTGCATGTAAATTGAAGCATTCTACAAAATAATTCTCCATTGTATTTACAGAGGTCACTGTAATCCTCATGTAGAAGAGAAACTGTTATCCCACCTTCTCTAGGGGTGTGATGCCAACACAGTATTTCTGATTTGGGCTGAGGTATATACCCATCTGATCATCCTAACGAAGCAAAGCTTCTGGATGATTGCTGTTGTAAACTCTTGAAATTTTATACATTTTCATATGCAATCTGCTCTTGAAGGTGCAGGTTATACCCCTGTTATAATCTTTCTACATGCATAGGTATGATACACGGTCATGCTTTAATGGATAAGCCCAGAGGAACATGTCATAGCCCCTTTGTGCTGCTCTGGGCTCGGCACCCAGGCAGCTGCTCTCCAGCATCACTGTAGTGAGAGCTGCAGCTCTTGCAATTTCTGGGAGAACTCTAGCTGACCTGGTAAAGCTTGCAGATTTTCCAGAGCTTAAAGAATTCTTTGCTGTTTTGCAAATGGTGTCCTAACTATTGCCCACGAGTAACTTCTTTTTTCCAGCCTCTAGAAATGTAGGTGAATAGTATGAATCAGTTTCTTTCTGAACTCTTTGGGTTATAAGTTAAAATATATAAAATTTAAATAAGATTTAAAACACTTCAGGAATTGCTGCATGATGTCCTTCACAGTTTTGTTTGGTTTTCATTTTACAGTCATTTTGCAAATTACATGTAGTGTATAAAAACTATAGTTTTCATTTTACTTATGTAGTTATTAGGTAACTCATCATGTACTTCCACCAAAATAGACTGTATCTTACCAGGCAGGAAAATAACTACTTTAATGTGTACGAGGCTAGGCCCAGAATGAGGTTTGTGGCTTTTTCTCTGAGAACATGTTTTTGAATTCAATTCTACAGATCTCAATACATTTTTGTACTCTGTTCAACATATGAAACAAAATTAAGTCATTGAATCTATCATAAAACTATTACATCACAAACAGTTTGGAGCCCTAGAAGAAAAACAGTGTGTCTGAAAGTTTGCAAGAGTCTACTGTTCTTGCATGGACATTTAACTGCACACAGTTAAAAAAACTAGACTAAATGCCAAATAGTATACTATTTTAGTTTTCTATGTTGTAACTTTAAGCTCACACCTCGCACAAAATTTAGAGTTTAGAGACAAGGTATAGAAAAAGATATAACTTTCCCTAAAGTTTTTCTTGCAGGTATCTCCAGGCCCAAAAATTTGTAGAAATCGGATTCCAGAATAAGTCCTTCTGTGGGTTTATTCCTAGTCACCCTCTTACAGTTTTCTGTTTTGTTGTGTGTTTTTTGGGGTTTTTTTATAGGTATACAGGTATAGCCCAAATTCAGAGACTGAAGTCAGCTGGGAGATCCAGTCAAGGCAGCTGACTCACAGGTGTATTCCATACCACCTCATCATGCTCATTATAAAAGGAGGGAGTTTCCAAAGGGTGTAGTTCCTCTTCTTGGGGTTCCTTCTTTCTGGCCTTCTGCTCCTGCTGTTGACATCAAGGACCAGGATAAGTAGAACTTTGGTGGTGGTTGTGTTAGTCTTGTTATTTCATTAAATCTGTTTCTACTTCAACCCATGGGGCTTCTCCCCTTTTTTCCATGGTTCCCCTTCTCAGCTGGGGAGGGTCATTGGGTGGTAGAACAACTGGTACAGTTTAGCCCCGGGTACTGGCTAAACGTAGACACTCTCTCCTCTTGGCTTTCTCTCTCTTTCTGTGAGCAACTCTGTCTCACTGTTCTCACTACGAAGATCTCAGTACGTGTTATGCATATTAGTGACATTGTCACAGAATGGTAGGGGTTGGAAGGGACCTCCGTGTTAAATTTACAAAATTCAGCTGAAATTTCCAGACTCATGATCTAGAAATATTATTAATATGTGGCAGATCAGACTATTCTGCATTATATACTCCTAGGCTGCCGAAGTCTGGGATATTGCAGCAAAGGGTGAGAGATGCTCTATGCCACCACAGCATTCCTGACCAACTCTGGAGCAGCACTAATTTCATTAACAATCTGTTACCATTCTTAAAATAAGGACAGTTAGCACAATAGAAAAGCATGAAAATGAGTAAATATAAAATGCAAAGTATAGTACAAATTTAAGCGTATAAAGGATGGTCTAATGTTAGATTGTCTATGAAACTGGATGAATCCACAGTTGAAAGAACAAACCTCGTTGAAACCTACTAAACATGTTTAAAAATATTGCATTAAAGCACAGTTCAGCTGGGTGATGACTACCTTTAAACTTTGCAGAACATGATTTAGTTTAGACCGTGCCCTTGAGTAGTGTTTCTTTATAGTGCTGAGTGTATTTATTACTGGGAGCCATCCAGTTCCTTCCGAGTGGCACAGACTCGGGCAATTCAGGAGCGGTGGTGTACAGAAGCAGCTGTGTTCTTCTCACCCCCTGGGTTGCACCGAACATTGCATGGTCACAGCAAGGATCAGGGGCTCTGTCTTTATTCTTTCAGTTCTACAAAACCACTTATTTTTGCAGTTAACGGTGACTTTGCAGTAAATATATGTTCTGGGCAGCAAAAAGCAAAGAGTATGTTGGTGGCACAAACCACAAGGTGTTTGTTTTATTACTCTCCTTTAAACATTGTTTTTAATCAGGTAGAGTTGCTCCAGGGTTGTTTGACTTCTGCACGTGTTCCAGCTGTACAATAAGCTGTATTTGTGCAGTACTTCTGTGTTGGAGTGTTAACATTGAGATGACTGCTCTCTAGATGGTTTTTTTTTCCATTAACTTATAAACCACATTTTGAACACAAGACAGTTAAGATTATTATGGTTTAAACTACCTATGCCAGTTTAAAATGAGGTTTTCACCATTATGACAGATTTAGATAGAAACATTCAACCAAGTAAGGCAAACAATGACTCTAAAAGCAACTTGAAATCAAAAGCGTATAAGATGAAGTGTTCCATTGCTGAGATGATTTCTAGCTGAAGGAATCAAATGCTTTAAAGTCCTGTATCTATATTTAGTGAAGTGGGCATGCTAACAGTAAATTAGAGATTAATGGAGGGGAGGCATTATTACAGTATGTTGTATGAAGATCATAAATTAAAAAATTATATTCAAACTTGCAAATTTTTGCACACACAGCACTGGCTTTCATACTGTATGTAGACACACTGAAGTACAGCAACAAAAGTAGTCAGGATCTTAACTTCTTTTTCTCTTCCAGAGCTCAGCTGTTTTCCTAGATAGCTACAATTAGAATTGTACCTATTGTGGGCTCTATTATTTATATATATAAATATATATATATTTATATATTTTGTATATATATATAAATATATATACACATCCAGTTCTTTACTTCATGTAGCAAGCTGCTTCTGCCTGCATTGTGCTTATGAACTGATAAGGGGAAAAAAAAGTTAAACTTAACTGGCTGCTGGATAAATACCAACTCACAGACAAATATTCAGCAGAGTTAAATATTTTTATTTTAAGACAGTCAAAAAGTTTCTCTTCTGAGAGCTATCATGCCTGCATTAAAAGATGGAAAATAAAATTGTCTGACAACATGCTAGGATGGTGAGAAAATTTAATAGATGGAAAAGTTCTCCAAAAGTAGCCTTTCAGGAAGTTTGTGGCCTTTATTAATGAACTTGGGCAAATCCATCCCTTACTGTTGCTGTGAAATAGTCCTGCATAACCCTACTTTCAGATCAAGTATGGATAAAAGTGGGCTGTCTTGAACTTTAGAAGGGTGAAAACTAAGATGTGTTTATTCCATTCCTGAAAAGGAAACTAATTTTGGTAGCTGAAGTTTGTGATTTAGGGATGTGAAGAATGTAGGGGCTGCTCTGCAGTCATTTATAAATATTTTTGGTTAATTTCAATATTTTTGAATGTTTGTTGTGGTAATCCATTAGCTTCATTCAACAGCTAAGTAACTACATTTTAATCAGAATTAAATCAGATGGTTGATACTCTTTTTTTTTCTCCCTCTTAAATGTACAGTGTTAGATTTTAAGACAGTAGAAAGACCATATAAATATGTTACCAGCAAAAACTGGCCATTACTGATTATCACCATACTAATAGAAAACATCTTAACAGATATGGCATTCTTTTCCTCAACCATATTGTTGCAAAAATCTCATGTCACTGAAAAAAATAAGTTCTAATAGCCTTTTTTTATATGTAATTCCAAATTAGGCTCAGTAAAAGTGTCCTTTCTTAGAAGAAGAAGAAGAAAAAAGGTGGTTTTTTTAATGTTGAAGATTATATTTCTTTTATTGTGACAGAGATGATATATAATCTGATACTCTCACCTTGACTCCTTCACTCTGGTGTTTTTCAAGTTTTGAGAATTTTATCTTATGGACTTAAAATAGGACATGCTGTAAGAACAGTTTTTACTGCTGTCTCTCCTTCAATTTTCTTAGCAGGCAAACACTTGATGGTGCCCGTCTTAAATGGTTCAGAGAAGCACAGCCTGAGTTAAAGAAAATGTATTTAATTTTTTGAAGAGTCCTGGTCTGACTTCTGTAACATTCCACAATTAATTTTTCATAGATTCTAAATGTTTTGTCTTCTCAAAAATCTCTATTTTATTCCCAGATCATCCTCTCAAGAGAATGATTACTTTATTATTTATTAAATTGCCATGTGAATTGTTCTAAATGAATCCCAATGTGTTTACAACGGGCTCCTCTTGACCATATGCCATCTTTATAAATATCTAGATAAGCATGAATGAAAATCTAGTAGTGTGCCCAGCCACCAGTGCTCCTTTGAATCCAAAGAGCATAGAGATTCTCAGGGCACTTCTCTTGGAGCTGGGTATTTCACCTTTCAAGTGCATCCTGCTCTGGTGTGGGATTGTTGGGTGGGGAAATGGGAGACTGGGAAATTTGAGCCCACATCTCAACTTGCAGTGAAGAGTGTTACTCTTTGTACCTTGATGTTTCCCTTTCATTTATGTTATTATTTCCACAAGGGTCCAGGTTCTTGTTCACAGTTTCCTTGCAAGCCATAATCATCTCGGAAAGCTTTTGGAGCTCACGTTTACTAAAAAAGCCTATGGAGAAGGACATCCTAAATAATAGCATGACATATTTTGACAGGGCCAATTTAGGTTGAGAGAATTGTTGTTTTCCTGTGGGAGACTTCTTTATTTATTTTTGCCAAATTCTTCTAACAGAACTTAGATGAAGTTAGATGAAAAAGGAATTCTTTTTCAGTTAAAATATTTTAAAAGACTCACAAAAGGAAATTGCACATACAACCTAGGTAAGTATTTACATTCTTGGTATTTTCTGAAGATAACATTAGCCCAGGTTTATGACAGAAGAAAAAATTGATCTAGACACAGAATGCAGACAAAGTGTAATCATTATTGACTCCTATTAATTTAAAATATTTTTTTTTCTGTACAAATTATATAATCAAAATAATGCTATGCAGGGGAATTGGTGATCTTAGTCACTCTTACAGTTGGTTAACTGTTTAAATCTGAGAACTGTCAGTGTAGCCCTAAATTTACATGCTGTGTTACCTAACTAATACCTCCTAGAAATACTGATTTCTGAAACCAGTCACTTCTTCCCAGAACTGACCCGAGGGTCAAATCTAGCCTTGCATCTGCACACTGAATAAACAGGCTTTGCGTTCCTGTGTTCTTCTTCTTAGGGACAGCAAAACTGATTTTGTAGAGCCATTGCTGAAGCAGCAAAAATGCAGGTTATTATAATAATGATCGCTCATTATGCTAAATTCCTATTTACAGGTTAAATAGAACCCCTGTGTGGAGATAATTTTTCTAGCACAATTGTAAATACTCACAGACCCCTTTTACTTCCTCCTGCCCGTTTTGGTGGACAGAACCACCACAGCAGGGTTTAGTGCTTCTCTTCTGGAGGTGACGATTGGATTCCTCATCTGCAGCAACTGTCCCTGGGATTCTGCTCTTGCCTCAAGCTCTGAGTTACCAGGTCTGAGAAATTAAATGACTTTTCCTCACATTCCAGTTTTCTGTATAGAAAGAATGCAAATGTCCACATCTGTGAAGTAGCTGGGAGTGCTGACAGCAGGTAACTAGGTAGGTCTTACAGGCTGTTATGGGAAAAAAACCCTGATGGCTCATTGTGCCATGTGCTCAGGGCTGCAGAGTACTTCTGTCTGTCCTATTTGTGGCTGATGCCTGCACTGTGTGCCTGCTGGGGAGCTGCAGGGGAACCATCCCTCAGAGAAAGGGTTGCACACAATGGCTAGAAGAGAAACCTAAGTGAGTTTTGTTACCTGTAGTCTGGAGATAACCCAGCCAGTGGAGACTTGTCCTACTCCTAGAGCAGGAGAGGGTGAGGAACCCTGGGAAGATGCTGCTTCTCCATGTGGATTCCTCAGACTGGTTTTGCACCTCATGCAGCCCCACCTTGGTGGGGTTTTTTTGCCCCATCACCTTTCTTTGACCAATTTCACCACTTGGCACTTCTTCCCAGAGGCATGGCTCTGCATCTTAATGATTTTTGGGAGGGGAAAAGGAGAGGGGGACAACTGCTTCCAGGAATGAAGCTCTGGGTGGCTGGTGTTCTCAGGGCTCACTGTCATGGCCACCAGCCCTCCCACTGGCTGCAGGCCTCAGGAGTCCAACAGTAACCAGTGCCAGCCTTGCCCTGAGCAATGCGTCTGAATAATCTTTATTCACTGTGTTTTTAATGATGATCTTCAATGCTGTCAGCACTAGACCTTGCATTAAGACTATGGATGTCTAGGAATGGGTATGGAAGAAGGAAGGAGGACCCTGGGAACTACTGACCTGTCAGCCTCACCTCTATGCCTGGGAAGATCATGGAAGAGATCCTCCTAGAAGCTATGCTAAGACACACGGAGGACAAGAAGGTGATTTGAGACAGCCAGCACAGCTTCACCAAGGACAAGTCCTGCCTGACCAATGTAGTGGCCTTATATGATAGTGACCACATCAGTGGACAAGGGAAGAGCTGTGGATGTCATCTATATGGACTTTGGTAAGGCCTTTGACACAGTCCCCCACAACATCCTTCTCTCTAGATTGGTGAAATATGGATTTGATGGGTGGACTGTTTGGTGGATGGGGAATTGGCTGGACAGTCACATCCAGAGGGTAGTGGTCAAGGGCTTGATGTCCAGATGGAGACTGGTGACAAGTGGTGTCCCTCAGAGGTCTGTACTGGGACCAGTACTGTTTATTATCTTAATCAGTGACAAGGACAGTGGGATCGAGTGCACCCTCAGCAGGTTTGCAGATGACAGCAAGCTGTGTGGTGTGGCTGACAGGCTTGAGGGACAGGATGTCATCCAGAGGGACCTGGACAAGCTCGAGAAGTGGGTCCGTGTGAACCTCGTGAGGTTCAACAAGGCCAAGTGCAAGGTCCTGCACCTGTGCTGGAGCAATCCCTGGTGTCAATACAGGCTGGGGGATGAAAGGATTGAGAGTAGCCGTGAGGAGGAGGTCTTGGGGGTATTGGTGGATGAAAAGCTGGGCACGAGCTGGCGATGTGCACTCATGGCCCCAAAAGCCAACCGTACCCTGGGCTGCATCAAAAGAAGCGTGGCCAGCAGGCTGAGGGAGGTGATTCTGCCCTTCTGCTCCACTCGGGTGAGACCCCACCTGCAGTGCTGTGCCTCTGGAGTCCCCAGCACAGGAAAGACACGGACCTGTGTCGGAGAGGGGTTCCGAGGAAGGTTACAAAAACGATGGGAGGGCCGGAGCACCTCTGCCGTGAGGCCAGGCTGGGGGAGCGGGGGCTGTTCAGCCTGGGGAGGAGAGAGAAGGCTCCGGGCAGACCGGCCTGCGGCCTTTCCGTGCAAAACGAGGCTGACAAGGAGGGCGGGCGGCGCTGGCGAGGCGCGGCGGCACGGAACGGCACAGCCCGGCCCGGCGCCCGGGGCCGCCCTCCCGGTGCGACCTTTCCCCTCGCGCCGCGCCCGACCAATGGGCGTCCCGGGCCCGTCCTGGGCCCCGCCTGTTCCGCCGGCGTGTCCGCGTGCCAGGGGCCGCTCGCGCTTCTTCCTCTCTTCGGCGGGGCCGCGCAGCCAGCCGAGGTGAGCCCCGCGCGCCCGCTCTGCCGGGCCGGGCTGCGGAGGCAGTGCGGGGGGGGGGGGAGCCGCCGGGCCGGGCGGAGGGGCTGCGGGGCCTGGGAGCTGCCGCGGGTGCGGCCGGCAGTGGGGGGCGGGGGCGGGTGTTTCTCCTCGGCCTTTTCGAGGCGGAGGCGCCGGCTCGGCCGTGGGCTCCGCCGGGTGTAGTCGGGGTGGTGTGCGCGGCGGGTCCCCGGGCTGCCGTGGGGCCCTCAGCCTGCCCTGCTTTCTGCTCGCAGATGCCCCCGAAAAAGGGAGGCGACGGGGTTAAACCGCACCCGATCATCGGAAGGTTTGGGACGTCCCTGAAGATCGGGATCGTCGGGCTGCCCAACGTTGGGTAGGTGGGCGCGGGGCCGGGGGCGGGCCGGGACCCGGGTGTGCCGCTGCGCCGGGCAGGGCGGCCTGGCGGCTTCTGGGGTGAGGCAGGTGCCGGGAGGGGCCGGTGCCAGCCGAGGGTACAACGAGCCTGTTTGCTCGGCGACAGACTGACATCCTTGGCCTGAGCTGCTTGCAGGTGGAGCGATGGGAGCCCTCAGGCAGCACGAGCCTGGTGTGCACACGCCTGGGCAAGATAACAGTGAACAATTGAAAGAGAAAAAAAAAAAGTCTCAGCAATTGCTGAGTTTGATACGTCTTTTGAATTTCCTTACTTCCACTGTTGTTTATGTGTAACGCACGTTTTTGTGCAGATACATATGCCCATACGTACGAATTCCTTTTGTATTTTATTTATATCAGAAAGGGGTTAATGGTGCTGTAAGTGTCATTAGCAGTGAAGAATACTTCCGTTCTTCAAACTTCTGTAGAGTTTGTATAGAAAAAAGTCGTATAAGTTACAGTTTGGGAGGGATGATGGAAGATGAATCGTTGTCCTGTGTCACACTTCTCGTCTGTGGTTGTTATGGCTCCTCAAGGGAGTCTTACTTAAGGTACTTTAAAAGAATAATGAAATACCTGGAGAATATCTGTGTAAAACTATTGATATTTGTGTATCACATTTACTGAAATAAGTTCTCAGCATTCTCAAACTTTAAATCTTTAAAAAGATTAGAGGAAAAGTATCTGGGTATGTCTCAGAGTCATAAGTACTGCTTTCTTTTCTTTTCATTGTCATTTATTTTATTTTTCAGGGTGTAGGTAAGTTGCGTAGCAGAAAGGAAATAATTAGCAGTAGCATTGTATAACGTGTCAGTGGGGAAAAATAGCTTTTGCAGTTATGTTATGTTGTAACTTTCAAAGCAGATTGTGACTGGCTTTTGCAAATGTTGGCTGTGTGCGGGGCAACTTTCAGATTTTTTTTTTCCCCAGTGGCTGAGAAGTTGTGTGAAATTAAAAACCAGAAAACCAAAACACCAGGATATTTATGGTAGAAGATTCGGGAGTTAAGAACTTTCTCCTAGCAATAACTCAAGAATTTCTCTATTTTGTTTAATAAGTACAAACTAACAAAGTAATATGCTACTTGGTTTAAGGGAAAATGTTCTTTTTTCCCCCCTGATACTGCTTGCAGATTTTTGCATTGATGTTTAACAAGGATGAAAAGTAAGGTAGAACTGTGTCTTCCTATGCACAGAAAATGACTTGTAAATGAATAGCTGATGTGGTTTCTTTTTGTGCCCCTTTTTTCTCTTTTGATTATTGACTTTTGTTGCTTAGATACTGAAATTGTGTTAATATGCAAATAAATCTTAAGGAACAATACAGTTGTGGAAAAAACTGGTGAGTCTTGGAAAAACTACTGCTATCAGAGTAAGTTTCAAGCATCAATACCAGTTTCTCACTTTGTGGTTGAGGGAAATGAGTAGTGACCTGTAGAGCTGTGCTTTGCTTTTGACTTAATTTCTTTGCTAACTGACATATGCAGTGTAGTCAGGGGAATCTTCAAGGGCGGGGAGTCATTGGGTTTCAATGAGGCGCTCCGTATGCATACTTGAAAGTGTCTTGTACTAGAATTAGGGCAGTGGTCACAGTTGTTGAGGTGAAGGGAAAGTTCAGTATTGTTTTTGAGTTGAAATAAGATTTATCTATCCCTTTTAAATGCTTCTAATTTGAACTTCTTTATGAACATGTATATTTTGTTTATAGGAAATCCACATTTTTCAATGTGTTAACAAAGAGTCAAGCAGCAGCAGAAAATTTTCCTTTCTGTACTATTGATCCAAATGAGAGTCGAGTACCTGTGCCAGACGACAGATTTGACTTCCTATGCCAGTACCATAAACCTCCAAGGTAACTCAAATTCTTAATATTTTTTTTTCAGTTTAGCAGCTGAAATAGCATTGCTGACCCCAAAGTTTTAATAGAGGTTTAATGCATCTATAACGTCTTAATTAAGTTTTTATTGACATGTGGTTTAGAATGTGAAATTATATATGTACCTCAATTATACTTCCCTCCCACCCCGATATGACCTTTGTGGTATGAGAAATCTAGGAGCTGTTGGTCATTGCTCAGCAGCATCTGGTGCTTGGTGTTCCTGTCTTTGAAGGTAGTGGCTCTCAGGTAACTTAGAGGATCTTCTGAAGAGATTTGGAAAATGAACAGTAGTGGACATATCTAGCATGTCGTGAGGCTGCTCATTTATAAAATTTCCACCCTGTATTTTGTATCGTTCAGAGTATTGTGTGTGCTGTAGGCAGCCAGATAAATACCTGTCAATATACCTCTGTCCTCAGTCTTTTGACAGTAAGCTTTATGGGCAGCCTTTTTCCCCCTGAGTCTTTCTCTCCTTGTTATAGGCTCTGCTACTCTTCACCTGGTATGTTCAGGGATATTCCTACAATATGGCTCTTCTAATAGTTTCTTTATTCTAGGAGTGTATTAGTTTTGTCACATAATGGTTTTTGCTGTTGACTGTTTGCATATCTGCTCTATATGTTCAGTGTGGGAACTGGATTTTTGCTTGAACAGCAAAAGTTAAGGTGCTTTCAGAAAACAGAAACTTAAATAGACACTTGTGACTTGTTAATTTCAGTTTGCAGTTACTTCTAGAGGTACCTTGAATAAAGGCAGTGTACATAAATCATAGTGCAAACTAGCATTCGTGTCTGTGCTTTTGTTCAACACTTGGGCCTTAGTTTTAGAGCCAGATCACACCCATAATTAAAAAAAGTTTGATTAGTCACTGATCAAAGATCCATTTGTTAACTTAATTTTCAGGTCGAAGCAAGTTGTTTCCATCTGTAATTCCAGTGCACTTTTTAAATATTGAAGAATGCATTAATGTGGAGCTGTTTGTTTAGGTGGATTGTTATAACATGTTACGTAACTTTTCTTGCCTCAGTGAGTATTAAGCATACTTGTTACTGGATCATAAAACTGCTGAATTTGCGATGAAGCGTCCTGGCTCTTGATTGTGCAGAGCTAACGGCGTGGCCTTTAAGTTTTGTTGACAAATTTGTGATGTCGACAGTTGTAGTGTTATTGGTGCTTTGGCCTCATCAATACTCACTTACTTCTGGCTTAGCTGTGGCTGGCTACTTCTGAATTGATAGTGGAAGTGACAAAGAGAGTATTACCTCTCCCCTCATCCTGCCTTCGGCATCTGTCCATACAAGGAGCACAAAGATTGTAAACACCTGTGTGCATGTTCTCCAACTCACAAACTCACTCACCCTTAAAAATTAGTGAAAATCATATACTTAAGGAATCCCTGTTCAGTAAATATACTGAGTTGAATAATAAGGTGGATAGTAAATCAGCTTTCATTTGAATGGTCTTTTGACTTTTTAAGAGAGTATTTGTTACTTAAAATCAATGGATGTGGGGATTAGCGGGTAGTTACATCTCCTGAGTTCACTTATGCTGCTTATACAATTTTAATATTTCACTATAGCAGTAATAAAGCAGTGATAGTTCAGTAGCACAGTAGGCTGCGGTGACTCTTCTTGGGCTGTTTGTGCTTGTCTGTCTGAGACTAACTTGGGAAACTAAGGCTATAGTCATGAAGATACACAGCTGAACTGCAATTTAAATTCCTTAATTTCTCTTCTATGGTCTTGATTTTGTTCTTCATCTTTATGTAATACTTTGTGTTAATTTTCTACTTGTTTGGATTAGTAGACGTAATCAATCTGTGCATGTAGAATGTTTTATAAACAGCAAGTTCTCTTTAAATTAGACTCTTGTCTAGCCTCAAGATTTTGTCTTTTGTAATTCTAAAACATTCAAGTTTTTATTTTCCATGTCTTACACTTAGTCGTCACATAACTGCAGCCACTGTTGGAAGGTGGGGGAAAAAAAAAAAAGGGGACTTTGTTTTAACTAAGATAACATATGGCAGGCTGAAGTGATCTTGCCTTGATGCCCGCTGTGAAGGAGGGAGGGGAGGAGTGGGACTGGGCTGGGCTGGCAGTTGCTGTCTGTCACACTGAGCTGAGATTGCTGCTGCTACAAAGAGATGGACTCTATTGCTGAGAATATTGCTCGTGTGAGTTTGTAGCCGTTCTGCCATTGGAGGAAGAGTTAGGCTCTGTTGCTTGAAGCTCTATTCCTATCTCCAAAGGAAGAAAGCATCAGCTTGGATGGACTGGTGTGCAGTAACTTGCTAGCCCATGCTGAAAGCTGATTGGGATTACTTAATAGGAAATGTGTTTGTAAATGAAATAATGTAGGCAATAATTTGGAGACTATTATGTACAGGTAGATCTGTACTTACTAAGTATGCTGCCAGAACTTATAACCTGTGCTTTTTTACTTTCTGCAGCAGTAGGTGATGTATATGGCTGTTTACAATAAGTAAGTTCAGTGATATAGACTGTACACAGAAGGTGGGCTGCAAAAACTTCCAGTAAAACCTGCTATCTTGCTGCCGAATGAATTAAATGAGCAAATTTCCTTGAGCTGTAATGTCACCTATTGCTTGCTTTCTGGTGTGAAAGAAATTGTGGATATTAAAAAGAGACCTTAATATTATGAAAACAAATCTCAATGCTTGTTATTTTAAGGTCTTAGCTTATATTCTGTTACTAACTTTTAGTTTGTGTTTAAACTACTTGTTTGTTTGTTTAAAATTTTATACACTATTCAGTGAAAACTCATGTTACATTGTGCCAACATGTAGCTTTTTCAGAAATGAAAGACACTTGGCCTTTTTATTTTGTTGTCCTTCTACCCCTGTTCCCCCAACATGGGTATTTTCAGGCAAGGTTTGACAGACTAATGATTGAATTAGTTCCAGTTTAGTAATTGGAAAGAGAATATTTTCTTTGGACTGATTCACTTCGGCAGGAAGTAAAGCAGAAGGGTGTATTTCCCCCTCTCCCTCTCAGTCTCTGAATCTTAAGCAGGTAGCAGAGGATGAGATCTGCTAATTTTAAAATGGAAAAGAGACGTTCTTCATCTCAGCAGGTAGCTCCTGCCTTGAAAATTGGGACTTGAAAGTTTTCACTTCTGGTTCATATGCTGTTAGGTTCAAGTCTGGTTTGTCAGTACCATGGATAAAATGCAATTAATTAAATTGTTCTTGCATAGAAATGACCAGGGTTCATCTGCAGTACCCAGTTCTTCAGAAGCAGATTCCTTTAATTACTTTGTCAGGGTGTTTTGGTTACATTGGTCAGAACTGCTTGCAAAATTGACTGCAGAAGCTATAAGAGGGAGTAGAGCCTCCTGGAAGAGGGAGGGACTGAACTGTTCTTTTCTGTTTGGGAAGTGAGCCAAAAATAGTGGTGAGGTCAGACTGAGAGTTGAATGGCCTTCTAAGTAGTTGTCACAAGGTACTCCTTCTGTGTTGCTACTTTTACTTCAGGTCATTTGTGAGCGCTTAATGGATGACTCCCACGTAAGTTGTATGAATTTTTGTGAAGGAAGAAGAGTTGCCCCTTTTCTAAAGAATTTCAATTAACACCTTTTAAAGGCAGAAGAGCCTGTGCTGAAACTGGGAGATGAGTAACATGCTTGGCTTTACCAAAGAGAAAAGGGGAGCTGGACGTTTTACCCTAATGCTGAAGAACCTGGCCTTTTTCGTATATGGGACCTAGGATCAAGTAGAGTTTAAGTTGAGAGAAATTTCTTGAACTATTCAAGAAATGAATAAAAACCAAGTGCATTATGAGAATTATCAACCAGGCTTACTGGAAAATTGTTGCATTTTGAACTTAGTTGAAGCTGTCATGTGGCTTTCCAGGGTCTCCTGGTGGATGTAGTAAATGCTGCAGAGAAACTGAGATATTGCTTTCATTGGAGAAGAGACTGTGGAAACCTAGAATAAAATCCCAGGGAGAGAAACAGCATTTTGGTTATGAGGTTTCAGTCCAAGTCAGAGCTTTGGATGTATGCTGCCTGTGGTGTTTCTCAATTAAACGATTAATTTTGGAAACTTGAGAACTAAATATATGCCTCTTCCCCTCAAATTTTGGAAAAAAAGCCCCACAAAAAACCCCCAACAAATTACAGCTAGCGTGTGTGCATTTGATAACCGGTTGTACTGTACTTTCTTTGGCCCATGGAGTCTTGTGTTCTTTGTTTCACAGTAGCTCGTACAGTGAAGGTAGTTTGCTAACACAAACCCGTTGTTGCTGTATTTCTAAGTGAGGTGAAAAATGCTTGCTCAAGGACTATACCTACACTTAATATATATAATATAGTTCTGGATTTGGTAATCTGTTTCATATTATAAATTCCTGTGACATGCTTTATGGTAGATTGGTGTTGCACCGATTTGTACAAATGATCAGTTGATGCCACCTGTTCCTGATGATCATTTGAGGCTCAGTGACATTACGCTAATGCTGACTAACGAATCTGAAGAAATGGAAATTAATCTGTTTAGAGGAGGAGAAAAAAGAACAATCCAGTCAAGTCTGCTACATTTAAAAGAACTAAACCACACTCGAGATACAGGATACTTTCCCTCTTTCTTTGCAATGTTTTCTGTTTGCTTAATTTCATAATTTTTACTCTTTGTCCTTTAGAGTGTAGGCAAATGTGACTAGTTTGTGTCTTTTCCTACTTTTCTCTGTATTCATCTTTCTGTGATGAAATGGAGATTTAAGCTTAGGAAAGGGGCTGCCAAGAATGGTGATGGTTTTATTTGGCTTGGGATATTAGCTTTGTGGTACCCAAGGTGAAGGTGAGAAAACATCCTGGAAACCTGGATACTTCAAAGGTCTCTTGCTGGTATTAGTCAAGTGTGGAATAAATGTGCTGAGGTTTTCTTTCCATTGTCTAGCAAATGGAGTTGATTCTGGTGACAGAGTGGTCCATCTGCATATGAAGGCATCTGTCCTGCTCTAATGTGGCATCTTTGTAGCAAAAGTGTGAATTCTTCTGATGGCTGGCCAGGAAGTTAATCCAACCAGAATGATGAGAGGGGAGCACAGAAGAACGTTTCTAACACCACCTTTGTTTTTCTTAAAACATAGTTTAAAATGACAATGGAGAAGTGCTTTAAAGAGTGGCATTTTTCTACCTTGCTGTTGACTTAGTTATGTGTCAGTAAGCAAGGAATTATCACAATTCTGACTGGGAAGCTGCTGCTGTTTCTTCTGAGGTATGTATTAGCTCTGCAGTTCTGTCTGGCAAAAGGAGGTATTGGGTTAATGCATTAATGGAGTTACTGGTTTCTGTCTTCAGAATGTGCATTACTCTTGGTAGTGTCTTAAGCTTATAAGATTTGCTGTTTCCATTTGAGCTTGTGTACTCGTAGTTTAAAAAAAGATAATTTGCTAAGAAAACCATAGTAGGACAAAAGTGTGACATTTTCAAAGTTTTACTTCAGAATATGCTTACATTCATGTTCTTTCTACTACGTTCAAGAGCACTAATTTACGGTACATAATATGCTTTCCCAAGGATGGGCCCTGCTTTTCATGGGCCTAGTGAAGTTTGAAGCCAAAAGTCAACATATCGTGTACCTGAATTTTATGAACTCATACTGTGTGGTAAATATTTTTTCGAGTATTTGTTTTAAATGCGCCCTTCTGGGTGTTTTGTTCTATTCATGCTTGTTTCTAAGTGCATCACAAAGATATTAATGACATGAAATGTGTCATTAAGTTCCTAACTCATTACACCTGACAGGTTTAGTGATACTTTGAAGTTCACCTTGGTGAAGAAAAAGATTTTGTCCAGATCTTGTATTGTGAAATCAGTTTACTTGAAAGAAGTAATTTTTCTTGGGAAGTGTTAGAGGAAGATCAAAAACGAAACCAGGATAAGGTCTTTTGCTTTTAGATCACCACAAGTCCAGAAATACTGATGTTGCGTACTAAGACAGACTCTAATGGATCATCTCTTCTCAAATTAGGGAGTTCATTTCAAGTGAGGCAGCACACCTGCTGATTTTAAACTAGGTGTTATTTTATTTGCAGTCAAATGGAAGTGGGATAGCACTATAAAAAATAGTTGGAAACTTGGTTTGTTCCACCTTAGCCCATTGCTCTGAGCAGGGCAATGATCTATAGATACCCATAACTACAGCTTTTTCTGTCTGGGCCATGGCTGCCATACCAGGCTTCAGGATAAGAAGAGAAGGGTGGTTTTCTGATGCTAGTGGAGTTTTCTGCTGTTATAGACTTGACAGTGGTGATGCTGTCAAATATTTCAGTATTTGAAAAAACAAATATATTTATCAGCATGGTGTCACACTAATAAAAATAAAGCCCAGTTTGGGCTGTGGACAGTAGAGACTTCAGAAGTGTTAACGCTGTTCAGAGAAGGTTTCTGTGTAGGACTGGTTAGGAAGTCACTGGCTTAGGTCATCCCTAGCACTCGTTCACACCTGTGTGATTGCTTCTGCCTGTGAGCAGCATTGCAATGTTAGATCTCTGGAAAATACACCTTAAGATAGACGACAGAATTTAGAGCTTTAGATTTGAATCTCATGTTGAAGAACACTCACCATAAAAGAAAGCTTGTCAGCTTTTCACCGCTTTAAGAATTGGCACTCTGTGCTCATGCAGACTTAATAGTGTAAGTCACACCCTTCTGAACGTTGTTATTAAAGCTACGGATTTGGGTGTTTTCCATGATTCTTACTGTCAGTAGAACAGTGAAACTGTTGTGTTAATCTTAGTGTAGTGCTAAAGAAATATAATAGTGATAATTTCAAGTGTTTTGATGGAAATTAAGTGGTGTTCTGGTTATTTATTTTGAAGCCACCAAACTGGACATCTTGGTGACTGTGGTGTGCGGTTTCTGGTCTTTTGCAAGTGAGGAATTTGCAGCATTTCAGCGTGCTTCTGTGTCTGCCACTGTTGATGATGGTAGTGTCATTTGCATAGACCATACAAAGGTGCTTTTAGTCAACACCCTGTCACTAAGTTTGGTTTGTTTTTTTTTTTTTTCCCCTGGCTTAGTTGGATTTTGAAAAGTAATTTGGTTTAGAATATACCTGAAAAGATTAATGCTTATTAAGTTATTTACTTATTTTAAAGCAACTTGAGAATCTGCAGAGGGTATAAAAGGCTTGCAGTTTATGAATTCCCATACACATTTACCATAGCTCTAAAAGCTTTTTCCCATTTTTTTGTAAGCTAATTTGAACTTCGTGACTATTCTGTTGTTGCTATATAAAATGTCGTGTAGCCATGTCTGCTAACCCATTGCTGTGGAAAGCATCACAGCTGTTTACATTATAATGCCAGCTTCATCTTAACTTGTTTTCTGTTTTCTTTCAAATTGTTTGCATAAACCTGATCACTGCTAGTTTTAAAGGCATTTTTTCAATACAGTGGTGATTGTCTTCTGAAAAAGTTGCTTAACTTATTGAATGGAATGGTAATCTTAGAGGTGTGCGATAACAGAGTGCATCGGCCGTTTATGTGTCTTATCCCTTTGGTACTATGAAAACTGCTCATTACAGATGACTGACTACATGCTGCAGTGTTGCAGGCCTAGTTGATTATTTGTAGAGTTGTCAGTACGATTCCACACTTAAAAACCAGTTTACTTCATTTTACATGAATAATGATGGACAAATTGAAGAATGGTTGATGTTTCACATGGAACGGGAGAATCTTGTCTTTTGTACATTGCACTGTAAGTAAGGAAAAAAGCTACTGTCATGTAACTTGTTCAAAAAAAAAAGAAATGTCATATTTTCACATTCTTAATTTATTTCTGTGCCAAAAGTTTTGGCTAGTATGCTTCAGTAATGAAACTTTTAACTTTTATATTTCAGCAAAATTCCAGCCTTTCTGAATGTGGTGGATATTGCTGGCCTTGTGAAAGGAGCCCACACTGGCCAAGGCTTAGGAAATTCCTTCTTGTCTCATATTAACGCCTGTGACGGGATCTTTCATCTGATGCGTATGTAAACTTATTTATATGTTCTCTCTATAGCTTAGGAACAGTATTGTTGTACTCTAATTAAGATCTGTGGAACAAATATCCATTACAACTTTAGCTTTTACCATTCAATTCAAAGTCATCAGGTCTTGGGTTTTTCCAACCAAGAAAATCCCATTCTCTGCTGTATAACAGGTATGTTGTTGTTCTTTGGCATTGTACTGAAGCCTTAGAAAGGAGCTGGGTTTTTTGAAGTCCGCAGTTATGGTTTGTTGTTTTCTTTTGCTAGCAGCACATGGCAGTTGATTTGTTCAGTTTTATAAAGGAGGAGGCATGGAATGTGATAATAAAAGGCTGAAGTGGAAGTAGAAAATGAAAATATGGAGTTAGTAGCAGACTCTGGGATTTGGTTTCTCACAGGGCAAGCCTCATTTCTTTCATTTTCAAGATTTCTGTATGACTTACTTGGAGCCCTGAACACACCCCCTGCCTCCCACCTCTGTGAATTCTGAACATTCCTTAGTTAGAACCCTTGTTCCCATGAGCTTGTTTTTTTGAAGCATGTTTATACAGAGCTGTGAACTGATGTGCCTCTACAGCCTGCATACTTGGGGAATAGGTAAGTCTGCTGCCTCGGTTAAATACAATTTATTATGCATCAAAAATACCTACGTACTGATTTGGTGCCGAGTGCTGGTACTGTGTTTTCAATCACGTGAGACAAAGTTTGTGGGGAAAAGTATTATTATGTTTTCAGACTTACACTGTTGAAAAACAGGATATACTTTTGGGAACATTGGCCTTTTTTGAGGTCTTCTAGTACCTAGGAGCCATCTATAATCGTTTGTGCGTGTGGAGCATTACTTCTCCTTTGAGAACCTGACCTTATTTATATTTTATGTGTAGTACTGCTATCTTCTGTTAGAGTCATTTGGCACATACTTTCAGTAGAATAGAATACTACGGGCTATTGGTTGTAGCTAAGCAGTTAACAGTATTTAGAACTAAGACATTTTGAAAAGTTGAGGCCAGATCCTTATTGGGTAGAGTGAAGTAAGTCTTTTGAACGTGTGCATTGTTTTAGGAACTAGTTGGATATGTGAAGGCTGTACTAATACATTGATATATTTGAAATATTTGTAACTACCCAAGAACAATGTAGCAATCTACAGTATCCCTACAAAAAAGGGGAGGATAAGTTTTCTGGGATTGTAAATACTGGTTTACTTAGTGTCAGTTGAGAATAGGTGATAAACTCTTTATACTTGCTCTGTTTTGATACTTGTATCGTAAATGCATGTTAAGAAACAGATTGATATAACAGCTGATGGAGGGGATGCTTTTTCATCTATATATTGAATAATCCTAAGAATTGGTAGCTATTATAAGAGTTAACACCATTTGTATTTTTCTTTGGGAACTGAAAGAGGAAAGAGACTATTGCTCTGGGTTTTTAAACCTTTTGGATGCTTACTTGGTATTGACATCTAATCTAGTCTTGCATTTACTTGTTACATGTTTCGGTTTCTTTCAAGGATCAGAATCCTTGTAATGGTTGTGAAATGATTGTTGCTGTTTTTCTTCTTTGGGAGCAAAAAAGAGAATGGAATAACTTTTTGAATGCCAGTTTTTCCTTTTTCTTTTTAAAATCTTAACCCTGCCTCTTATGCTGCTCTTGCTAGATGTTTTAGCTAGAATGCAAGCTAGTGATGAACTGAAGTAGAAAGTCTGTGTGGTGGTTGCCCAATAAACAGAAAGGTCTTTCAAATATTACTTAGGGATAATAATAAAAAAAAGTAATGCAAAATTTTGTGCTTGAGAGATGTAAAACTACTTCCCCACCCCCCCCCCCTCCCCCAAAGTGCATATTAGTTCAACTTTCCTTTCTCCACAGTACTATAAAAATGAAGATATGGCACTAAAAGCTATTAATAGCCCTTTAGGAAATTTGAAAAAAAAAAAATCTATTGGTTACATAGCACAAACTCTAAAAAACCTGTAACTCACTGAAGTTTTCAATATATCATGCCAATTTGTATTATAAAAATATATAAACCTTTTTTATATGCTTTTAAAACCCACTTACCTGTCAAAATTATTTCCAATCTAAAAATCCCTTTCTATTAGTCTGTGGCATAATTGGAGTTTGCACGGTTTCTATCAGATTATAGAAACTACCTAAACTGCATTTGTAAATCCTGCAACTGTCCAGATGCTGAGAGGATGAAGTGTCTTTGTTGCCCTTTTACCAGGTTTTGGTTCAAGTTCTTAACAGACTGTGTGTCTTCAGGAACCAGTGCCCTGAGACTGGCTGTCAGGTTTCAGCCTGGTGGGTGGGCACTGAGTCTCTGCAGTTGTGTAGAAGCTGACTTAAAAGGAACTCAGACAGGCTGCTCCTATTAAAAGGGGAATAGGCAGTGGACTCGAAGGTGAGGCTTTGTGTGCCAGCAAGTTGGAAAGGAGGTGTTGCTGAAGATGGAAGAGAAGATGGGAATGATAAAGTGTTCTTAAGAAGAGATGCATTAAGAAGTGATCTTGGGACCAAGCTTTTTCAAAGCATGAAAAACTTAGCATTTTTTTTCACTAAGGTTTTGAGTTGACCTGGAACTAATTTTCACTTTTGGGCGCTGAAACTATTGCTTGCTGTCTTTATGCTGTTGTATGCACTGCTGCTGCCCATGTTAATGGCTAGCATGTGAAGCAGAGCCCTATGGAGAACTGGTCTTCTCTTATTTCTGAATGCCAGGCAGAAAGTTGGAAGCAGGTGATGGTGGGGTTTGTGCTGTAGGTCTGCATGCTTAGGTATATTGACAAAAGGCTTGTTAGGCTTTGACTTAGCTTGGCTCAGTAGGAATTGTTGCAAAAAGCAGTATGAGAATTAACTCACTCAAGTTGTATTAATTAAGGCTGTGATAGGCAAGGAAGTAGCTAGCTAGGGCTGAAGAGCTTTTGTTGAGTATGATGAGATAAACTTTGGGAATCTCACTGAAGGTATTTTATAGTCCTAGGCTAAAGGTTTTGATCCTGTTTTCTTTATTCATTAGGAATGTATTGAACTGTGTTTTCTTTAGGACGAAAGGTTTGTTTCTGGTTTTGTGTGTGGTTTTGTTTTGTTTTTTGTTTTTTGTTTTTTTTTCAACTGCTGTAACAGAATTCACTGTTGTTAAGTCCTTGTGTTATGAGATAGTTTTTGAAGAAGATTACTGCTTATCAGTTTATCTACCACACGGCACATAGGTGAGCTGCAGCTGTAGTACTCTCAAAGTAATTATAATTACATTTCTGTTGAAACTGGAAGTTTTGTGTGATGTTTACCTAGACTGTTTCTTGCATGGCATAAAGCTGAGGAGAAATGAGATTTATTTCTGACTAATTCTTTGCTTCTCTTACTTCATTTAAAAAAAGGACAGTATCCCCACCTTAAAATGGCTTATAGATTTTCAGCCTTCAAATTTCCATATCCTAGATACACTGTTACTTTCCCTGGGAGACACATTGTTCATTAAAGCAATGAAAACATTGTTTCAATGACTAAAGTATATTTCACTATATCTAAGGAAACAGCAGCATGTGTAAGAACAGCATGTGGTAGGGTAATAGGAAAAGTAAAAGGAGAGATAAGTTTGTGTTGAGCACCACTGTATTTTTGTACATGATTAGTAACGGTACGATGTAGATTCTCTTAGGTCGGCAAACAAGGTGGATAAGTTTTCCTGTGCAGAATAGAGCAATACATTCTTGGGTTTTGATACTTCCTATAGATTTTTTTTTTTCTATTAAAGTGCACAAACTGAAAATTAATTATTGATATTTAAAATAAACCATTTGATCTTGGGTACACTTAAAAATATTTTGGAGGTTATGCCAGTTTTTTTAAGGGATAAGGCTATGTTTTATTTTTGGCCAAATGTGATTATGAAAACCTCAAACAGATATACTTGCTTACTTATTGGCTGAGTGAATGGGAAATTTAATTTTAAAACTGTTTTCTGTCCTGGGTAGTGGCATCTACAGCATTAGTACCATAGTAACTTGACGCATACTTTAAAGTAGTTACAGCTTTGTTCATCTTCTGAGCTTCACTGTTTAGTTTGAAACATTTCTGATAGTTCTATTTGCCATGTTTCAGGTGTATTACGGTTTTAACTGAGGCAGCAATGTTTTCCTGAAGAAAGAAGGCAGAAGGCAGGCTGTTTGAAGATCATAATAGTGTTTCTTCCCAAGTTGCATGGCTTTAACCACCTTTCAACTTTTATGGCAGATCGGTCACAAGTACTTGTAGAAAATTAGTTTCTTTGTATGGTGGACTAAAAATGGCAGCCTTGTTACAAGTGTAAATTTACAAATTACTCTTAAATAATGCTTTGATGAAGAAAATGGTAGTATTTAGTCCCTGCTACTGCTCTGTCTAGCTTTTGAATGTGCTGGATGTTAAAACAGCCAGAGCTCTTCATGTTTTTGAGTTTCTCTTCCCACAGATATCCTGCAGTCCCAGTTTTGTAGAAAATATCTTCCACATTTTTCTCTTATTTTTAGTTTCTTTGATGAAATCCAGTCTTTCTCTTCAAAGTTACAGAAATTGGAAGGAAATTTGTCTGTAAAAGTACTTTGCTATCAAATGTTTCTTTTTAGTAAATAAAAAAAACCTTAGGGTTTGCTGCGTGATGTTTGAAGTAGGGCAGGCAACACTGGATTTTGTGGAGGAATTTGAGAGCTCACCTGCAATGCCATTGCCTGGTCTTCCAGTCCTGCAGAGGAATGTGTGAGCTGCTTTCAGTGACAGGGTGCTGGGGGAATGCAGGGAGGTGGGTAGTGGGGAGCTCTTGCTTTGCTCCTCTGCCTGGAAGTGCTCTGACTCCACAGCAGAGGAGCTGTAGCTGCATTTTAGGGGCAGGATGAGTTTGGTAACTGATAATCTGTGAAATGTTATTCTTTGTGACAAGAGTGGCAGAATCATGAAGCTAGGTAAACATCCTCTGCAGGCTTACAGAAGTGACTGGTGTGACCAATGTGAATTGGTTCATATAAAGCTTTAATTGCTTTTACTTCAGTTTTGTGTCTGTTAGAACTGGAAATATCCTGGTTCTGCCTCCTTCAGGGTTTTAGGTAAACTTCTAAACCAATTTGCCATCATTTAAAACTTGGATAGATATGAATCATGTAAGCTGAGTGTAGTTTATTCTTGTTTGAGATAAACACTAATCAAAACTGAGTTTGACAATTTTCATACTGATTTTTGCTCAGCATTTAAAATCAAGTTGACTTGGCTTTTTTTTTTTTTTTAATCATCGTGAAAAGTTATTTGGAACTTACAGTAATACTGCCAGTGTTTTGATTTACCTGTGAAAATAAGTGGTGATAACAAAGTTACTTAACTGAATAAGATGCATCCTCTGTTCTGACTTCATTTTTTGACTTTCTATAAAAATGTGTGTATTTTCTGTATAAAGATGCTGATCATTCTGTAGCTTTTATATACTTGAGGCACTATGCATTTCTTTCCCATGTTTTCTAAAAAGAAATCATACCTGCTGATTGCTGCTCCTAGAAGCTGACTGCTACAGAGAAAAGGCATATGATGGTATCGCTTAGCCACACTTCACTGCACTAGCATTTCAGTGAACAAAGTATGAGTCGCATCTCATCCCTTCAGCATGTGTGTTTTGTGCATTTGGAATCACAGTGGCTCTGTTCATGCAGCCGTAGCTTGGCTGTGTCACTTCAAATATCTGAGGCTGTTTTTTCATCTTTATAATGTGTCAGAATTCACCTTGAAATGATGTAAACGTATCTGTCTTACAAAGTTTTGTCGTCTTCAACATATTTTGGTTCGATTTTTTGAAGGTGCTTTGGTTTTGTTTAATATTAGTAAATGTAATTGCCACAAGTTAAGAAAGAAGAAAGTTGGGGTTCCTCACTTAAAAATACAAACCTTTCACTGCTAAGCTACCAGCGTTTAAAAGTAGTTTGCACATATTAAATTTGTTGGTGTTACACAATCAAGATGTACTTCTGAATGCTATTGAGTAGATAATAGTTCTTATTGAGATTTTCTCTTCCTTCTTATTTGTTGTTAGAATAACTAAATTAATGTTTAATAAAATATTTGGAGTAGCTCACAGCACAGCTAAACTTTCAGTTAGCTTTCAGGGACTTCTCCGTATTAAAACCAAAAATGGTGAAAGCTTGCCAATTAAAGTGACAGTTGCAGCCATGTGAAACATTTTACTGTATTAACGAATACTTGGGGTTTTTTTTGTTTATTTTTTTGTTTGTTGGTGTTGTTTTTTGGGTTTTTTTTTTTTTTTTTTTTGTAACATATTGTAGTATTTTGATTCTGGGTAAGGCTTTGCATAGGAGATTATTTTTTTATTATGAAGTTGTGAAAATGTCATTCCTCTACCTCTTTGAGCCAAATCATCACCAAAACTGAAATAATTTTTATTAGCAAGACTAGTTTTGCATCGTATGTTGCAATTTCAGAATATCAGATAAAAAAAAACCAAAACAACCAAACCCCAGGGCTAATTTGTCTTAGGCCGTGTGTTACCTGTCTTAGAATTTTACCTCTCAGCATTCAGATACTAAGGTCAACACCTTGAAAGGGAGGGGTGGCTCATAAGGATATTCCTGGAGATGCATCCAGATTTACTTATCATATATTTGCCTTGTATAAAAGGAAAATGTTGTTGTTGCAGGAGAGGAGGATTTTTCAGAGGTTGCTTAGCTTTGTTTTACTTCAGACCTTTTGTTTGTGTAGATGATACAAGCAGGAGCAGTAGAGTGCTAGATTTCTCCTCTTCTCCTTACAGTGGTTTTATACCTGGAAGCAGAAACAGAATTGATCATGGAAGAACAATTTTCAAAAAGTACTGCTTCGACGAAAGATTTGTTGCAGGAAAACACATGCAGTCATCATGTACTAGATTTAAGCCATCTTGAAGAGCTGGTGCTGTTGGATTTTTATCTCTGGATCCAAGGATGGAAGCACAGGAGTCTTTTTGCTGAGAAAAAGTGTTGGTAGAGAGAAGAAATGTTCACACAGACATCTGCTCAAATAAGTTTCTTGAGAAATAACCATGTAGGTTTGGAGTTAGTGTTTGTGCAGCATCCAACGGTGGAGGCAGTGGATGTAAGTGAAATTGGGAGTAGATTAGGGGTGAGACCAGGCATCCCATCGTGTGGTACAATGACTGTTGTCTTTCTCATGTGCCTTCTCTTCAATACAGTGATATGGGAAGAGGCCCTAGGAGGAAGGCTGATGCTGCAAAGCAGTTGTCTGTTGATGTAGTCTACTACAGCAGTAGAAGCATCTGAAGAGCAGAAAAGAACCTCGTTTGTATTTTGGATAGTAGTATATTATTGACCAAAATGTTGACAGTGCAATTAAAGGACCAGGATGGGATTCTTGTGAATCTTCTGACGTGCAGCTTCAATTAATGCTACCACTAAACCTGCAAGAGGGAGACATTTTGTACTCCCATGTCCTGTTCAATAGATCAGTGCCAGTGCAGGATCAACTAGTTTAATTTGGCCAGCTGTGGAAAATTTTTAAGTAATCAGATTTTTCACTTAGGCAAGTAAGATTAATACAGGAAGGACGATAACCTCCTAAGCTAAACTATTGCAGCAGAATTTTGCAAGACCTGTTGTTCTTTCTTGAAAATAATATTAGCATCTCTGAGATCTAGAAAGTCCCATTGTAAAATTACCTTCATCTTGTGTTCTGTTGCTGGTGTTTCTTTCCTTTGGTGTGCATATATGAAGAAAACTTCTGGGTTTGTACCTCAGAACTGTTTGCAGTATGCTGTTTGCAGCTTGGTCTCCCACAGAGGAGTGAATTTGTTTTCCTGGGCACGTGGGTGCAGACTGTGGAAAAGGTGCTGGAAAATTGTCAGCACTCTAGTGAGTTAGCCTTTGTCTTTATTGAACAGTAAATTACATCGCCAGACTGAGTGAAAGTGATAACTGAGCTTTAATCCATATTCCTCTAAGGCCAGGTAACTACAGTTTAAAGCACAGATAAATTTACGTAAGGGTTCAAATAGGCATTATTCTTAAATTTGTCACAAGTAATTGTGAGAGCTGAATAAGTCTCCCCAAATACATGGGTATGAGGACCAAAAATGTATACGTTGCAGAGTGGTATTGTTTTAATCCCTGGTAATTACATAAATGTGTCTTAAGGATATTCTTTACTTCTTCAGAAAGAGTAAGATGAGAGCTCTGAATGTTCAAATGTTTTTGTTACTAAACAAAAACTCCACAAAGTTTATTTTCCACTCTCTTGGTGTCATAAGTTGACTTTTGATTGTACAGACCTAGGAGGTTTCTTTTCAGTCTGTAATTTTAGTTAGCTGCTTTTTCTCATTGAGTAGGAAAATTATTGCATTCTTCTCTAGCCTTTATTGTAGTTTGGTAATGCTGGAATTGCAAGTCTCATGCTAATTGAAGTTACAATGGATTTTGGAGCCACTTTGTCATTCATCTTTAGCCTAATATCCCGTGCCTCTCTATGTCCAATTTCGTTTTCTTATCAGAACAGATGAAAACACAGAAATTTCTTGTCTGAAGGCCACCACCCTTGCTAGAGTAGCAACATCTAATGCCATTCTATTTATAGATGGAACTTGTTAAGTTTCCTCAGCAGGGACTTAAAGCTATGACCTCGTAGGCCAGAAGCAGGAGAGCTACCTACTGAGCTACAAGGGCAATCTCTCAATTCTAAAGAATACATAGAAAATTTCTAATATACTGTACTGTGAGTCATAAAGTACTTGACCAGTAACTGCCCCCCCTCCCCTGAGAATAAAGACCAGGCAGGTTATCGTTACTGAGTCATTGCTATTATTTGACCTACAATTACTTTTATTACAATTCTGCGTGTCTTATGGCAGTGTATAATTGCTATTTAGGCAGTACAGATGAGACTTAAGTTTTTCTTTGTAATACTTAAAAAAAGTTATCAATATGTGATGGTGTTAGAGGGTGTTCAGGTGACTGTTGTTGAAACATGTTTACCTGTTTGAATGGGTGTCTGCTGTAAGTTATTTCTTCTTTGCTGTGCTATGGACTTTCTTGAAAGATTGAAGGGAAAAATTCTGCAGGTTTTTTGTGTTTTTTTCTTTTCCTTTTGGTTGTAGTATGAAATGTGAAAGCCTGTTTTCCCATGGTTAGAGGAGATACCTCTGAAAAGGTAAAATCAACAATTCTTTGCAAGAATTTGGGAGCAGAAAAAGTGGCTGTTTGTCAGCATCACTTTAATAAGTGATTGCATCAGAAAGGTGAGTAGTCTCTAGACTGAGAGTATTATAGCTTTCCTTTTAGTAAGCAGCTTTCTGAGAAGTGCATTTCTCAAAACAGACTTTTTTTTGTTGTTGTTTTTGTGTTGTTTGTTGGTTTTGTTGGGGTTTTTTTTGTTTTTTTTTTATTGTAGAGTTTTAATGAAAACTTTGAAATAGGTTCTCAGAAGCACTTCTTTCCTAATTTGGTAGATGGCCATGTAGTAGATGGCCTAATTTAATAGATGGCCATGCTCCCTAACACAGCTGAGGGCATAGACCTGTGTGGGTTTGGAAACACTTCACCACTGTTCCTTATTGCTCCAGAGTTGAGTTTGGCGAGTATGTGAGTGTGTCAATATCAAATGAGCTGATTTAATTATTACTGAGGCTGAGTGAAATTAAGTGACTTCCTATTGGAATAAACAAGGAGCACTTGCACAAGTGATTGTGGTGCATCATCTGTGGGAGTGGTGGTCTCCAGGTAAGGGGAACCAATGCTTCAGCTCCCACTTGAGGTACAAGTAGTATATCTTTTAGTGCCTTGAGGCAACAGACCAAGTTACTCTGAAGATTTTTCTCATTCTCTATTTAAATAGGAACTAAAGTATATGAATTGTAAGTAAAAAAATCTGGAATTACAGTCATCTATTTGAAGAAGGAATAAAATATGTTTGAAATCTTTGTGAAGATGACCAGTGGTGAGCACTGTGAGTGCTCTTTTGGGCTGGCTTATTTTATATTATTAAAAAGAACTTTGCCATGTCGTGGGCTTGTGTTCAATTAATATTCCTAAAACAAATATGCACATGTCATTGGACATATGTTCATTGTATTTACATTTATATTGAGCTTTATGCTTGCAAGTTATTTTGAATACACTTCATGCTCTGCTGGGTCTTCTGACCCTCAAAATGTATGAATTAAATTCTCCCTAATTGTCTGGATTTAATGTATTGGTATTTCCGTGATGTACATATGTGATACTGCTGTCTACTGAACAGAGGAGAAAATACTGAAAATAAAGAGCAGAAGGAAGCTGGCTCTGGGTTTCTTATTCTGATTATAAATTACTTAATCCTAGACAAACTAAGGAAGGCTCCCAGCTTAGTTAAGATATGTAATTGTAATACTTAATTAAAATATAATTCATTTTTTTGTGTGTGTCAAGCAAATCTGTCTGAGATCCTTGGGGTGTCAGTTGAGAGTGCTTGCTTTTTCTTTGCCTGTAGTCCCACAAGTGCTCAGAAGTCACTGGTGGCAGTTACTGCACATTAGAAAGCCAAAGAGTGTATCTGCCTGTACCAAAGAAACTGCTTTAGGAGTCACACCCAAGCAAAAGCTTTGTTCAGTAATCTAATTCAGATGCAACCTTTTTCAGTCTATGCGACTATTTAATAAACTGACAGAAAAACCTTTCATTCTGTTTTCTTTCAGAATTACTATTTATTGGAGCAGTCCTGGTTTCCACAATGATCAAAATGCCATTTCTAGAAAAATAGGTGTCTGCCCCTTCCCAAGTCGTACTTTGTGCCTAGCTTGTGCACTGGATAGATAAGTATGTCTTTTGGTAGCTGGAGCAGCTCTGTACTCCAACACCTTTTCTCACTTACATACTTCCCCTTTCTCCTGGGCTGTTGGAACTGATCATAGAACCATGTAGTAAAAGGACTTTTGGTTTTTAAAAATAACCATATTCTTCTTGCTGGGTTATTTTAAAAATAGGTCATTTCTCTAATCAGATTTAACATGTAATCTGGCAGACAGTTGTGCTGTTCTATCTAAGAGAGCGTTAAGCTGATATGGTAAGTTGGAAAATGTTTGTAAAAAGGCAGCCGTAGGAAATGTGTGATGCAAAGTGCAACTTGTTTTTATTTGCCTTTTTTTTTTTCCCTTCCAAGTCTGCAAGGCTTAGAGATGTTTTCTTTCAAACTTTGCATGTTGTCCACTGGCATCTAAGGAAAACTGACTTCTTGATGACTGTTATGTATGCTGGAGATGTTAGTGAGATGCAGGGTTTGGTTGCAGATGTGCCTTTATGCTGCTATTGTAATGATAAAGTATTGATGTGGAAATCTGCTGAGTTCTGGTGAGCCTTCAACAAAGGTAGTTGGTATTTTTCCAGTATGCTTTACGAAACTTCCATCCTGATGAATCCCAGCTTCACAATGGCTAAAGATGAAAGTTTTACTTTTCTACTTGGGTTTACAGGTGGTCACTTATTAATCAGTTATCAATGCATCTCAGCAGAAATTCTGGTAGTGTGCGGGTTTGTGGTTTTGTTTCTGTTTGGAAGTTGTCACTCTTGCATTTGCTTCTCTCAGGTTTCTCCAGCTATTTTTTAGTGTATTTCAGATGTGTTTTTATCCTGAAATGTTATGTGGAAGAACAAAATTAGCTTTGGGCTGGATTTAAGTGCGGGAAGTTTGTCAGCAGTGGTTGCCAGAGCTGCTTTGAAAGCTGATTTTTAGTATTGATACCAAGGGGTCTCTAACCTCAGATGACATCCTGAAGCCTCAGTGTCTGGTGGCAATTGACAAAATGCATTAGTTATAAATCCAGTGATTTGTTCTTGTGGAATACCTCAGAAATGCTATTTTCAGTTCTTATTTTGAGTTTTGCAGTTAAAGGGGGACTTCATCTGTTGTTGGATACAACAGCAACAGGATTCTTCAGAGCCTCAGTGTTTAACCTTAGATATAGAATTAATTTTCTGAATATTCAAGGATAATTTCTTATATCCAAGGTTAATTTATTTTCTGTTAAAATTAGTTCAAAAGGCTCTCTTTATAAAATCAAACAGCACCCTTTCTTCGTTCTCCCTACCTTCTTCCTTCTCCACTCCCCTCCCCCCTTCATACAGGTTTTTCTCCCAATGATTATGGCAGATAAGCTTCTCTACATCAAACTCACTTTACTAGTTAAACTTCTGAAATATGTTTGGGCATAGGTTTGCATTTCAGTACTTGCTGAGATAGCTGTTACTGAGATAACAGTTCCTTGAGGCTTATTGAATATTTTTATGCACCAAGCTTTGGTAATTTGATGTGAAAATTGATGTCTCAAAACTAAATAGTAGTAGGAATGGGAAGTCAAGTGTGTGAAAGAGTTGCAAAAGGGGGGAAATGTATAGCTATGAGAATGGAGGCTACCAGAGAGGGATTGCTTGCTTTCAGAGAAAATATGGAAAGAAGCAGAGGGAATCTGAAAGATAGGCAGTCTAAGACTCTGTGCTGAGCTGCTCTGCACTGCTCTGAAGTGTCATACAGCAGAAAGATTAATCCAGTGAACATCACCATAGAAATTGTGTGTGTGTATATATATATGTACTGTACAAGATAAAAATATTGATGTGTCATAGTTTTTAATTGTTAGGGATGGTATGGTAAAATTGCCATGCAGAGGAAATAATCTGATGTCTTGATATGTGAATTTAATCTATCTAAAACAGCAAACACTAAAATGTTTTAATCATAAGCAGATGGTTATTTCATAGTTTAATTACTAGGTAGAATATGAAGATTGTTTTTATATGCTTATTGCATTTTTGCCTTCTCATCTTCCAATATTTTTAATGTAACTAAATCAGTCAATACCACTCTAAGTTCCTTTTTTTTTTGTTTAATATTAATGTGAATTATTTGTGTATTTATGGTGTCTTTTATTTTACCTGGAAGTCTTTTGCACTTACATGCAAGTGTGAAGTATTATCCTGCGTTCTGAGTACTGTGGATGTTTTAATTATTTTTTTAAGTAACTGTTTATGTGCTTAAAGAAAACAAAACTGTTCATTGGACTGTGCAACATTTAGAAGAAAAACAATGTGTTTCTGTAAAGCTGCTCTTGGCCCAAAACTGCATCAAACAACAACTGAAACACATCACTCTTTCAATTGGTTTAAAGACCTGAAAGTAAAAATTTCCTTCCAGCTGTGCTACAATATTCAGCTATTGTTTGAGATGGATATAGAAAAGGTAGTCAACAAGAAAATACAGAATTTCTTGTCTTAAAATTGATTTAATTTATGTATCACAAGGTACTGTTTAAATATTGAGTACTTTGTGCAATTACAAAACGTTGTGAGTGGAGGCAGAGCTCAAGTCAATGGGATGCAGAACCTTACCTCAGTTTCTGCTTTTAGCAAAATAATGGGTAAGTTTCGCTGAGCCATAGTTCATCTTTGTAGTTAGTATGTTGAGCTTTTATTTGTAGAGATTGAGTAGTCATTATGATAAAACATATTATAAAAATTTTGATAATGAAGAGTTAAAAAGCTCTCAGTGTTTTCTTTTTATGAGCCACCTGTTGCCTTAGATGCGTAAGTATATAAATTCGAACAAAGTGCTCATCACTTGTCAGCCATCAGTGGCAGCATAAAAATTACTTGTGGTGCTTGCTTTGCAAGAAGTTCTTTTGTGTTTGTGACATCAGCTTTGTTTTATACAATTAAAGTATTACACGCTAGAATAATCTAAATTGCAACCACTAAATGGTGATGTAGTTCTTTTTTCATAGAGCTGAATTTGTTTACTGGTTGTATACAGCTATTGACTACTGTTTAACATGACATGTCCTTTTGCCTTGAACAGTCTTTGGAAAAGGTGTTTTTTTGTGTCCTGTTCTTGTCTCCCACCTCCTCCATTCCTCCTCCCTTCTCCATTGTGGAAGGCTTTTCTTGTACTTTTTTAACAAATAGATATAAATACATCTTAGGTTCCAGGGGTTTTTTTCTTTTTTTTTTTTTTTTTTCCAACTAGCGAATTATTGGCACATGATGATATTGCAACAGAGGAAAAAGCATTGCAGTAAAGTGATCTGGACTGCCAGAGATGTTTTGTGCCATATGAACACATTTTGGCATGAACGGAACAGTTTTAGTTTGCATGGTTTAGAATAAAACCCAAAAGTAAACCTGGGTTTTGATAACACACACACAGGGTTTTCTGATTCTGACCTTACTGTACTAATGACTGCACACATACCTGCTGAATGGCTTTCTCTGTTGGAAATACCTCATATGTGGTGTTCTGTTCCTCTGTTATTGCTGTATTTTTCTTTTATTTACGTATCTTTCCCCTTCAAAAAGAACGGGAAGAATTTGCATGTGACAGGGTTATGGTTTCTTACTATTTTGTGATAAAACAGATATTTAGTACTATAGAAATTTGTAGAAAATACTGCCGTGTTCTCCTCAAATTCTGTAGTCTTGAGTAAATGATGATTTTTGTGGAAAGTTCAATAAAGCAGGTAAAAGGGTAGGTTTTTTTGTATGTTGGTTGTGTTAAATATGAAATAGACCTGTCTTGTTCCATATAACCTTAGTAAAGGAATATATCTCTTCAAAATTGCCATGTGCTTAAAATTATCTGAGGCATAGCCCCTGTTTGAAGAAGTTAGGCTATAACACAGCTACATCATTACTGATTTTTATATTAAATTGCTTTATTTTTGCAGGGAATACCTGACAACTGTGTATTTCTGTAGTAATTTGCGTGTTAAATCTGTGATAAAGTCTTTGTAGCTGCGTATTAGTCCTGGAGCATTAGAGGCTGCTTTTAGCAGTCACCCCTCCTCCTTTGAACAGAAGAACTGAGACAAGAGTGTATAAGCTCAACTTTCCTATTCTTTCACATAACGTTGATCTAGTAACTTATCCTTCTGAGCAATGCTGCAAATCGGGGACCACTTGCCCTAGCAGCTCTGTTTTTTCAAACCTCCTCCCCCTTATGTTGATGGTGAAGTGAAATAAATCGACTCTGCTCATGTCTTCCAGCCACTTTGTATGGCCCTGGTGGAGCAAGGAGTCCGTTTGTACTGGTTATAATGGGGACAAAAATTACTGATGCTTGATACTGAATTTCTTAAAACCAGATATCATGATGTTGGCGGGTTTCTTGTTTGAGTAGTTAAAGCTTTTACAAGGGAAGGGGAAAAATATGCAACGGTATTTAAAGGTAATCCCCCAGTCCACAAATAAAAATGAAGTTTGAAGTAGCTTATAGTTGAAGAGTGATTACAGCACTGTTCCAACAATAATCCTGTAGTGATGGGATATGACAAGGATATTAATGCAAGCTAAAGACCATGCGGAACAGTATTAAAAAATGCATCTGTACTCATGTAGTGTCTTTTGCCATGCAGTGGCTTTGATAAGGGTATGATTATTTTAATGCTCACATTTCACAGTTCTGTTTAAACTGGTAAACCAGTAACAACAATCGCTTTACCAAGGTGATATTTTTATTTTGTTATTCCAACATCATTCTAAGCTGCTAACTGGTAAATCACTGATTCTTGCTCTCAACCTTTCACATGTTTTTCTGTTGTTGTTTTTCTTGGAATGTGTATGTAAGCAACTAGGAAGAGAGAACAAAAGTGACCTTTTAAAGTACTTCTGTATCCTTTGCAAGGACGCAATTCTCTTATCTAGTCATACTGTGGTTGTGATTTAAATTCCATAAATTGCAGTCAAGTTCTGCTCAGTGTGAGTAAAGAAGGCTTGGTCTGGCCCTAAACTAGTCAGTATATATTTATTTAAAAAAAAAACAACCCACAAACAGTAAACACCCTCCACTCTCCTGTATTGACTACATTTACAGACTTAATGTGAATTAATGTGTCTGTGCCACATAGAATGAATAATTTAGTGTATAAGTTAGTTGATCATTTACAAATACATATTTTTCTTGTGTGGAAAGAGAATGTTTCCTTGTAATTGATTTGTCCCATACTGAAGTAAAATAACAACATTGGTATGCTTTTTTAAAATTATTTTTTTTCCCCTGTCTGTATGTTTTCACTGTGAGTGGTCTTGAGTATTAGTGGCTGCAGTTGCACTCTTTAAGTAACTAATTGGGGAGTTTTGTTACTAGCATATATGCTCCTTTACGCAGAACCGTTGCAGTCTTGCTGTTGGCCTTGCCTTAGCCGTTGTTAGAACTGGAGCGCGCAGTGCGAGTACACCTAGCAGAGCAAAGGTACCTGCCAGCTGAATCAGCTAGCAACTTCTCAGGTGTCTTGCTTACTAAACCTCAGCAGGGTTTCAGTTATTAATAGAAGAAAAAAACATTCAGAATTATTTAATAATTTGTTTTTAATGAAGCCCTATGCTTTTTTTTCAAGTGTTAGATATTAAGTTTTCATTTTCCTCCCATGTGGTCAGTGTAATGTTGTCGTGCTAAGACACTTTGACTACCTCATTTGAGCATTCCTGTTGAATAATACGATGGACTGGACACTTCAAAAGGTAAATACGTCGTAATTCTGATCTTCCTAATCAGCTGCCATTTTAGACAAATATTTCACAGCTTTTCCTAGTCTTGCTGTAGATGGGAGTGTACGGCTTGCTGTTTAATGAGCTGAGGGAACCAGTTAAGTCCAGGAGCACAGTGTATACCAGTGGGGTGTGGATATGTGAACTGTGGTTCTCGTACTTGTGCTGTGCTGGTGTCTCTGTATCCTCTGTAGTAAAGTTGATCAGCTTCTGACATACAAGCCTGTTCTTGTCTGCCCTGTGCTTGGTCCTTAGTCTTGCAGGCTGGATGACTTAGTTTCTGCTCTATTGTCATGCACATGTCAGGCCATGTTTGGGAGAGAGAGCATGGGATTCCCAGGCAGGGTTATCCCAGGAGCCCACAGGGGTGGCAGGCGCTGAAATGCCGTCAGGCCACCCAAGCCACCTGCATACCAAAAGATTGTTGCAGACTGCCATCGTGTCCAGCCTGTGTGTCACAGTCATGCAAGGAGTCTTTACTTCTTCATGTCCCTTCGTCTGGTTCTCATAAACAACGTCCAGATTCCCTCCCGCCTGGAGAGAAACGTTTTTAGCCTTTGTCAGCCAAAACCCTCAAGTTACACTTTTCTCTCATCTCTTTCTGTTTATGGATTTTTTTTTTTCTTTTGATTTCTTCTACACGTGGTAGTAGTTGCTCATTTAGGGTTTTTTGCCTTCCTACTTTTTGTTTTCTTGCTGTGTAACAATGGGGTGATGTTGGTTAACAGGATTTTGTATGTCAGCAGTGCTATTTACTAGAATGTTATTTTATTGTACTAGAGCAGGGAAAAATTGAGAAACAATAATTTGTTTGCAGTCTCAGAGAACTAAAAGTTTCTTGACTAGAAAGATATCTTTGGGTCTGCTGCAGCTATAGGAAAATTGTTTTAAATTGAAATGTTAAATTTGGTGAAATTAGGTTAAGCCCCAGTTTAACACAAAGAATCTTCAAATCTCACCCATAAAACCAGTGTGAATTCGAGTTTTTTTTCCTGTATTTTAAACTTTGCTTTGGAGAACAAATAGCTGTTTTTTTTGTTTCAGAACAAGTGTAGTTGTGCAGACGTGTGTTATTTTTGTATTAAACAAGCACTGCACTGAAATATTTCCACAAAACTACAGTGAAATATTCAGCGTGTTTAAGAAGAAATAGCCTTTTGGAACTCTTTAGTAAGGGAAATGATTGCTTGTATGATGCAGTTTGAATGCATAAATCAGTCTCATATGTGTGGTATGCCACCAGTTTTAATATCCTGATGGAGTGACGAGATGGGTAAGCTGGGCTTGTGGATGGCATTGTGGGGGAGGAAGGCAGATGGAGCCACATCCAAGAGCAAGGCAGCGTCTTCCCATGGAATGCAAACAGGCTCTAAAGGCCTCTCTTAGGAGGAAGGGATATTGTAATACTATCAGCAATGTTGTGTTGAAAATTGAAAACCAGTAACTGAAAGCACATTGTAAAGAAACAGTTTATTTTAATGACTCAGAGAACATTTTTAAGGTTAGTAATCAGCAAACCACAAAGAAAATGATCTTGTGATCAGAGTTCTGATTTTTCACCAAGATCGAGAGCCTAGTCAAAGGTAATCCATCTTCTGTTCACTTAACATGTTTTTTCTTAGCTATACTGCCTACCAATTTATTTAAAGAGAAAGATTTTATATATGCATGTACTATTAAATAAACGGCGGAACAGAAACTTAACAGCTTTATGGCTTTTTGGAAGTTCCCATCTTCTGCAATAACGTCTCATAAAACTTGAGAAAATTATTTTGTAGAAACAAATTGTTTGAAAAACCGACATTGAGTAAACACTGGCTTGCTGATAGTAAAATGCAGCCTGTTTTCATACCATTGCACAGCTATGCTTTCTTCTTTTTTTTTTTTTTTTTTTTTTAGCAGAAAGTCTCTCATTGATTTGTGGTGTGTTTCCAACCTTTTTGAAGTTTCTGCATGGTATTTTCATAAGCTCTGAACATCAGGGTTTTACTGCCAAATGAAAGGGAAAGAATCTTAGATTTTCTTTCTGTGTTATGTGATACGGAATTCTTTTATCCCTGATCCAATTTAGGTTAGAACATTTCATTATGTAAAAAGGTATGTATAGTATTCTTTGTCAGGGTTGTTACAAAAAGGGAAAAAGTCGAACAGTGAACTGTGTCTTCATAACAGAGTTAAACTGGTTTGAAACTGTAAGGTTACTGAAAAATAGGATGTAATTCTTAAGAGATCTTTTCTGTCAGATTCTCCTCTTTCAACCAGCAGGTGATGTGAAGTCTGCTAGGACAGTTCTTCTGGCCTCTGACTTGTTCCTGTCAGCCCTCTTTCCTGTGGGCAAATGGTGCGCAGGCTGCAAGTTGAGTGAAACTTCATGAAGTGATGGTGGTGCTTGACTTGCTGTTCTGGGCAGACATTTATAGCAGTGGTGTTAGAGATGTCTATGTAAATGTCTTTCATGTCTTTTGAAATTTGTGAGGGTTTTTTTTGTCATCTATCTTTCATCTAATGTAAAAAAGTAAGTATTCTGGCTCAGCATCTACTGAGAGTCGACTATTTTTAGAAACCCTAAAATAATTCCATACACTTTTATAAAAACGACAGCCTCTTCAGGATAGACAAGATCCAAGACAAATGCTACATAATAGCTTTTGGGGAAAAAATTGCAAGGAACCTTGCTACAATAATTGGATGAAGATTTTTTTAAAAGATTTAAGTGCTGATGAACAAGGACTCTTTTCATGGACTTCAAAAATAGCCAGAAGCACGATGGCCAGTATAGTCCTTTGCTTCTGGAGAGTTTCTTTGAAAGCCAGAGTATTTTGAGATGGAGAGGATCTTCATTCTGTCTAAGAATGATTTTTAGCCTTATTTTATCAGGAAAATAAGACCAATGTCAAACCAGACCTTGAAGAAAAGATGTTGCATGCTGGAATTAACAACCGAGGTAGTCTTTTTCAGAGTCCTTTCTGACTGCCTGTGAATTTGATAGTTGATATCACAACCTATTAAAAAAGTTGTGGTAGCGGTGATATTTAAAAAGACAGTGCTCACGTGAAGGATGGCAATGTTAGTATTGATCATTTTTCATCCTGAAATGTTTGGGTTTCAAATACAAAGATGTAACATACTATTGCCAGCGTGTAGCGACTAGGAAACTAAGGCAGCACTGCTGAGACAGGCAGTCTGCATTTTGTTTGGTGATGGCTATGTTTTTGTTGGTGCACTGTCCTGTGCCGATATGTGAGCACAAAATTAATTGTGGTTGTGTGCCAAACTTTATGGAAGGCCTGTTCTTGTTTATTACTAACCAACAACTAATTTGGAGCTGTAGTCCTTGTGTTTGCCCATCTAGTAATTGTGAAACTGGGGAAAGCTGATACACCTTCATATGCACTGTTTGGAAGCTTAGCAGAGAATGTGAGTGACACAAAGTAATTCCTGATGTTGAAAACTTATGTTAAATAATAATAATAATAATAATAAAAAAGAGATAAGCAAGTATAGAAGCTGGTGAATAATGGTGGGATACAAATAGTAGGGAAAAAAAACGTCGGAAGATATTTTCATGTGAAAGTTGCTAGGGCTGTGTGTGTGGATAGAGTTTTACCTAGCAAGCATTTTTAGGTGTTATTGCTAATACAGACAAATATGAAATACAAAATATGATGTATAAATAGAAGGTGAGTTTAAAAATAGCATATAAGGGTAAAATATTGCCACTGTTTTAAAGTGGTAATTTAATTGCAAAACACAGAACAATTATCTAATGAAGTATGCTGCTGAACTGACGTTGCAAACCAGTGCATTTAAAAGAACATGGCAGCTGTCTTGACAGCCGTCCCCTAACTCCAGCCCAGGGTGCCATTGTCACAGCTCAAGTTGTTCTTTGCTGCATGTCCCTAGTTGCAGTTCAGGTGCTGTGGTGATGGCAAAATACACCTTACTGCCATGAAAACAGTGAAACTGTATTACTTCTTTGCAGGCATAAGGACAATATAGAGATTGGGTGTGTTTCCAAATGCTGAGCTGTCCTGAGGGGTGCAGGAATCTGTATTAATGGTGCTTGCCCTACATGAACCACGTGGTGAAAAGGTAGATCCTAACCTGCTTACCTAACCATGTGTAACTTGCATTGACATTTTTAATTCATAAAGTATTGTAATTTCAAATTCCTAACTTGAAGTTTTCAGCGTTTTAAACAAAAAGGTTTATAATAAACTGTTCCTTATGCTACGGTACTTTCTAACGTCTTTGTCTTTTTCTATCATTAAGAAAAGTGTTTCTGTAATGTTAATTAGCTAGTAACTGCTGTTTTCAGTGTGCTTTAATTACTGTATGTTGCTTGATTATACGTTATGAAATAAACTTAAGGTTATTCTAGATTGTTAAAAGGTGAGCTAATATATAACTACTGTGCTTAAAATGAGGTTTCTCGGATATGGTGGTGGGGGTATGGGGAGGAGGAATAGCTAAAGATGCAGTCTCAGTATATGAAGACAGTTTTATGACTTGCAACCTAGATTTTAAAATTACTATTTATGAAAAATATCTGGTAGAATACCATGAAAATACTTTGAATCATAACTGTGCATAATCATAGAATAGATTGTAAAGATGTAACTCTGGAATGATTTGCATGTGTGTTACTAAGTCTTTGCTGACAGTCTAATTGTACAATGCAAGATACTTATTTACTATCACTTAAGAATTTTTTAAAAAAATGTTCCTGTTCAAATTACATTTAGTAATAACTACATTGCTAGTAGATAAATTACACATACGTAGTTCTGTCTGTGCACTTTAAGTATTGCTGCAGTGACAGTTGTACTTTAAGTACAAAATTAACATTTTTAATTAGCAAAATGTTTAAATAACTTGGTGCTTGTAGGCAGTTTTAAATTCAATTTCAGATAGAACAATGTTAAATAAAAGGTTGCACTTAATGGTTATGTTGTTTGGTCCAGATAAAAAAAAAAGTAAGCTAAGCTTTATAGATGAGTTAAAACTTCTAGTGACAAATACATTTGATTACCTTCCATATTAAAATAAAAAAATTTTTAAGCAAAATTTTTGAGCATTGTAAAATGTGTCCTGTAACTTCTTTGTGTCCTTTAGGAAGATACTTGCAATAGTTTTTGTACTAGCTATTGATGCAACTGATCTAACCACTAAGAATTTTAATATTGTTCATGTGTAATTGCGTTCATGTCTGGTCTTTGCAGGAGATGGGGTTTTAAATATTCAAGAGGTTTTCTACCATGGTGTCTCTTTCTCAGACTGCTAGAATAAAATCCGTATTTGTTTCACTCGATTGTACATATAAGTAAACAGTTTACATTTTCAGTTGATGCATAACTTTTTCATTTGCTTTACTGTATCTTAAATTCTAGCTTCATCCCTAGTTAAATTTTGTGGTTGTGTTCACATGCCTCCCCTCAGATACAGTAAGCAGCTGTGTAGCTCTGATCATGAGCTAACTTTGCAAATGGTACAAAATATATGAAGATAATTCTGTGTTGTGCCAGTTTATTCCCCCAAAGATTTTAGTTGCCATTTCTTTTACAGAAATGTTTTCAAAATCACTTTGCCAAAAATATTAACTCTCAATAAACCACCAACCTATAATTGACCATATTCAAGATCTTCTAGATTTATGGGTTTTTAAAGTAAGTTTCTCTTTTTAAAGAGTTTTTCTTTGAAGTAGAGTAAGAGCATGGCTCAACAATGGCAATTCCCAGGAGGATAAGGTCAGCTGGGGGGTTGATTGGTTGTTTTTTTCCCTGGAACCTAATAAAATGTGGCATTTTAAGTGCTGTAGAGAGGGTCTCAATTGTGGCCACTCTGCAAGAGTTAAGTAACTGCTTAAGGACACTGAAGATGCATTTTTTTTCATTCGAAGAAAATAAAGCAATTAAGTGTTCCTGCCTCAACAAATGTTATAAAACTTAACATACCTGTTAATTTCCCTTATTTCACTATTCATAGTGGACACTGGGAATTTGGTACAGGTGGGTCCTTTTATTGTTTCTTTTAACTCTGATACATTTTACAGCAGTTGTTGTTTTAAGTATCAAAGTCTCGCTGTCAAGTCACCAAATGGTAATATTTTTTTCTTGTAACTAAACTTACTGCTGGTCCTGTTAAATACTGTTGGTGGCGTTTTTGTATGAAAAATTGCAAATCTGGATTCTTTAGTCACCAGATAACTTGTGTTTATGTAGTTAGTGATTATTCTCTGTTGCATTTTGATGCTTTGTACTTTGAAAATCTAGTAACAAGAATAAAGTATTTCTAGAGTTAACCTTACAGAATTATTTGGGTTGGGGTGTGGAAAAGTCCATTTTTTTTTTTCTGGAGGGGTGGGAATTTGATGAACCACCATTATTAATGTATTAGTGTATAACTGAGATTTTAAATCATTTCAATTTAACTTGTATTTAAAGTTGATAAAAAAATTACAAAATTAATCAACCTGGGCTTTAAGCAAAAATATTTTCAAATGTAAAGCTTTTGTGTCTGTGATGGGATTAATTCAGCAGTTTACTGAAACATTTAAGAGAAGGAAACTGTTTCTTTAAACAGAGGGAATTGAGTTGGGAATCGGGAACCGAGGGGGAAAAAAAACCTTTAAATCCCCCTGATTATGATTATCATGAAATTGAGCTTTGCTTTGAGATTTTAACCAATGCTATGTTTTTATAATTTAATTGGTATTTATTTTCTCAGACGAAACTGATTTGGATTTCTTAGAAGATGCCTATAACAAACTGGATCTGTCAATAAGTAACTCATTTACAGCATTATTGTACTCAATCATGAGAAGTTTAATTGCAGTTTGCTTCCATCATTTTTCTTGACAGCTGTTGAAAATAATGTGGTAGAATTGGATTTATACTGACTTTTAGGAAGCAGATATTTGTTCAAAAGCAGTCGGGGAGTGCAAAGATCCATGCCAATATTCAGAATTCATATTTCCCTTGAATGGAAGGTTGTGATAAAATGGTACATGGTGTGTTTTCATTGCCTGTTGAAAGACTTTCATGCAGTTAAAATAAGCATTTTGATGGTGGTTGAATTAAGAGTTTTTGTCAGTCTCTTCTCATCATGGATGATTAGACTAAAACGTCTGCTTGTCTTGACTTGAGATCACCACAGCTTCAGATAACATGCTTTGTGATTGAAGGTCGAAATATTTTGAATTCTAATAGGCTGCCAGATGAATTGCTTGAAATAGACTGTAAAATTTCAAGGCTTCCTTTTCCATCTGCTGTGAAAAGAACCATTGGGAATGGTTGAGCTTGATGATCATAGAATTACGGGATGGTGATTCTAAAACCCTCAAAGGGAAGTTGCTATGGAGATCTAGTTCCAAACTGTGAAATGATTCACCTCTGAAAGGCTTCAGGGTCTGAGAAGCTGAACACATCATTGTTCAGGTGGTCATTGGTTAGGAAATTGCTGGTGCCTGTGTAATCAGCACTCCTGTGGTAGTTAACGATCTAAAAAGGTTTGTTCTGAATGATGTGGGACAACAGCAATGTGCATAAGATGGCTTCTCTCAATCATAGTTTGCTCAGCCTGGTGCTTGTAAAAATACAGTGAGCTAAATGGCAGAGAAATGAACTGCTTCATTGAGGAAGTCTTTTAAAACCAAAATTCTTTTCTGTGATGGGTTTGACATCTAAAGTAAAAGGAGAAGAACTGTTTCAGCTTAAAAAGCTGTGGTTAGATGTTGCAAAAGTATTGCATTTATATATTTATTTTGCAAGGAGCAGAATGGCGAAGCTGTGTGTTTGTGTTTGCTTGCAGGCTAAAGGAGTAGTACTAGTTGGAAATGAAGATTTCTACCCAGTCACACCTCGGGAATATAATGAAGTAGCCTTGATATGCTCATATTGGTGCCCTCCTGCCCCCCTTCTCAATTTTAGGACCTGACAGACACTGTGCTGTGATTATTGTGGAAAAAACACACCCTTTATATTCACAATTCCAGTTAATCAAAGCGTATGTTTTCTTTCTTATTTTTTAAATTACTTGTGTGTTTTCAGAATAGTAAAAGGGAATAAGCAGAAACTGTTTGCATACATACATGAAGCAAAGCATTTTGTCAACTGTTGCTAAAATTTGCCAGCAGATCCTTAAATTACTTGGAAACTTCATGTACACACAAGTAATTAATGTGCTTTTTCAAGGAAGGCAGAAGGTATTTGCGCAGTGTACAAGTAGCTACTGACTATAGCTGTCTGTACCTAATTCAACATTTGTTTGACCATATGAGATTTGGTTGAAGAAGTTTGTGTTGTTATTTCTTGCATATCTGTTCAGTATCAACCTTGTCATAGATTCTCTTAATGGGATTTAGTAAAGAGGATGCCAACGGCTACTAGATGGTGCCAGATAGTTACGGAACACAACTGACATGTTCCATGATATAGTTGTCGTTGAGGTAAAACATTACTAGAAAGATAAGAAAATCCTTGAATGTTAGGGATTACTTTGCTGAAATAATGTACAAAATAATGAGTTCATTACTTCCCATCTAATGAGTCAGCCAATCTTTCGCAAGTAATATGCTTAGTCTTCTGTTGGGATGCTGTTTTGAGTTTTACAAGGAGGAGGTATCACAGAATCACAGAGTGTTAGGGATTGGAAGGGACCTCAAAAGATCATCTAGTCCAATCCCCCTGCTGGAGCAGGAATACCTAGATCAGATCACACAGGAACATCAATATTGAGTTTTGTCTGGTTAACTGTCACAGTAAGATTTAAATATTGAACAGGAAATATTGCAAACCCTCTTTGTCTGGTCTAGCATCTCAAATAAGGTGCAGATTGTACATTACCTTTTGTTTTCAATATTACAGGTGCTGGTCCTAAAAAGATCATTTGATATTTCTTGTGATTTCAAGCCCGTACCATTATGTGAGGTCCTGAGAACTGTGATATCACCTTTAATTTGTTGAAAAGCAGTCACTGCATGTAAAAAATCATGTATGAAGAACAATCTGTCTCTTAGCAGATAATGATTTTATTATTATTAACAGGATTTCTGTTAATAGAAACCAGATAGGCATCAGTCTTATAAAATATGAAGTGATTTGCAAAGGATATATCTGGATGAACTTGATTGCTACTTTTGCATTAAGTTTACGTATTGTGTTATGAATGTGGGCCAGAATGTCCAGAGGGGAGGTTGTATGAAGAAGCACATTTTTATAAGGTAGATGTATTAAGAGGCTTTTTGCTTTTGGTTTTAAAGGTGCTTTATTAATTTAGCAACACAGCACTTCATTACAAACTTATGTAGGCCATGTGTAACAGCATAATGTACGTAACAGCACTGATCAAACAATTTTTGCTTGTTTTAAATCTTCATCAAATCTCATTTTTTGTTATATGTTGTTTGGTCTTTCCTCAAATATCTTTACTTCTTGCCTCTATTGTGCAATCAATTAGATCCTCAAAGGAGAAACATTTAGATGTGGAGAAAAAGGTTTGTTGTTAACATGTGATGAGCTGAGTTTATAACTCCTTATAAATATACTTCTAAAAAAATAAACCCCACCTTGATTACTCTTTTTGTAAACAATGATCTGGAAACATAACTTTTTTTCCCACTCTGCTAAATCTGTTTTTATAGCGTGTTTGTCAAGGCACTGCAAGAAGTAGATTGAGAGATTTGTTTTATCATAACAGCAATAAAATTTTAAGTTTCAGAGTATTTGGGAACTGCTTAGATAACTAACCTCTTGAAGCTGAAAACTTGTCATTGCTGAGTTTTTTTTAGATATCTATATAGCTTAAGACATTGTTTTAAATGTTTTTGAAGTGAGTAGAAGTTGCCTTTTTACACCCTTTGTTGTGGTTTCCAGGACGGTTGTAATTTTGCATTTTGTGCCAAACTAAACTGTTTGTTCTCTGTTCATTATTTTACAAAGATTAGTAACCCTCCAAGGTGCTAAAGAATGCAAAACAGAGAGTTGAGTTGGCTCTGTACAGGAGCCAAGGTGGGCTCAGCAGAGTTTAATGGCTTGGACTTCGTTATAGCATTAGGTATCCAAGGTGGTTCAGTAGGAGTACAGTTGTGGTAACCACTATGTAGTGCTGTGCCAGACCAAATAAAAACTTCAGGGCTCAAGCAGGGTTTAAAAAAATATTTCTGCATCTTTGGTTTCTGTGATCCAGATAAATTGTCTATGAATAATTAAAATGTTTCCTGTATATCTGGTCATTGAAGACCAGATAGAACTGCCCTGTGAGTTTCTGCTGATGGCTGCTAGTTGCTATTCATGATACATGTAAATATATTGTCTTAAAAAAACATTGTTAGCAATTGTATTTTGTTGTGATGACTCGCAGAGATTTTTAAGAATGACATCACAGAGCTTGGCAATGAGTATTCCTAAAGAGAAGACCTTGATGACTGACCTTCACAAGGAAGGGGTAAGATGCACCACGGAGATGGTGATGGTGGAAGAAATATGAACACACAGTTATACCTATAGGGGCATTTCTATTTTCCATAGGGTTTCTGCTTAGGAACCATGTTTTTGTACAGCGTAGGTGCTATCAGACTGTAAATACCCAAGTTCCACTCTACTTTTGAGTTAGGACTGTTGTCTTCTGTGTACAGTCTGGATATGGGGTACACAGAGGCATGTTAAAAGTTATCCGCTGGTGTTTGTGGCGAGACCTTCCTGAGTGCATTATCCTTCATGCAGGTGGTGCTGCCATAAGAGCACTCATCAGGGAGGGTGACACTGTGGAGACTTTCCCTTGTTCCTGTTTGCTTATTCAGGTTTTCAGTCATTAGAACAGAAAGTAATATAAAGCAGAGCGTGGCTGAGCTCAGGTTGACTTGTCTCTGAATCAAACATTTGCATTCTTCAGCTTTTTTGGCTTTGGACATTTTGCAGTGGTCCGGGCTAGGTTCCAAATGCCCCTTCTTGTTCCGATTAACAGAGTTGTATTTTTGAAAAATCTGAACAGAGAAGCTAGTTTTTCCTGGAATCACGGAATTGTCAGAGTTGGAAGGGACCTGTAGAGATCATCTAGTCCAACTCCCCTGCTTTAAAGCAGGATCCCCTAGAGCACATCACTCAGGACTGCATCCAGACTAGTCTTGAAAATCTCCAGAGAAGGAGACTCCACAACCTCTCTGGGCAGCCTGTTCCAGTGCTCTGGCACCCTCACCAAAAATAAGTTTTTTCTCATATTTAAATGGAACTTCCTATGTTCCAGCTTGTGCCTGTTACCCCTCGTCCTGTCACTGGGAACCACTGAAGAGAGTCTGGCTCCATCCTCCTTCAACCCACCCTTTAGATATTTGTAAATGTTAATTAGATCACCCCTCAGCCTGCTCTTCTCCAGGCTAAAGAGTCCCAGCTCTCTCGGCCTTTCCTCATAGGGGAGATGCTCCAATCCCCCAGACATCCTCGTTGCCCTCCTCTGGACTCTCTCCAGTAGTTCCCTGTCTCTCTTCAACTGGGGAGCCCAGAGCTGGATGCAGTATTCCAGTTGCGGCCTCACCAGGGCAGAGTAGAGAGGGAGAATGACCTCCCTCGACCTACTGGCCACACACTGCCCTGTACAGCCCAGGGTGGCATTGGCCTTCTTGGCGGCAAGGGCACATTGCCGGCTCATGGATAATTTACTGTCTACCAGGACTCCCAGATCCTTCTCCTCAGAACTGCTTTCCAGGAGGTCCCCCCCAACCTATACTGGTGCCTGGCATTCTTTTTCCCCAGGTGCAGCACCCTACACTTGCCCTTATTGAACCTCATGAGGTTCTTCTCTGCCCAGCTCTCCAGCCTGTCCAGGTCACACTGGATGGCAGCACAGCCCTCTGGAGTGTCACCGCCCCCTCCCAGCTTGGGATCATTTACCTAGGGAATTCTTATTTTAAACAATTTATGCGATATGTCAGCCATCTCAAACTTTCACATTGAGTGCGGCCCTTCCCATTGTCTTCTGATAGCGCATCCATGCGAATTACCACGTACTGTGCTCCTGGGTAAACTGTGTGGTAAGAAGAGTAACCGAGGAGTTTGTATACCTAGCACTATTTGGAGGGAACATTACAGTGATAGTATTTCAAATATATGCTCAAGGGCAGTCAGAGTGAGCCCTCTGCAAACGGAGGCACGAAGGACTCAAAGATTTATTCCTTCAGCTGTCAAATAATGTCCTTTACCCAGTGTGACCAACTTGATAGCAAATCTCAGCAGGTAGAAGGTTTTGCCTGCAGAGTGTTGACTACATCCCAGTGGTGCTAGAATGAAAGAGCAGTGGCAAGTAAACGCATTTTACATCTGAAATAAATCACTAATATTTGTCAGACAGACTCAAGGGTAAGGGCTCTGGAACAGGATTTTATAGATAAGCTCATTGGAGCGACTGTCTTGGTAACAACTTTTCTCTGTTAAAACTGCTTCCAGCAGGAACAGAATTGTGGTTTCTTCTGCTGACTTACGTGTCCTGAAGTGTTTCCCGAGGAGGTTATAATTCTCATCTCTGACCTTGTGCAGTACTCGCTTGACGAGTACTTATATGCAAATGTAAATTCTTTGTATGCTCAAGAAGTTGATACTACATTCATTCAAAATTCTGTATTACTGCTACATGCTCTCATTGTGTGTCTGCCAGTGCAGAAATAGACTTGCCCTTTTTTTGTCAAATACTCCCAATAGATTTGACATTGAAAGGACTGCCATTCAGCCTCTATTTCAGACTTTTGGGAAGGGGTGCTTGATTTGCGCTCTCATGACTGGTGCGGTATTAGGGCTCAGCAGGGTAAATGTAGCTGCTTATCTTTTATATAGGTAAGTAATGAATTTGAGTCCTGATACCGCACCAGTCTAGAGAGCCTAAAGCAGCTGCTTTTACCATCCTGTGTCTGTATGGCCATATGGTACGCATAAACTGTAACGTTGTGTTCAAAGTAATTAATGCTGCAGCCAGTATTCTGAACTGTTTTTCTGTTGCTAAAAATCAGCTAAACTTGAAAATAAAAACAAGTGTTTTTAATGGGAATTAAAATCTTTTCTTGTATTTCCGCCATGCAGGTAAAACAAAATAATTATTGCCACAGTGACTGCTTGCATTTTAAATAAATTTATACATTATTTTAAAAAAATCTAGTTAACTTTAAAATATGTAAGTTTTCTTGTCATTTAGGGTTCTGTGAAGCTGATCATCAAGAGGGTTGCAAATCATTGACGGTTTCTATTTTCGGAGTTCCACATCCCAGAGTAATTTGCTTTAATTTCACCCAATTTAACCTATACTTCACACCATCACCATTCAGCTTTAATAGCTATGTTCTATGCATAAGAAAAGCAGATAAATGTCCACAATTAGACTGCGAGTGATTACAACTAGTTAGGGCTTTATGAAGACAAAACTTAAAGGGCTGTAGCACAAAACAAAGCCACAAAAGATGTCTGAAAAAATTCTTTCTTCAGAAGTCAAGGTTTACTACAGCATTTTATTTAATGTTTTTTGTACTTGATTTTGCTTATGTTGAAGATGTAGGCAGGTGCACCTTCTTCAACTGAAAATTACTCTGCTTAAAGAATATTAGGTTTGTGTTACAGGTGATTAATTTCACTTGAAATTAGCTTGCAAGGGAAAACATGCTAAACCTACTTTATTTGTTGGTTCTTTGTTAACATGTGCTGCGTTTAAGAAGCTGTAAAATGTTGACTCTGACAGTATTCTTTGGGCCTCTAATCATGAGTATGCGTAGTAAAATGTACCATCATCCAACTTTAATGCATTCTATAATGTTAAATGTTCTTGTACCTCAGTCAGAAATAGCGGTATCTTTTACCATTTAAATCTTTATGATACTGATGATAACATGTCAAGCCAGTGTAACTACAGATATTATTTATAATTTAATGTTTTTTTGACACTTGTAGTCTTGTTTCTTTTGATAGCTCAAAGAAATACCCTGCTTTTAGTGTACCCCCCCAAGTTACCCTATTTTATTTCTTCTTGTTCTCTATCCCATTCCCACCCCAGTAAGTGGCCGGTTAGATATTACTGCTCATTTATTTCAGGGCTTATAACAGGGTATGCATGTCTATTGTGATGTTCCATATCAGTCTGTGACGAGCAGCTCTTTTTGATAATAGTCATTGAAGGTATGCTGGAGAGGACGTGCAAGTATCAATTATTCTCTAGATTTGGTTTTTGGTGGTGTTATTAAACATTCTCTTATAGCTTATTGACAAAAAAGGCTGGTCATTACCTTAAATACCAATGGGAGTTTCAGCTTGTGATGCAGTTCAGATTCTGATCAAATTATAAATATCCCTCCTAATTATAGCATAACGTATACCAACACAGTTGCTTACCTTTTGTAAATGAATACAAGACACCAAAATGCCATTATGTAGGGTTTAATATTAGCCAAATATTTTGTTCCATTTTGCTTAAGGATAAGGATAATTAAAGAAACGACGTGACTGATATATCAAATATAAATTAATCTTGAAGGTATTCATTAATTTCCATAATTGCAATTAGGAGCAGAATAAGATGTCTAGTTGTATTATTTTGATTTAGTTTTTAGCATCTTGGTGGCAGCTTGGAGCAGCTAGAAATAATAAAGTTTACGCTATAGGCAGCTTCGTTTTTGTGTCAAACTAGTTTTATATGCTATATCATAAAACTTTCAGTCCAATCAGCAACTACATTTAAATACTGCAAATTGTGGCAGCAAAACAATAATTCTGCTGATTAGCCCCTTTCCATTTCTTGTAAGTGAACTGTTTATGCTGTTGAGTACCTTTTGAAAAAAGAAAAAGCCAAAACAGCCTTGATTAGTGAAGGAGTAATTGGATGACTTGATTTTAGCAAGAGAATGAATTGGTTGATGATAGCCTGTAACTAAGTGTAGTGGTTCTGTTCAGATGAATACATAACATACAGTCATCAGATCTTGACAGGTATAATATAAGCAATGCAAAAATCTCTGGAGGCTGAGAGGTAAATTTTGTCAAAGAATTTTGAAGCTGATTCTTGAAAGAAATGGAAAGAAACGTGCATGCCATTAGATGATACTGTTTAAAATGTGGCATTTGTTACTGCTGTGCTGTGTACATATTTATCTGCTATTTCTTTTGCATGTGAAGAAGATACAGTCTGTGTGTCCTGGCTGCCATCAAGACCTGACAAATAGACAGTTCGTGCTCCTCCTCAAGGAAAAACCAGTTGGTTTTCACATCTTTTCCAGCCAGTCATTCTGTTTTCTGTATATTTTTTAATCTAGTATCACTTGAAAGCAAAGTGCAGAACCAACTGTCACCGTGTTACTTCTTTAATGCTGCTTTTAAAATATTTTTTCCTTCCTGGTATTATGTTTGAACATCTTTTAAAAAGTGTCATTGCCAGGTGAATTCCCAAAGAGTTCTACGGGTGCCCTGAGGGCAGCAACAGAGAGCAGAGCTCCTGCTATGCTCCTGGCTGTAGAGGAAAGGAACTCCTTCCTTGCACACACTTGCACCCAAACAGCCCAGATACAGTGTTCAGCCAAAGACAAATCCTTCCCTGAAACTGGAGAATCCTTTAATTTTGGGTCCACTAGCAATAGAAGAGGGAGCTGGATGTGTCAGTGATAGTTTACAAGCTCCTCATTTCTAGTAATTTCAGGTGAAGTCATAAATTTTGGTGCTGTTGGATGGCAAAATGAATTCTGCTGCTGTGTTATGTTTTACTGTTTTCCTATCTAAATACTCGCCTTGTTTTAATAGCAGTATCTGCATGCCACTAAAACGTTATGGGAATTCACCACAGCAGATTTGTTTACTTACAGCAAGAGTGATGTTTCTAACTCCGTAGTCTTTGTTCTTTTACGCCAAAGGAAGTGACAGGAGTGTATCTTTCAAGCTAGAGTGCAAATCCATCAGCATTTCCTGGGAGATTATTTGAAAAAAGGCTTATAGGTAGGATACTTACCATATAAAAGAAAGAGATGAATTCTATTCAACTTCCTTTTGAAAGGTTGGCTAACTTGATAAAAATATACCTTACCTCTGGTGGGATACACGAGACACCAGGGAAGTCATAATCAGTTCTTTAAATAAAGAATTTTTTTTTTTAAAGAAATTAGGGTTTCCCAATTGACCTTTGTATATTGCTGTATGCTTAGTTAGTTGTTGACAAACAGGTGTTTCTTTAGGGAGATTCTTGAGTAAGTCTATTTTATGTATATATTTTTTTCTTCCCTAGATGATAAACTGATTTCTTTTCTGTCTTATAGTAGTATGCTATAGTTTCCTGTAGTAGGAGGGCAGTTTTGGAGTACAGACAGTGTAACTTTAGGAAGCAGGCAAAAGGAAGGTGCTGTGGTTTGGGATAATGTTTGAGAAATGCTGAGTCCTTCTGTTCTAAAAGCAAACACAGTTGATGAAGACATGGGAAGAATAGTAGATTTTCATTATGTTCATTGGCGAAATTCATTGTCCATGCTGTCTTGAGAGGGCAGTGATATGGCTGGTTTTGGAGAAGTTCATATTAAATATATATATATATATATATTTTTTTTTTTTTCCCCTGGTAGTAATAAGTAAATAAATGAAGTGGCATAGTTAGTTTATTTTTTGATGAAATTCCAGAATATCACAACATCTTCTTTTAAGACAAATTTTTAGCACAAATTTGAAAAATTTGATTTTTTAAATGAAAACTTTGGAAGCTAGACCACATTGCTTAGCAGCCAGTAGCCTGGCAAGTGTGAGTATCCTGCAGAGGACAGTGTGTAGACAAGTTTCTAATCTTGGAAAGGTCCCTCATATTTGCAGAAGTTGAACCCTCATTATGTCAGTAAGAAGACAGACACATTGTGTTTGAGGTTTACCATATTTAAACACAGCTCATAATTAGAATGGGTTTTACCTATGGCAGGTGACTGCTCTCTCTGTTCTTTTGCAGCTATTCTGTTCTGGTCCTTCTCTTCCTCACCTGGATGCGCTGTTAGTGTGATTTCGGGGAATCTTTCCTCCCTCACTTTTCTACCAAGCTCTCTCAAGCTAGTAATCATCTTGAGATCAAAATAAGACTACCACATCTCCTTTTCTCCCTCTCGCCATTATTTTTGCTCACTTATTCTGTTGTAATCAGTGATTGGCATTAGCCAAACCTGTATCAGCATTTTTTTGTCAATGTTTGTTTTTCATTTGCCTTCTTCAGAGAGCTACATGTCCATTAACTGGTATTCTTTTTCTGCGTGATACCCGAGGTAATCTGACCTGTTCCTTCAGCAAACTGAAATTTTCATTTGTTTGCTCTCATCTTGCACCTCATGACCTACCTCCCATCCTCCCTGCTTCCTCCAATTCGGCGTATTTTAGTGGCTCCTTTTTATTTTTCAACAGGTTGCCTTTCTGCATACTGCTCAATACCGACTGCTTCTACTAGTGCTTACTCAAGGTTCACGGCCTGTGTCCACCTTGTGTATCTTGTTCATTGTACAGATGTTGCACTATCTCTAATTAGACAGTGATGTCATTCTTAGTCCTCTATTCATTATATTTTTAAAAAGAGCCTTTAAGCTTTCTGTTTTCCTGGCCTTTATGCTGAGGGGAAGGAAGAGTTGTCATATCATCTTCTCTGACAAAAGAGATTTAAATACATTGCTTGACAGAGGAATTTTACTCACTAATAAAGCAAAGGGAGCGAGACATATTAATAAATAGCAATAAACTGTTAATCTATATCAGGTAAGATTTGTAGATTAATATTATAGTTCTTATTTTCATCTTTGTAAATTGCAAATAATATATTTCCTGGTATGTCCTATTTCTTGAATCAGTTTTACAACTCCAGTTTTTCTTAATACTTTACATTTTTATATAGACTATTTTTTGAACTAGGGACTGGGTAGAACATTATTCTAATAGTTTAACCGTTAATTTATCACTGTTGTACTTTTTCCAAGAGATCTCATCTGTCGCACAGAGCCTAATTCCTAAGGTTACCAGCAGTTCTTGCTTGCTGAGTCTGTGTTCAGCTCTGCAGAGCAGAATTGAATTGCCTGCAATGCTCAATGCGATTTGTGCTAAACTGTCATTGCAAAGCAGGCTTGAGGCTGGTGTAAGGGATTGTCCGAGATAGCTCACATATGCATATGGAGCCAGAGTGATAACCAAGGCTCTTTCATGATAGCAGTGTCTCCCTTATCCTTTCCTTATTCCTTGGGTATCCTGTCATCTCGCTTCTGGTTAGGGTGTCAGTCAGAGGCTGAACTGTTTTAGGCTGATGACTGAAATGGTCACTGACAAACCCTGAACAAGAAATTCACAACTAAAGCTCAATGCTTGTTGCTTAGTCAAGAAGAGTCTCTCAGTTTATGCCAAAATCTAGACATCAATGCCCGTTTGGCCTTTTGTGTATACAAAATCTTATACCTACCACTTCCTTATAGACTGTAGCTGTCTCAATGAGAAGAGATTTAAATTTATCTTCTCTAAGCATTCCTGATAAGGAAAAAAAATAGTCTGCCATGATTAATTTAATGGGTTTCCTATCTATTTAGAAGGAAATCATATGATGTTTCTCAGCACACCTGCTGATAGTTTCTCCTTTCCAAGTGAGGAAAATGCACGTTTCCTCTAAATGTAGAATTGAAAATTGAAGCTCAAAATCCAGTGTTTAAATGGAATATGCAGCTAGTGTCCATTTCTTCCATAAGAAGAGTCAAGCAACCTGGTGAGGAGAAGGCTAAATTGTTGCCTTGAATGGGAAATGATCAGCTCAATAGAGGGGCTCCCAGTAGAGGGGCACCAAGCAATGATCTGTTGCCAGACATGGGTCTGTTGTCATTGATGTTGCCTAAAGGAGCTGCAGGCTGGCTGCTGACACCGACTTGAGGAGGAAACTTTAAGAGAACACTGGCAGAACCTTTAAGTGTCTATGGGTTGAAGTATTTAGTGGACTGAGAAGAGAGCGAAGGTGAAATGTATGGATTCAATTTTATAGGGGTAGAATACACTGAATTAATTGGGTCTGGATGAATAAAGAACTGAATTTTTCTTTTTTTGTGAAGAATAGGACGATGTGAAGATACGAGGATAATTGCGGGGGAGGTATTTAACTATTGTTGAAGAAAATGGAAAAAATACAGCTATTATATAAACTGTGTTTTGTTATTGCTGACTAATTCACGTTACACTTGCTTTTTCAGAAAAACTTCACTTTTCCTTAAGACCAAAACAAGCTGTTTACTTTTTATTTTTATGTTCTAAATAAGAGATCTTTACAGTCATGGAGCTTTTCTCCTGGCTTTAACAGTGTTTTTTAAACCCATGGACATCAAATGCAGAAGGAAGATGTAAACAACTTGAGAATGTATTATTTAGATGGTAATGGACACTTTTTTCTTAATACAAGGAAGAAAGATAAACGTCTTATTTTTTTAGCTGCATAAATACTACTCATCTGTTGAGGAGGCTGGACAGGTTGACTTTTTTTTGATCTGTACGGTGACACCTTCCTGCTTTCCCCCCACTTTTTATTATGTTCATTGTAAATCAGAACAGTGCTGTTAAATTATGTTTTCTAGTATTTGTTCATCCGAACAGCCCATGTGCCATTGAGTCAGGTGCACAGATATGATTTTATGAAAGGCAAAGGCTACAGTATCTCTTCCTTAGTTGCCTGGCTTTGGTATGGGTTAGTGTAGTGAGTTTCCATTTGACAGAGCAGTTCTCCCATCATGGTCTGCATCAGAGTTGGATCTATTGCTGGGGTGATTTTCCTTGTACCAAAGGAGCTCATCCATGATCTTAGGAGAGAGGCAGCTGATGGGAGAGGAGGGAACTTCTGGTAACCACTGTTTTAAAGATTTTTTCGTAAGTTTATGTGAAAATGATTTTGACACTTGACTATCATCAGCATTTTAACCCCTTGCACCATGCATTTTGATGTAAAATCTTTATTGCTAAAACCACTGTTTTCAGTAAGTTAAAACAGGAGATGAAGTTTAAGATGTGTGTGACAGCAAAGAACCCCAACTTTTTATCTATCAGTTAAGGACTTGTTTGTAGTTTACCTTGTTTCCTATCTTACATTTAGTACAAGAAATGCCTTGGTTTTTTTTTCCACTCTAAAAAACCAATTGATTTTTGTTTTGGTAATATTAAAACAAAATTATTTTCGTGGTTGATTTCTCAGGTATATCTTTAATGTTACAGGATAGGCATGAAAATAATCTGCAAACTGATCCAGGAATAAGTAGTAAACTGTTTTATGTTTTTAATATTTTGATTTTAAAAATATGTATTGATTTTTTGGGAGGTGGGGTTTTTTTTGGTGATGCTACTTATCTGATAATTTAAATCCTAGTTGAATGATGTTGCCAGATTGTCTTCAGAAGGGCATGAAGTCAGCACACATGCTTCAGTAATATGTGGTTGTTTTACCCTTATGTTTCCAGTTGGCAATTTGAAATTATGGCTTCAACTGCACTTTAAATATGTGATAATAGCATGTGTTTCTAATAAGGGCCAGCACCATTTTGTTCAGATAGTGTGAATGGTTGTCACTCATATATGACAAATGCACCTTCATCTGCTTCTTTGATGGCCCCCTAAAAACCATACCCTCAAATCAGGCCGATGAAATTAGCTGCTGTGTAAATTGTGTGTCTGAGTGGTTCATTATCTAATCACCGTCAGAACCACAGTGATAAAGTAGATTGAAACAGGGACGAGGTCTGCCAGATGATTTCAGGCCTTTTTTTCTAAGCTCTGTTTCCCTTGGAAACACTGAGTCATTCAGAACTTCAGAATTCTTTGTTTAGAACTTCTTTTTTTTTCTTAATGCATAAAATTGGTCAGCCAGTGAGGGCTGCCAAGGTGATTTGTAAGGTTTTCTTTCCTTGAGTCTTTTAGTCATTACTGCATATATTAAAATGTTCTATGATGTTCAATTTAGCTACTATGTTTGCTTCTGCTAGGTTAGATACTGTTAAATACAGTGGTACTTATTTTTGGGAAAGTGCTCTAGCCTTTTCCTCTTTAGAAGAAACTCTTATAAAGATGTGTTAAGCACTCTAGTGAAATGGCAAAGCACTATACTTGTATGTATCTATATAAAGCTTTGGGTTATAGAGTTGCTACATAAATTAACAGACTAAACCAGTATGATATAAAATATTGCAGGTGACACTTGTATATGGGCAGTATGGCAGACCCACTGACTTCTTCATCCCAAACTCTTTTGATTTTTAATAGTATGTTGTAAATATATACTTTTCATGTCTTTTTACTTTAATATGTAATTTAAGTGTTCTTTTGTTTTAGGAGCATTTGAAGATGATGATATCACTCACGTTGAAGGAAGTGTAGATCCTGTTCGTGACATTGAAATAATACATGAGGAACTTAGACTTAAAGATGAGGAGCTGATCATGCAGAGTATAGACAAGCTTGAAAAAGTAGCTGTAAGAGGAGGAGACAAGAAATTAAAACCTGAATATGTAAGTATATGACCTTTTAAAAGTAGGTAATTAAGTTTTGAATTGAAATTTTTGTATTGTTGGGTTTCCTTATTGATCTCCCACATGGATAATATGAAACACTACTACTATTAATGTGTATTTTAAAGTAATTATTATTGAGTTCAAAAATTATTAGAATGGATTATTTGCTGTGTTCACAGTGTAAGATTTCACTGATTGTGAATCATAGCTTTATATGAGAATTGCCAGTGCTTTGTCAAACTTAAATCAGTGTTGAGTCCAGCAGCCACTTGTGGATTATTATTGATGTTAAATTCTAGTCTGATGTTGATACTAGTATTCCTTTAGCCACCAAGCGAATATATTTTTTTAGTGTGGCTGCACTTTGTGTCTTTTAGTGCATGTTAAAGAAAGACTGCTAGTTGAAATTAATTTTAGGATGATGTTGTGGAAAGTTGCATAAATGAGCTCAATTATCACAGGGTAGTAGTGGTGTTCCTTTGTAAATTCAAAATGTGTAATAGTTACCAACTTCAAAGTATATTTTTGTAAATTATTATTTTACTGCCACTTGACTTCTGAGTCTGTTACACTTTGCCAGTAGTCTAGTTATTAATTTTTCTTTATTTCATTAATCCCCTATAAATATTTCGGGTTGTATATAAGTCTCTAATTATTACAGAAGTGTATCAGTGTGGAAACATACTATTTATGCTTAGCAATTAAGTAGTAAAACCCACTGTTTCTTCCCATGATTTTTTAGATAGCAGGTAATAAGAAAAACATTGTCATATCCGTGCTGGTGTTTTAATTTGTCAGCATTGAAGTGCCATGAAATTTGTTGGCCCTACCTTGTGTTTGGAAGGGAATAAGAACTGAAAGTGAACATGCCTTTCCAAAATGTTCATGTTCATGATGCAGTGTTACAAAAGCACTTCTGTGGCAGCTTCTGTTGGTGAAGAACTAGTCTTCATCTGGCTTTAAAAGTATTTTATTCCCTGATTGGTCTAAGCCAGAAAAAAAAAAAAGCTGCTGTTGGATGATTTGCAGGCTTTCAGGTAACCCCAGAGAGAGAAGCAGGTATGTTTCATTTAAGGTCTTATCTGGCATGTGTCAACCCAGCCTTGGGTACATGTGGGCAGTGATTTTTATCTTTTACAAAAGGTTGCATGTGCTTAGAGGAGCAGTGCAGTTTATGCCTACAGTTTGAAATAGCATCCACACAGCCCTTTACCTTTTAATTAATCTTAAAGAAAGGGGCAAGCAAAAATCCTGTCCATAGAAAATTCAAAGTTCAGTCTAAGGCTAAAGTTTACTCTGGCATGAGATGATGATGATGAGGAGTGTTGTGATGCTGTTCTACCTCAGCCTTGAGCTCTTCTCGCTTACTTTCTTCTGTGGCTGTCTTTGGAAACAGCTTTGCTCGGCTCCTCATGATGGAGGTGTTCTTGACCAGTTTTTGAGTGTACCTCTCTGGATGCTTTGAGGGTTTCGTATCATGCTCTCTGTTCTTCCTGTGCTAAGGAAGAAGGCAGCACTTTTTTTTTTGTGATTTCAAAGAGATATAACTGAAGTGTGCTTCAAATAAAATTCTTAATAGTCATCGTGTAACTGTAATGGGTGGTTGGTACAGTTGCTGTTGTATGACAGAGCTGCTTTTACCCATTACTACAGGAAGTTTGTATGTGTTTGAAAACAGAAAGTGTCAGATTATTCTCAAATCAAGGGAGACAGTAAATAAAAACTCCTCAAACCTAGTAATGCAATTTAAGTGAATTAAAGAAAACTTTAAAATCTGCATTATTAGTCTCTTTACACAGCTTCAGTTTCACATTCTTCTCTTTACCTCTTCCTTCAGTCTCCTATTACTTCATCTGTAGTTCTTCAGTCAAAATGACTTTGTCATCTTGTCTTTGTAACTTACACTTCCCATCATTCCTTAGCGTTTTATCTTTTCCTTATGGACACACGCACAGGGAACACCAGGTTCTTGGCGTTGTGTTGCTCCACTAGTTCTGTTCTCAGTAACAGCTGTTACACTTGGCTAGTCTCAGCTGAGTTTGTCAACAACAATAGAGGTTTCAAAGGCATTAAATTCCTTTGTTTCTTGGAAAGGGGTGGCTGAACAGAGGGGAGAGGCACTAATTAATGCTTCCTTTGAGACAAAAGCTACATGTAGGAGCTACAGTCGCTAGGGAATCTCTTTGGGGAAGTGCTGTGGGGCATCACGTCTTTGAGTCCTGCTGATCTTGGACCTTCTTGCTTATCTTCCTTTGTGACTTGTATGCTTGAATTGTAAGGTAGACAGTAGATCTTAGTAAAATGGCCTTTTTTGTTTAATGGTAAAGGCCTGTGAAAGCTCTGCCTGGTTATTTTTGTTTTCCTGGTAAATCAGTCTTTAGGCCTAGTTGTGCAGCTTCTACAAACAGATTTGTGTAGTTTTAGTATTGTAACAGCAATTCCTGAGCTTTTCCAGCCACTAGATGCATTTATTTAGGTGTTCAGCCACTGGGTTGTGAGGCACAGTTTGCTTTGCCTCTTTTCCTTTAATGTTTTGTGTTGCACGGAATGCCTATGATTGCATTTATGTATTATACTATGGGATTAACTGTGGGTTAAATGACTTAGAGGTCCAGGAGAGAAACCATAATGGGACTGGTGAGAAAAAAAAAGAGAGGGGAAAAAAAAAAAAAAAAAACCCAACCCAAAAAAACCAAACAGTTAAAGATTACGCTTCCCTAAAGCAGTAGCCAAATGTTAGGAGTGTATTTTGGCTGTTTGATCATTCTGCACTTCCTCAATCTGTTGCATTTTGCAGTTAGCTTGTTGGGCACAGAGAGAGTTCCCTGTTCAGCACAGTTTGTAATGTTTCCATGTGTTTTGTGGCTACTGTTCAAGGCTTCCTCTTTCCAGGGCAGAAAAGTAATTATGAGACAGTATAGACTGAAATGAATCCTTTTTTTTTTTTTTTTTACTTGTCTCTGCTGTGAGTGTTCCCAGTAATTTTTTTTTTTTTTTTTGAAAACTAGGAGGTTACAAGGGAAAAACTTGGTATTTGCAGGTTGTTTTGGTTTTGTTTTCTATTTGTTTTTAAGGCACAGTGTTAAAATCTTAGTCTTTCTCGCATTGTTTTCTTTTTTGCGTCCTTTTGGGAGTAATTTAAGGTAAAGGCACTTGAGCATTCCTTGAGTTTTAACTTGTTGAGAGTTGTGGAAGCTCTGTGGTTCATTCAGATAAAAATACTGCGAGATTTCTTACTTGTATCATTTTCAGACCTTTCACTGGCATGCATTCCCCATCTAGTACTTGAGTTGCATTTTTTGTTTCTTTCTACTTTTTTTGAGAACACTTTGAGGTCTGTTGAGGAAAAACACTGTGTAAGGTTAGGGAAAGAAGAAGAAGGTGAGGAATTGAAAGAAGTAAGATTGATCTTAGTCAAGCATATTTTTCCTTTGGTAGTTTGCCGAATATAACAAATAACCTTAATATGAAAGCTAAGGAGAAGTGACTGATTTCACAGAGGCTATAATCTCAGTGTGACCTGTGTAAATTTACTGTTGGCATCAAAGGGGATTTCACTGTATATTTCATGGAACCTCATTGGAAGTATAAATAATTTTTCTTATTTCATAAATATGACTTGTCTGCTTTAGAGGATTCTTTTTATCAGTAAGCATCTACAGCTGTAACTTCATAGTCTGAAATCTCCAAAAGGTTTAGGAGAAAAAAAGAAAATAGTCTGGATCAGTCTACATTTCTTAAATATGAGATTTATATTTGGTTGTCCTCCTTCTTGCACCTCTGTTCTAACTTGTTAATTATCGTTTTTCCTTTATGTAAAGCCCGCATGCATACAGTTGGTAAGTTCACCTTTGTGCAGTGACCTGGCTTTTCAGTGTTAACTGTTCATGCTGTCTCTCAGAGAATTGATTTCTCAGTCCCTTGTCAGCAGAAAATAAAATAGCCAACTGCTGTTAAGGAGCCATCAATGAAATAATTTTCAAGTTCTACCTAAAAATCGATGACACGATACGATCCAAGATCAGCAACATGTAATGTTGACATAGGCTTGGAGTAGCTTCCTTTACACATATATTTTTGTCTGTTCTGTAAGTGTTCTCACTACCTTGTTAAAAATGACTATCTGCTTTTACTAAGGATACTATTCTTTCAGACTCAGTATACCTTTAAATATTATTTTGGCTATAACCTTCTAAAGCGATATTATAAACCAAAAATACCCCTGTTATTTGCCTGTATTAAAATAACACCAATATGATTTCAGAAAGTAATCAGAGTAATTTTGATTTTATATTTTTAAATCTATCTCATGCAAGTATGTGCAGAGCCATGAGAAATATATTGAGTTAAGCTTTATTATTAGCTTATTAATCACCCATCTTTTTGGGTAGCAGGAGATTTCAAAGTAAAATTTAAATATATATGAATTTGTAGATCAGAACGTACAAATTTTAAAACTGGTTTTAAAAATATATTTTGGTTTAATTTATAGGATTTTCAGTCCTGGAGACAGAAGTCTTCAAGTTAATAAACAATATAATATAGTTAAGTGAACATTATTGCAGGATTCCCTTCCATAACCCTTCCTGCGTGATCCAGTTGTAGTCTTAGCGACTGACCCTCTGCAGTAGATAACTACCCATTCAGCCGTTTGTTAGTGTGCCAAATCTTGAATCCCAGCACAGAATAATTCTTATTGGTGATGCTATTGTGATTTTTATATCTGACCACAAGAATGTTATTTCTAGTTGAGTTCACGCAGATTATTGATGTTAGTGATATGAAGACAAAATCTTGGTCAGTGTCAGTGTTTGCAGTGTCTTAGCTTCCAATTTTCACAGAATCAGCTGAAAGGTGGCTTTTTCAGTAGGTCAGGATTAGTGTTCACTGCATTTGCACTTCCAGTTTTCAGTTAAAAAGGGGTGCTTTTACACGTCCTACAAGAATTTCTTCACAGAAAGGGTTGTCAGACATTGGAATGGGCTGCCCAGGGCAGTGGTGGAGTCCCCATCCATGGAGGCGTTTAAGAGTTGTGTCGACATAGTGCTCAGGGATATGGTATAGTCAAGGACTGTCAGTGTTAGGTTGATGGTTGGACTCCATCTTCAAGGTCTTTTCCAACCTAGGCAATTCTGTGATGTCTAAATTCCATTGCTAAAATCTGTCAATTTAAAAATAAGACTAGTTTTTCAAATCAAGCACATTTTGCCAAGAGCAAAAGTAATTGCAATTATGAAAAAAAGAATTAGAGGCTGCTTTTTAATGTAATGGTACCAGAGCCATCTAGTGCATATTTAATTTACAAGAAACGCATCAAGCTTTATTTTGTTACTGCAATGGGCGATGAATTAATAATTCATTCAGTGACCATAGGCACAGAATCTTAAGTGTCTGTTGGCACATATGTGCTATGAGGAGTAAAGCAAAATCTTCTTAATCATGTTTTAAGTAGCTTTAATCCCTTCTTCCTTCCTCCTCCCTTCCATTTAATGTCTTGGTCCTGTCCTGATAGTACACTAGCTGTTTACAAGATTTGGTTTTGTTCGTTTAAAATTATTATCGGAGTGTACTGTGCAGTGTGGAAGATACTTCGTGAACAGCAGATAGCTGGTAGATTCAGTTTCTTCTAATTACCAATATATACTAGGTTAAAACACAGTGAAAATCTTTCCTTCCCACAATATTCTGATGGATGGGATGGTGCGGAGCAGAATTTGCTGACCTCGTGCTGGAAGCATTCACCAGAGTTCTCATGGATGGGTGAACTCTTATTTCCTCTAACTGATGATGTCAGTTGTGAATTTTCACCTTCTTTCATTCCAAGTCGAAGATAAATATGGTGATGAATTGCTGTGGTGTTTTTGGTGTTCCTTCCCAGGCCCCCCCTCAACCCCCCCCCCAGTTGCTTTGGTCTGCTTTTATGAGGAAAGTTTCAGAGGCCACTTGTTCCACTGGAGATGGAAAGAAAGGAGCAGCATGTGTACACTGTTGACATACTTCCTGTCGATGACTGTTACAATTAGTAACTTAAATGTTAAATCATAGGGAATTGAGAAAATATTTATATTCTTAATGCATATAATTATGCCGAAAATCTTTAGTGGACCATTTACTGTGCTTAATGTGGTATTTAGAGGAAATTAAAGTTCATTCTGGAGAACATTTTGAATGTAACAGGAAAATATTCATGACAGATGTTTGTGAATTAATCAGTAGTAAAGCCTGACTTAAAAGTACATAATGTGTAAATACACGCTTGGATTTCTTTTGGTATTATCAGTAGACAAAGAGAAGTCAATGCTTAAGTACTTTCTGTCAAGGCTGATCTTTCCCGTGTAGATTTGAACAGTGGCTTAAAATAATTGCTTTTGTAAATAATATCTGTCTGGGTACGTCTAGATCCAAGCCATGGTGTAATTTGTAAATAGAATATACGTATGCCAAAATAACTCCATATAGGAGTGGTTGTGTTCTGAAAAAAACACCTTTTTTCAGTTGGCTTAATTCACATCTAGAACAAATGCATTCATACATGGTTTTATGTGGAAATAAGTGTGTGTAGACTAATGCACTAAGAAAAGTTTAGTGGAACTCCTACAGAAAATGTTTCGTTTTACTTTTCAGTGCAGTTTCCCTGTTCTGAATTTCTGAACTTCTAGAAATAATCACTTGTTAGACTGCTTTCTGTGTTCTTGCCTGCTTTTTTCTTTGAGAAACGACAAGTGACTATGTTATTTTATGTATAAACTCACATGGATGACCCACACAGGAGAATTTGGGGATGACTGACATTGCCTGGAATGCTTGTAGGGTGTTTTGGGTGAAAGTACTTGCTGTGGTTCATAAACATTATTGGCATCTAGCTCTGAGTAAATCGTATATCACGTACAGCTTGTACTTGCTCTGTTAGAAGGTATTGAATAGAAGAAAGAATAATACACTTGTCCTAAATCCATTACTTCTCCCATTGTATTTTTATTAAAGTCAGTGAGCAAGGGAATTGTAAGAGATTAGACATTGTTTTGTACCCCAGAGGAGCTCATTGTCGTTCCAGTTGATGCAGTACCTGACTTGTTCTCTTTCTTGCACCCAGCTGCTACAGCTTATTTAAGCATTTAACACAATTGAAAAACATGATCTAGCTTTTTTTTTTTTCAACTGCAAAATTTGTCTTAATTGTCCTTTAAAAATGCCAGTGTTCCTAAACATTGTTTTTTACAATAAATTCTTACTTTGTCACTTCAGCCTCACTCTATTAAATCTCCATAAAACCTCCAGGACAGGAGGCTATGCTTAATAGAACTGAAAAAGATTTCCAAGGAAAGCCACGAATGGAAGGACTTCAGGCATGGTGCACACTGTACACCTTGTGTTAACAAGGAAATTGGTGTGTGCACAATACATTGTTTTTGGACGAGCACTGCTTAGCTAGTTATGAGTACTCTCTGCCTCAAATGACATAGTTCTCTATCTGTATCTGAACAACCATCTTAGCTGTATTGAAGGCCAGATGGAATACTGGCTATTATCTAGTTTGATCTCTTGCATATCCTAGTTTAATTCTTGTGGTTAAAATAGAATGTTTCTCTTAGGGGGAAACCCTAACCTACCTTTAAATACTTTCTAGCTAGAGATACATTATTGTAACTTGCATAATCTGTGCCAGTGATTTATTATCTTTACTGTTAGAAATAAGACACAGATTTAGTCTGTATTTGTCAAGCTTCAGCTTTCAACCATTTGATTTCTGTGTGCTAGTGTGAAAAACCCTGTACTATGTGAGTTTTTAAATTATAGATATATATGAAATGTGATAAGAATAAAAGCATAAGATTTAAACAGACTGAGTTTTCATGTATAAGCACTTTTTCAAAACCTGTTTTTCTCCAGTTTCAGTATTTCAGCAGAGATAAGTGTAGAATTATTCAGGTTGGACATTAGCCTATTTATATACTTGGAGATTGTATTAGTCTTTTAGTTAGAGTACAGTTTGCTTGTCGCTCTCAAGTCTTCTCAGGCACTTTTGCAAGGGGGAAGTCCTCTACCTGGTAAATATCCACCCTCCCTTGTCCCCCACCCAGCAAGTGTATGAACTTGAATTTATTGTACTGAAAAACACTGTTTGCTTTCAGTAAATCTGTCTAGCATTTCTGGTCACTTCACACATGATTCACGTTGTTAGTAATTTACTATTCTCAGAATCTGTGTCATTAACGTGGTCTTTTTTAGGCTATTGATGAAAGATGATAAGTAGTGAAATACAAATAATGTTTGGAGTGCCACCAGAAACACACTCATTGGGTTTTCTATTTACAGTTACATTCTGAGGCCTACTGGTTAGGTGGTGTTGACTCTGTTTAGTGTATGCAGTGTTTTTTGAATTAAACACCTTATGTCACTGAGTCAGATTCCTTAGGAAAGTCTGAATATGTTCATTATACACTATTACCTTCATTATTGATATGCTATGCTGTTGGACTCCCATGTGAAATGAGAGGAGCTAAGTGAGAGCTACAGGTGACGTTTTAGGTTCTCGTTACAGATTTTCTGAGGAGCAGAACAATGAAAATGATAGAATTTTGGACAATTGAAACATTTTAATAAAACACATTTAACCGTTTTTGAAGTGTTTACAGGGAGCTGGTCGGTTACTGGATTTTGTAAGCTTTTAAGGGAACGATTAAGGTGCTGAGAAACACTCCATACTTCCCAGAAACATCTCCTTTGGTAGGGGTGGGGGGTGGGAAAAGCCTACTGTACTCGCAGTTACTCTCTGTAATAGTGGAGACTTTTGCACTGCCTGTGGGATCACGGAGAATTCACTTGCACTTTGAAGTGTGAAGTGATAATCCTCACAACTGCTTACTTCTTTATTAAATTTGCGGAAGTTAATTACATGCCCTGCTAATTTACAACAAAAAGCTCACAATTCTCTGACGCCAAGTAGGCAACTGAGTTTTTCAAGCTTCACTTTAGTGCCTCATGCTGTAAGGAGAATTTGGCATTGGCACACATTATTACTATCATCCATCCAGAGAGTTTATTAATGTATGCACATTTTTCTACACAGTAATGTCTCATATGCATGTCTTGATAAATCTCCTAAATGCAATTTAAATGTATTTCTTTGTAGTGTTTTATACTGTTGAGATGTATTGTTAAAGTCCTGCTTAGCATTTGTGGGTTGACCGCTTTGGAAAATCACAGAATGAGAGCAGGACTTAAAATTGACTATATCACATATGACTAAATATACTAAGTATTCACGTGTGCTAAATATATTGCCAGGGATACAGTCAGAAATTAACTGATGTTTAAAACGGTGGTGTTTGATATTCATGAAGTTTGCTGTATTTCATATGCCTTGACAACTGTAAGTAAATTGCATTTTGGAGGGGGTTTTAGCAGCTTTTTAAATGCTGCTTGCTATAATGTTGCTAGCTGAAAACCAGAACAAGAATACCCCTCTCATCGAACAAGGAAAAGTGGATCGTTCTGCTGGTGAGAGATTGACCTCGAAGCGTGCAATTGGGGAGGCCAGATCTAATGAAACAAAGTGGATCATTGCTCTCTATTCTGTTATTAAGCATCTCGGAGTTAACTAGAATAATGATTAAATGTGTTTAAATGACTGTTACACCGATAGTGAAGATAAAAAGGTCAGTTCATACTCTTTCACCAGGCCTAAACAAAGCAATTAGTAAAACTAAAAATGGTGCTACATGAGCTATAACCTGAAAATGTGCTTTTTGCTTTTTGTGTGTTTGTTTAGAGTATTGGGCCAGCTGAGTGCAAAAGAAATATGTGGGAATAGTTGCCTTTCCTCATCATTGCCTGTCATTGGTATTTAATGATTTCTTGTTAAGTGGTCATATTAAATCTCATTTCAATGGGACACCACCATTGATGCAGGGGAATCTGAGTTCATCTCTCCCTTTTTTTTTTTTTCATTTTTGGACTGTCTGTCTTACATTCTGTGTGGTGCAACTGCCCAGGAAGTCCATCAGAGAAAATTTGAGTAATTATTCTGAATGATTATTTCAGAATTTTTTCTTTGTGTCTTTCTGCCTCACCAGCTTCAGACATAAATGCTGTATTTGCTTATAAATTTCTGTCCTTTTATCTAAAGAAAGTTTTTGAATGCTTTGCCACTTTCTCTGTAAAACCAAAATAAAATTGCAAAAAAAGCTGTTGGTTCTCCCCAGCACATTCAGTTGGTGGTCAGCCTTCCCTGCTGAAGTCAGGCATGTAATTACTCCTTTAGAACAACAGTTGCAAACAGCATCAAGTCAGGTACCTAAATGAGAACTCTGAAAAATTAGGTCTGTGCCAAAATGGGTTTAGATGTGTCGCTGTAGGTAGCAGGTGAATGTGGAAGGGAAGTTCTGATTTGCAATTGTGTGCTTAGATGGGCTTTAGAAAGAGCAAACTTTATTCGCTGTGTTGATGCTTGAAATTTTCTGGAGGTTCTGCGTTCTGTAGCTACCCTTACAGTGTGATTAAAAAACATTTCCTTGCTGCTTAAGCCTAAAAGATTGGCTTCGATAACTTGTGCTCTAATGTCTTTTTCTGACAATTTTTTATCAGCTCCAGTTTACATGCAATAATGTCTTGCTGTTGGGGGGGGGGGGGGGCGGGGAACTGTAATGCTGAAAGCCACGTGGTTGGGGCCTACAGAATTGGTTTAAAACCCAAAATAGCATGTAATCAGAATTCCTTCACTGATGAACAGGAATCTTGGAGATTGTGTTGATTTTTATATATCTATTTAAACAAAAGCTGAGGATAAAGATCTTAAATGAAAAGTACTTATCAGCAGAATTGCTTCCCTTATCTTGTTTATCCTGATTAATTAAAAAATAAAAAGCACATAGGGTTAAAGATAAGATGGTACTACTGTTTTCTTCTTTATATGTAATCTTGTTGCATGTCTCCACATAAGCTGTTCTGGCCACTCATCATAGTAACCAGCTGGGCCATTTCACCTGCTGGAGCCATTAAAGAGGACTCTCTCCCCCTAGATTAATCCCCTCCGACATTAGTTTTTTGCTCTGACAACTGGAGCAGGCATTCAGAATTTGCAGGTGGCCAGTGTGACGCACATAATTGCCTACAATTTTAGGCAATGAATAAAAATGGTCTACATTACTTGTCAAAGGTTGTATATGCAGTGCCAAGTGAGATCTATGGGAAGCCTTTTAGGGTTTAAAGAACAGTTAATAGCAAAGCTGCACAGTGCTTTTTTAATCATAATGCATTTGTAATATAGCACTTTGATCTTCTCCTTGTAGGAAATGGTGTTATATTAGCCACTTTTAAACATTTATGAGTGAAATTCAGTTATAGGAGAGTAAAAGTGATTATTCTTAGGCAGAACATGTTAGGTTTCATTAAAAGTTTTAGCTTGCCCCTTACTTGTTAAAACCTGTGGGGAGTCCTGTTCCTGGAGGGTTTCAAATCAGGATCTGAAGATTTAGAAGAGCTTTCTCTTTGTTTTTCACTAAAGCAACTGCAAGACTAGAAAAGACCGCAGTAAATACTGATGTTATTTGTGGTTGTTTATAAATGTACTTCAACCGCATAGCATTAAGCACATAAGATGTTGTGTGCTTAACGGTTTAGGGAATGTTTCCTTGTATTTTAAAGATCTCGATTCTTGATTGCGTCAATTATAACTAAAAAAAAATGCATCACTTAAAGCATGATCATAAATTATCTGCAACAAAAAATAGGCGACTCTAAAACGTACTACTCCTAGAAGAGCCGAGTTTGACCTTTCAGACCCATGAGCCTTTTATTAACACCTGCCTGTAAGGAGAACCGTGCCACACGCAGCTTTCAGATTCACGACCACAAAACTGATGAGGAAAGGCTTGAAGGGTTCAGTTTGTGTCACTTGCTGTTTGCCGTTTCCATTTCACAGATGATTAATCTTTCTGTGAAGAAAGGCCAGAGAAACAAAGCACATTGGGCTCTTCCTGCAGTTACTCCTTCTGAATGCACACTAGCTTGCTAACTAAAAGGCCTTTAGATTTCCTGCCGAGAGAGATGTTCTGAAAGTGAATGCAGCTGGTTGGAGGTCACCAGTGCAAGGCTCTTGCCATTGTGTAATGGAGGCTTTGGCAGGTTTCATTTTGGGGGGGAGGGAGAAGGTGTTGGTGAAAAATTAATGCAGAATAAAAAGGGCTTTGGCCATTTGAATTAATTTCTTGAAGGGTGGATCATCAATAATAGGCTCAATTTCTTTTGCTCACAATTTAAAAAAAATATATATTTGCTGTGTTTTTTCCCACCCATTCCTTTTTCTTAATGGCATGTTTATATTGTACGTGGTCTCTCCCGCTGGAAGCTGAAATGTCGTGTCTTACTGAGTTTGAAAAGCAATCCAAAATGTACTGATTTTTAGATACTGCTAATTTTCATGGTGGCAAGAGATGATACTTGAGCATTGTGTATTTAACTTCCTGATTATGGGATTTGTATTGCTTTAATAATTGATATTGCTCTTTAGTGACTTCTAAAGCAGCAATTTCTATTTTTCTGGGATAGTAAAAATTTGGTTTTAAAAGGTATTATCTAATTTTTAATTTGTGTGTACATTTTTGAATCTTAATGTATACATGCCTTGCTTATGGAAGAGAATGGTCTGATATCCAGCTGAGTTTTTGACTTTGTTTTTTCATGATCTTGTGCAGGACGTAATGTGCAAAATCAAGACCTGGGTAATAGATGAAAAGAAAGCTGTCCGCTTCTATCATGATTGGAATGACAAAGAGGTAGGCTATAAATATCATCCTATGAATTGACTTCTAATTTTGCTACCTGTTACTGTCTTTTTTAAAGTTTTGGTTCGGTTTTTGATTTAAAATTCGTGGTGTATTGAATGTTAAATTTATCAGCTGATTCTGTGTTTGTCAGTGATCTATATGTAGCACTTGAATTCTGTTGCCCTCTCAGATATGCCATGAGGAAAATGGTCATAAAATTAACTTAAGTTGCTGTAACTTGTTTTTAAAATTCTCCTCTTTTATTTTCACTTCTAGATCGATGTTTTGAACAAACACTTGTTTTTTACTTCAAAACCGATGATCTACTTGGTTAACCTCTCTGAAAAAGACTACATTAGAAAGAAAAACAAGTGGTGAGTGCATTCAGGTTAAATATCTAAATTTACGTTTCTATTTCACATTTTTCAGTGGTGAATAATTCCTTGCACATTAAGATCACCAAGGATATTAATTAAAATAGAAATAAAAACTAGTGTTGCGCTTTTGTTACTTGTTACGCTCCCATTGACATGCTGCTCGAGTACAATGCATATGGCGAAACCCTGAATGAAAGTGCAGAATAGAAAAGAACATGCTTTCCTTCCTTACGTTTTTACATAAATCTATTAACTGTGAAGAAAATAGATTTGATTTAGAACTACTGATTTAAATAAACATATAGTTTCATCATATTATATAGTGCTGATTGTCTGAACGTCTTTTTCATTCCAAAGGAATGAATTGAATGCCAGAGGACTAAAGCTATGTGAGTTGCACAGAAATCTTTCAAACTGTGGCAAAATTGCACATTTTAACGGTACTTTTCTGTTTGCAGTTGGGTGCCTGGCTTCCTTGCCACTGCTTGCACTTAGTTTACAATTTACAGGACTGTTTTGGTGGGCTTTAATGCCATGAACAGTGCAGGTTTTAATCAAGTATTCCTGATATCAGTATAATGACTTAAGTATGTGACAGTTATGAAATCAATCTATCAGACATTCAATGAACTGGATGAAGATCCAGTCCTAACGTGGTAGATGTATGGTGGAAACCTGCTGTTGAGAAGTACAGCATTTAGCATGTCATTGGCAGCTCTAGATGGGGTAAATATTTGTTTTGTGGAGGAGGGAACAGTTTAAGTAGTATACGATAAAGAAAAATCTATAGCAGTTGGTTTAGTTTTAGAAAAACAACCAACCAACAAACTTTTTCTTAGCATTCAGATCTTTAAACACTGTACTTGTGAGACACTTTGAATGTATAAATGTATGTTTGTGAACAGATATATGCGTGTAACTCATCCAAACAAATCAAAAGTATCTAAAGCGGAATATCTGAATTCTCCTAAAGTACACCCTCTGTTTCTCCCTGTACTTCATTAAGTACTTAGATGCACATGGTTTCAATTTTCCATTAAAAATTCTCATTTCCATATGATATCAAAGAGTGAGAAGGCTTTAAACTGAAAAATAAACATTCATAGACTGGAAGCCAAAACAATAATTAATGTCAGATGGTTAACTCCAATAAATCATTACAATAAATTCTGTGAAATTACTGCAGCTAAAACTGTCCTTTTGATACTCCCAAGACATTTTGTGTTGGTATTAAAGAAATAAAATTAACCTCTTTAATAGCAAACCCTCTCAGCCCAAAACACAGACTTTGAAATAAACTTGATAACCAGTGTAATAATGTGAGCTTTTCATATTTAGCCAAATTTTATAATTTTAAATTAATTTGTTTCTTCTTTGAATGTTTTTTTGGATATGGCATTTTAAATATTAAAAGTGGTTCTACCCAAGAAAGTCTATAAAATCGGGATAGTAGTATTTGCTCTGTGATTGTCAGGTGATATTTTTTTTCTAAGTACAGATGTTGAGGTTTCCTAAGGTTTGCCATAACAGTACAGACATAGACGTTTATGCAAAAATGGATGAGTCGGTTTCCCTGCCCAAAAAAGGATCCTCACACCTGTATTTGGATGATTACAGGTAGAGCTCACTGGCTCTAATTGTACAGTAAATACCATTTCCCAGACCCTAATGGTAGACAGGCTACTTAGGAGACGCCAGTCTGTGATTTAGCTGTCGCCAGTCACCCCATGTTTTTTGTGAGACTAGTTGTGATGATGACATAGTTAAACCCAATTGAAAGCAATTCTTTGTATAAATTGCAATTTTTAATTTGTAAAAAATCAGATGTTTGAGTTGAGGAGTCATAATGAAATGGTTTAACTGTTTCTATTACAATTAATGATTTAGTTTTTAAAAAGTGTACCCAGATCTCATGGATGTGAGTGTAATTGTAGCTGAAAGATCAAAGCCTGGGTAGCTGAGTGATGTTCCAGAAGAGAATTTACCACATAGCCATTTTCAGTACAGTTTCTGCCTCCTGCTGTTCCTATTTTCCCTCAAGCTAGCCATTGACTACCCCCTGTGCATCCCTGCTCGTAAAAAATGATTGAGGAAGTATTTGTCATGTATTTATGAGTGGGAAACATTGTGTGATAGGGAAAGGCATCTACTAGAACCAGAAAGATTGCCATTTTCTTTCATTCAGCCACGCTGCCACAGCTTTAAATCCTCTGTTTATGCAACATAGCCTTTATATTTAAGAGCAGAATAAATGTTTTCTATGAAGGATGCTAAGGGTAGGCTTTTGTCATTTGTGTGGTGCAAGCAGATGTAAATGATTAGAATATATTTTACTGTTAGATGCCACTTAATTTGTGATTTTTGTTATTTTGAGGGGTAGAGGTTCATATTTGAAATGCAAGCCACATTTAGACTAGTCGTTCAACTTAAAAAAGTTTATTTCTGAGCTTAATTTGTAATATTACTATAGCAAAAGTAAGGTTAATGCAGGAAACACTCAGCAGTAAAATGTTTTCATAAGACTTGTGCAACTATAAAAGTGTTTAAAACAGCAAAGGAGAGGAGAGGCTTTTTGATTGTGGGTTGAGATGAAAACTAAAATTGTCTTTGTTTTACTGGGTCACTCTTTCAGAATTAATGAACATTTTAATTGTTAGTTAAAACACACTTAGATTTAAGTGCTAACATGTTATTTTTCAATACAAGAAAAGAAGAAAACACTGTGAAAGATAGGACTATTGTGTGTTTGAGAAGGTGTATTGACCTTCTGAAAGATGTAAAAACTGGAATGGCTCCAAGCAGTTACTTGCTGGTTTTAACAATGTTGAATTAGTCATTCAGTTGATTTATGATTAAGACCCAGCCCCTGAAGAGAAGCTGACATGGCAGCTGTGTTAGTCGCACTTGTGTTGTGATCAGATGACAGTAATCATGATGTTGTAAGGGGGAATCCACTGAAACCATTCTTACTACATATTGCTGTGCTCTAAATTAATACTTAAACCCTTCTTTTAATAATTCCTAGTGGTTTTTTATATGAATCTAGTACCTTAACATTGTATACATGTATTTGAGTTCTACCACGAAAGTATTTTAAAGAAGCCTATTAATTTTCAGTTAAAACTGCTTTCTGAGTCACAGGATGTCACAGAAATCCAGGACATGAGATTTATCAGCCCTTCACCTAATTAAAGCTTTGCATTTTAGTCTGGCTAAAGAGGGTGCTTTTAGCGGGTTATTATATGAATTCCAATTATGAAATATATTGAGCTAATTAATGAGCGGATGTAGTGGACCATGCTTAGCACACTGTTCAGTTCAGTATTTTGGACTGATTCTTTGCAGTGAGCACCAGGAATACTATCTGTCTCAAAGTTGCATAGGCTGATCTTTTGACTCAACTTCTTGGGTCTAAACAAGTGATTTTTTTCATCTTACGCAAAGACACTAATTTAAAGAGCTGATTATGGTCCTAAAGATTTTCTCATATCTATAACATCGTAACTAAGTCATCTGAGACTTGTTATGGATTTTTGAACATTGTTTTTTCTAATATAATTCAGACTTGTTGAGTATCCGAATGTATATTAATGTTATTTTCAAAGGGTTGTTTCTCAAATTGTTATGGTAGATATTCTGTTAAAAGAATAAGTTGCGTATTGGTGGGATAGGGTACTTCTCTTGAAGTATCTTACTCCTGTGTATTTAGAAAGGTGGCGTCTATGTCATAATAAATAACCTTTTCCCCATTAATTTTTATAGCATTTTTAGTGTTCTTAAGCTAGAGGAGGCATAATTAGGTCAGATGAAAGGTCTGTCTTTTCTGGTATCGTGTTTCTGACAGGCCACTAACAGATGTCCAGGGAAGACTATAGGAACAGATTAAGCAAACAGTGTGTATCCTTCCAGCTTCTTGCAATCTGTTATTGTAGAACTGACTAAGCCAGATATTATATACTTGTGGTTAATAATTTTTGACTGATTTTTATTCTGTGAATTTAGCCATTGACCTTTTGAACCCAAGTATACTTTTGGCATCCCAATATCCTGGAGCAGGGACTTCTACAGTTTAACTATGTGCTATATGGAGAAGTACTTCCTTATGCTTGTTTTGGATCTGCCACATAATAATTTCATTTGATGCTCCTTAGATCTTGTAGTATGAGAGTGAATAATCCTTTTCTATTCATCTTTTCCATATTGCTTCAGATGTTCCAAATATTAAAAAAAAAAAAAAAGGGGAAGGGGGGTGGAGAATCTGACATGAAGAAAGAAGTATCAAGGGTAAAATACAAGAAGACTCAATAGACTTGAGTATGAATTAATCCACTTCACTTAGTCTTTCACTTTGAAACTAGTTAGGAAAGAAAGTAGTTATCTGGTGGTAAATGAGGACTTTTAGTGTTCTTGATTCTATTTTGGTGGGTACATGCCCAGTGGTACAATAGATTCTATAGCTGTGTGTTCACTGTCTTAGCAAAACAGCAAGGCAATTTCACGTGCTGGCAGAGCAAGAAGAGGGTGACAGGAGAAGAAATGCTAACCAGAAGGTTTTCATGGCTTCAGTATGCCTGTTTTAAACAAGAAAAGAAAAGAAAACTTAAAAGAAACTCAACAACAAAAAACCCCCTATGCTCCCAAACCTCACTTTCTACCCTTAAGTAATGTCTGGTTTTGGAGAAGTCCTGGAGATACTGTTTTTATACAGACTCTTCTTAAATTTGTTAGCAATAAATATTTGATCTCTATTTAAAAAAAAAAAAAAAAAAAAAAAGCGCGAAAGTTCTTTCTTAGCATTTTACTTGCATTTTGTTTTGAGACTTTTCAAAAAGACATTTTAAAAATGAAAAAAAAAACCCAAAATCAATGGAAATGGTAATATTAACATTAGCATGACATACGTTGAAGCAAAAGGTGATTTAATAAGCAGTATCAGGATATGTATATTTAAGGATATTAGTAAATTAATTTGCAGGAAATAAAGTTAAGGGAAAGAACACCTGCAGGCCAGCTCCATCTCTTCCACAACTAGAAGTATGGTGTCTCAATAAAAGTGTGACATCTCCATCTTAGTTCCACAGAAGCACAATCTCCTTTCACTGTCCAAGTTTCAGCCCTTTTCAAATGCTGTCTGAAATAGATGAGCTTTGCAAATTTGGCTAAAACCAAAAAAATACCCATTTGGATCAAATATGTAGAAGTAGTTCCTCTTCTAAAAGGAAGGATGCTGCTATTAATGAACCTCTGCAGTGCAGAGACAAACAGAATTACATCACTTTCATATGTGTAATATAGTCTTAAACCTACTACAACCTTTAGAGCAAAGTTATTTGCTCTAAATACCAGTGTATTAGGCACGCAGCAAGATACCTGAGTGAGGGCAGAATGCAGTTTTCACTACTTTCAGCTTCTGAATTACGTTTATTTTCTGATTTACAGTAAATGTATATTTAAATATGCTATAGGTCATACAGTCATGGATGTTTAGGCAGATAAATTTTATTCTTATAAATATTTTTGAGACTGTATTTGATGTAGAATTCTTTAAATCATAAGTTGCAATACCATTCTGGTACTGAGATGTTTTCTTGATGTAGCTGCATAATGATTTTAAGGCTGTCTTCTGTGCTGACAGATTTGGAAAATTTAGAATTTTCAAAAGATGTCGCACTTCTTGTCCCTGCCTTAGAACTGAAATGCTTTAAAAATGTTAAGATTTTTTTATATTATCTGTGTGTAAATGGAGTTTTGCACATACAAGTTGTGAAGTCAGATACTCAAAGTTAACAAGATCCAGAATTTAGGCTTCCTGTTGCACCTTTACTGCCTGATTGAGGAACAGTACCTTAAAGCTCATGTTGTTTTAACTAGAGGATGACATATGTTTTCCACAGAGCATTTACCTACTTTAACAGGGGATAGTTCATGCTGTTTGCTTGAACTATCTTTATTATCTTTATTATGTCTTATACAAATTAATTACTGAATACAAATTAATTTATCATCCATCAACCTAATTGCAATCTCTTTTCTTTCCAGCACATTTGCCTGACATTGCCAGTTGACTTCTTGTAGTCTTCTGCCTTGCCAGTTCCAATGACTTTTCAGTTATTCTGTCTATCCCGAATTTTTTTACCCACCCTTTTCCTAGCTGAAGTGTTCTCCATGGGTCTTTGTCAGGTTGGCTCTTCCCCTTCTCTGATTTCATCCCATTCTTGCTGGCTTAGTTCCAGTCCAGTCTTTTGGTCTGGGTGATTTCTTTCACCAGACTTCCTGCTTTGCTTTGCTTTCCTTTCCTTTGCCTTCCTTTGCCTCCCCCCATCCGTTTGAATGTGAATGCATATTGTTTGGGTAACAGCAGGTGCTGGGGACATGTGTCTAAGCGTGGGGAAGATGGGTCCCTGCTCTCAGCTCTGGTATGTAACTTCACCCCAGACATAAAACCAGGAAAAGTCTAGCTTCACTCCAGTGTTCCACTTGCATTCAGGTGCTGTGGACTGTAGAAAGAGAATATATCACTGAGACTCTTCAGTGTTAAATTCAAGTAGTTTTGTTACGGAGGACATGAATTTCTGATTTGTATGGGCTCTTGCACAAGTGTGATGGTTTATCTCTGATACTGAGTTTGCTCTGTGCCAAATGTAAAGTCTTGGCTCCTAAGCATTGGGACAGTAAAATTTTTCAAATAAAAGGTTTCTGGGATGTTTTAAAAATGGGCAATGCTGTATGGTGAAGCTTCTTTTTGAAAATTTCGGTCCACCTGGTTACAATGTGGCAGTTATAAATAGCAAAAGCGTAGGTTGCAAAGTCAGGAAATAAAGCCGCAGTAATTTACTTAGGATATATTGAGTCTTGAAACTGGCAAAAGGGTGATGGTGGTGGAGGGGAAACTTCTGGTTTTTGTGAAGGCCTGTCCTGGACAGATAAAGGTAGCTTCAAGCTGTTCTTACAACTCCTCAAAGGCTGCAGACTGTAGAGACCAGGATGACCAGAGTGATGAAGAACAGTTTCTGCAATGTTGTGGGTGATACACGACAGCCCAGCATACCGCAACACCAACCACCAGCCCAGCACAGCCATACCCCAGTGAGCTTCTCCTGTTCTCTGAGAGCATCTGTGTGCATCAAGCTGGTTATACTATCCGAGTAATGCAAAAGAACTCTCTGTTAACGTTTCGTATCAGTAAGGCTGTGCTGAATGAAAGCACCTATAAGTTAACTTTCCACCTTCGTTGCTGTGTGCATGATCCCTGTCTTAACCAGCTGCATGTAGTGCCAAACCTCCTTTGGAATAATTCAGCTTTGCTTCCCGTCTTATGTTCCTTTTCTTCTTCTCTCTCCAGATGCTTTTCTCGGTGTCTGTATTTTTTTTTGCCTGTCATAGCCATACTTTCTGAGCTGTTTATACACAGTTCTGTGGGTGCGGTTATAACGTTGAACAACCGCAGCTTTGAGTTCGGATGGTCCACCGGTTTTACAGTCAGCTCATGTAGTCTTACTTTGCTACCTGCTAACGATACTTTTTTAGTCTGCCATGGCAGTTTGGAGAATCAAGTAATTTGTGAGATATTTTATTTAAACGCTTGGATTTTCATACGCAAAATCTAAAGCAATAGATGCAAGCTTTCAAGGAGCAAAAATGTAACTACTTACAGTTATCCAACCTGTGCAGGGTAAAAAGAGGCTTCATTATTTGTATATAATGTCTGAACACTTTAGAAACTTTATTTCTTCCTGATCTTCACTGGAATTGGAACTTTTCAATAAATATTTTTGTTACCTTTATAAACACATGCTACTTGAGATATGTAGTACTAGGGGAGAGGATAATGTGGCACTCGATTTCAAATCAGTTACACAACTTTGCTTCGGTCAGTGGACAGATAAACATGAGCAGTGAAGAGAGGGACTTCCACAGAGAAATAGTGTGTGGTGACATTGTCAAAGACTGACATAAACCATTGCAGAATCATTGTAATGCGAAGTGACTCTGGATGCATCAGGAGGTAGAACATTCTTTTCAGACTTCAGTCTGTTTAAAACTGAAGAATGCTTAAACTGCTCAGAAACTAGATGCAGAGTTATGTCTAAGTACAGATTTTGTTACTGCATAGTGGATATGGAGAAAGCAGAGACTGATAAATAACTGCTCTTCTTTCTTTCCAGTATGATGTGCAAAGGGCTTCCTTCAATTTTCTTCTAGTTACTTTCCGCTGTTTGAGAAGCTTGTGCTTTATGCCTCAGTTTTCCATACTATTTCCCTAAAAGCATTGATGCTGGTGAAATAAATAGACAAAATGTTTTTTGGAAATGTTCTCTACTTTAAAATCAAGTGACTTGATTAAAATATTGATATTGCCTAGTAATTGCATATTTTTTTTTCTGGAATTGTATCAGTGACATCTCCTGAATGATGTCTGCAAAGAAACTGTGTTTTGTCAGTCCTCTTTTTCAAAGGCTTTCCAAATGTGCTTGGAGTGATTTAAGTGTATGTTGTGGGTAGTTGTGGTTCTTCACTGAATGCTGCTGTGACAGACTTAGCTGGCTAAGCAATGTGCTGCTTACTTGCCTGAATGAAAATTTCTAGTTCTTAGAATCTATTCTTCTTTAGAATGCTTCCCTCTTATTTATTGTAGGTTAGAGCATAGCTTTTGACAATGTATAGTCAAGCAACCTGTATTACTTTTACTGGCAACTAAACGAGTTTGGGAATTTTTCAGTAGCTTGATATCTTTTTTGATACTCCTAAGTGAGATTTTTAGCTTCAGAGTGTCTCATCTTGCTTTTTATGGCTTACATTTTTAGACTCAGACTAGCTTCTCTTTAGGAGAAAAGAGCTCTTTCTTAGTACTCTAAGCCAGTGAAGTCTTAAACATTGAAATGGAAAAAGGGAAGGAGAAATAATGTTTTTTTTCCCTTGTCTTTGTTACATAATGGAAGAAAGGAAAAGGATAAGCAATTTAAGAACACAGCTTTTATATTGAGAACCAGATTCTGAAATTACAGTATGTTCCAGTGTGGGGTTGTTAGTCCTGACCATTATCAATGCAACCCCATCAACAGGTCCTCAGGTGTTTTGGAGGGGACTAGGGTACTAACCATTGTATTAGTGCTGTCATCTCTCTACAGTATCATTACCTAAGGTGCAGATTTCAAATCCTACTTCCAATGGTAAATAGTTCAGTAGTGATTTCACTCTTGTACATTTTAGAGTAAATCAGTTTGACTGAGCATGTAAGCCTGTAGATGTTTGTGTCAAAATCCCTTTCGCATTTCAAGTTACTGATGAGGAACATCATTACTAATGAAGAAATAGAACACTTTTTGTTTCCTTACTCTTTTGTGCTGTGCGTATTACAAGCACAGCCACCTTTGCTGCAGTGATTTTTGGATGAAATAATATTGATGAGAGAAAGTGAAGGAAGTAAGGTGAAATAGTTTGCTCAATTGAATTTCCCAGGGATAAAGATTATCCTTTGATTGAAAATGAGTGTCTAAATCTACTTGGAGATGAGGAGCTCTGTTTTGCTGCGCTTTTCTGTTTATTACTGACTTACAGAAATATTTTATCTCCTTTGTGATGTAAGTTACAAACATCCAGTTACACTTCTCCCATTGCAGTTCAAATGCTATCTGTTAATATGCTATAGCTGAATCAAGTTACCTTTTTCTGCATATTTCAACCTCAGGAGAATTTTTACAGGGAAAGAGAGATAGGAACTGATCTATCTGTATGCCATGGTTTGGTTTATGAGTTCAAAGAAAAACTTGAATTTGTCCTGTTAATGAACAGGTCTTATCCTAGAAAGTAGGATTTTATTATTTTTAATAAAGAGATTTTTTTTCCACTTTTTTGCTTTATAAATCCACTAATAGAGATTTGTGCAAAATTACTTTAAAAACAGCATGGAGAGATGATTATTCTTGATAGTTGTTATTCTTAAGTTATTGTATATGAAGTTATTTACTATTACTTATAATCATTAATTTATTGAGCCCTGTGGCTTTTGGAACGAATGAGCATTGTTAGCCTGCCTTTGTCAACTAGATGACATAGAAACAGAAGTTGCTTATAGTCCATAAAGCAAATAAATTGTACTTTCAAATCAAGAGAAGGATAGATACTATGGGTGTCCCCAGCTTTAATATCTGTTGGGTCATGATTCTTATTGTATCTAACATGCCATTTAAAAACCACCAGTTATCTTTGCGTGGGTCCTATTGAGAATTTGGGAGATGGAGAGGAAGGCTATTGAATGACTGTAGAGAGGTGAGTGGCTGTGGTCTCATTTGGTATGATGGGAGCAACATGAGTAGCTCCTTCCCCATGTTAAGATCTGATACCTCCTTTTGGCTTGTAACCGGTGTTTTTTGAGAGGAAAAATGGTCTTTCATTCTCATGGTAGACACATCAACAGTGGTAATAACTGGCAGATGAGCTTTCGTTTTAGTTTTTTTTTAAGCAAAAAACCCTCAATATTCTCTCTTATTCTGAAATGAGAGAATTACCTGTAATCCTTTGCAAAAACATCTGTATGGAGAAATTTGGATTGGCCATCACAATCACTGTCACTTCTAATAGTATCTCTTAAACCATGTCCAAATTAGTAAGTAACTTTCCTTTCATAATCTGTTACTCAGTATTGGTGTGTCTGATTGGTGAACAAGTACATGTATATACCTCCAAAATTCTGCTTTTTGAATTTGTCTGTCTGGATCATGCCTTGAAACATTTCTTCCCATCTCATGCTACAGAGTTCTATTAATCTCTTTAAGTTAATTTTACTTCACATACCATTCTTCATGTCACTGCAATTGATATTTGAGATATTTATGGGCCCTGGGAGCAATACTTTTGAAATTGTTCGTGAATGGTCTGCAGCATCTCCATTCTCTGGGGGAATATTTTATGGATTATTGTTCTGTTTTCTACAAATAGGGACTAAATGGGAACATCAGTCAATCAAAAATAATTTATTATAAGTAGAAAAATAATGTTTGGGAAGGAAAATAATTTTATACAATTGGAAATACAGGCTACTGTGGCATTGGCACTGATTTTTCAAGTTTACTTCTGCTCTGAATTCTTTGTTTCACAATTGACACATTTTTCATTGATTTTGAAAATCTGACACATTTTATTTATATTTTTTAAAAAAATTTAAATAGTTCTCCTTTTAATTTTATGCTTATTTATAGCTAAATTTTATGTATTAAGTATACAGAAATATGTTTTCATTTAACTGCTTGGTTTTCCCAAGAAAGATTACTTACCTTCTGAAGTTTTGGCATAGTATTTTATTTCACAACGTGAGTTTCTTCTAATGACAAGTACTAATGACTAATGTTCAAATGTTGATAGTCACTAGTTGTCCAATCAATAGAACTATGTATCCTTGTTTTGAAACCAGGAATAGATGCTTCTTCATGTTTAAATTGGAGAGGAAAGTTTGTAGGTTATATAGGTTTAATGGAAGAACTGTCAAATGAGATGTGTGGTATTGGTACCTTATTATCCTTTATTACCAATGCTTGACCTTAATTATTGTTAATTTGGAGAGAAGTTGCATAAAATAATGTTTGGGATTACTGTGCTCTGGCAATAGTTTCTAAAACCTGAAGAGAAGTTTAGAAGACAAATATTTGAAAGAGAGTAAGTGCACGTGCTGGTTTTGTACTTCATTGAGCTAAAATTCACTGAATATCAAGTCTCACTGTTATTCTTATGCACTGACACAACATTACACTTCTGAAGTTAAAATGTATTTAAGTGCAAACAAATGGCTTTTATTAAAAAAAAAAAATCTTACACCTAATACATTGAAAACCTACAAAATGTTGTCAATCTAAAACATGTGATGATTCTTCCAGCTTGTTTTATTTCAGAGACTCATTAAATCCATACTTGTTTTTATTTAATAAAATCTTTATGTCCCAGGATACTCAGATTAATGAAGTGTGCGTGCATGTGCATATGTGTTCTGTTTCCCATAGGATTTTAAAAATTACTATTATTATTGTTGTTGAAAAATAACTTTATGGAGGGTAAATGTTTGTCTTTGGCTCCCTCTATCTGCCTATCACTATTTGTCTTTGTGAATTAATGCTTTTTCATAACTCAGTCCATCAGATAAGATGTCTGCAAGTATTCTGTATAAGTGTTTGGTAAAATAAATTAAAAAAAATATGGTAGAGAGACATGGAGGACAAGTAAGGAATTCAGTTATTCAAGCTTAAAAACCAAGGTTTATGTCTTTGTGCTTAGTATATTTCTGAAATACTTTTCTGTTCTGGTTAAAGTCTAATTTCTGTATTAGGTTTTCCATAACGATACAGCGATAGGCTCAAAGTATATTAAAGAGAAACATGGTTTTAGCTGCCTGTCTTGCAGCAGTGTGTGGTTGTGTGATAGCCTTTTTTTCCTGATTTCTAGTTGTGTTGGTGCCCTATTGACATAGAAGGTAACTAGATTGTTCTATTAGTGATTTCTGGCAAATAGAAATTATTCGATATGCTAAAGCTCTTTCTGACAGAAGATATAAAGTTTTGACAAACATACATGGCACAGCAAGTGTCCAATTCTAAAGAGCAAAATAAATGCAAACCACCATTATGGGGAACACACACAGCCTGAAAGCAAGTTATCAGTAAGCAAATAATTGTTGAACTGTTATGAATGGAATAGGATGTTGAAATAGGGCATGATTGGCTGATGTTACATATGTCCTTGATTACCTTCCTTGTGCTTTTATCCTAATAAGTGACATTCTTTGTATTCCCTTGGATGGCTAGACAGTCTGACACTGAAGAAGAATAAATATTGCATGTGGTACACATTAAGCTGTCATCTAGGACAGCATTTATAAAAAGTAACTGGAAAAATTCATAAGAAATTCTGCAGTGCTACAGTTTCCTGGCTCCAGTCATAATTGTCAAAGTTCTTGACACATTCAGGTCTTCTGAAATGATTTGGGTTTACACTTACTTGGTGTATGAATAATTATTAAGGCTTCATTTTCTCTGATGATGCAGACTGTTAATGTTAGTTCTCAAAATGTTTCATTTTGATTAAAGGCCATGTAGTAATAAAAAAAAAATAAAATAGTGTGGTGTATGTAGCTAGTCCTCTTGCAGAAGTCAGAACCAGCAGATGTATGTGTGTAAAATAAAAGTAACTGGTAAAATTAAAAAGCTCTTTTTCAAATGCTGTCTTTGAATCTTGTTGGAAAATCCATTATGAGTACGCATTGTTACTATTATTCTACTTTGGAAATAGATCTATTTTTCTGTGTAAAGTAGTCTTCTGTTTTTCTTCACTGACTTGAAATTAAGACTCAACAACATAGCAGGATATCATCTCTGCAAGGGCAATGGAGAAAAACTTTCTGAACTACCTAAGCAGGTGAGTTAGTGTTTCAATGGTAATTATTTTAATCTTCAGTTTTGAGAAGAGGGGAAGTGTAGTAGTTACATTCTTCATACTCTTAAGTCTCAATTTCTTGTGACTTGTGTGTTGACCAAGAAATACTCAATGAGTTTTTTGTCTTTCTGTGTATTTGTCTGTTGCCTAACTACATACTACGATACTTTCTGGAGTTTGACACGAAATTTAACTATAAATATTTTAAAGCTCTATCACTGACCATGTCAGTGGAGCATTCTCACTGTATACTGCATTCATGGTATGATCTGGTTTTGCTGCATATCAAGACGCACCCTTCTTCCATTTGTAGGTACATGTCTCTCTGTTTGTGACAGTATTGTCTAGCTCATGTAATATTTTTTTTTTTTTTTATTGCTATTATTTTACTGAATTAAGAATACCCTGTAAGGAAAAATAGCCTGTTAACACCTCATCAAGTTACTTGAGGACTAACATAATTTTCTAGATGACACTGTGCTTATTCTCATCCCTCTTCCAGTTAGCCTGTAACTTACAAGACCTCATTGTGACTAGCTTGGAATGGGAAAATAGAGCCATTGGCTCTTTCACAAATTTGCATTTAATGCTAATTGAAAAGGCTTAAAATAGTTCTTAGAACAAGTTTGGGGGAAAAAAAGTGTATTCATGGGAACAGATAAAGCTGAAACACCTGTTTGGATTGAAGAAAGTTTACTCCAGTATAACACTGCGGAAATGTTACAGGTAACTGTTAACTCTGTAGACCACTACAGAGCACAAAATATTTGCCCAACTGGTAAATTGAACTGTAAGTCCCACTGTGGGAAATTGCTTTGCTGTGCTCCAAACAGCAGTTATCTTAGTAATTGTACCTGAATTCTTTTGTGGCTAATAGACAGTTGATGTCCTTCTTACCATGACAGAATTATTTTATGGCAATATTATTAATTGTAAAATTTTCAAGTAAGATGTGTTTGTGTAGTTTAAGATGGGCCGAGTGTGATTTTTAATTGGTGCTCTGAGAGCACTGGTTTTTGAGTTGAGAATGTGCATAACCCTGCATTTCACATTCTAAACCAGTGCTCACAACAAGGAGCTTATCAGAGCAAATTGTCTAGTCCATCCCCTTCCTCACTCAAAACCTAATGACCCTTTATCATCATGGTTTAGATTGCTGGACACAGATGTGAGAAAATACAAGTAATCTACAGGTAACTACAGTAGCTGCACTGATGTTCTCAGAGAACTGACTGCTGGGAAGATAAAAAGCTTCCCACAGAGCCTGTGACTTTCCAGCAGCAAAGCACATCATGAGCTCATACATGAAGTTTTATTTGCTGAAGATTCACAATAAGATACATTAGGACATTCAGCAGGGTCCCTTCTTAGATGAGCACAAGAATTCGGTGAGGTTGTTAGTTGATGCGCTAGTGCATGGCTTCACACTAAAACTAGAAAGTCCAACAATACCAATAATGTTTCTTTTTGAGAACATCACAAACTACAGCAGTAATATGATATTGATGTTAACGTAGTTTGTTCTTTGATAGTAAATGATCTAATGTCATTGGACTTTTTCTTGTTATGGAAGGTATTTTTGTGGGAAGCAAATGTTCTTTATGAAAAAAAGCTGCTGGCTGTTGAAATACAGAGTTAGCAGTACATGCTAGATATGAAGGTGGAAGGAAAGTCTTATATGAAAAGACTTGTGTATGATTAATTAGCATATTTTTTCTCAGTGTATTTTGTCACAGTCATGAAGTAGATATAAAAATCTCTGTTTATGTGATTGGATACTTTGCCAAAGAATAGGAAGGAAATAAAATATTTTTCAGACAAATTTAATGTGCCTTAAGGTTAAGAAGGTAGTGAACTTGTTTACTATTTTTTAAATATTTCTTTTTTTTTTTTTTTTGTAATTCAAGAAGCTGCTGTAATACAGTTTGTGTTTTTGGTGATTCAGTAAGGTTGAAATGTATCTATCAAACCAGATGGGAATGATCAATGTGAATCAGTCTGTCTGCACTTTCATTCTCTTCTAAAGTAACTTAAATATAGACACAGTTAATTATGTAGAAAAATGAATTTGGATGCTGAAATACTTTTTTCCTCATTTTTAAAATCATCTGTAAGTTTTGGGTTTGTGAAGAGAGCAGTAACATGGCATGAGAGGTACAGGTCCTCCAGAAATGAGTATCAACAGAGGGTAGTATTAATTATTAAGCAAGAAATAAGCATTACAGTCTGGTCTTTACAGAAAATGCTAATCCTACAAAAAGCCTAAAACCTGAGCCCGACAAAAACTCTGAACAGCCTCCTCCCACTCAGAAAGAAACAAAAAGTAAATACCACAAACAATATCTTCCCTCCTCTGGTAGTGTGAATGAGACAAACTTAGATCTGTTTTTTAATATAAGTCCTTCCACCCTCTTCAGTCACCCTCCAGACTTGTGTGTTCAGTTGTTATCTTGGGGAGTTGCTCCATTGGGATTCAGTGCTGCTGTCAGTGGCAGACCTTTGAGCAGGAGCTGGCAGGGCTGGCTCTAAAGCTGTAGCTCTCAAGCTGAGCCAGTGACCAGAGCACCAGTCTCCTTAATTTTCTGTTCTATCGTTGATACACCATAAGAGAAGACTACATGACACTGTGAAAGCTATATACTGTTTATTCTTTGTCATTGCTACTTGCTTCTCTTCGACTTTTTTATGCCAATTATCCAGCTAATGCTGACCAAAATGGTAACAAGCAGAACTCTGTAGAGCAGAGCCCAACTGACACTAAGAAATTATTTTCAGTGATTACACATACGTTTTGGTTGATGGTAAAGATGTGCAGAAATATTTTCTCTTTTTCACTAGCAAATAGGATCTACAGGAAAAGAGATATGTATTCTCTTGTTCTATTTTGTCTTTTGATTGAGGAAGACAAAAGTAGTAAAGGGGTACACATATTGTAAGATTGATTTCACAACCCTTTTTTTTTTTTTAATCTTGAGATTGATTATAATGAAATCCATGTACAAATTGCAGAAAACACTTGATATATCCTTTTTATGATATATACTGTGTTTCATATTCTGTAGTGGCTTTAATTCTCAACTACAGTAGACATACGGAAAAACAGAAAAAACGTTGGCTGTTACAAAGTTTTGTTTGAGCTTTTTAAACTGAGTGATTAGCAGAAATAATGACCCTGTCAGCCTTAATCACATTAAAATGTGGTTAACATCATTTAATTTTTTCCACTTAATATGCGAAAATTTCCAGTAGATTTGCAGTGAAGGCCATTGAAATTCCATTAGAACAAGAATAAAAATTTCAGGCATCATTTATTCAGAGAAGGAATAAAGGTCTCAACTGAAAACTGCTGAATCTTTCTATTAGGGAAACTATGAATCATTGCATTGAGCAGAACCTTCAGCTTCTATAGTACTGATTCTGAGTTGCTTCTGAATGAATGGAATGCATTTGCAGTGTGGTGCTTTTCAGAAAATTGCAGCATATAAGTTTTGCACAAATTCAGTAAGTGCTTTCTGTGTAATGTAGTATAACTGCCATAGAGCTGGAGAAATATTTGTTTTAGGCACCTCATTGCTGTGAAGTTCCATATTTTAAGTTATTTTCATTAAAACATTTTAAAAGTAACCTCTTTCTGATTGATTTGTAATGTATAGTTGTGGTTTCTTTGTGGTAAATAGCCAGACAAGGACATGTGCAGCTACAACTAGAATATTAAGTCATATCAAGTCTCCTGCACCCTTGGCATTTCTTGTTGCATGCTCCATAGGTATGTACCAAAAGCACAGCATACAATAACTGTATGAATGCATTAGAGAAACTATCAACTGCATCTTTTTTCTGAAAGAAGTTTCTATTTCAAGAAAGGATGCAGTGTTTGTTAGCTTTACTGTGTTTCAGTCTGCTCTGTTTAGGTTCCCATCTTTTGTCCTTTGCCTGTGTAAAGAGAAGATTTCATCTGATGAGTGGAGACACTAGAAGTACAATTCTCTTTTGTGCTTTTCTAATCTAACAAAGGACTTGTATTGAATATTTCTTTAAAACAAACATTACTGTATGTATCTGATGAGATACAATACCTGCAGTAAATTGTTTATGTGTCTCTGGTACTTAAGTAACTATACGGTTTTTCTTGTTCTTTAAATTGGTATGTTATTCTTGAGCCTAGTTCATTTCAGCCTGTTACATAATTACTTTGTTCTCTTTCTAGTGGGAAAAACGATTAAAATGCATTGGATTTGTGCAGAACACAAACTTTAAAATTTTAGTATTTGTATAATTTATTTTTTAAACAAAATGTAAGAAAGTGCAGCGATAAATATTTAATGTAGTGCTAAATACTAAGGAATGTTTCTTTGAAATAGCTGTTACTAAACTTAAGAATTGAGCAGACCTAACAGAAATTTGGAAGTGCCCCTTATCCAAATGTACCTCTGTACATTGAGGAACAAAGGAAACTGAGTAGGAGGTGGTCCCTGGCCAGGATCAGAACAGTTAACTCTGCAAATGTGAAAAGGAAGTAGGAGTGTGGGAGTAACTGAAAGGTAGGGTAGGAGGGAGGTGTGAATTGAATGAAGAGGTATAAGTTTTGGGGGTCGCATTTGGAAGCATCTTGCTAGAGAGCTGTTGGACCAGGATGGAAAGCTTTGAAGGCTGAAGAATGACACTGGGAAAAGAAACCAGAGTGGGCAACAGAATGCGAAGAACTATCAGATGGGATGGGAAAGGGGCCGTATTGTAGGAAGAAGGATCAGAAGAGACTGTACTCACTAGATTTTTTTTCTCCTTATGAAGTATGGCATGAAATTCAGAGGTGCTGTGTCTTTTGGTTTCTCTGCTCTTAGCAAGTATCTGTGACATCTTATAGCAGAACGACTTACCTCTTCCCACCTTCTAGTCTGAGGTGGCAAAGACTCACTGTAGCTCCATTGAGTCAAAGATAGGTTTGTGTAATGGGTATGTCGTAAGTACGTTCAGTTTAGAGTTGAACATTATCGGTTGCTTTTTTAGAAATTGGAAAGTACGTGCAGCTTTATTAAGTATCTTAATATTGTACAGGCAACCTTGTCTTGCTCTGTGCAAAGGAGAAACTTGCTCTTGTGGATGCAGTAGAGTTGGATAGGATAGGAGGCTTATGATGGGATTCCCTTCCTTTGGAGCAAAACCTGATATTGATGTGGAACTGGAGGAGCACAAGGGATGGCTTTGTTACAGGCATTTGGCATGCCTGGAGATTTGGAGAACTGGATTTTAATTCTGTCTCTTAGATTTCTGTTTGTAATGCCAAGTAAGAAAATTCCATAAAAATATTCACACATTTTTAAATAATCATGTTCTTAATTTTCTTCATTTGACCAATTAGGATAATGAAGTCCAGTGTTCTCATTAGTGCTATTTTTAAAATATGTACCTTGCCCAAATTTTGAAATGACTTACTGCCAAGCTGTGATACAAATACTGCAGCCATCTCTTCTACCTTTCCTGTGCTCTCCTCAGGAGTGGTACTGGTAGCTATACATGGTATTATGGGCTACTTTTGACTTTTGTTACCTTTTATATTGGAAAAGCAGAACTCATGAAGTCTAGTTTTCCAAGAGGTTGAGTCTTGTTTCCTTACAAGAGTGATTCCTAATTTATATTCATTCTTTAAAAAGCAGTGACATGGTGCACTGAAGAGCAGGCAGCATCATATTCTGTGGCTCAGGAGGACTTTTTGCATAACGATCAGTCTGCCTGAGTACCGGATAGCTGGTCAGCTGGCTAGCTCCAGCCAAGTCAAATGTATGGTGGTTGAGTTCTTTGTGCATTTTCCCCAGTGGAGGCATTGATTTTTACAAAACGTGTAGGAACCTGATTCGTATGAGATTGAGACCTCTTTGTCCCCCTTTTGCGTTTCTGCATAGCCTTTATGTACTTCTGAATTCACAAAGTGTAGTGCTTCCTTGTAACTATATGATAATCCCTAAATTACTGTAATCCCTCCTCTGCGTTCAGTACAGAACCAGTTATTGTTGGTAGCTACTCAGTATAATGACTTTCATAAATTAATTAAGGGTTTTTTTTTAACAGTAGCTGATTGTTTTGCATGTAGTACTGGGAAGCTGTTCACAGAACCTTGCTGCTGCCTTGGGTTGAAAATGTTCTGCTAATTTCCAGGCTACATTTTTCTATGGCTGGTTTATTTCTTTGGTGGTTCTGGCAGTTTTGTCCTGTAGATTAAATAGTATCTTATCTAATTGGTGTTTACCTCCAGTGCTTATTTAAAGCAGGCATTACCAATTTTCTCTGTATCTGTCATTTACATGAGGTTCCCATTCCTCTGGTAATCATAGTTAGACCTGTTCTGAATTTAGCTGACCGCAGCTGCCCATAGTACTCCATATGCTGTCATGAATACCTTGTATACAGACATAATGCATCCTGTTAAACAAAGGGAAGCATTTCCAGTAGGTTCTGTAGATTAAATTTGCCTTTTCCCTGTTGCATTGTCTTGGTGGCTTAGAGTTGCTCTGAAGAAGACTAACCCATCATGATCCACCTTCTACGTCACTTCCAATTGATGATGACAGTGACTTTCCTTGAGGAAAATATCTACTGCGCTTGCATCGAGCATAAACTTTGCATACAACTAGTGTCCATGTCAAGGTCATTAATGTATTTAAACAAGAACAGTCCTAAATTTGATCCTTGTGAAACTTGTTTAACAATATCCTCAAACACCAATTGGTTCTCTTATTCGCAGATCCGGTGCCTTACTGGATATATGGTTTGTACAAATCCACTTCCCCCTCTTCTCTGGCTGAATGAGTAGTTTCACACACAGCACACCATCAAATACTTTATAGATGTATTTCTCCTGCATAGAAAATCATATGTCATATCAATGAGAGAATAAATTTATCAGGGCATGCTTTATTTTTTCCTCTAAACCAAATTACCTGTGTTTACCAAGGTTATTTTCTGTGATCATTTCTTCTTTGATGGTGTCATTGCTCAACCAAACTAAGTCTAAAATAGCATTGTATCTGTTGATTAAGTGCCTCGTTGGTGGAGAAATGTATAGATTATCATGTCTCAGAATAACTGCCTGCTATGATTTTTTAGTATTTTTCCTTTGGCTATGGCTGTTTTTAACCATATATTACTTACTAGGGCTCTTTCCTGTTGAGCAGGCCTTTTTCAAGCTTAAACTCTGTAGCACTTATAAATAGAAGAAGAATCCTTTTAAGCATGAAAATAGGAGTGGTGCTTTTCATTGGTTACTGAAACTTTTCTTACAACTCCTGTGCTAAAAGAGTGTAAATGATGTTTTTAAGCAAATAGTGTTTCCAGTGGTAAGAAAACATCTGGATATGAGTTTAATAATTCACAGCTTCACTATTGCTTTGGGTTATATGTGTTATTTTAGGCTTCAATTGCATTAAGTGGACTGGATGAAGTGTTTTCAACTTCTGTTTTGGATAGAAAGGATGAATATACAAAAAGCAGAAATCATTTTATAGAGGCTGCTAGAAGTCTACAGTTTTTCTTACTTGGGAGCTGATTAATGTTTTGAATTAATTTTTAATGACTATGCACTTTTAGGTCATAGGTTTTTCCGTTTTTCAGTGTAACTGTAGATCACACCACATTCCTTATAGTATATCGCATACGTATTTGAACTACTTTGAAAAAGTGAAACGATGTGATGTTTAGCTACAGAGAAATGTCAAAAACAATGCATTTATATGATATGAAAGATTTGCAAGCGCAAGCTAGCAATTGATAGTAATATTGTAATTAGCTCTTTATACAGCCTGTTTTTTATTCATGAACATTTTCATTTATGTTGACAACTATCATGTATGCCACCACACGTGGAGCCTTTTCTTTACTCGGAAGAGACTGAACATGAATTAGTATGGTTTTGGGCTTATGTTCCGACTTTCTGTTGAGAAATGTTTCTGGGCCAAGTCAAAAATTCAAGTAGCTTGCATTTTAGGTTTGGCTTTTTGATCCTTTTGTTGTTAGTGCTGGTGTTTATAAGGTTAAAACATGCCACAGACTGCTGTAACTTCAAAGTGGAACTTCTTTTCAGTCAAATAATTTTTACTGTTAAAATTGCTGGGGGCATTGAATGCATCCTAATTCCATAACGGATAAGAAAATGAAGGGAGGGAAACTAGTAGTTTTATAATAAATCAAATTTTAGTTTTGTGTTTGCAAATAAAAATGTTTGCACACACCTACCCACAGAAGAAGAGTATTTATTTCTGACAGAAATATACTTTATCATTCCATTTTCAGCCATAAAAATCTTCGTGTCTAATGGATCATTCACAGTCCGTCAGATAAATGGAGCATAATTTCAGACACTGATCCCAGATACTTATTCCTGCTTCTGAAAAAAATCAAAGGTAGTGTTCCCCTAGGATAAGTATGTTTTTAGTAGATGATTCAGATATTGTTAAGTTTTTTGTTTTTTTTTTTTCATTTCACCATAGTTTAGACAGGTAAACAGACTGTGTCTGTAGAATTGAACATTTTTGTGACAGCTTTTCAAATTAGTGAAGTGCATTTCATACAAGGCATCTCTGCACGCTGTGAAAATCCCAAGCTCATTTAATGTTTTACTTGGACATGGACAAGTTCATGTGACAGTACAGTATATGCTGTTGTATTTATTAGACACTATTTTGGGAAAATGTATCAGCAGGAGGTAAGACCAAGGCACACTACATAATTTTATGTAAGCATCTTGGGCACTTAAGGTCAGGGTTAGTTTCTAATGCAGCCTGTGAAAAAAGGAGAGGGAAGATGCTTTAAGAAGAAAGTGAGAACAGGAGCCCTAATTTAAGTGTTCTGAATTGCCCTCAGAAGAGCCTCCTGCTTCATTACCTGTATAGGGAGCAGAGTGAGATTAGGTATCTAAATCAGATGCCTGAAATTAAGCCTTGTATTCTTTGAATTGCTTTAGGTTGAATGTTAACCATTCAACTAAATAACTCTTTCATTGTTACGCTGAGAACTCCGATGATATTCTTTCTCTGGATAAATATCAAAATTAATTTCTGATTTATTGAGTAGCATCTTCCAGCCTAATAACAAGTTTGATCTTTATTCATCAAAAAAACCCCCACAGCTTAGTCCGATTCTATGGACTTCCACAACTTTTCCAGCTTCTATGATTCTTTCTCAGTATTGTTTCTTAAAAAGTTGCTCATGTATGATCACAAAATGCTAGTACTTGGTCCAAGGGGGCCGGGGAGCAAGCAGGGTTTATTATTTTAAGTCTAATGCTCTTATTATGGTAATATTTAACTCTTGCAATTTTAATACTTGCATAGTTTTTAACAACTGATGGAGGGAGGAAGAGAGGATTCCTGTGAACTCTGTGGTCTGGAGAGGCTCCGCAATTAAGATCACACAGACTAATTCCTGGAGAAGTGAGGAAGGCGTCTGCCTCTATCATGTGCGAGCAGGAGAGGATATTTCATTAAGAGAACTGCGGGAGAATATTCTTGTTAAATCTGTAGATAACCCAAACTAGGAGAAGTCCAGGTGTGTATAGAACAAAATTAGAATTTAGGAGCATCTCATGAAATAGAAGAAATCATTAGGAAAATAAGAGCTAGGGTGAAACTTCTGTGAAGGATTTTATGCAGGAATAATCAACTGTGCAAATATACTATTAAGAGTAGCTAGTCAAGCAGGGTCATACTATAAGTTATAAACTGAGCATAAGATAATGTTGTAGTGCTGTCACAAAAAAGCAAATGCTGTACTGGGTTTTATAAACAGGAGAATCTCCTGAGAAATATGTGAGTTAATCCTCTAGCTATTTTTAATGTTTATAAGACATTATTATTATTGAGAGCTCTGAGGGGAATGCATTAGGAACTGTGTGCTTCCAGGAACTCTTACACCAATTGGAGAGAGTCCAGAAAAAGGTTTGAAGTTAGAAGTAATAAATGGTTTACAAGGAAAGCTCAAAAAACCCCAAAACTTAATTTTCAGGTATGTAAAATGCTGCTGTAAAGAAATAGGGAGTGTGTATTCCCAGTCCATAGTGTATAGGCTCAGTTAAATTAATGCATTTAAATTGGAATAAAGGTGGCTTAGGCTACACGTATGGAAAACTTTTCAACAGTGAGGAACAAAAGCACTAAACTGATTGAGTTTGGAAGCTTATAAAAATCTGGGGTTGCACAGAACTGCCAACAAGAAGAGCTTGTTGGAATTCCTAGGTCCTCTGTTCTCACTCCTATCTGTAGATCATTTTTTCAGTCTTTTATATGTTTTGATCACTTAGTGTGTTCTTATCTTACTATCTTCATTTGTTTTTTCTCCTTCTCAGAGTGCTGCCTGGTATTTTCTTCTTCCCTGCCATGCTGTTTTGTTTCTGCCAATTTCCACTTGTAGTTCAGGTGCAGAACAGAAAAACAATTGTTTCTCTTCCATGGGCTTGGTTGGTTGGTTTTTTTTGTCTTGCTTGTACAAAAACAGGCTTTCACAAATCACCTTTCTTCTCAGGGGTCAGTTTTTCAGATCATCTTGTCTTGCAGGTGTCCACTGAGCTTAAGTTCTCTCTGTAGCTTCTCTCTTCCATCACTACTTCTGATTTCCATTTGAACTTTGTGTCTCTTCCCAGCTGGATCTCTCATGTGAAACTTTGTCAAATGTTGATTTGTTAATTAATGTACATTCTGCAACTTTTGTACCTCTTTATTTTGGTTGTCTGCAGTTTTTTGGTTTTTCTGCCTCAGGAACCATAAAGTTTAGACAATCCCTTCTGCACAACTTCCCTTTCTAATACTCTGTGCTTATTGTCTTCTCTGTGAGTGCCTTCATTTTTAAACCTTTCTCCAAGGTCTATTCTGCATCCCGATTTAATATCAGGAGTTAACTCTGGTAGTTGTTGTGATCCTTCTGCACATGAAGTCACTGGCTTCTTTCATTTACTTTTTTACTTATCAGGCTGATGCAAAGTTTAGAAACTGGAATGCCCTTAAAGGATGCCTTCATCAAATTTTGGAATCTAGTAGTGGCAAGAAAACATCTTGGTCTTCACAGCTTTTCTGAGTTAGTAGTAGATATGCTGACATGCTTTTGTCCTTCATTATCTCCTTATCAGCCAACAGTAACAGTCTTAGGTGGAAGTGAGCATCTTCATTCCTCTTGGCCGTTTTCCCTGGTCAGAATTTTGAGTGCTGCCTTCACTTGCAAGTTGTTCAGATCTGGTTTTGTTCTCATAGCTTTATTCTTGTGTCAGTTTTTTTATACAGTTGTCTTTTTAATTGAGTTTTCAGTTCAACTTTTAAGATTTTCTTTTTGCCATCACAGAATGAATTGTTGTCTTACTGTCTTGTGGGTCTATATTTTTTTCCAGCAAGGATATTTTGTCCTTTTGTGGTGAATAGAATCAAGTTTCAATTCAGGAACCCTCTGTAGCTGCTATGGGCACTCCTTCTCTCCACAGAGCCACCTGGAAGGAAGAACCAAGCCACCTCAGTATGGGAAAGCTGTTGGATGTCCAGCAATGCTCCCAGACATCCCTCGCTATTATTATTGAGTAGTACTAGAATAAGCCTTTCTTTTTTCTGCTCTACACTTTATAACCAGAGTTTAGTTTTAACTCTAATAATAATGGCATTTTTAGAAACCTAATTAGGAAATAGGTTATTTTTAATTGCTCTCGGCGTGTACACTGTTTTCAGTTTTCAGTTTACTTCGTCAAGAAGGGTTTTCATCTTGAGTTCTTTCTTGTTTCCTGAAGTAGTTTCATCTGTTCATCATGTTCATTGGTTTTGCCAGTTCTACTGTGTTGTTGTTTTTTTACTTTTCACTGTTAAATTTTAGTGTTTTGTAGTTTTGTGGTTTGTTTTGGGTTTTTTGTGGGTTTTTTTTTTTTTTTAATTGAAATTTTTTCAAGTGTTTATAGTCTTTTATCTCAGCCTAAAATCCAATACCCTTCATCATTCATTATCAAGTATAGCCTGGAATAATGGAGAGATGCTTCAGGATTTGCTTGTCTTAACAAGGGCCCAAATGAGTGTACTAATGCTGTCCTGTTACAGACATACAGCATTTTCATGGAAACATTATGCGCTCAAGTAAAACAGACTTTGACATTAATTGTTACCATTTGTTAAGATAATTTTGCTCTGTTTAGCACACTTGGTTATCCCTAACAGGAGAGCAAACTTGCACTGTTACTTTATTGATTATTAGTCAAGCATTTTACTTTGGGTAGAATTTCGTTTAGAAATATATCGCTATTTATACTTGAGTATTTAGGTTTTTTCTTGTTTTCATTACTTTGATCACCATTAGGGGAATTCCTTGGTACTTTTTAGTAATTCCTGTGACATTGAAAGTCACAAAAGTGAAAGACTCGGGCAGAGAACCTGACTGTACAGAGTGAGATGCAGTACCTTATTCTTTCAGTGAGGCTATAGCAGGTCTGATGTCAGTCACTTCAGAGACCTTTAGACCTCAGTGCTCATTTATTGCTAAAATGTACCAGCTCTGCTCCTGCATTATGAAGATCATCTGTCAACACTTTGAGATATTCTCCTTTGTTATTAAGCTTGTGATGCTCTACACTGTCAGGTTTTTTGCCAATTATAGTTAAGGTACAATGGTGTATTCACTGGATCAAAGTCTCACACTGGCGGTAGAGGAATGATTTGTAAGTCTTTATTCATCTGAATTGTACAATAGAATACCTGAGGAATGCAAATAATCCCTCTAAGGACTCAATAGAAAAGCTGTTAAAATGACAGTCTAAGACTATTATTATTCTGAATTGGTGTTTTAGCCAAAGTAATTATTTCTTATCTTGTTGTTCCACAATAGTTCTTAGTTTATTAGATACGATGACCATATTTACCAAACAGAATTTGAATCCAATTTTTGACATTACTTTCATGCTCATTTCACTTTTTCAAGTTTGCATGTCTCATTCTGTCTTTCACTTGATACATTATTTAATTAGTCTAGAGACCAGTGTTAGATACTTTCTTAAAAAAAAATAGAAAATAAAAAGGAAGTATGTAGAGATGTCACAGTACACTTACAAATAGCAGATCCATTTCTAGATACATTTTCTGTAAAAGATTGGCATTTATAAGTTCTGAACTTTGATATCCAGTTTGTTAGACAAAATAAGTTAGTTAACTACAAATGCCAGTTTTAGAAGTGCTGTTAAATGTCACATGTCACATTCAGAAGTGCACCTTAATTGTGATTTTCAGTTCAGATGTTTCTGAAGGCAATAGTGTTTCAGTATCAATCCTGGATACCAGACTATATTTTCATTGGGTAACTGGAGGAAAAAAAGATTAGTATAATGAGGATTGAAAACCACTGATGGGGTATTTACATAAGTAAATGATAGAAGACCAGCCTTATATAACAAACGTGTGAAAACTGTTGAGTGAACTTTTATATTCTTTGTCCCATCTAAACCCTACTCAGTGGGCCATGCACTTAATCTCATAATAGCTGTGATCCCCTGCTATTTTCTTTGACAAATGTGTGCTGATGAACTTGTGGTTCAGTTCATTTTTTTTTTTTCTGAAGTGACATTTGCATTGATTATTTAAAGGTTTGCAGGCCACAGTTTCAAAGCACTTCAGTATAATAGTAGTTAAAACCTTAGTCTAAATCTTGGAGATTAGCAGGACTAAGAAAAAGAACTCAGCAAGCATAAAGCCCTGTGCTGTATGGTGGGTGCTTCAGGTCTGAAACCTCTACAGCACCCAAAGTACTGTATTTTGTACTTTGTGTCTTAGCATACAGGAAATATTCCCATGCCTCTGGAGTTTCCTTGCTGAGCTTACAGAGCTGTCATTCTTACCATTCACACCTGTTCAGAAGTAGTGCCCTGTAAATAACATTGAACTCCTTGCAGGTAATTTACAAGTGTCTCCCTTAATTTTTAAAACAAATGGTATTTGCAGTCATGAATGTGGAGCCTGTATTTAAAGATTGTTTAAACATCAGCTATTGCTGCAAAGATTTTCTTAATTTTAATAGGATATTGAACATTCAAAAACTAGCACCATAAATCTGTAGCTCTAAATTTGTAGTTTTGTTCAACTAAAAAAAATATATTAGGTGTACAGCAAACTATTACTGATGCTGCCAGTTATTGAAGATGGAGAGCAATAGGAAATTTGATTCTTTATTTAAAATAATTGTAGTATAATATCTAGAAGCTTTGTCCTGGGGAGTTAGTAGAAAGGTGGGAGAAACTAGTAGAAACACAGCCCTGTATTCATTAGCTATGGGATATTCGAAGATCAATAGCCAGAAAAAGCAGGGTGCTGCTTGCTATCTAGGAGTTTATATATAGTGCAGTGTTCTTTTCTGTCTGTTAATATCAGCTGCTCCTAGCCACTGAGATGCTTTTTAAAAACTGAAGACCCTCAGTTTTACCACATTTGATAAATATCACTTTTGCGTGTCTCAGAAAAATATATGTTCACGGATCTACAAAGTTTTGTTCAGTTAGCATTTTAGATGGCAATATTTAACCTCTACCAAAAATCTAGTTATTGTCTCAAATTATGCCTATTTCTGATACATTAAATGCCAAACAGAAACCAAGAAACAGTGAAATGTTAATGGAGTACACCTGAAGCAATTGCTGCCTGTTAATGCCTTGACCTTGGAAAGCAATACACAAAAAGATGGCATCATAAACCCGTGCAATTCTTATGAATATGTATGTGCTACTTGATAATAATGAATGTGGTACAGCCATGCATGCACTACAAGATAATGTTGTGCCCTTTGTTGTCTACAGGTTGATAAAAATTAAAGAGTGGGTGGACAAGCACGACCCGGGTGCTTTGGTCATTCCTTTTAGTGGGGCCTTGGAACTCAAGTTGCAAGATATGAGTGCTGAGGAGAAACAGAAGTATCTGGAAGAGAACATGACACAAAGGTTAATTAGCATTCATTTTCCCTACACTTTATTATCAACTATTTCCTTGCAGTAATTTAATTGCTTGCGCTGATAGAATAATAAATGACAGAGTAATTACCATTATAAAGAGAGAATCTTCTCCTTTCTTTACCATGAGACAGAGTGAAAAGATTTATTTTAAATTAAGTTTTTAACTGTCATCTGTCATCTCTGTACAGTGTTTTAATTATAACATAGGTATTAGTTATGTATATTTTTGAGAAGGAATGATCACCAAAACTGTTTCGTCACCCATGGGGAATAGGGACGGTGGAGAAAATTTTGCCATAATTTTTCTGAAGAACTATAATAAATTGTTTCAATATTGAATTTCAATCAAACAGTTATGCTTTCATGATCTGGAGTCCTGAAAATTGCATGGGACCAAAAGTGCTGCCTGATAGGGTGATTTAAATTTATCCCATATTTCTGTATCCTGCCGAATAAACAAATCAAAATACTGTCTTTTTGATGCTGCAGTTAAAAAAGTAGTTCTTCTGAAGAGAGTTCAAAGAAAAAGGCTACTGTGATTATTGCTGTGTTTAAAAGCAGAGCCGGTGTCTTCAAAATTATGTGACGTCTTTCCATTTAAATTGATTACTTGGGGCATTTAGCTGTTTTATGTGTGTATGTTGAATGAATTGGATTCATTTTTTTTTTCAGTGCTTTAGCAAAGATCATTAAGGCTGGATATGCAGCACTCCAACTAGAATACTTTTTCACTGCAGGCCCAGATGAAGTGCGTGCATGGACCATCAGGGTAAGATTCATACTTATTCATCAGCTATATCCAGTTCCACACTATTGAATTCAGATTGATATCACTGACTTTGAAGTTTGTCATGGTGGCGGTTAGCTAGTCATTACAGATGAGGTTTTTGTCCAGGATAACTTTAATTATTTGTGAGCTGCTGAACAGTGAAAGTGGAGCTGCATTGATTGAGGCAGGTAACAATTGATTCTGCCTATTACATAGTCTGAATTTCTTCATCCTGTAGAATCTGTCTACCCTCCTCCTGTGGTCAGAGATAAGACGTACCAGTATTGTGCTTGCTTAATCTGTGTGACTGGGTTTGTCTGCAGTGAAATTGATGTTGCTTTTCATTTTGTATTCACTAAGTTTGTTTGGGTTGCGGGTGGTTCATTCCTCCTTTGCTTTGCTCGGATTACATTTTCAGCAATAAAAGCAATATAACATCATTATATTCCTCCTGGATACACAGTTGGGCTCAAAAACCTGAAATCAGTGTGCAGTAATTCAGGTCTTTTACTGACTTTAGTATTTAGACCTAGTTTATTTTGGTAGTTTTATATGTTTATCCGGGAACTTATGTAATGCCTAAAATTATATTCTGAATTTTAAATATTGATGTAGAATGATTATAGCTGTAGAGATCGACTAATTTATTCCCAGAGGACAGTAAGAGCTGAGCTGTAGTGGTTTGCCTTTGAATGTAAATTTGTTATAATATAAAGATTAGTATTGAGAAATATTTTGAAATGCATGTAGTTACAAACTCTATCTTAAAAATTACAAAAATGTCAACTTTTGGAGGTGCAGATCTGTCATTGAGCTGTTATTTTTTGCATCAGCGTATTTAGTGCTATGCACTGAATTTCAGTGCTGTATTTAATTTCATTCAATGGAATTAATTTGTTTTCATTAATCAACATAATTTCCAGTAAATGTATATTTTTATTAATACTGCTACAGATGTTTGTGTATAAATTTTAGCATGTTAAACTCATTTTCCTAAAAGCGCATTTATTTTTTTTTTAGCCTTTTCATCTCATCTCATTTTACATCACTGCTAGCTAAAGTCCCTGAAATAACTACCAAAATAATATAAAAGCAGAAGTTTTGTTGTTCTGATTCTTGCTGTAGCTTTTAAAAGCACATTCTGAAACTCCACTGTTTTCAGTAGGAGAAATGCTTGCTCTTTATTAGAAAATCTGAAAGCTGTTTTATCTTAAGACTGATTGTAAGTATCTTTGATTTAATGTGCAAAGATATTTAGTCAGGTAAGCATCAGTGAGTAGCCATATTAACCCAATACATCTTTTATTGTAAAAACTGTGCTTTACACTGTCAGACTCCTTAGCACTTTAACATGCTTTATTAAGCAGCCTTTAGGTCACCATTATTTCTCAAATTTCTCTCCATGGTTGTATGTGCACAGAATGTATGTCCTTGTAATTTAAAGCATGCAGTTATAATGCATTCTCCTCTATTGCATAAACTTAGATTATCTTATAATAGTTGCCTTTGATTTTTTTACTTTTTTAGTGATTCAGTTGTTGACATTTTGGTAAGAATACTTATATTGTTCTATATTAGACTTACTAAAATTATTCTGAAATAAAAATAAGCTAATATGTAGGGCTTGAGATCAATAAATCATTTTTGATTACAAATGTGGTTCGCCAATGAATGTTATCATTTAATTGACGTAAATAAAAGTCTTGAGTAATTCAGATTTTAAAGTTATTTAAAAATCTTTATTTTCCTCACTTTCTGTGTGGAGAGCTAGGGATCGAAGTGAATCCCACAACAAAACACAATCATAGCTTGTAAAATCAATACTACTGTTGATACCTATTAGGAAAAACAAAGCTGCCCTTCTTTACTATCAGTTGGTTTATCTGTGGCAAAGGCATCTATCTGTATGTCCCAATATGGAGAATTACCCAGCTGTACGCGTGACATTTTAACTGATACGAAACAAAGTTTCAGCAGATCCTGAAAGCATATCAAAAAAGAGAAACCTCTTTCCTGCAATCAATCTTCTTAAATGCAATTAATTTTCTTCCGGACCTTCCTTTGACAGAAAGGGACGAAGGCTCCTCAGGCAGCAGGGAAGATTCACACAGATTTTGAAAAGGGATTCATTATGGCTGAAGTAATGAAATATGAAGATTTTAAAGAAGGAGGTTCAGAAGCTGCTGTCAAGGTGAGCTCCCCATGTTTTTCTTCTCTCTTCTTCCATTTGTGCCGTTTTTCCATTTCAAGTCTGTTTTTCACTGGGAAGAAGTTCTTGATGCTAAGTGAATCTCTAGCAATAGACCAAAATCTGTTTTCATCTTTTACTTAGGAAAGAATTCAAACACACCAACTTACTGAACAAGAATGTAACTATTTCAGTATCCAAGATATGACAGTTTATGGACTAAATGTCAACACTTAGACCAAATGATATGCTAAATGTTTTTCCTCTATTTACATGTCAGTGTTCAGAATTTAATAAGCTTGAAAATGAACTTGTTTTTGAAAAAAGCAAATTTTTAAGATGAGATAGTGGATTTTTGAATCACTTTGGAAAGGAAATGCAGAAAATCTGTTTCTTGTAATAATGTGTCATATCGTTTTGAGTTTGCAGTGAAGGTATTACAAATGTCAAATGGTTAAGAAAATATTGTATTATAGAAATGTACCTTTTTTTCCTCGGGATTAGTGGATTCTACTTATAGACTCTTAGAGGCTAAATAGAGTCTTAAAATTTACCATTTCAGTATTTAATTCAATCGCCCTTTAGTATCTTATTCAAATATTCAAAAATGCAATGCCTTATTTTGATTGTTCAAGGAGTCAGTAATAGTTGCATGCAGTCCATGAAAATATATTAAATTAGGTGAAGTTTCCTAGCTACTATCTACTGAATAGACACTGAAGATATTTAATGAAAAACTTTTCCTTGAGCTCATGCTTCTTTATAGTGACACTTCTATTAAGACGAGTTTTATCTGCTTTCTCAACACTAGAGGGCAGAGACTGATTGGGTGCCCAAAGTTGTGCCCTTCTTATAGCTGAGAAATTATCTGATTTGAAGTTATTAAATATGAAATAAACTTGTACATGGCAAATAAATGTCATAAGAAAAGCTGTTCTCTCAGTTGCTGTTGCATTATTGCCACCTTCTTTAGCAGAGAAACTTCCCTTTATTTCGTACATATGTGATTTCTCGTTTGGCATTCTTGATGTTTTATTAAGATTTGTATTTTATAAAATTGCACTTAACAAAGTACATTAGTTTGATTTAATCAGTCACAGTATTTGAAGGTTCCTACACACTATAATGTGTTAAAGAATTTAAAAGGTTCAGCTTTATTGTTTGCTGTTTGATAGCTTGAAAGGTATGCAAAACTATGATTTCAAATTCAGCTTATTCTCAGTGGTATCACTAAGGAAGATCATACTGAGCAGCGGGGCTTTAATAGGTTTGTTTGAACCCCAGGAAGTGAGGGGAAAAAAATCCCAGTATAATTGGTTCGTTGCGGCATGTGAACTGCCTTATGAAAAGGGAAGTAGAGTTGTAGTTGTAAAGTGAAACCACAGCTGTAAATAAATGTAGTATTCTGCAGTCTGAAACCACTTTGTATAACCAAGATTCAAATTTTGCCAGCAACAGTTTTTAGTGCTCAGATCTGAGTGTTTTCCCTGAGAAGCTGCATCAGTTAATACCTATTAAATTAATCTATAAGTATTTTGCGTGAATATTTTTATTTGCTTTCTGCAATGTGAGATTCTAAACATCAAACTTCCGTGTTCAAATTATATTTAATGATTAATTTTTTATTGTTTTGAACTATCTGTAAAGGAAGCATATTTGCATTTGTTACTCAGTTTTAAAATCAAGGTTAGAAATAAAAACTTGCTCGTAGAAAAATGTGTTATATTATTCTAGTCTTTTCTAATTTGCATTTAATAGAACGTTTCATGCCATACACAATACTAATTACTTTTGTATTGCCGGTAAATTTCAAAATTAAATTTGAGAGCTTTTAGGAGTCAACTGAAATAACAGTGGTAATGGGAGTTGCTTGCTTTGTGTGTTATCAAGTTGATCGATTTTTAAGTTTGATTTTGTGTGTGTCTAACACCAGTACAGCATAACTAATTTAATGCCAGTGCTGTGAACTATACACTGAATAGCTCTGTGTGGGCTTTGTAGTCTACAGGGATATCACATTATTAGCAATCATATCTGCTTAGGCAAAGCTGGCTTCTACAGATGGCTGCTTTCAAGTGCAAATGAACTGGTTAGACGTGTCTTGTTTAATACATACTCAAGATTCACAAATGGGTATTGATTTTTTCAACCAGTGTTTCTGATAGCAATGGAAATGGATTAAATGGTCTCTAGAGAATTTAAAGGAACACTGTCACTTTTAATTAACTGTAAACTGGTAACAAAAATACATAAACTTGCATTAGTGTGTCAAAATGTGTTTGATTAAAGAGGTCTGTGCCACTTTGACAGTGTGCAATAGTGTGCTAAAAAAAATACACATTGTTACTTTGTAGAGGTCAGTTTTTTCTACAAATATTTGTGAGTCATGAATGTATTCGACTGTAAAATGTCTCTGTACCTGTGCCTGCAGCTTATGCTTGCTGATGATTTTTACAGCACTGTTTTATTAGTGTTTATGCCATCAATTAGTCTAATTACTCTTGACTTTGAGCATTATTAGGATCTTCAAAGGAAAGAACTACTAAGTCTACTTGAAAGTAAACCTTTTGTAGTCTAAACAAATTTCCGGGGGGGAGGGAATATAAAAATATTTGCAAAGTACTATTTATTAATATTCATATGGGATAAGGTCAATTACCATTGCAGCATCTATTTATTGTTGAGGCTATTTTATCTGCAATTTTCTGTAGCCTAGCATCACTGGTGACAACGTTTAAATAAGGAACGCCAGCAACAAGGTTATTGAGCCTCTAAATTCCTAGACAGCAATATGGGGAAATACGTTGCTTTACAGAGCAGGTTTTGTGAAAGAAAGGTGTCTAAGTTAACTATGTACCATTAATCTGATCTGTTCTACTGCAACTAAGGTCATTAGTTAACAGCTTTCCTGTAATGGGATCTTAGCATGCCACCACTGTGATAGTGTCATTGAGAATAATGGCACAGTGAGGTCTTGCATGGAAGCACTTTCTCCTGCAAGAGAAAACTTCAAAACAGGAATGGTTATTGAACTAAAGCAGAAGCTCTCAACTTTTCCATATTGTAGATCACTTTTCAAGATAAATGCTTCTGCAGACCACCTCCCGCCCAGTCTGTCAGTCCTAATGCCACAGCTTCTCTGTAGCCTCTATAATGCTAGGTTTAATTATGACAAGATAAAGACAGAAAAACATAATAATAAGTTTTGATGCGGAGAGTACTCGTATTTAATAGATTCCTTGCCTCTTCCCACTTTCCTCAAGTACAGAATTTTCAGAACGAATTTCCTTTTCATGTCTTTGGTCTATACGCCTTCTCCTGTATCCTGGTTTCACAGCCTATCTGCTCTTATATCTGTCCTTCTGAAGCAAATTTCTTCTAAGTGAAACTTCTGACAGAAAAACTGAGCCTGTATTTTGTGCTTCTCAGCCCTTCGTTATCTGGGCACAAGCAGACAAGAGAGCCCCGCTCGAAGCATGAGGCGTGTACAGTTGTGACTTCTGCGTAGTGTTCCCATCTGTAGTTGTGACAGTGCCCGTTTGTCCAGCTGCTCAGAAGTAGTTCATGTACCAGTCTAATTGCCATGCAGCCATGATGCAAACTGTTGCCGATCACCCTTTCCAGCAATATTGTTTTAGATTCCTGCTGCCAGTGTTTGCCATCTTCAGGTTTTTTAGATGAAGAAAAAGAAAGCCTGAAAGCTGGGGGGAAAAAAATTGAGTTGTTTTAGTGTCCTTTATCTTAAGAATTGCCAGGATTTACAGATTTATCACTATATAATGCAGATAGCATTTAAGCACCGCCAATTCAGTGGAGGTTCAATTATTTTTGTATATATTCTATATGTATGTAAAAGCAAATTATGTCAAACTGAGGGGTGTTGTGGCTGTCAGACTCTGAAGCTGAAGTAGTACCATTTCTTTACCAAAATGTATTTAAATAATTACAATTTGAAAATACTATAAAATGTCTAATGAAATAAACCATTTTCCTTTTGTCTGTTCTATTTGCAGGCTGCTGGAAAATACAGACAACAAGGCAGAAATTATATAGTGGAGGATGGAGATATTATCTTCTTTAAATTTAATACACCTCAGCAACCCAAGAAGAAATGAATATCAGATGTTGTTCATTGCTCAGAAATAAACTGTGCTGCTTCAAAAAGCATACAAATTTTTATTTAGGATGGAATATCTGGAAACAAAAAGCATACAGTTTCTACCTAGGGCACCTCCCCTCCCCCCTGTGAAATTATTCTTGTTTGTTTTGAATTAAAATATGGCACCTCGAGCGAACATGCAAGTTCACTAAATGTGAACAGCTTTGCATTTCAAACGATTAAGACCCTACTCCAAATTGTAGAAGCTTTTCAGGAACCATATTACTCTCATGATACTTCATTAATCTCCATCATGTATGCCCAGCCTGACACGTTTGACAGTGAGGACAATGTGGCTTGCTCCTTTTTGAATCTACAGATAATGCATGTTTTACAGTACTCCAGATGTCTACACTCAATAAAACATTTGACAAAACCAGCCTTGGTGTGTTTGGGGATGTCTGTATTGACTGACTGTGGTGTGCTGAATGCGATACGGCACCTGGTGGATGCTGATTACAGAATTTTAAGACGTGTATGATACAGTAACTGGCAGTGTGGGGCAGCTGCAATTGTATCTCGGAAGTGAGTCTTTCATGGGAATCAGAAGATTAGGATGCCAATGATTTGTCTCAAAAAAGTTAATGAAATTGTAGATGGACATTCACTGAAAGATGATAGTAAGGATAATAAGAATGGTGCAACATAAATTATTTTTACTGGAGAGAGGAAATATATGTAGAAGAATCATGTTATCTTTGAGACTGAAGCTTTTTTGTTCAGATCATTTTGAGAAAGTATTTCATTCTTGCCTTGAAATTACTAAATTGTAGAGGCTGGAGCAGTGCTGCCTGATGTTGTGTGTTGTCCTCTCAGGTCTGGTTTTCAGGCCAGTGGAGGGTGACACAGATAGTGTTGTGAAGGAAGAGAGGTCACGCTGTGCTGGATAGGTAAGTCGTTCTGCTGAAATAAAGCTGCAGCTGTGAGTACTTTTTTACCCCTTTAACAATGAGGGAGAGCTTGTCTCTGGGTAACACAGAAGAATACATTGTTGGCAAAAATAAAACCAAGTTTGTACTTTGAATGCAAGCTGTAGCATTACCCGTGCTTGCAGTACGTTTTATGTATTTAAAACAGCCTGACTTTTTCTGAAGCACCTGTGGCTTCAGCTACAGATTGAGTGGGGTCAGGGCTGGGAGAGATGCTGATGTTACCTGTGGCTCATTGGTGTGCCAGACCTCTTGTGTTACTGTGATAAATTTGCTTGCTATGAACTTAGAAAAGGCAGCTTCTCACTGGCCCACCTCCCCTCTGTGTTTAAGGTATTGGGAGCACTGGTCATGTCCTGCTCTGAGGCTTCCCTTGAGGTGCCGCCTTTGAGCTTCATTGCTCATTGCTGAAAGAGTAAGACATGGGTCAGCCAGAGCCACGAGGCTCATTGTTGAAAAGTTGGCATCATGCCTTTAATTGCACTGAGGAGAAAGAGGGAGGGCAGATGACTTCAATGCATCGTTGTTGATTTTGTTTTAAAGAGCATCTCCTTTTTTTTGTGGTGGCAGGAGGGGGGGCAGAGTGTTGTAAAGCAGGGAAATTAGGACTTAAGATGTTTTGGAACCCTCAAAATTCTCTTTTGTGTCGTCTCCCTGGTGTCGCTAGTGTTTGTTCTTGGCGTTATTTTGATGTGACATAATTGAGAAAAGATTAGGACCACCAAATCTTGTGTTAAAAGTCGAATCCAAAAGAAAATGGAGCCTACCTGTTTCTCTCGGAAGTCAGCAAGGTACTAGTAGCAGAGAAGGGCTCATGCTGGGTTTTAGGTATAATGAAAGATGAGTGAGAAGTGGAGTATGTGTGTTGGTGAAAGAGCATTAACCTCTTTACTGCACTAATACCCTCTGAAAAGTATTCTCTTGTCCTGTTTGAAATCATTCTGGTTTCTAAAATATCCCCATGCTCCATAATTATTATATGTCAGTGAAGAAGTTGTTAGAAAGGACAGTACAATTACTGGATTGCTTTTTATTTTTGCATCTTTTAGTTACATTTAGTAAGCCATATTTGTTTAGACTTGAATGTGTGTACCTCACAATACCTCCCTGTTCTAAAAATAAAAATAATTAAAAATTGAACAAAGTTGTTGATAGACAGGGGGTTTTGAAGTTGCTACAGTATACTGAAAATAAAAAATGAACTTAAAATATTTGCCACATTCTTTAAAAATATATGTTCTATAACATTTTATGTTTCATCTTACTAACTTGACTGAATAGTTTCTCTCTTCAGCTATTTAATGTTCTTTTAACTAATGAAGCTAATCAATTATTCCAGAATAAAACCAAGTTTTATTAAAAGAAAGAATAATTTGATAAGCTCTGTTACTCCTATCACTGGTGACTTGTGGCAACTGCCACATTAAACGTGTGCAGCCTGTGTTTCTCCTCAGTGGGTCTATGCATTTAAGATGCAGAACTCCTAAAAACTTGTAGATGTATGTAGCAAGTTTCAAGCACTCTGTTTTAAATAGAATTACAATTTAATTTGAGCACAAATTATTTATGCATTTCAGCCTGCACAGGTGACTCCAGGTGCAATGTATCCATCCTACTCACACTTGATATTTATGAAAAAAAGTGAAATCTGCATGCATGCTCTTCACTGAGTCTTGGTGACCTGTACTCACAGGGGATGATGATGGTGAGTAGAAGGAGACATTTTGTTTCTGCAGGTGAGAAGACATTATAGGCACTGCTCTTCCAAAATATGGAAAGTAGGGAACTTTGCAGAGGAGGAGGAGTACTAACTAACCTTCCATAGGGTCAGTGATGAACTAGAAATAGCCACCTAACTGCCTGAAACTCAGGTGTGTTCATCTGGCTATTTGAAAATTGAAATAAACATTTTACTAGGATAAGATGTACCAAGATGTAGCTGGCCATCTCTTGGCTGCCGTTTGAGCATCTTTGGAGTCAGAATATTCCACAGAGGAACTGTAAGATTTCCATGTCTTCATAAATTCAGTGCACAGGCTAGTATGGGGGACAGGCTGAAGCAAATATTATTTTACATGGTTTCATCTGTGTGCTTCTTGCCACAAGATGATGTGGATGCTGAAGATTGGCAGGGGTTCAAAAAGGCTTGGACAAAGCCATGGGGGAAGAAAAAGAGGGCTGATTGGCAAAAAACACAACTGTTAAAGACAAGGGCATCACCTCTGCACTTGGAGTGTCCTTAAGTCACAAGTTGCTGGATGCTGGCCCTCCCCAAACACCAGTAGAGAGCATGATCTCTTTAACGACCTTCCCAGGTATTGCATTTTGATTAAAATATTTATTTAAATATATATATATATATTTTTTTTTTAAATGCTTATTTGCTCTTTCATTGACTCTGCCCAGCCCTGTGGAGGTGGTAGCATTATTGTAGTTGTTTAAAATTATCTACCTTTCCTGAAGGATCCTTTCTTACCTGCTGCAGGTTTCTATCTGCCTTCTCCCCTTCATCACCCAAGTTCACTCTGATCTCTTCCCAGACCACAGGGTCAAGGAACCTGTATGCCAGAGCACCTGCTTTGAAAACACCACGTGGTAAGCTGCATTTTCCTTCCCCCTCCAATGGAACAAGTTTCCAGCTGGAGTGGCTGCACTGTAGCTGGAGCAGCTTAGCTCAACACCTCCCAGCACTTCATGGATGCTGCTCGTGATTGCCCAGCGGTGCCTGCTGTGGGCAGGGGCAGCCCTGCCGAGTGTGACATGCCCTTGCGTGAGGCTCCTGGTCAGGTAGCAGCAGCAGTCCCCAGGAATTCAGTCCCGTGGCAGTGTGCTATGCTCCTCCTGCCTCTGCGCCAGCAAGCTGGCAAATAGCCCTCGTAGCACCCGAAGTGTCAGCAATGTGCTTTCTCAGTGCAGCATTTTATGTTCTTGTGGCTGCCAGGCTTGTTCAAATCGTCCTTGCAGAGCTCTGTCACTCCTTACCGTGGCAGTTGGCAGTGATGCTGCATGCCCCGTTCCGTTGGGTGGTTTAAACAGTGAGTGTTTCTCAGGACCATAAAATTATATTTTGGAAGAGCCATGTGTGTGGCAAGGACTTCGGTTCAAAAAATTTTGGCTTAACATTTCTTTCCATTCATAAGCTCAGCTCACAGAAGACAAAGGCGGGAAATCATTAGACGTTAGTAATTGATTTAAAATAATCACTTGTTTGAATTTTTACTGCCTCCATACTAATTCCATATGTTTGATTACGCTAATCCACCATTTCACTTCAATTAAACCAGGAAAACCACTGGAAGCTTTGAAAAAAAAATAAATAAAATAATCAAAGTTGTGATATTCATCACGGTATCCCAACAGGCTGAAATAGCAGTGTGCTGGTTGGGCTTTGAAAGTTTTAAAGTAAATTCTGCGTTTCAAGGCTGTCATTGAAGCAGCTATTTCTTGGTCCCCACCTACAGGTAGTGCCCATTCCTGATCCATGAGAGCAGACCCGTATGGCAGCGTGTTGCATGTTGTGAAATCAGTTACATGTGTGTGCTTGCCGTGACAAACCGATGATTTGGTGGGTGCCTGCTCATTACGGCTCTGCGCAGTTACAGAATGCCTGCAGCGTTTTGTTTTCTACATGCGAAATGTGTGTGCTCAGCACGGAAAAACTTTATAGACCATACAGAAAATAAAATCGGTGGCTGTTGCAAGAGCACGTGGGATGTGTAAGTTAACAAAATACATTCACCCAAGTCTCAGAAAGTAAGTGGGCCTGCAGATCCGGGCTGGCTGAAGGGGAACATGGGGCTTTCTTGCCCTCTGTGGTTCTGCTGCTGCTGCGGGAGGGGAAGGTCTTTGGCGCTGCTGGGCCCTGTGGGACAGGAGCTCTGCACAACGGGGAATTGTAAAGGCTGACATTATATACAAGAGTATGTCCAAACATGGATAAATAACATGCCAAGGACTATTTTGGTGAGGGTAGGGATGGAAGAAGTACTGCTCTGTGGTGACGTGTTTGTGGACCTTCTCCACCTCACAGCTGTGGGGACACAGGAGCTGCCTGCACCCGAAGTACAGCCTGAGGTAAGCACATGTGGCCCCAAGCTTGGTGCCTATTCCGGCCACAGAGAGTTAGATTGCGCAAAGGGGTTCATAATGTATGATTTATGGTAAGCACGTAATAATGTAAAGGTTAATAAAGTCCTTGCTCAAGTAATGAAGAGGGCTGTTGCCCACATAAAAGGTTCCCCGGAGCGAGCCAGAGCAGCAGGATGGGCTCTGAGGGAGGACATGGCAGCTCGGTGTGTAAAGGCTGGTGTGAGGGTTTGGCTGCACCCAGCCGCTGCAGCCTGCCTGAAGCGGGGAGGGGATGGGACAGAGGTGGTGTGAGTGCCCTGGCCTAGGATGGAGACCCCCTCCCCTCTCTTGTCCTCTGCTAGGAAAACTCACCCATGCTGTGCAAGGACAGAACTAGCCCTTACCAGGGACTCTGATGCTGCTGAAGGGCCACCTCATCAAATTTGTCAGCAAAAGATGCAACATTAGTTCTCCTTTAAAAATTGCATGCAAAACCTTTTAGCTGCCAAAGAGTTAAATTTCCCTGAAACCTGAATCTTGTGCGAAGTATCCAAATTTGGTTATAAATCCTGTTTAAGTTTCAGCACAGCATTATTGGAGGTAGCGACAGTAACATCAAACAGCCTTGATAAGATCAACAAATTACTAAGTATAATTGTTTGTGCTGGGGTGTGTGCAAGGAGATAAATAGCTCATAAATTAAACACCAGTGCCTGAGGGCGAGTCATTCATGGATTCAGAGCTGTCCTGACACTCTCGAAAGCAAAAAGTAATTTTCTCTTAGTTCAGCAATTACGCAATTCAAGATCTAAGATCAGCAATCAGTGCTAGGTGTGCTTGCCAAGATGGAAGGGTACTTCAGCTGTTGGAGTTTCCCATACATTGATTAACACGCAAAGTCTGTTACTTGTCCCTGTAGTGGGGAGTATTTGGACTGAGGTACTGAAGTAAAATTCTTCAGTAAGATAATGGAGACTTACATTAAAAAAGGGATTAAAGATAGACTAAGGGTCAGTTTTTGCTGATATACATTGGCAGCACTCTTTTGGCTTTAATAAGGCAGTACTAGTTTACACTAGCAGAAAATCTGGCCCAAATTATTAGAGAAGATCAACAACCCCCCTGTGATAACTGCTGTTAGTCATGCAGGCTATTGCCTGTTTCCAAGAGGCACCTGGCACCTCACTGGCTTCGCTGCAGCTAGTACGCTCTCATGCGGGGTCATTAGAGCCCCTTCCTGACTTATTCATAAGATCCTGTGAGGATCTTGGCCTAATTAGGGTTTTCCTAAGGGCAGAGAATAGTAATGTAATCTGTTATTGTAACAACATCATCTTGATCTGTTTTTATTTACTAATGTTTTGCCAGCCATTAAATATTTTTCTGCCAAATTCGGATAGAGATCACACTGAGAAATCATATTTTTTTGGAGGTGCAGCATAAATATATCAGCTGCTCAAGAACAGTTGCTGCTGGTATAAACTCCCAGCCTTCAGGAGACAACTTGATGTCTAACTTACAACCCTCCTGACCACCTGGATCTGAAATAGCCTTCACCATGTCTGTGGAGCCTCATGATGGGGAAAGAGCAGTGGGAATCCTTCTGGGGAAGGACGGGAAGTCTGTGACAGTCTTTAGACTTTCCCACACAGACAACTTGCATCTCTTGGCTCTGGGTCACCAGGTAAGGACACTTCTCCTTTTGCAGGCTGCCTTGTACGTGCTCTGTTGCAGGTAAACCCTTTGTCTAGGGGAGGTTTGTGTCTAAACCCGGTGCGTTGGTTTGAGATGCACTTGTGGAAAGTGTTCGAGGTCAGCCCTGGCTTTACTGGCAGATGCTGTTCTGTGAACGAAAAAGAAATATTTAATTTATATTTACTATTTAGGAGAAAAGCTGTAAGTGTGCTCTTTTATTCCAAAATAAAAATGCGTTAATGACTGGAGTGTTTAGCACATTGGGGATGTCATTGTTTTCAATTATGTGCTATTCTGACAGGAGAGCACAGATTCTTATGCTGAATGGAGATTTGTGCTGCAGCTATTTGTGCCTTTTAAAACATTTTCTTTACTACTTTAAGAGAAAACTGTAAAATGGCAATAATGACATATTATTACAAGTAAATTACACTGTAAAATAGCATTAATATCGTGGTTGAAACCTAGAATTTGAAATAAGATGGAAATACTCATTTGCACACAGCTTTTGTTCTTATCAAAAGCGATTTGGATTAGGATTGAGATTTACTTAGTGCCTGCACTCCCAGGTGAGCTAATGCTCAGTCACCTGGTTGAGGCATGGGCTGTCAAGCTCATCTGTCATGAGCTGCCACAGGAGCCTTGGGCAAAGCCTGGCACACCCCGGGGTGGCACAGAGCACCAGGTGTCCCAGAGGGACTGGAGATGCTGAAAACACCGCTGGTGTGTGCAGCAGTGCCTGGGGCTGGATCCCTAGGAAGCGGGCTGGGCAGCCAGAGCTCCAGCGGGATCTGTACCGCAGCACGTGAAACCCACTCTTCTCCTAACTAATGAAGAAAGACTAATAGGAATTAGAAATTAATAAACCCAAAAATGGGTGCAGGAGAGTAATCAAGGACCTTGTGCTTAGGGAGAGCGCCGAACAATTTAGTACTCCATTTCATCAGAATTGTCCCTTGAATTTGACGAGCCTGTTCTTTAAAGGTCAAGGTTTTTTGGTCTTATTTTTTCCCTCCTCCACTCATACATGGAAAATTGTCAAACCCTTGAAGGGCCACTTCTGTACAGAGAAATTTTGCACTGGTAGATCTGCAGAAGAGCCCCTTCAGAGTGCTATGTAGAGGGGATGGGGTATCAAATTGCTGTTAAGACATATTCCTTTCTGGGCTGTGTTGGCATTAAAGAGTAAGGAAGAAGAGAAACCACCATTGCAATGTAACCCCTTGAAAGTAGATTGCTCTGATAGTAGACCTGCATTTCCAAAGGCCTATTCGCCTCTCATGTATCCTGCAGCACTGTTTGCTCACATCTGTCACCTACCTTTCAAGTAGGACATGTATTGTACATTCAGTTGGGGCTACCAGCCCTAAATCTGCCCATCTCTCCGTGCTTCATTCCCAAACAGAACAGACCTCCCCTTCCTCACATCTCAGGCCATGGCAGCCAGCTCGATGGGTGATCTGCCCACCAAGGCACGGCAGTGGCCATTTGAAGTCCAGGGGATAAAAGGGGAAATCCCACTAATCTAATCACCTTTTTGTCACAGTGTTTATTAATTTGTATTCTCATCAGCACAGAAAAAAAAGTAATAAATGTAGAATTGATCCTTCAGGCAACTTCCATTCAGTGTTACGCTTCTAGTGCTTCTTATCTCTGCCAAAGTGAATAACAGAAAGGAGGCACAAAATCTGCATTTGTGGAATAAGGTGGAGAGTCACCAATATCTCTATAATGCTTCTTTGCAGCAGTGATACATGTCTGTTTTCTGTCTTTGCAGTGATTTTACTGTGACACAGAGAAAATGAGCTGCCAGTTGCTGAATCCTGTCTTGTGTTCCTCATGACCCCACACAGGGGGTTTGGGCCACTGATGGTGTCCGTGGGAAAGGGAGGGTGTCAGGGCAGGCCAGAAAGTGCTGCTGTGAGGCTGCTGCTACTATCCTGGTTTTGGAAGGTAAGCCTCAGGAAAATGTCCCTCTCTGCTGGATAAATGGGGCTGCAGGGAGGTCTACACTGCGGCTGCCAGACCACTCCTGGTCCTGCAAACAGCCTGTTTGCTCCTGCCCTACTGATGCATAGGGTGAGCTGGATATAAACCAGTGTATCCTTGTCAGAAACGCTCCTATTCAGTAATTCCCAGTCTGTCAGAAAGTGCATTTGGCGCAAAGGATGGAGAAGCACCTCAACCAGCAACCTCTTATAGCTGCATCCTGGTCCCCACCCAATGTCTGGGAGAGGGGCTGTGAGCACGGCATGTCTGTGAGCAGACAGGCAGTGTTAACGTCTAACATCAGTTTTAGGAGACAGGAGCACCTTGAAACTATGCCTGAGCCATTAAAAAAAAAAATAGAAATCAAAGAAACAAGGATGGTGATGGGAGTCAGAGGAAGGAAACCCAACGGCTGCCAAGGCAGCCCCTCCCAGGGCTTGGGGAGCTTGCAGGGGGCTCCTGCTGCAGTGCCTTTGCCTCCCTCCCCTGCTTCTGGCATAGGTTGTTTTAAACCTGGTCATAAATGTCTTGCATGCTCCTGAGGGCATGGTTGAAGTGGCAACAAATTAGCAAAGCTAAGTGACGCTCAGCCTTGCATATACTCTGCTGCTGGGCTGCTGTTCCTGCAGGATCAGGTCTGTTTCCAATGGGCAAATGACTTATTCTGGCAAACTGCGGTTTTGAAACATTTTTCAGTCCTTTCCTGAGGAGTGTCTGAGCACTGGAACAGGCTGCCCAGAGAGGTTGTGGAGTCTCCTTCTCTGGAGACATTTAAAACCCCTCTGGACGTGTTCCTGTGTGATCTACTCTAGGATCCTGCTCTAGCAGGGGGGTTGGACTAGATGATCTTTGGAGGTTCCTTCCAACTCCTACCGTTCTGTGATTCTGTGATAACATGAGGTGTTGCATAAGACAGCCTTATAAAACCTATGGCTGTTTCCTAAGTGAGCTCCTAGAGTGGTTTGGAAGGGCATTGGCATTGTGGCCTCTCTGACATGGGTATGTTCACTCCGAAATTAGTAGCTAAGTTTTCAAAGGCCATGGAGGTCTATTTGCATGGCTTTTGTATTTTAATATTATGGCAAATTGTATCTTAGAAGTGTTCCTGTATTGTTTCTAACAATCAGTAAAAATAACATGTTATTTGTATTCCATTTGATGCCTTTATTAGGGAGGAAATATCTTTAAACACATTAGAAACAAAGATGTACCATATCCCTGACAGTCAAGGTGGGCACCTTCCAAATAAGAGAGCTGATTTCTTTTGGGGGCCCAAAGAGCAGCCCATGAGCCCAAAGATATTTGGTGCCTGAGCCTTGCTGGGGGCCTGTCTGAAGAGCCCAGCACTTGGCAAGAGTGTTGGTTCCCTTAGGTGTACCCACCGAGCACAACCTGCAAAATATCCGTCTCTTTTCTCATTTCAATATGCAATGTACCAAGCAGAAATACCCATCTGTCACACTACTGTTTCCACGTGTTCCCTTTGGACGTAGGAAGTGACAATTAGGAATCAGTCTGGGAATGTGGGGTGTAAGAATAGATGTCCTTCATTTGATGCTACTGAAAAAAACCTAAACCTCAACTGGTTATTGGATTTTGAAAATATGTCTAATAAGAAAGACATTTAAAAGTACTTTGACAAAGTTACCTCATTATAACAATAAGCAAATAAGGAAAATAAGCATGAGAGGTCCTGAGATAGGAGAAAGAAACTGTTGTCTAGGTCCTATGTGCTAACAGAAGAGTCTTTATGCTTCATATCTAAAATAATCAAAAAGGAAGGCAATGTCTCAGGCTGGTTCTGTTATGGTTTGAAGGCAAATGCAACTTTAATCATAATAATCCCACTGTATTCAGTGAAGCTATTCTGTGCTGAGAGTTACAGATGCGCCTAAGTCTTTGCCTAAAGACAAATACATTTTTATAAGCAAATTAAGGGTATTCATGCTCTAAATTTTGGTTATCCTGGTTAGCTAAATTGGGCACCAAGGGAGCTTTTCTGGGTGAGACTCAGAATAGAGTTATGTATCTTAATTATCTAAATATTTTTAACAAATTTGATATTTACCAGTGCTGAAATGGTGAGTGGGTGTGTGGGAAACAGTGAAATATTAAAATGTTTGTGACATATTCTTGCATATTTAAAGATTTATGGATTTTGTTCATTGGCTGGGTTTATGAGCCTGCAATACCGACTGTGCGTTTGTGCTTTCACTTCTCCATAAATCCATGGCAACTTTTCAGAGAAGTTATAACTACAATGTGTCAATGAACTATAAAGGAAAGGTTTATTTTGTATATACCCTCTTTACCCGAGGTCCATGGTTAGGCTCTGCATTAGAGCTGCTGGATCTTGTGTGCTCAGTTTGTGCTTTTGATCATGCCGCTCTTTGCACAAAGCTGAGAGAATTTCTGCTTCATAAAGAGGAAGATACAGACACATTTTGATGTCTATAGAAATGCATGTTTGCTCTTATTTTTGAGGCAGGGGAACTTAGGGTTTAACATCTCTACAGTTCTTCCTAGGTCTCTGTGCAATCAAAGTTTCCAAGGAGGACTTAATGGGAAATAGAAATCATTTGGTTGTGGTGGTGATGGTGTACTTGATACAATTTTCTTTAAAGGTTGTACACTGATAAAAATAGTAAGTAACCTAGACTACTCATAAGCACTTCATCTTTAAGTTCATGCAAGTTTAGGGAGCTGTGAGTGACTAAAAGGATGAGTGGCTGAAGATTTACTGAGTGATACTGCAAATACAAGGACTGAAATACCAAAGGAGTAAAGGATATATAGACCTTTGCCCATTACATCAAGAAAATGAAAAAGTTAGGAAGGGGGAGGGGGGATTCCTGTGCTACTTTTTTCAAGTCCTACTCCAAAAGAGGTAACCAGCCCATTAGTATAGGTGCCAGGAAGCTTGCTTTTGTGACATCTCGCCAAACACACCTACTTTCACTGGACCATAGAAAGATCAATCCTGTCTGAAAACCACCCATTACCTAAGACACCTAATTTATATTAGAAGCTCACTAAAAGGCACTGTCTGGCCCCCAACCTTCACTTCCAATGATAAAGAGGATGTTTTACACCGTATGTGACACTTAATCAAAACCGATATTCTTTAACAAACCCTTAACCTCTAGCACACAGGAGTCATATGAGGCCAAGGGACAAGACACAGATCCAGCTCAGGGTGGCATATCCTTTGATTAAGATGATACAGATTTCCCATTTTTATCAGGGTTATGGATTCTGGATATATCCCTTTTTGATTTGTCAGCATTAAATTTCAGTAGAGGTTCAAGCCAAAGAGAGACCAAGACTAGTTCTGTCTACAACTGCGTGTTAGGAGATAATTTCTCTGAATCCTCTGCAGTAATGATCCTCAGATCTTCTGATCTTTCTGTAAGCAAGTTTTCCTGGGAACCTGGATTTAAACTATGGCACAAACCTTGCTTGCATCGGGGTCCTTTCTTAAGGAGGAGTATCTAAATACACTTATTCTGTGAGCCCTGAAATGGACCTTTTTTTCCCTTTCCTCAGGTCTTTTCAAAGAGGCAAACCTTCAAGTGAGTTCTTTCACCCTCCCTTGGATTTCTGGGGCAGGAGGTTTTACTTATGGAGTATACAGTACTTTAGATGAGGATTGCAAACTTCAGGGGGTTAGACAATTTTCACTGCCTGCAGTACTTTGGAATCTCTCAGTATAGTCAACTTTACTCCTGGGTGATTTCCCCCCATTCCCTCACTTTTTTAGGTAATCCCTTGTTCTAGAATTTGTATGTGGCTGATTTGGGCACCGGGAAGTCTCTCAAATTCCCCAACATGGGAAAGTTTAGCTGTTTTCCCTCTTTTTAGTCAAATTTTTAAGTTGGAGCTTTAGATTTTGTTAGGAACATGATTCTGCAGAAATTATTTCTAGTCACTATTCCTTGAAAATAATGTGCTGCTTGATAATCAGTGTGTAAGGAAGATCTTGGAAAGGGTTTTGATTTTCAGTTGTATGTTTTTAAACACAAACGACAGATGTGTACTGTGCGGCTCTGTGGCTGGCTGGAGAACAGCTGACACTGGCTCACTTCTGCTGAGCGCCTGATATCCTCGTTCAGCGCCCAGAAGTGTTTCTTATTCAGACTGTTTTCATTTTTATGTTCATTACTAATACATTTTTGTGAGGAACTGCCTTTCTCCTACTTTTCCTTAGGAACAAGGAAGTGCTTCTCCCTTTGCAGAGCTCAGATAATCTACAAATTTCTCTAGCAAAAGGAAGGACAAGATTTCACGTGACTTTGGGACACTTAGAAAAAGAGACAAGCAGTAAGCATTGGTTCACAAACCTTTCAGGCCCCCCCCTTTTTTTTTTTTAAACACTGTAAAGGAGGAAGGGGCAATGTATATAGGCTACTTTTAAGAGACAACTTCAGTCTTAAACCTGTAATCATGTTAAATTATCTTTGAAGGCAACTCCTGTTTAGTAAATGAAAAGCTGACAAGCAAAAATCTGGAGGACTGGTTCTAGTTTATGGCATACCACATACATCAAAGGTCAGCCTTTTATTCTTCTGTACCTTGGTTTTTAAATCTTCATTAATAAACAGAAGCATAATCAAGGAGAAAGACTCCCACCTCAGCTCCCAGTTCCCTACTCATCTTGACTTCTTAATCAGAAAATTAATTGGGCCTTGAAATCTTATTTTTTCTTAAATGTCTTCAGATTTAATCAGTGTGTTCTGCTGGAAGCAATCTTTCACTTAAGATTTCATAGCAGTGCAGCTAGAGAAACCATCTCATTTCCTGCATCAAATACATCAAAGTCATGTGTGTTGGGTTTTCTTAACTAAATATGCCCTATGCTTCAGTTTTGGTCTCTTTGCTCTAAGAGTGTGTTTATTTCTTATTTCTACTGGGGAGTAAATCTGCTCTACTGCAATGCAGCCTAAAATCAGTAAGTTCCCAGGGAAGGAGGAGCAGACCCCTCCTGTGCAATGTGCTTGGATGGGAGCTGACAGCAGTGGCAGGGACCCTTTCTACAACCAACGCCTTCTCTGTTGCACGTGGTATGGAGGAGAGCCTCTTCGCATTGTTGTCTAATTAAAAGGCAGACTCTGGTGTAACCGAGTGCTACCACTAATAGTTAACAACACTTTCCAAATGTGAGTGCTTTATGGGAGAAAGGAATAGGTAGTGTGTGGGGAGCCTGAGGTGGGTCAGTGACATGGAGAGAGGTACCATCGCGTAGCAAAGCTGAGTGGGTTTGAAATCGTGTCTCACTGTTGTTCCTTGCAGGAGGACTGAGTCTGACTTATCCCTAATTTGGGCATTTGGTTTATTGTTAGTTTTGTCCCAGCGAATACTTTCATTCTCTAACAAGATGGGAGGGTGGTTAAAGTTTCCAGATTTAAAGCTTGCTGTCGAAGAGATTTGGCTCTGGAGTTCCCAGGAGGAAGGAGCCACTGTGGGGCCGGGGGGCTGGATTAAAGCATTTAACAGCTCGCTCAGGTTGAATTTACATATGGGGTCAGTTAAAAGCTGTGCAGTCCTGTGGCAAGGTGCCAGGTTTGTGCTTCATTTAAAATTGAAGCTTTTTAAAGAGGCTGATGAATGTTGGGGGAAGGTTTTTTTGGCTTGGTTTTAAACCCAAGATTTGGCCCCAAAGTTAAAGGCATTGCCCCATGAGGAGGGAAATCTTGCTTGGCTTTACTGCACAGGTACAAACCCCATTTCCCACCCCTGCCCACACTGTGGCTTTGGGCTCCCTCTGCTGACCCTCAACTCAGGGGTGAGGGGTTCCTCCGAGGCTTTGTTAAACCTGATTTCAGCCCAGCTGAGGATATGCAGGTGTGCCAAGGGTCCTGGGCTGCAGCTCACCCTGCTGGCACAGTGGGCATGGGCATCCTCACCCAGGGGAGAGTCTCCTGCAATTACCCTCCCCTCCATTTATCCCCTGGCCAAGGTTCCCAAGGGCTGGTGACTCTGTGACATGAGGCACCGCTGTGTTTGGGGCACCCCCTTCATCCCAGCCACCTTTATCGTGTGGCTGGGAGCAGGCGCTGGGTACTGAGTGTCTGGAAGTCATCCCTTGCTCTTGAGTGGGGAGCTGTTGTGAGGACTGGACTTGGGTCCCCTTTCACTGCCCTTACCCCTGACAGGAGCTGGCAGCCACTGCCTTTCTGTTCTCTGAAGTTCCTCTCCTCGCTGGCTTTGCAAACTGCTCGGCTACACAAATTCTGGCATACACACATTCCTGCGTGTGCCCTCTGCTTTGCAAGGCACAAATTGGGAAATAAGTAAAACACCGCCTGTCTGTTCCAGCGATCACAATAGCGTCCGCAGAGCATGGACTTTTGTCCGTGTTCACAAATATTAATAAAAAAGCCTCTTTCATATTCGCCCAGAAAGCAAGCTGGAGCTCATTATAGCTGCATGCTCTATGGGAGCTTTAAAAGTGGTGAGTACAAGATAACTGGTAAAACTTTAACAACATATAATTAGATCTTAGTTGCCTATTTTCTGAAAAATATATTGAATTAATTTGCCAGTTTTGGTCCTGGATTAGGTTGTAATATGGAATGCTGAGAATTCTGAGAAAATTCAGGAGTGAAAATCCAAACCAGCTTGACACAGAGTAATAGAGGTAAAAAAAGAAAGGCTGTCTTCAATGCTGGTGGCAGGCCAACGTCCTGGGGGGTCCTGGCTGTCTGCCAGCTTTGGGGGTGCCACCTTTGGGCTGATTCTGCCGGCACCACCCCAGTGGCAGTGCACGCTGTGCAGGGCAGCTCACTTGGGGCAGCTCTGCCCTCTTCACCCCACACCTCTCAATGGATTGGACAGATGGGGAGAAAATTAAGGAAACTGATGTCACCGCTGCAAAGGATTAAGATGTCCGTTGATGCCCCTGCCTTGGCCATGCAGCTGCGCTTGAGGAGGACGAGGCTCTTAGGTCTTGCAAAACTGACCAGGAAAACAATTTAGAGCACCCCTGAAATGTGTCATGAGCCTGTCTACAGCTGATAGATGTGAGTAGTGAGAAGAAAGCGAACTCGCTCCCTGGGAGAGGCTGTGGCAGACACAGGGCTGTGACGGAGAGGAGCAGGTCAGTGTGCCTGAGGAGGGAGGGTGCTGCGGGGGGCCCAGCACACCTGCCTCCCGTCACGCCGCGGCCCCCAACTTCCCCGAATCTCCATCAGGCATTCCCTTTCACTTCCACCACTAATTGGCACTTTTTACCCATTTTTGCATGTGGAGTGTGTTACTGCAGGATAGGGTTATTATCAAATTAATTAGGAGCTCCCTCCAATTATTCCTGCTGTGCCTGACGGGCTCCCCCCGCTCCCCCCGACGGGCTGATTGGCTACTATAAACTCTCCGGCTTTAAACGACAGAGCGGTGCCACGGGCTCATTAACGCTCTGCCTCGCCGCGCTCCCCGCCCTGTCACCTCCCCGCCAGGGCCGGCACTGCTGCTGCCCTTTCCCTCTGTGGCACCGGGGAAGTGCCCGGGACCTGGTGATCCCCAGCACCCAATGGCAGTCTGGATGCTGTTCCAAGAGGTGACAGTGGCTGCCTCAGCTCGGTCCCAGGGAGCTTGGGGATGGTGCCAGCCAGTGGGTGACCCTTCTCCTCACACATGCAAGCACAGGTCTTCAGGGTGGTCCCGCACCCTAGCAGGGCAGGGGCAGTTGAACAGCATGGCTTCAGCTGGGGGACATGACAGGGGGGAATGGCAGGGGAGGAGTGGCGTGGAGAGGTTTTTCCCAGCACCAGCATCATCGCCAGCAAGGGCGAAGTGGCAATACGTGGTGTTAGGGACAGACAGCTGAGGCTCTCGTGCAAGGGACAGGGATTTGTATACTGGATCTTGCAACATACAAAGCCACAAAAGCAGCTAAAGCCAACCAGGGTGTGGAGATTTGCTTAATTGAGAAATAAGCACATAGTTGTGGGTCAGTGACTACACAGCTGATTGGCTGAGGCTACTTTATTTTGGAATAATTTACAGTTGTTAAATGGATTTGGAAAAGCCTTAATAGTGGTTATTAAACTATTGACTTAGCCTGACGTGTTCAGTGTAGTAATCTGTGTTTGTGTTTGTCGCCGTGACGAGGCTGCCGGGCCGGGAAAGGTGCTGGAGCGCTGGCAGCCCCCCGCGGGGAGCTGCGCGGGCAGGGGGCTGCAGGGCTGGGTGGTGGGCAGCACTGCTCCTGCCAGCCAGGGAGGACAGCAGCAGAGAGCATCCCACTTTATTTGGGTCAGAAATTATGCTTTGCTTCCCCGTAGTTACAAATTCATTATGTGCATCTCCATTATCATCTACTGAACCTAATTTAATGTCAAAAACTGCTCCTATACAAAGAGTGGCTTTTTTGCACCTGTGCAGAAGCACACTCATTTTTAACTCATCTTTGCAATGAATAAGTTCAAGTGCAGTACTTGTCAAGTGGCCTTCTGGCCAAGATCAAAATGTTACCCATTCATTTATATCACGGTGCAGGGTATGTTAGCTAAGGGCTACAGAGCACGTGTTTTATGATGCATAGAAGAAATCCCTGCAAATGAACTAAATATCTCTAACTCCTCACGTCTGCTGTCCACAGGTGATTTACAGCACAATTCTTACTTTCTTTTTTATGTTTTCTTTTGCATGATGGCTAAAAAAGCAGTGGACACATACTTAAAAGACAAATTCCCCCTTTTTTTTTGCTTTGTTTAACCCCTCAAATGTGCACAGTACTAAATGTTGGTCTTGCCTGAAACACTGTTCTGTAGGCTGTGTGTTTAGTACAGAGGCTTTGCTAGGAGGATTGGAGCTCTTGGACATTTAACAAAAAGCTTGTTTCTCCAAAATGTCAGTTGATGACTGAACTCCAGTAGACATTAACTAGGAAGAAGGAATGCTAAGCAGTCAGGTTAAAAACAATAAATAAATTTAAAATGCATTTTCCCCTCCAGACTTCCACTCCCCTGTCTCAGGCAATATTATTGTTTCATTAGTTGCCCAGTTAGCCAGAACCCCTTCTGGGAGAGACAGGACCTACGTTTTTAAAGGAAAACAAACAAATAAACAAGCCCTCATGCAGAACCTCTCTTCTATCCCTGCTATATTTCAAACAAAATTCAAAACTCCTTTAAAATATGATAAAAGGGCAGGGGAGGTGAGAGTCTTTCAGGCTGCCTTCGGAGGTCACCTTTGAGGGCTGCTGCGCTGCAGCCGAAGGCTGCAATGTTTTTATTCCCCATCCTCTCCTAAGATCGCTGCTTTGGAAACGCACCTTTAGTGTGAACGACTCGCTGGACTGAAAGGGAATTTTTAGGTTGCAGTGGAGAAGGAAAAAACCACCTATTCAGTAACAATTACAGAAATGGTGTGAAGTCTGTTGTCAGGAGCACTGGTGTGACATGCCCACATACAGCCATGTTTCCAGCTAAAGCAAACCCTGACCGGCAATGGGAAACTCCTTGTCGTGACCCATTTACAGCCAGGACTCCTACACCAGCCCGGGCTGCCTGGCACACTCGTTGGTATGCCAGCAATCACGTTATTGCTTTTCCAGCCATTTCACAGGCCCAAGGTCAGATCAAAAGGCTCCTTTCCTGGCAGTGTTCCCAAGTTTTCGTGTGTGCTTAGCAATGCAAAACCAAGTAACAGCAGCGGCAAAGCCCACCACGTCCTGATCTGGCTTTTGCACCCAAGCAGTCACGTCTCAGTGTACCCTGGTGATGCTGGGAGGGCACCTGCAATGTGCAGCCAGGTAAGAGCTTGTCACTTTCTGCAGTAGCTTCTGGAACATCAACACTGGAAAAGGTGGGGAAAAGGTGTTTTGTGAGTCAGCACTGAAAGTGTGTGCTTCCTCAGCCTGGGTCCCCTCTTCTCTCAGTCATCTCCTGGTAGCTGGCATGAGAACTGAAACCGTGGGCTTTGGGAATAGTCCCAATAAACCTTTGGGTTTATTTATTATTTTTTAATGTACCTGGATGTTTTTTCTTCCTTTTGCTTTTTTACCAATGCTTGCTAATATTTCTACTTTAAAAAGACCATGCTCTCATTTAAATTATGCTACAATTGTTTTTAGAGTTGAGAGATATTTCTGTATTTTATATATGTAATATATACACATACATAAATACATGCTATAGATATATATACACTACTGCAAGTGGGAGCTGCTGCTTTTCACACATACTTAGCTGTTCAGTAGTAAAGAACAACATGACAGTTTTCTATCACAAAATGAAAAGCACACACAAATGTAGGGGTTCCCCGTACTTCAGAACTGTGTAATATCATTGTATTTACCTCCAAGTACTCTGTGAAGTACCCTGTGTGAGGGCACTAATCTAGACAGTTTATGTAAGACTGAAAATTCAATTCCAGAAATAAACCTTCGCCTCTCTAGGAACAGCTGGAGAGGCTCGGGTCTACTCATCCTGCTCAGAGTGGACGCGAGGAATTTGGATTAGATACAGATGGAGTGGGGATTTTGTTAATGACAGAGAGGCAAACATGTTGAGGCATAACTGCCTGAATAAAAATGTGTAATATCTGTGTACATATTTCAGACTTTAAACTATGAACACCATAAATATGCTATCATGCAAGAGGCAAAGCATATGCAAATGTAACAATATCCCATTACCTCTCCAGTAAAAAAGAATTTCATAACTCATTCATACCCCATTGAATAAACGCCAAGATTCACTGCTGGCTGTTAATTATCCTCTACAAAGACCTGGTTATTGTGTTCAATCTTAGTAAAGGTGCAGTTGTTATTGTAGTGTACATAGAAAGAATGGTACCTGAGGGAGCAGGGAGGAAATATGCTTGTGCAGAATTTTAACAAGGAGAGAGCTCTGTTGCACAGAAGGGATTCATAGGGTGGGATTTTGATATGTGCTTCAGGAAATTAAGCTTTTCCAAGACAAAAACCTTGCTGTGACTCTCTGAATACATGATATCACTCAGTATTTGAAAGACACAAGCCACTTAAAAATTGCTCGCTATTATTAAAAGGAATTCCTAAGACTACTTTGACTGAAGGGTTAGAAGGGAGGAACTGGTCTGTTTTTCCACTGAAGGCTCTGAGCCCATAATCGTATCAAGGCAGGTGTATGCAAGTGCTCACAAGGCCCATTCTTCTCCCTGGGTTTTTGAGGAGCACTTGGAGGCCACCAGCCAAAGGCAGCAACCTGCTTTCCCCACACCAGCACAGTGAAGGAACTGGGACCTTATACAGGAGCTTTCCCCATAGGTCCCAGTGCAACAGCACAGCAGGAGTGAGACAGCTGGAATTGTCCTTTGGGCTGAGTGCGATGCCAAGGCCGCTGCAGAAAAAGGACTGGGAACAAAGGTGACTTCTCCCAGTTTGCCTCGTATTTTCTGTGCTGAACTGCTGGAAATGCTGTAGCTCCGTGGCATTTCACCAGATCCAGAAAACATCCGCTGAAGGAGTTATTTTAATGGGTGAGTTCTTTCCTACATGCCCTCCGCTATCTGAATATCAGGCAGGAGAAGGCAAAGTCTTGTGACATTTGGGTTGCTAAAGTCATTGCTTTTGGTATGAGGTGGGTTGGTGGCTCTAGGCTCATGTGCCTTGGTCAGAGGCAGCATGGTGGCTGCAGGAAGTAAACAACTCTCCCTATTTCTTTTTCTCATTTCTGGTCCACAGTCCTCTTCTCCTTGCTTGCACAGGGACAAGTACAGACCTCATACAGTTGTGCTGCTTGTTCCAAACTTGCATGTTGAAGGGAGAGAACAAAGCACAGAACTTTGAGTGGAAATACTGAGGACAACATGAAAACAGAATAAACAAAGCTGAAGAAAAGAGAAGTAAAGCTTCTATATATGCCAAGCATAGCTAGGGAAGAAGGGAACAGAAAGAAGATATCATAGGTCAGGAATGTGAAGCAAGAACTTTGGGATGGGATATAAGAAACCATGAGACATCACACTGTTGGTCTGGCTTACCAGACGCTGGCTATGGCAGAGCCCTGTTGAGCTGCAAGGCCAGTCAGATGTGACTCTTGTAGTCCTGCCAGTGCCTGCTCGACTGAGCTTAAACAGAAAAGGCACTTTCTTCTGCCATCTCTAGTGGCTAATCCAGTATAGCAGTTAAGAAAGCGACTCCAGAAGATGTAGTTCGCTTAGAAGATATTTGGCTTCTTGACTGGGAGGAAAGACCTGTATAGGCTTTCCCCAGAATCCCAAACTTGGCCTGACAGTAACAGTGAAAATAGATTAATTATATCTTCCGCTCAGTTGTGTTCAGCATTAAATCCTGTCTGACCTTTGAGAGATACTGGTTGTCCTTCTGCCACTGTAGTTGAGACTAGTATGGGTACGTGCCATGAGAATTCAGACTTATAGCAGCTAGAAACACTTCATTAATGAGAGTCTAGATAGCGTGATATGTTGTTTTGTTCACTTTTATGTTCTTTGAGAACGAGCTGAGAGATGCCCACTGCCAGATGGCCAGCAGGAGCTGCAGAGCTAAACCCATTTGGTTTAAACCTGGCGGTTGCTGCTCAAATGATATATGTGAACAAACAGGATTCCAATGTATTTCCACTACTCACAGCTCAGGAAATGTTGCAGGACCATTTTATCTGTAAGTCTTCTTGTTACCAAAATTATTTTTTGCATTTTGGCACATCCCTGGGTTAGAAGGGAAGACTGTAAATATTTTTGGTTTTTTAATAGTGTTACTACAAACTATGTAATATTCTAATAGCTGCTCGCAGGATTCTTGTTTATTTGGGAGCGACTTGTAAGTATCACATCTGCATAACTTTTAATGTTGAATATTAAAACATCTTGAGAGGATCTTAAAGATTTTTTTTTTCTCTGTTGATTTTTGTGATGAGTCAGAACATAGCTTAGATGCCCCTTCTGCCTCTGATTTTCTTGACCCCCAGCTGTTGTCCTGCAGCTGTGACACATGCATGCTGCACCTCCTGGGGTCTCACTGGCAGCACGAGGGGAAAATAGCCCTCAGCGAAATTCCATGGGAGGCATGCTGTGCTCCATGTATAAAGCTGGTGGATCAAAGATGTAAACTAAGAGTATGTGGGTTGGTTTTTATTTTTCACTTCCTGAAGGGGGGCAAGACTTGCCTTAACTAGATTTACCTTCTAGGAACGCAGTGTCAGTGTGGAAGAATGCTGGGTCTTCCTGCTTCCTCAATGTCCAGATTGTATTTATCAGCCTTATAATCAAAGGATACAAAAATGAATAATGCAAAACATTGAAAGGCAGAAGCAATCAGCTGGCCAGTGTCTAAGGAGTGTATTTGTATTCGTGTCTCAGAAGTGCAAGCTTGATAACGTTCAGGTGCTCAGGCAGAGCAACAGAGCTGGCAGACCTGAGGAGCAGTGACAGTTTGCTTTCCCTCCTCCCCTCCATTTTTTTCCTTCATTCAACCAAGCAGCATAACCACCTAGTGCTGCAGCATTTAAGTGCTCTTTTGCAACAGATGCACACAACCCAGAGTGCAGGCTTTTCTGGTGTGTACATTGCACCTTGTTACTATGCCTCTCCTATTTCTAAGTGTGCTACTCCCAGTGAACAGCTCCCATTTTCTTAGGGCTCAATTCATACCACGGTTAGATGTTACACAGCAGATGAGCAGTCCATTTGCTTGTGTAACCTTCAGTTTTGGCCTGAATATGGTTATATATGGTTAGTCTTTACATGTGAGGGAAAGAAACACCAAGGCAAATGTTCTCTGGAAGTCAGAGAGCTGTTGAGATAAGCTGGGCATCTGAATGTTCAAGAAAATGCGCATCAAAATACGGGATACTTTATCGCAGCAGTGGAGACGGTGCACAACTGGAAGAAGAGCAGGAGAAGCTGTATCCCTGCCTGAAGAGTAGGGAAGGGCATTGAGGACACACTTGAAGAGAGAGGAGTCTAGGCAGGGCGGCCACACAAGGTAGGTGACCGCAGCTTCAAGCACCTGACACACAGCTGCTTTGTGCTGCATAACAGAGCTCTCTTGGGACGTCAGCATGGAAGCAAATGCCCGTGGCGAATAAACGTGTGTCAAATGCACAGGTGATGGATGGAGTGAGTAATCTCACAAGATATGTGATAAAAACACAGAAGCAAGATCAGCCACAGGGGAGGTATACCACAGACTGGGTAAAAGTGGAAAACAAACAAAGGAGGGAGAGTTATCCCTCCTTTTTTTTTTTTTTTTTTTTTGACAGTTTTTGGGACTAAAACAACTATCCTATCCAGTGTAAGCACTAATCAGAAACGTTTTTTTCCTTTTTTTTTGTGAAATAAAGTAGAATGATTTTAGACCAAGAACTGCCACTTAAATGTGAGCCTGCTTCCTGGAATGGAAAAAGGAAACTTACACAGCAAGGAGGGGGTTAGAAAGCAGCAGGAGGAAGGCCTTTATCCTTCTCCTGCTCATCCTTAACCTTTTCCTGGGAACTACCTTTCCTGATGGAAGGATATGTCATGTAAACCATACAAATTGGGTTTTTTTATATCATGATTTCACTTCAAACATAAAAACAAATGTACTGCTCCGGGCTCTTCTTGCGCAAGGGGGTGTGCCCAAGGCATGGACCACTGCCTCACCCACTGCCCTGCAGTGCTCCACCTGGAGCCAAGGGGCAACAGGGCAGAAAGGCCAGGGGCCGAGGGGGAACTGGGGGCCGGAGGCTGGAGCCCTGGTGGGAGGGGAGCTGGTAATGCTTTTTCCTACTTGACAGAGGCAAAATATTGGCAACAACCATTTCTGTCCGTCAGATGTGATGACAGTGAGAGCAGCAACTGTGAGACCTACAGTGCACCAGGGAATGTTACAGACTCTTTGTTTTAGTTACTTTTGATATCTTCCTGTTATTAACAGTGATCCTCCCGAATGCCCCTTGCTATATGCAAACAGGCTGCTTGACCATGGGCATGCTAGCATAGTCTGTCATGTATGGCCAGCGACGTGCAAGGAGCCCAGCCCATGGCTGTGTTGGGTCTCTGTGCCCCTGAGGAGTCTGGTTGTACCTTGTATGCCTACCCAGGCGGGTAAAGTGAACGTTTGTATGGCCACCAGATCAGGCTGCGGGGGTATTTTGATTTAATCACATCTCATATATGGCAACGGGTATCATTGTATTTTTCAGCTTTGCTTTTTCCAACAGTTTTAGATACCTCATGTGGGGAAAGTAGTACTTTTAAAGAATACATTCTATATTTGGTAATGATTCGAGGCACGAACGTGTCTGAAGGAGAAAGGCTTTTCAAGCGGCATGCTGCTGGCTCAAAGGTTCCTCAACAAATTCTGCTGGGCTCTGCCTCTGAGCCATGCTGCCCTCTCGCCAGCCTGAGCCTTGAGGGATCAATTCGGGAACTGCCTGAGACTCTGCACGATATTCTTCAATGGCCCCTTTCTTCTCAGGAAGAAAGATACAGGGAAATGTCAGAGAGAATTAACAACTTAGATGGGCGGATGGCAAGGCTTGAAAACTGTACCGAGATGATTGAGAGAGAAGCACTGTCCCACAAGGAAACAGTTACTAATACTGCACAGGTGGACTTGGAAATTTTTTTATTTTTCCTTTTTTTTTTTAAAGTACAGCACAACCTTAAAAAAAAAAAAAAAAGTGGAAAACGAAATCTAACTAATCTCCAGCCAGTATCTTGGCAATAGCACTAACTTCCAAAATGTTGGGAATGGCTTCTATTAACATCCAGGCTGAAAAGCTGAAGTTGGCTGTACCGCCCAGGGGCTGTAAAGATACGCTTCCTACACACAAAGACGCGTGAAATGGTCCAAACCCAAGACCGTGGGCCAGGCAGCGTCAGGCTCTGCTGTGGTTCTTTGCAGGATTCCCTGCTTGGACACTGAAGTGCCCAAGAGGATACCAAGTTGTTGATGAGTCATTCAGAGCCTCTCCCACCTTTAACGCCTTGAGTTGTTTTCCCCCTCTGCATAACTACAGATGCATGATGCAGGCAACTGGGCTGGTGCTGATGGGAGCTGCATTTGTAGCTGGCCTGCTGCTTCCCAGGATATTAACTGATGCCGTGTGGCAGCACTTTGCAAATTGTGAAGGTATTTGTATGTGGAAAATCTACAACAGGAAGGACACTTTTCAAATAACAGAATGGAGCAGTAGTCAAATAGTTAGGCCCTTACTCAGAGGACAAGGAAAAACTTCATTCCATTTTTCTTCTTTGAGATGGAAAGATGGTGAATGGGAGGATGGACTAGGGTCCAAAAATCGAGAGTTTAGTCCTTGGTTCTGGTTCTGGTTCTCTGGCAAGGCTCTCTAGACTCCTGCACATCTCATTCATGTCTGTGAAATGGGGATAATATCTGCCATGATCAACAGAGATTTTATGAGGACATTCTCAATGGACAGTCTTCAGACAGGGAGGTAGGGCAGTATCAGAGGGAGTTTGCCGATTTCTGTAATGGGCACTGTTGAATTAGATAAGCCAGGATTTCAAATACTTTTGGAGTTGAACAGTGTTGGTATCCAACACAGAGTAAATGTTTTAAATCAAGAGACAAGGATATTTTGTTTCTCACAGTGTAAACAAGAAAATATTTGTCTTTGTAGATTAGCAACAGCAATGAAAATACTTTGCATAGTCGCTAGTTGGGAGTTCTCAGATTGTTAATACATCCCAAACAGTCTGATACAGACTGGAACAGGGAGTTGAATTAAAGAAGAGATACTGGGCAGGTTGAGGCCTTTTCGCTCCGGATACAGCAGGTTATGTTCTCTGTGGAGTCTCCTCACTCCTTATAATTGTCATTCTGATGACTTGTGCATCGAATCTGGACAAATGGTAGATGAACCGATGAGGAAAGGGGAGAAAGGAGCATTAGTGCATTGTCATGTTGGCTGCCACTTGTTTTTGATGCAGGAGTGGCTGCCCCTCTAACCCCATGGGAAACTATTAACATACTTTAATTCCTATTGATTTCTATGTGACAAAAGTAAATACCTAACTCACACTTTTCACAGAAGACAAATTGGGGCTCTTTGCACTTTCACAAATAAGTTTCTTCTCCCTATGGAAAGCCCAGTCACAGATTGTTTGGGAACCCCTAAAATTGGTTGGTTTGTTTTGTTTGTTTGGTTGGTTGGTTTTTTTCCCTGTGGCCTTAGAAACCTGCTTCCCAGCCTGCCTCCTTCATTGCCTGAAAAGCATGGGAATAAGGAAACATTTTCTGACAACGGCACTTCTAACAGAGCATTATCCTGAGTTACAGAACTGTGAGGGTCTGGGTCCCAGAAACTCTGAAATCAAGCACGTATTTAACTTCTAGTCCATGCAGAGCTGTACTGCCCTGGGGTCTGAACTCCTTAGGGAACAGCAAATAAGAATAAGACAGCTCTTTCTCCCTCTAGCCTTGAATTAACTTGCAGATTTAATTGACCTGTTTTATTGCAAATGTTTATGTTGAATTGTCCTACTACAGGAATTATCATTCATCCAGGAAATAAAATGGCTCCAATGACTAACTTGAGTGTCACATAAAAAAAAAGGTAAGAGCACTGCCAAATTTCTAAGGTTTTATGATACTGTTCCCTTATACTGTTAAAATGAAAGTCAATTTGTTAAATATTTACTTATTCAACATGCTGTTCTAACTTCCTCTCTGTATCCTTAAGTAATGAATGATAGAGCACAAAAAGGCAGCAACTTGTCTAATTTATCTTAGATTAGTGTAGGAAAAACAGGGACTGACAGACACAACATGCTGAATAGAATGGGTATTTATTTTCCCATAAAATTGCAAAATGTAGCTAGTTTCGAAGACTGTAACTTGATTTTATTGCTCCAAGCCTTGGAGATTCTTACTACTGTGCCAGGTCATTATTATTCTCTTAGCCACAAAAGATTTTAAAAAGTTCATTAAAAATATCTCAGGCTAACCTCACATGCGTGTAGCAGCAAGAATAATAATAATGCCACACACATCCCTTTGTCACCCTGTGACAAGAATGGGCACTTCTGTTTTTCTTGGAGTTAACCTTTTTTGGGAAAAAGAGGGGAATAGCAGGATTTGGCTGCTGAATTCTTTCATTATCTCTCCTTCCTTTGTGTGGGGTATGAAGGACTCTGAATCAGAGCACTGCTAGACACGGCTACAGGCATCCAAGGTAGCCTGGGTGCATTGATCGCACCTACGAGCAAGATTGCTGAGCTCAAGAGCCAAGTTTCCTTGCTACACATGAAGAAGAATAAAAAGTTCCTGGATGATATTTTTAGAGATGTGAATGTTCCTAGCAAAGGAGAGTCTGATGTGTACAGTGCAGAAGAGAGGTCATCCAGAAGGGATTGCGAGTGTCAGAGTACCAAAGTTTGTCTCTGGATGTGTGACTGATGGGTGATGAACATGCAACTCTGGGGTGAGGCACACAAACCTCGTCAAATGTTCCCCAGATATGAACAGGGAGGAACTGTGACTGAGACAAGCACTATACTGGGTAAGCATCGTGAGGACGGTATGTTCATTGGTCCATCATGCAGCACACGGTTTGGACCCCCTCTCACTTTCAGTTTTCCTTTGCCATCAAAGCAAGATGCCAAAGACAGTGGCACAGGTATGCATGTCTCTCCCAGAGCCAAGGGCTCTGCACTGCACCGGCAAGGGACAACAGCACTGAGAACCCTGACTTACTCCTTCCTCCAGCAGCATCTTCTGCATGGATACCACACTCCTATTACAGAAACATCAGGAAAGTCAATAGGCCTAAGGTGTGTATCCTTCAACTTCTGAGAATGGTTAGACTCTTGGACATCAGTGATGTGACAGGTTAGAACGTGGGACAAAAGGCTTTTTAACAGCACTGGCTCTTGCTAACTTAAACAAGACCAAAGTCCTGGCTGCCAGGGCAGGAAGTTTTTTTCCAGTCTCCGCGGTTTGAGAACCTGAAGATGCTGTTTTCTCTTTGTCTAGTCTGCATGTCTCTTGCATGCAGATCACTGAGACTCTGGTGAGAATGTCCCATGCGGTCTTTGAGAACACACTCTGGTCCTTCCTTTCATTTTGGGTGTCAGCTCATCAGGTTTGAGAAATCTGTATGAAAAAAAATAATCTTTTCTTCCCCAGAGCCAAAGGGCAAACATCAAGTATGTCATCCTCAGAGCTGCAGAGCAATGAATAGAAATCCAGCACAAACCAGTAGTCCTGTGAGCTATGGATCTGACGGGGGTTTCGTTTCCCTTGGGCGATCTCTTGTTTGGATTCTCCTAGATTTACATAGCTGGAAGCTCCGACTGCAGCTTTTCCTGTGGGTGGGCGTTCATCACATCTTTCTTTTTTGTAGCTTTCTTGGTGTTTAATAAGGGTCTAACTGAAGCTGCAGTGGGTCTCTCTTCTTTTGCTTAGCAGCCTGTTTTCATGAAATGTATAGGAATGTAACATTTTTAGCCTTCTATGGCTCTGTCAGATGTGGTTAAAATTGGCTACTGTTTGTTCTTGTTCCCTCTCTCTTGCACAAGGTGCAAGTATGTACATGCACGTATGTGTGCACACATGCGCGCGCGCACACACAGAGATTTATTATACATACGAAGAGATAATGATCTCAAAACCCTTTTAATTTCTGTAGGAATCCAGGCTAGGAAAAAAAAGTATTGTAATGCTTTTTTCTTTAGGAGAGGAAAAGGGAGGATGAACTATTTTTTTTTTTTTTTTCTATGCAGCAGACAGAATATTCAATTACCACTCTATTTAAACATACCGTGTTACTGAAAATCTGGCACTACTCTTGTAAAGTAGAAGATACAGTGGGATCCTTGTCCTGGAACTGCATATTTGTGCTTATGCATGACACACATGCTTCTCCTCCAGAGCCTGAGCGGTCCTGCTGAGACTGGAGGACTCCATAGGGAACGTAGGCTCGCCGTTGAGATCCTGCCTCCATTATGCCTGTTGGAGTTTTGCCACGGAAAGAAAGGCATTTTACCCTTCATTTGTAAGTAATTAAGATAGCAGAGTTTCTGAGTTTTTCAACTTTGTGAAAACAAACTAGCAGCAATGATCCATTTCAATAATTCAGTTATTAATTGACATGAGAGAGAGAAACAATACATTAGGAAATAATTAACTTCCGTTAATTAATTTTTAGAAATAGGAAGGACACCTGCAGCAAGTGCAGACGTTTGCAAGTGTCATTAGATGGGGAAGGCTGTAATTCTGAAATGAAAACAGGTCAAAAGGACCAGGAGTGATTTACAGCATGGACAGAGAAGCAGTGTGAACTATGTGATTGCTGGTGAGCTGCAAAAAAAGGTGATGAAGATGTACATTTTTTAAAGATGTCCATAGAAGCCAGAGGTTAATTAGTGGTTTAAAAATGTCTACTGGTGTTTGATGTCAGCATCATCAGTTTGTTAATTATTGTCATTTTCAAGCCTCCAATGTGCCTCTTTCCGACTTAAGCTGAAATAGATTGATAATTGTTTTACTGAGCCATTTCTTAGATACATTTTAATTAGTGACTCCCCCCTCCCCCCCCCAACCACTTTTTTCTATGACCAGAACTGGAATTTCAAACGTCACTCAGCTTTCTCTTCCTTAGTATTTGTGATGCAATTCCACTTGTCTGTGGTATTGCAGGAGGGTGGTGGTGGTGGGAACATACCTGGTACCATGATCTTGTCCAAATTTTAAATTTTGACTTCTCTGCAACACAGAAAAACCTAAAATGAACCCAAGAATTTTTCACCTCCTCTTTCAAAGTAAGTAAGTAGAAAAGCACAAACCTAATTTGTTCTGTTGCTTTTAATGCTTACATCTACTTTAATGAAACCATAAAGGCTCTAAATGCCACTGTGGATGTGCCAGAACTCTGTTTAACAATTGGGGTTCCTCACAGGGGAGTGGGAGCAGATCAGGCACCTCGGGGGCATCCAAGCCAGCTGGTCTAAAGATGGCATGGGCTGCACGCAGTCCCTTAGTGCCAGCTAAAACAAAATGCTGAGAACCACTGTTAGGTCAGGTTGTCCTTGCATCAGACACCTCCCGGGGAAGGTTCTCCTGCCATACATGGCCCCCATCCTTCTTCTGGAAGTTGCTGCCCACAACTTCTCTTTCAAAGATCCTGTCAAGGATTGTTGTAGTTTATTTTTTTAAGAAACAAAAAACTTCCCTCACCTAAAGATCTGTAAGAGCTTAGAGCTGTTATGCACATTTATGAATCTCCTTTACACACAAAACCAGACACTCACTCGATCCCTCACTGTTCAGACCACCTCAACCCTGAGGCTGCTGGAGTTGGGCTGCTCACCATGAGACCCACCAGGGAGAGCACGGGATGCGGTTTGGACTGTAGTCCCAGACTCCCCTTTCCTAGAGGGAGCCACAGAGTCCTGCGTGCTCTTGCTCTGGGAATGGGAATTCAGACTGAGATTCCTAAAAAATCATGTCACTTTATCCCTCTAAAAACATTTCCTTTCAGAGAACATAACTCCTGCTATTAAGTTTTCAATTTTTCAGTAAACATATGTGCATGTATATAATTTGCCAGTCTCTTTTCATTTCCACAATGGCCTACTTTTATATCGATGCTATTAAAAGTAAAATGCCAAACTGGGAGAAAGAAAGAATCACGCTAGATGAGAAGTACATAACGAGACACTTTGTTTTTTTTTTTTCTTTCTGGTGATTTTATCTATTTATTTATTTCCCTTCCAGTTTTGTGACAGGCTATGGAGAAGGATCCTTAGATGCCATATTACCAGTTTTGCAAGTCATAGTTATCGACTTGTTCCTCTGAACAGTTTTTCTAACCTTACCTAAAGGATCTATGATTTTTTTTTTTTTTCCCAATTATTCCAAAATTAAATGGTTATCTGTTGTGATGACCTTGAAGGGTAGGAATTAAGTATAAACAAAGGCGATAATAATAGGGCCAAAAGGCAGGAACTTTCAGGAAGCTTGAGAAAAGAGGTATGTATTTCTCACTTAAGCAAGGTGAAAGGGTTGCCTACAGTGATTTACCTGCTAAAGGGTAAGTTTTCAGCTCTGTACCTATCTGCTTTTTCCTGCCACCTCTCTCCAAATGGGAAAGAGATTAGATGAATTTGTTTCCTCTTTGTAAGAAACAAATTTTGTTAATGAAAAAAGTTCTTAGATGGAATAAGCTCCCAATCGAATAAAAATCACCCAAATTTTACAGAGAAGATATAACTAATATACTCTTTATTTATTTGTATACATAACTAAAAACAAGACAATACAGTTACTGGTAAAAAAACCTCCTGTGCAAGTACACTGAAATTCATCTCTTAGTCACATAGTTTAACATGAGAAAGAAAAAAACAACAGAACTAGTTTTCTCTAACATGTTATTAGGGACACAGCCTGTTTACCAGTCAAATATTAGATGTCCCCATGGAATTTGACAATTTGCAAAGTATACAAAAATATGTCACCCAGGGAGAGCTGCAGCTGTAACAAGCGAGGAAGAATTTCTGACTAAAAGGGAAGATGACTTATTTTGTCCTAATTGCTTAAAAAAATTAATAAATACAATGACTAGGCTAGAAACAATGATCCAGAGGCGTGTCCTCATACATGGGTATGTGTAGAGCCTTCTGTTGGCCCCATTCTTTGAAGAACTGTCATCTTTGCTGATGAAGAGTCACAGCCTTTAGGTTTGTGCACAGACTGGGTTGTTAGGCTACTTATTCACAGGTTCTTCCTCTTACTGCGGCTAGGCTGCCTGTCTCAGACCTTCAGCCAAGTGCAGAAAGTGTCTGGAATGGGCAGGTTCCTGCCATGCTGTCCATTAGTTTGCTAGGTCTTTCTTTATCCTGGCAACAGCTTCCACCGAACCTGAGCAGATCAGTGGAACTAAATGTCTCCCCTGCTAACAGCTGGATCCAGGTACCACAGGTTTCCCTTTAACCTCTCTTTAATGGAGCTGTTTCAGGCAGAAACTAGAACTTCTAGGATTGCTTTCCCATTTAAAACAGAAAAATTGCTCTTCTAAAATCCCAAATTTACTATTAATAAATATTTGTCTTTTACATGGTTACACTTGGATACCATCACACCTGTGCAGTGGACTTTTCAAATGCCCTGATATTGCAGATGCTCTCGAGTACTGCTTGTGCTCCTCTAGAGCCTCAAAATCCTAGGCTACTGACGGGCACTTTATACAAACATAGCCAAAAGCAAATTCCTGTGCAGTCCAGCAAGCTTGATACCCTGAATTCATCAATTAGCTGCTGCTGAAGGGAGTCCTACCTCTGCTCATCTGCTCCTACCCATGGAGCCCTGTACCCCACTCTCTCTAGTTTGACTCAATTTAGCTTGCAATGTGGGGAGCAGTATTTTTGCAGGGTTTGTTTTCCGGCAGTTGTGTAAATTGATTAAATTATGGTGAGGTCAATGAGCTACTAGATTGGCTCAGCTTCTTCTGGTCAAACCACACCTACTGCTCAAGCCTGCTCCTGCCTTGCAAAATTTGTGCTCTCATAGCCACTCATCTCGGACTAGGGAGGTGCCTTCTGGGGGATGACGTCATGATGGCAGCCAACACCCTTCTCTGCCCACTGCTGCTTCCTTGCTGATTTTACACCAGGCAAGGACTCCTTTCTCTGTTAATTTCCGAAGGGATGAACTCCAGTCATGCAACTATCTCCCAACTACTGCATGCTGACTCAAGAAACCTCACAAGCCAACGTCCTGTCAGTCCTGCCTGCTGCGGCCCTACATAAAGATCTCCCAATATGCTTAAGCAAATGGGCCCACACGTGATGCAATATTTAGGACTAGTAGCTAGATTATTTTTCCTGTTTGCTAAGACTTAAACAAATTGGAAAGGAAGGCCGAAATTCAGAATGAAATTGAATTCTTGGAAGTTTAAAAAGTCTGATTCAGAACCTTGTCATTATCTTGGTTTTTGTAGTACCAAGTAAATGTTTGGCACTTAGAAACCAAAACACATGGCCCTCCAGATTCTACTGACATTTTAAACAGATGACTGAAGTAAAAGAAGGTACCTCAAATTGAAAAGGATCCCTCCTCTCAATTGTTGTTTTTTGTGTGCTGGTTAGTTACTTTTCCAGGCATGAGATTTACAGCTAATTCTACTTGTTGGACTCTCAGTAAAAGCTGCGCTTGAAGGTAGCTTGTTGAATTGAATCCCTACTGATTCTTCAACATCATTTTAAATCCAGCCTTTCAAACAAAAGTGACACAAGCCTGAGTTTTTCCAGTGGTATAGAACACACCACAGCAGAACGCATTCCTGCCTGTCTTGTCCAGTTGCATTCTAGGCTTCAGCATGGCAAAATCACCGGTTTGCAGAGGAACAGAGTAACACAGATGTGAAAACTGAACCAGACCACATGCCAACGACCCTTAAATAATACATTCCTTTAAATAAATGCAGGGTCACCAATAGAAGGGACTACTAAAGACAGAAATATGTCGTAACTCAGAAGTTTCAAAGAAGTATACAGAGAAGACATTTCCAAGTACAGCTGTCATTGTACTGGACTGCAGTTGCGTTAGGTGGTGCACCTTCTTCTGAACTTCTAAACTGATTCCTCACAGAGACTGAGCTCCCAGACTTAAACCAATGAGAGATAAATTACAGTGTTCAAATGCAGCATTGAGCTTACAACCGAACTACAGGATGGATGGGATGTTAGTTTTAGTGTTCTTTTCAATTTGGATCTTATTTGATCTTTCAAAACCTTCCCTGAAGTTTCATCAGAAGCTGGCAGGCATCACTTCCTCGCCTGAACTCTACTGCTACTTACCGCAAAGGCTGCGTCTCAGTTCTGAGACAGCTACATTTTGGCATCTGATGGAGGTATTCTCGTTATGTACAGACCAGTGTTACTTTCTCTGTATTTATGTAGCTCAAACTACAACACACCATTTTCAGCAAGTGGCCTGAGAATTCATCCCAGGACCTGCAGTTTACCACAAGCAGCCTTGAAGCAGGAGACAAGGCTCTTTAATAATAAACTGGTCATGGTTAGTTTATTCAGATCACATACTGATACAGTACATCTGGTGGGTAATCTCAAGAAGGAGGAAACAATGGCTCCTCTAATTGGGCACAGCAATCTCTGTGGGGATATCAGTAGAGTGCTAACTCAGCAGGAAGACCACCACCTAACAGAACTTCCGTCCAGTACGGATATGATCTCCCCAATACATACAGGACTTTTCCAGTGAATATCTTGATGCTAGTATATTGATAATCAAAAAGCTACAAATAGTGTCTTTTCTCATTTCCTTTTTTCCTTGATTTTTTTTTTGTTTGTTTGTTTCTCATGTGTTCTTAATCTCCACTGGGAAGTGGTAAATAAAAACATTCTATTTTTATTACAAATCAGTTTCTCTTCAACATTTCTGACTGTCTTTTTTACACCCCTTTTTCATAACAGCATACCTTTTTTGCAACTTTCTTGTAATTTAGCTTATTTTTTAATAGTCTATTAATACTCAATTATGTTTTGCTTCTTTTTAATCTGAATTTAATATTATCATGGTGTCCCCCTAATTTTAGCTACTCAACTAGCATAAGATGGTTCTCAACTAGTGTTGTGAAGCCCATTTACAGCCGAGTTTTATTGCACTGAAGAACTCCTTAATATATAAAACAATTCCACTATTGGTATTTCAAATCCTTCTGTCCTAAAGCATTGCAATTTTGTCCCAAGCCTATGATCAGATCCATACAATTAAGTTATTCTGTTGAAGTCATAGAGCTCTCAATGTACATACAGTTGTAGAAGAAAGACCAACATTGATATTTAGTCCTAGACAACATAATCTTCCCAAAGCAAAACGCCATTGATAATGTTTGGCAATACCCTGCTAATTAGCAAGGGCCAGATTTTACCAGCATTCCCACCTTCCCAGCATATGAAGAGGAATTATTTCTCTTACAGATCAGTCTTTAAATGAACCACTTCCTAGGTTATCGGAAGTTTAAAGGCACCTGTAATAGTTCTGGTTCCAGGATGACAGGCTATCGTACATTTCACCAACAACTTTTGATATGGCAAAACAAATTGCAGATATTACACCAGCTGTGGAAAACTTTTTTTAGATACTACAGTAGTCTTATGGATCATGTAATATTGCATTTTCATTTTTCTCCTGACATTTGCTTATGTATATATACTGATTCATTTTTAAAGGTTGTGTATTCCAGCTTTTACTGGCTAAAAATTACTTCTGATGTTATTGTATTATGATGTCAGGACAAATGTGACTTCTGTTCCTAGTTACAACTTTTGCTTCTCAGAGTGTTGTTACTAAAATAAAAAATAGGAATTGAAAAGAAAAAAAAAGCTTCCTCTCCTTTATGGCTATGTTATTTAACTTGCCAACAACTGATTCTAAAGTAGAATCACAACAGACTATGTAAACAAATATAGACATTTTAAAAACAGGAGTAGGGTTTGGTTTTTTTTACCTACCCCAGAAAAAAATGAATTGTGACAAATAGCTTTGGGATTCATTTACAACTTACTATTAAAAGTCACCTGAAGGCATTTGCAACATACCAGCAAAAGTAAATGGACTTAAACCAACACTAACATCACACAGCAAGAGCAATCTTCCACTGACAGGGAAGATAGCTGCAGTGTTCCTCCATCATAACTTCCTGATATTAAATCTACATTTTCTCAGAGCATTTTTTCCTATTCTGTAATAGCTTCTAGGCTAAGCCTGGGCAGTTACTGCAAGGTCATAGTGCTGGACTGATGAAGAAGCACTGTTTATTCTCCGATCAGAGAAGCTGTTGCAAATCCTGACCGTATTTCTGGGTTTCTTAGTTACTATCTTCTCCATAGGTTTAACTGGGTAGCCTGTGACTTAAAATAGTACAAGCATGGACATACGAGACTGTGCTCACTGCATCTCCTAGGTAATTCGCAATGATAATTACATTAAAGATTGTAACAGGAAAGTAGGTTTTAGTTCTCCAGTCCAATGCTTTTCAGCCTCATTCAGACTCCCTGGAACACCACATGAAAAAGGTAACTAAGAAAAATTCATTCACCAGGGGAGTCTACAAGGGCCAAAATCACTGCCTCAGCCTACACACCGTCCTATCATGCCGCACGTGCATTTGGACACGAGGAACAGCCAAGCTGAAATTGTTCTCCTTCGCAGGGACGCTTCAGAAGCTACGTGGTGTCACAAACAGGCCCCACTAATAATCATTTCTGTATCATCATACACTTATATAATGCTTTAAATATATTTCCTGGCTGAGTTCAGCAACCCGAGAGCTCCCAGTTTCCCTTGTGTTGCATAACGCGAGGGGCAGAGCAGCGCACTGAGCCGAGGGGACTCTCGCCAATCCCCCCCAACACGACCACGGTAAACTGCGCTAAGGCCGGGCTCCCGGCCCAGTGCAGGGCGCGCTCTTACTGCTGCGTCTGGACAAAATATTACGCGCGGCCTTATCCTCAACGAGTTTTATTTCGCAGAGAGGCAAAGGGGTTTTTTAGTCTCAGCCCGCCCGGGTCAAGCAGGTGCGAGCCCGCGGCGGCCAGCGAGCTTATGCAATGCCCGCGGGTCGGCCACTGAGGAGCGGCTCCCGGGGCCCCGGCCAGAGGCCGCCGCTGACCCGGATCCTGCGTCCCGCAGGAGGGGGTGGGCTGCCCTGCGAGCTTCGGCACCCGGTGGCTCAGGGCTGTCTCCAGGCAGGGCCTGTCCGGGCGGGCCGGCTCCCCTGGGGACAGCGCGCCGACATCTTAGCGCCGGCGGGCACAATGCGCGGCGGCGGCAGCGCTGGCTGCTGGTAGGGCGCAGCGCGACCGCCGCCCCGGAGCCGCGGCTGTCGCCAGCCATGAGTGACACCCCCGCCAGATATTTCAAACGAGCGCGGCTCCAGCCCGGCGCCTCCCGGGCACAGGCGCCGCTCACCGCCTGCGCGGCGGGGGGCTGGGGGGAGGGGGCCGGGGGGGCAGCGCCGCCGTGCAGCTGTGCCTCTGCGCTGACCCCTGCGGCGCGGGCGGGCGGCCAGGGCCCCGCGGGCCGCGTCGCGCCGGCGCGGCGGCAAGGGAAGCGCGGCGGAGGGACCGGCTCCCCATGGCGCGGGGGCCGCGCGGACCCGGGCCGGAGCAGGCCGCGAGCTCTCGGCGGGTCCCGTTCATTGTTCCTCGCACAAGCCCTGGCAAACAGGAAGCCGCCTCGGCATGAGGCACCCCCCCGCGCCCATGGCGGTTGACTGGCAGGCCGGACGGCCAGTGCGAGCGGCGGCGGCGGCAAGGCGCAGCCAATGAGCGCGCGCGCACGGGCGTAGGCGGGAGTTCCGGGCTGGCAGGCGGGCGGGCGGGCGGCGGTGTCGGCCGGGCCCCCTCTCCCGCTGCAAGCCCCACCTTTCGGCTTTCCCGCACCGTCAATCAAAATAGGAAAAAAAACCCCGGAGTAGGCTCGGGCCGCCGCCGCCGCTTCAGCCCGTGAGCACAATAAGCATGTCCCCGGCGGCAGCCGCCTAGCCCCAGCCAGCAGGGCCTGTGTGCGAGCCAGCCAGCCAGCCTGCCTGCCTCCCGCCCAGCCAGCCAGCCAGCCGGCCGCTCGCACTCACACCATGACCGGTACGTACGCACCGACCGAGCCGCCCCGCGGGGCTCCCTGCTCCTGCTCCGGCCCTGCGCTTCCCCGCTCCGGCCCCGGAGCGTCCGTGTGCGAGCGAGGCGAGAGCGGCACTGAGAGCAGCAGCAGGAGGAGCAGGGGGAGGAGGGAGAAGAGGGGCAGGGGCAGCAGCACGGGGAGGAGGAGGAGGAGGAGGAGGAGGGCTCCGTGCGGGAGGGCGGGGGGAGCGCTGGGGTTAGGGGGGGGGAGAGGGAGGGAGGGAGAGGGAGGGGGGTGATCGCTCCCGTCAGTGACTCTCCCCTCCCCCTCCCCGCTGTGCCCGCAGCTCCCGAGAAGCCCGTGAAACAAGAGGAAATGGCTGCCTTAGACGTGGACAGCAGCAGCCACAGCGAGTATCTCCAGCACGGTAACGGCGCCGCCTCGGCCTCCGCCGGGGCGGCCGCCTCCCAGGTAAGCGCAGGCCCGGCCGGGCCCCTTCCCCCCCTCCCCCGGGTGACACGTTGTGAGCGGGTGCGGGAGCCGGTGCCGCCGCCGCCGCTTCCTGTGTGCGCGTCTGCGAGGAGCCCGGTCGCTGTCCCGCACTAACCGCCACCCACTTTCTCTCCCTGAACCCGCCCACTGTGGGTAGGACGCTCAGCCGTCACCGCTCGCTCTGCTGGCGGCCACCTGCAGCAAGATCGGCCCGCCGTCGCCGGAGGAGGATGAGGCCGCCGCCGCTGGCTCCCACTCTGCCGGAGCGGTGAGTGCCCGCCCCGCCGCTCTCGCACGGCCTGCCGGGGGGAGAGACACACAGCCAGCCAGCCCGCCCGCCCGGGGGGAGGGACGGGACACACGGCACTGCCCGCCCGGGGGGAGGGACGATAGCAGGGCCGACCTGCCAGGAGAGGGGTCCCCGGGCTCCCCTGCCTCTCCAGGAGGAGCCGGGCTCCCGGGAGGAGGAGGGAGCCTAGCTCCCCCCTCCCCCGCCATTGGGAGCGCCGTCTTCTTTTACTTTCAAAAACGGGGGGAGGCGGGAAACCTCTCTCCCCCGGCCCTGGCACCGGAGCGGCTCGGTCGGCACCCGGCGAGGCTGGGAGGCATCTCGCCTCCACCTGAGCGAAGCCCTGGCATCCGCTCCGTCGCTGTCAGCCTGGAACCGCGCACCCGGGCGGGAACACAAAATGAAGGCTGGCTGTGGGGAAGGATGTAGTTAGAAGTAAAATGGCTGTTTAGAAGCGAACGCGGCGGTGGAAAGCTGCTTCCTGTATCGACGCGGTTTTTTTCTCCGTGCAGTTATCGTGCAGTCCCTCGTACTGCAAACTGAATTTCTCTCCTTATCTCTCATGCGCCGTCGGCTCTGAAGGGAGCCTGGATGACCTTGGGACCTTCTGTGATGAGATGGATCTCCCAAACTAGAAATGTATTCATGTTGAAGCTAGTTTAACCATCTCCGTAACAAAAGCCTAATGGAAACTCCTGTGTCCCTTGATTGGTCTAGTTAAACTCTCTGGTTGACATATGCGTATAAAGTTGAAAGAGATGGGGCATTTCTAAATAGCCAATACCTAAAAATGTCAGTGTATTAAAAGGGAGTTCCAAAATACCTTTTAAAATGGCACCGTGAAGTATTTTTTGCCTTAGTCCTTGGGAAATTACATATATTACTTCTCTTTTTTAATTTATTTTTTTTTTTGTTAGAAAAAAAGGGTTTTAAAACAAGTCTTGTTTTTTAAACTTGCTGTACAACAGCCTTGTATGTTTTTAGGATTCTGCAAACAGGAAAAAAAATGCAAAGCATTGTACTGGTGGATGAAGTGGCTTAGGCAAGCTTTTTACAAATGTCGAAATGTTAATGATAATGTTAAGTTTGCTAAATACTTGAGTGCCACAGTTCAAAATACTTTTCATCTGTACACTTCAGGTTACATAAAGGGAAGCTGCAGCAAAACAGTTGTGAGGTTACGCAGCAGGTTGTAGACTAATGACAGAGCTTGAAAATATATTAAGATTCTGACCCCCTTTTAAGTGTCCTTTCTGCTGAACCTGTTTATTTTCTTAAGCAGTACACGTTTAAAAATCTATTTAGGCATTGTGAAGTGCCTGATACCTCTAAAATGTGTTTTGTAATACCAGATGCATATAGTGCTGGAAAGTGAAATGTTGCATTTGTCTCGTGCATGAGCATACACATTGAAAAATGAATGATGTTTCAACGGTATCTTGCTTTCCTATATCCGCCTTAAGGTTGTTCTCGTTTTCAAGCTGGAATTGTGCATCTTTAGGATGGGTTGGTTGCTTAGCATGAGCAGTGCTAGGTCTGACGGGGTTCTAGAGTGCTGGCACAGGACAAATGGTTCCTAATGGTTCAAAATGCGCAGAGCAGTTTTGAAATAGTACTTATTTATTCCTGTTAAATTAATCTCTAATGTTTATGTATAAGAGGCTTTTCAGGACAAGGCGGAAACAGTTCAAGAGAAGCCAGAAATCTTAGTTAAAACTAAAAACGAATATAAACTTGCTCACTACTTTTTGTACATGCAGATAGGCCCCTCCTACATATCTGCTGTGAGTTAGGTTATAGCATTCTGGTAAGTTTTACACTCCTACAACATAGCTCTTGAATGATTCAGAATATTTTGGGTGGAAACTAAATATAAATTGGAGGAGATACCTACAGTAGCTGAACTGGACACCGGAGTTAATTAAGATGACCTTAATAAAGAGAGGGGAGGGACTAAAATCCCTGAAATGTATTCCTTGTGAAAAACAGAATGCTGAAAGGGATTTAGTGCAATAAAGATTTGTTGTATTTTCTTTTTGTTTTGTTTTGTGGAGGTTTTTTTCGTTGTTTTTTTTTTTTTTTCCTCTGCTCGCCTGAGTGTATCTTATTGGGAGGTGGAAGAAGGGAGGAGATGAAAAGGTTTAAATTGTAGGTACCTCGTAACTTATATAGAAAATGAAATCTATATGCATGGAAATACATAGTGTCTTCCTGGGGTCTGTGATGTTCATCCCTTTCCCAGGAGTACAGATGAATCAATTTGATATCTGTGTATAAGTGATGGTGCCTAATGCAGTGACGAGGAGACAGGCCTTTTCCAAAGTCTTCTATACCCGGACTGCAGTTCTGACTGCTGAACGTCTGGTAGAACTCTCAAACTGTATAAATGGATAGTAGAAGTTAATCTAGGCATTTCCTTTTAGAAGCCTTTGACGAGCTTGCGTGTATAAGGATAGCAGTGCTGTGTTTTGGGGGTTATTTTGTTAATGCTTTACTGACATTTGCTTGGTAGGAACTGGCAGGGCAGGAGCCAGTATGCTAGGCTAGCCAGTTATTGCACACTGCTTTCCTGGCTGAAATGGTATGCTGCAGCTGCTCCCCAAGGGACTAGGACTATGATTTAAAAGCAGCAGCAACAACAAAACTCCCATAGGAATGCAGGGAATATTGCTTGTCTGGGATTTGGGGAAGAGCTGGAGCAAATGTGATTGTGTTTGCTGTGATCTAGTTGGCCCTGCTTTGAGCCCAGGGGTTGGACCAGATGACCTTCAGAGGTCCTTTCCAACTGAAATTATTGTATGATTCTATGTTAGTATCTGAATCCAAGCCTGCTGTTTTGAGTGGATGTCACTTTTATGCCACTGAAAGGATTAGTGTGGAAATAGACTAATGAACGTGGCAACTGCTTGGTATGGAAAGCAAGTGAAGAAGGCAGTTGACAGAACTAAATGCAACACTCTTCTCCCTTCCATCCTGTCAATGAACTGGACAGGCTGTCTCTAGTCCACAAGGCTTTCAGCTCTGTCTAGGTTTCTGGTTAGAGTTGTATTTATTTTTGGATGACAAAATACTAGCAGGCATTACTGTTGATCTCATCTTTGTGCATTGATGGAGATTGCAGTCTTTCGATTTAGGCTTTGACGCCGTGATTTATTCTGCCTGTGATCATCTGTTACCAGTGCTTTGTGTTTTGGCTGCTGGTGTTTGGTTTTAATGTAGATAGATGGCCTTGAGTTTGTGGCTTGCTTACCTGAGAATCTTTTCCTCGGTTGCCACACTGCTGCATCTGTGGTTGGTTCAAACGACTGCTATGGAAACTTTCCCTCAAATACTGCTGCCTGCTGGTATGTATAAAAGCCTTGCTGGGACAGTATGCGCTACTGCCTGACCTAGAATGACAGCTCGTATGTTTTGACCTCTCTGGATGTCTTTCCTTCTCTTGGGAATTTAAAGTCTGAGAAGTTTTAGTTTGAGTCTTGCTTTTTTACTGTTTAACAATCATTGACTAATACTTCTACTTTAAGCTTTCATATTTAGGATTCTTTTTTCATGTAGTTTCATTCCAGTTGAAGCATCTGCAAATATTTTAGCACTAGGTGAAAAGAAAGAGCAAAGCAGAAGGTGGCAGAGCCATGCATGGAGGAGAAAACAAAGAAACAGATGGTAAAATTTGGGTCCGACGAAGTCTTGATGGTCAGTTGTATAGTTGTCACATGATCAGATGATTGTTTAAGCACCTACAAAGTTGAGATGATAACCAATTGATTATGTTCTCTTCATTGCAATGCAAAGTTCAAGACACTCTTGAAGTGTCGTGCTCCCAAGGGCCATTCTCATGGTTGTTCTGGGCATGGCTTCGGTAGATGAGGGTACAGTGCAAGACTGATGGGAGTGCGGGGTGGGAGGACTGGAAGGTGGGCGAATTGAGAAAAGTGGCGGGCTGGCTGAGAAGGCTGTTGGCTCTGGCAGCCGCCAAAGAATTGTGGTATGTAGTTGCATCTAGTGCCCTGCATGCTGCACTGATTCTTTAGTCTTCGGTTTTTTTTGTTGTGTGTTTTGTTTTTTTTTTTTTTAAAAAAAAAAGCAAAGGGGAATGATTTATTTGTGTTGTTGCTTACCAATAATATGTAGAAAACATTTGGAGAGGTTAATAATTAGCAATGCGGGGAAGATGAATATAGTTTCTCTGCTGTAGACAAAGCATTTGTTTGTATCTCTTACAAATAAAGGCTGGAGTGCCAGAAGACCGCTTTGGTGTATCTTGAGCTTTAGAATTGAGTATCAGTGCTTTACAGAACTTAATGAAAATCTGGAATTCCAGTTTGTTTATGCCTCAGAACATTACTTTAACCATTTGAGATGCAACTAGCATAACCTTAGTTTAGGTGGAAATAGTAACAGTGCTGATAGGACCGAGAAATAGGAAGGCATTTTAAATTTCATGTTTTCCACTATGCAAAAATATGAATGAATGCCATATGTCAGACTTATCCATACTTATCAACTCCCTGGCCTATATGATGGTTTTGAGGAAGCTCGAAGTTATTCTTTCATACATTTTCTCCTTTATGGGTGATAATATAGCTTCCTGATGATAAGTTTCTGGACATGAACAGATGCACCAGAATGTGTTCAGCCACCATAGAAAAGACTGCCTGGGATTGTCTTGCCTTTCTCTGTTTTACACTGTTGCAAACCAGAGAAGTTTCAGGTAAAATGTAGCGTCTAGCAGTATGTTTTCCCTGCTGCTGTCCAGAAGCTCATCTTTTAAAATGTTCTTTGATTTTTTTTTTTATTCCAGTTATCTTCCTACAGCTGGATCATAACTAAGCGCAGAAGTTCTTTTACAGGTGCTTTAAGGATGTTGTTAAAAAATTTCATTAGATTTGTCTTCACAGTTTTAGAGAAAGTAAGACAATATATGTTTTAATACATTTCCGTATGTAATGGCAGCATAAAACAAAAAGTTCTCTCTGATATTTAAACACTAGTAAGAAGTGTTAGGTTTCATAGAGCAGTTGAGACTGGTAAGGATCTCTGCAGGTTGTCTGGTCCTGCCCCCTTGCTCAAAGCAGGGTCAGCACGAGCAGATTGCTCAGGACTGTGTCCAGTGGGTTTTGAATATCTCCAAGGATGGAGACTCTACAGCCTCTCTGGGCAGCCTTTTCCAGTAATTGATCGCTCTTATGGTAAAACAAAAAAAAAATATATAATTTTTTTTCTTACATTATGGCGGACAGAGTCAAAAGCCTGACAAAAGTAGTGATAAATAATATCTCCTGCCTAACCCTATCTACTAAGCCAGTTGTGTCATCATAGAAGGTTGTCAGGTTAGTTAATTAAGCATCATTTCCCCTTCCTAAGTCCAGGCTGACTACTTCTGATCACCTTCCTTTTTTTTTTTTTCTTTTTTTTTTTTTTCCTCCTTCAAGGTTATTTGAAGGTTGTTGTTTGGTTGTTTGTTTATCTGTTTTTTTTCCCCTCCCAAGGTTATTGTCAAGGTTATTTGCTGCATTGCCTTCCCAAAGATCAAGTTGAAGCCCCAGGTCTTCCTTCTTGCTGATCTGGTAGAGCTTTCAGCACCTGAGTTGAAGGCACAACAAAATTTAACCATTTCACACAAACTTCTACACAAAATTCTAGTTTGGCATGCAGTTAAAGAGAGATTAATACACATACATAGCATAATTAACACATGAAATTACATACAATCTAGTTAAAAATGTCTCCTTGTTGCCATGTCTCCTTCCTTAATACTACAGTTTTCTTCTTCCTACTAATGTCAGGGCCATTGTATTGTCTTAATTTAGACAGGTTCTGAACGTCTGCTGATTAAAAACAAGCTAGTGAAGTTTTGGGTCCAGTTGTCTGTCTCAAGCAAAAATGTGCCTTAAATGAGACATAATTAAATGTTAAATATGTTTTGCTAGACTGGAATTGTCTTTTAAAATAACATTTTAAGCAGCCCCAGATAGTACTTTTTCTCTGAAACATTCTTTGGTTCTCTAAACTTTTGATTTGGGCAAATACATTTCTCTGAATTGAGTAGCTTCATCGGCAGAGGAACAGAATTAATTTGCCTTAACCAGCAGCTTTGTGTTAGCTGAACCACGGTGACTGATGTTGAATGTGTTTTTAACCTGTGGCAAATACAAGATAGAATGTATTAGCTCATACCTTAATGAAAGAGTTGAAGCAAGTGCATTTTATCTTGTATTTGTAATGACCTAAGAATGCACAGATAGTTTACTGTAGCTTGGTAAACACATGGTATTAAACTCATGCATTAGAGCCCTAAGTCTTTCATAAAACAACAATTTGGATGAGGCAGTGGCCGATCTTGTTAGTTAGGTGTGTGATTTTTAAATGTTTAGGAGCTCGTGACTCATTATCTGTCCACCTCTGCTCGTTTTGCTGATGCTTTTGCTCCAGGACTAAATGGGGCAAAAGTGACTTTCTGAAAAGTGCAGTAAAAAGCTGTCCACAATAGACTGGCATAGATAAACATTTGGTAGTTCTTTAGCAGTAAAATCCTGAAGGCTAATGGCATCTGTCTGGTTGATCACGTTTGACATGTTGAAATGCAGGTGCCTACAACATCTACCAGTTCTTACAGGGATGTTTCTGCCCTTTCTGTTTTTTCTTTGCTGAAGGATGTATTATATTTTTCAACCCAAGCCACATCCCTCAATGTAGTTCAGATTACTTTTTAAAGGTATTATCTGTATGTGTTTCTCTTGCTTCCTTCTACATTTGACTTAAATGTTTTTTAATTTTCTCTAAACAAATTGAACAAGACAATTACTAGATTTTTATTTATTACGACCCCTCATTCTTCAGGGATGAGAATTTTGGCTCAGCGAGATCTCTATTTTACCCGCTGGAAATTATACAAAGCGGGTTAAAGAATGAAAAAAACCAGGCTGAACGACAGTTCTTGCTCCCACTCTTTGGTGGTACTTGACCTTTCTTTAGGTGGACATATCATTTGATTTTAATTCTTCTCATGGCTTGTGCCAGCCACTCTCTGCTCTATTACTGTCTCTTTCTCTTGTTTCCTGATACTGCTTCCAGTGAACTCCCTGTTGCTTCCTGTTCTCTCCTCCTTGGCCAAGTAGTGCTAATGCTGAACTTTCCTCAGATCTTTGTCCCCTCCTCTTGACACAGATCCTTTGGATTGCAACTGTCCAGCCTTCTCTTAAAGGAGCAGCTTCCAAATAACTGTTGTCTGAGTACCAGTTGATAAGGAAAAGAACTGTTGCTTTATCTCTACCCTCTAAGTATTTTTCACAGATGGCCAAGACACAGCAAACAAACTCTGGTCTATTAGACTGTGCTGTAGATGTTGCTGCTCATACATCAATTGTAGAATTTTGAGATACTACAACAATGCTTAATTGCCTGAGGATGCAGTGAAAGGTTACTGCTCGTTTTAGTAGGAAAAGGAGTTAGAGAAATGTCCTACTAGCTCAGCAGACTTTGAGAAAGGGTGTAACAGTCAAGCTTGTTATGACAAGCTTATGACCTGTTGAGGTTAGAGATCATCCTCAAATACTCTTTACGATACAGGTTTTTTTCATGCTTTAATACTAGTAATTTTTATAGCTGCCAGACAGCTTCTTGAAAGCCTCGTCCTCTTTTTGCCCCTCCCTACCCATGATTCATCTGGTAGTCTCTGATATAGCCAGCTGTAAGAGCAACATGTGAATAACAGGCATTTCATGTACTATGGGTAGCAATGGCTTCATATCCACATCCATGGCTACCCTGAACTTCTCCATGGACTGACCAGTGCATCTACTAAAACGGTGGCTCTGTTTGAGCCAAAACCCTTACAGAGCAGGATCTGAGGGAAGATTTCACTAGATCATGAAAAGGTGAGGTGAGATGTGTACCCAACATGAAAAGGGTAAAGCCCATTGAATGGTAATATGGAAATCAGCATGTTTGGGGAGGAGAATAACCTAGGTCACTTGAATGTCATGAAGGAGATAGGTTCCCTTTGAACTATGTCTGTGGAGGATAATCATATGTATTATATATGAGTAGACATAGACATACTATTGCATATTAGGTCAGTCCAATTATAACCTAAACATTCAACATTTGCTTGTACATAGTCTTAAATTGGTGAGAAATTACATCACACTTGTGATTGTTCCCATTAATTTTTCTTTCTCGTTCTGATAGATAGTATCAGCACATTATGTGATACATTTATTTTATTATTTTTAGATATTTAATGTCTGTTATATTTTTGCTTTTCGTGTTTTCTGACTGATGTTTGCCTCTGACTTTTATGGGTCTGTTGATACTTCATAGAACATTCAGTTAATAAATATTTACATACTAGTGAATTGAGTAGTTAGGAACTTTCTTAGCAGCATCTCAGCAACTGGTACCTATGTGTAAACAATATTAAACACAAGAGCATAAAGCTATTGTGGTAGCAGAAAAAAATGGCATTTTTTTCCTTTTTCTAAATAAGATGGTGTAATACAGAATATTGCATGATTTTTTCTAATCTTGTAAATTATAAACTTGAAAGACCAAAGGATTTAAATACATTCTTTAAATGAAAGTCTAATCAGTATACGAGAAAAAAAATAATAAAATGGAATGCTAAGCACAGTAAAATTATTTTTTTAATAAGTACTGAGACTTAAGTAGAGTATTTTTCTTGTACACGTAAATGTTTTAGTGTTGCAGCTTGGAATAGAATAAGAAAGTGAAACTAGCAAAGCCCCAGCCTACACTGTGGATTAAATTCACTCGGATGCATGCTACAGGATTCATTCAGGCTGGCTAAGTCTCAATGCCATGTTAGAAAAGAATAAGCTGTGTGCTGTATTTTGCATATCCAGATTTTATTCTAAAGGAAGTCATAGTGCAGCATCAGAAGGAAGCTGTGATATGCTCTAGTAGTTTTCCTACCAGGAATGGTAACAGGATCAGTGCAGGAGGACAAACTACAGCTTTTCTTTCTATGTCCTGTGGACTCTGCCAAAGAGACAAAATTTGTTTCACAGAGCTGAATGAACTGTAAGACAAGTTACTTACTTGTTTCTAAATGTAAAGTTACTCCATCAGTTTACTGTAGTGCTGTAAAACAGATAAGGAGAAACTTAACTACATCACTTTTAGATGGATGGATATTTACAATATCAAGTTGGTTTACTACACAAATCTGTGCTAAGCATTGCAGGACGTTAAATCTAATTCTTAATGCTCTGTTCTGAAAAAGCTTGCTTTGGTAAAGAAAGGTAAGTGCAATTTACCTTTTCTTTACTGAATAAGAAACAAAAGCATACTACATCAGCCCTTAGGTTCTTTAATCTTGAACCGTTGGGGGGGCTGTTCTGAAACACTGACCTTTTCTATTGTTCCAACTTAATGAAGATAGATTTCCACTACCCCCCCCCCCCAACAGATACATATGACTAATCCAAATGTGATTTCAGTGTAAAAGTACTTAGTTTAGAGGCCTTCTTTCCTAGTGAAACAGTAACTCATACAAGCTTATAAATACTAGGACTTTGTATTATGTGTAACTTAAACTGAGGATATCCAGTCTTTCAACTGTGTGACTAAGTTGCCTCTTAACACTCTCCGTACTGCTGAGTGTCACAACATCCACATCTATATACCAAATATAACACTGAGTCAGAAGGCAGTGGAGCTCCAGGAGATATAGGCAACACTGGCTTCACAGCTACACCTCCACTTCTGTGCAATAGGTGCCAGGCTAGGTAAAAAGTGTAGCTGAGTCCCAGGGTAACCTGGTGATGACAGCTCCAGCAGCCTCTGCCAGCTCCCTTCTTCCCACAGCCAGGGATTTGGATTACCCAGCACCCCCCACACCAGAATAACCCTGCTGCTGGTCACCTGACATAGCCGTGGCACAGGAGTTGCATTTGATCTGCTCGCGAGCCACATGCAGCTCACAAACCACAGGTTGGTTACCCTGACTTAGGCACTAGCTCACTTACAAAATCTGTATTTCGTAGTTCTAATCCAGTTGCTGTTGTTCATATGGGCTGCACTGCATGTTTTCCAGTGTGTCAAGCTAGTGTTGAATTGCATGACTGTTCCAATGTATAGTCTGTGTGCCTCTTGTTTTAATTTTGTCTTTTCTTTTTTCTTTTTATTCAGACAGGGGATTTGGCTTCTGTGCAATTAACAGGAACTCCAAATAGATGGGAGGTCTTGTCTGCAGCTCCTGCCACTATAAAGGATGAAGCTGGTAATATAGTACAGATTCCAGGTGCTGCCACAGTAACTTCAAGTGGGCAGTATGTCCTTCCTATTCAGAGTTTGCAAAATCAACAAATCTTTTCTGTTGCACCAGGATCAGATTCGTCGAATGGTACAGTGTCTAACGTACAATACCAAGTAATACCCCAGATCCAGACAGCAGATGGTCAGCAGGTTCAACTTGGCTTCACAGCCTCTTCTGATAATAGCAGTATAAATCAAGAAACTGGTCAAATTCAGATCATTCCTGGCTCTAATCAAACCATCATTGCCTCTGGAACACCTTCAGCTAATATTCAGAATATCTTATCACAGTCTGGTCAAGTCCAGGTTCAGGGAGTTGCAATTGGTGGTTCGTCTTTTCCTGGCCAAGCACAAGTAGTTGCTAATGTCCCTCTTGGACTGCCAGGAAATATTACTTTTGTACCCATCAATAGTGTTGATCTAGATTCTCTGGGACTTGGCAGTGGTTCTCAAACCATGACAGCAGGCATTAATGCAGATGGGCACTTGATAAATACTGGACAGGCCATGGATAGTTCAGATACTTCTGAAAGGACTGGTGAGCAAGTTTCTCCTGAAATTACAGAAACCGCCACTGATAATGACTTATTTGTGCCAACATCATCTTCATCACAATTGCCCGTTACCATAGACAGTTCAAGTATATTGGAACAAAATGCAAACAACTTGACCACAACTAGTGGTCAAGTTCACAGTTCTGATCTTCAGGGAAATTACATCCAGACATCAGTCTCTGATGACACGCAGGCTCAGAATATTCAGGTCTCCACAGCACAGCCAATTGTACAACACATACAGCTTCAAGAGTCTCAGCAGCCAACCAGTCAAGCCCAGATTGTACAAGGTATTGCGCAACAGACAATCCACGGTGTGCAAGCAAGTCAAAGTATATCTCAACAGGCTCTTCAAAATCTTCAACTGCAGCTGAATCCTGGAACTTTTTTAATTCAGGCACAAACGGTGACCCCTTCTGGGCAAATAACCTGGCAAACATTTCAAGTGCAAGGAGTTCAGAACTTGCAGAACTTGCAAATTCAGAATGCACCTGGTCAACAAATAACTCTAACACCTGTGCAGACTCTCACTCTTGGTCAAGTTGCAGCAGGTGGGGCATTGACGTCAACTCCAGTCAGTCTAAGCACTGCTCAATTGCCAAATCTACAGACAGTTACAGTAAACTCTATAGATTCTGCTGGTATTCAGCTGCATCAAGGAGAAAATGCTGGCAGTCCTGCAGGTATTTATTTTACTCTTTTTGCAGAAAATTGTTTTTTATTATTGCATGTGGTTGGTTTGAATGGTGATAATCGTAACATTACTGTCTTGCCGTGGAACTACAAAATACAGTGGGTTAAACATAGTGATTTTACTTGAAACTACTGTTCCATTAGAAAGCACTGTAATGGTAGAACATAGTCCCACCTCGCTTCTTTTACTATACGCTCCTGTAACTCCCAACTGATCATATTAGTTAACAGCACTTCTAATATAATGTTTATTGGTGCTTGTAAGTCTGAACCATGCAGAAGATCTGCATACTAAATTGTGGAGGGGGAAATCTGACTATCAATTACCACTCTTCTAAAATAGCAGTGTCAGTAGCATACCCCATTCTTTCCAGTCCTGAATAGATGAAGTTTTCATGGAAAATCCAAATATTTCTGTTGATATGATTTTTTTTTTTTTCCCCCTGAAAATTTTCAGACCCCCCTGAGATGCTGTTATCTATCTATTGTTTTGTTAAATTTGTTTCCTAGTGATTTAATACCAGTGTAACTACAAGGTACAGAACTCATGTAAGCTGAAGTGAAAGAAGCATGTAAATATCAAAATGGAGGCTGTGCTTAAGAACGTATGTGAATTTCCAGGACTACTTATGTGCATTATGTTTCAGAATGTATAACTGTTAATGATAAATTTTGCAGTGTGTTTTGTCTTTGTGAGCAGAGAATAAAGGCAATTTTCTTAAAATAGGTATTTCCTAATGTGAGGAAAAAATAAACATGCCTGTTTATTTTTGGTAAATTTGATACAGTACATTCCAAATTTTAGGGCGTAGCTACCTAAAAGAAAGAATAAGAGATGATTGTGGTTCAAGACATCTTGCTGTACCAGAAGTGATTTAATCTCATCGTTACGGGGTTGTACTCAGGCTAGTTGTAAGGGGCAGAGTGAGCAGTAGAGGTAATTTGGGAGGGAACCATTGCATAGAGTAGCTTGGGAATCGCTGGTTTGCTATAAATATGTGATCCAAGGCTCTGGTTCATTAAGATACTGAAGCATAAATGTTTAAATAAAGCAGAAATGGTTTGTATTGTATGCCTATTTAAGCATGTGAGAAGAATGCAATGCTAAGTGAAAAATGCCTAGAGGAGCTCCTGAACTGGGCTTGTTTCAAAAGCCTACTGATTATAATACTTAAATAGTTATTGATACTGCAGTATTGTATGTCAGGAAGCTTGCTTTCCCATTGGAATCTAAAATTTGAATTTAAATTGATAAGCTGGGATGTTTTTCTAGTTCTTTTTGTTCTGGAAATGACTTCCATATTACGGACTTACCAAGGTGAAGTTACCCAGTCCTTGACAAACCTGCTCTTCATTGCCTTGTAGGCAACAGCACCAAACAGATGAGTGTGCTGCTCACAGCATTTCTTCTGCTGGGTAATCTTGATTCTTAAATTTTCTATTTCCAGTGACCACAGAAAGTCATGGTTTGTCTCCATCACACTTTGTTACCTATGAGGACAACGGGTATAGACATCAGTAACAAACCCCATGTATTGTGAATGATAATACAGCTAAACTCAGTTGTCAAAATCTACCTCTTGGAAAAAGGGCCCTGTGGCTAATTTGAAATACAAGGAGGATGAGAACTTACGTATTTCTGAGATTTGTATTTAGTATAGGATCATGTAGTTAATGTTACTGCTTGTGGAGTAAGATAGCCGAAACTTGAGAGGAAAGATAGAAGGGAAAAGGAGAAGAGGAACCAAAGGAAAAGGGAGTTGAGCCTGCTATATTGGTTTGTCTATTGACAGTCCTTGTGAGTATTTTAGTGGTGGTTCTTAATAAAAAGCAAGGGAGTTCCATCAAGGATTCCTCAACTGTATTTTCCTGTGAGGAATTTCACATGGGAAGGGAAGAGAGTAAATGAGATACATGAAATGTGATTAAATAGAGAGAAGCAGTAGATGCATAGCAGAAACTATTGTCTGAAGTGAATAGCTATAAACACCTGGCTATACTAAAAATAGGGTGGAGATTTATAGTGACATTTTTCCTACTTGTCTAGGAATAGTAAATGGACTGGAAGGTATTAAAACTGCCATCCCCTAAATTTGAGGAGAGTTTAATTGGTCCCTCCTTTATGTTACGAGAAACTCAGTTTTCCAAAGTAATGATCAATGTGAAACTGCTTCTAACTAACAGAATCAGACTGAGTTATCTTGATTGACCTTCAGTGTCTTTTCCATATGCATCTGGTATTTTGCCTATAACAAAGTTATCCCAGATAATGTTTTTCAGTGATGTTCCTCCTCTTCTTATTTGTAACCCCTTACAATATGGTATGGCACCCTTTCTTCAGGTGAAGAATAAATATGCTGTTAGAAGCAATTAGTGAAATTATAAAAAATTTTTTTGCATTCAAAAATATATTGCTCTTTGAATCTGAAAATGAGGAAAAACAGTTTAGTTTTAAACTGAGAGAGGAAGGTATGTGGAAGGGACAGCAGAATGAGAGAAGTTAAAGCTAAAGAGTGAGAGGCTACCTGATTCCTATTCTCTGCAAGCTACCAAGAAGCTTTGAAGCAAGGTAAGAAGGGTTTCCCTGTATTTTCTCCCTCCATCCCAAGTCATGCACTTCCTTCCATAACAAATACAGCTGGACTGTATTTTCTGGTTTTGTTTGACAAAACTTTTCTGTCAGAGGCAAAACCAAAAAGAACATATTCCTAGTCTTGCGTCAGAGATGGTTGGTAGTTTTCTGAAGTCCAGGTAACAGAGGTTGCTTTGTTAGTGGTGTAGCTGTGAAAACTGTGGATTAGGTTTTAGATCTTGGTAGCTACAGCCCATTGTGTGAGAGGTGTTCTTCCAAGCCGTGCTTCCCAGGTAAGCAGCAGAGGACATCTTTACTGTTCTCATGAGTGTGTGAGAGGAAAAATGGCTTTACCTAGGCCCTACATTTCATTTACATAATGCAAACTCATCACAACCCTAATACAAAGCTAATAGCTCTGTCCAGTAAATGTACAGTTTTCTTCGAAAAATGTCCAGTAATTGTGCTTCTACCCAAGTGTCTGCTTTACCAGGTGTACATTGCAGAGACTTCCATTGCACTGAACTTTTTCTGAAAAGTCTTGGCTGAGCTTGTTTTATCTTAGAATGTTTATTAAAGCTCATATTCCTCCTCATTGTGCTTCGTGTTGTCTTGTGCTGGAGAAGGGAAGTGTATTGGTTAGTCATAGCTGAAACTTTCTTCAGCATTGCTTTTCCAAACAAAAAGCTAAATCAAATAGTATCTCTGTTAAACACTGGTAGAGATATCTCATCTGTGTTCTGGCTTTGGTCTTCTGGTCTTGAGAGGAAGTTAAACCTGAGAAAGCTCTCTAGCAGTCTGCTCCTTTTGTTGGCAGTTTGTAATAAAATACTGCATTGTGTGTTATAAAAAGAGCCATTATGCACACAGTTCACATTATTCCTTAGCAACTTACCTGTTCAAGAAAGTTATTTAATGTTATTAACAGGTTTATAGATTTCTTCTTTAAACATTTAATATAAAGTAACATTCCTTTTTGAAAAATACAGGGTATTGAAATGTACCATCTTGGTTTTCATGTTTCTTATCCTGTAAGTTTTGTCAATTTGAAAGAATTTTTAGGTTACTGGATAAAGCCATTGTCCAGGCAAAGGAGACTTAACAGTGGTAATCAAAATCTAATGGTGATAGTGTCTCAGCTAATTTATTAATGTACTGAATCACAGTTTTGGATTGGTTATTTCCTGAAAAAAGGCAGTTTTACCAGGTCTTACCGTGATTGCTTAACTTTTTTAAGATGCTGGACACGAGGGTTTTTTTGGTGCTTCTTTTGACTATTCCAGTAGCATCTGAAGGAGCTAGGAAGTGACCTGTAAGCAGGTAGAATGGGACTTCGGTGCTTATCAACCCAGACACTCAGCTGGAAGATTCATTTATTTAAAAATAAATTTAAAAAAAGCACACAGTTTTCCAGGTTGGTCTACAGTTGGAATAAAGTCAAAAGGATTCTTTTCAAGAGTTGACTCGGAGTGCTGCTGGAAAACTGAGGTCTTCGTTTCTATGTCTTTCTTCCCAGCTCCTCCTCTGCAAGAGTATACAGGTATACACAGCTACTTGCAAACCCGTCTGCCCCCTGCCATGAAGGCTTACAGTCATGCCTGTTGATCAACTTATACCAGCTGATAGAGAGTGGGAGTGGCTGGCTGTTTGTGGTGGGGACTTCATTCCATTCCTGCCAGAACCTGAAGTCTTTATCATGCTGAAGTAATTTAGCTATTCTAAATTTGGCCAAAAAATTGGCAGACAATTTTCAAGGTAAATAGTTGCCCAAGTGACAGCTTATCTTTCATCTGGTATCTTGTGAGGCTTTGGTCTAACATCTGTTAGGTAAAACAGTCTGAACCTCCAAACAAACAAAATTAAAAATGGAGTATTTACAGTTTTGCTTGCAGGGGTGTTTTTTCCCAGTATTTTAATGCTACTTAAAGCGTAGCTTTATTCTGGCGCCTAGAACTTGTAAAAAGTTTTGGCTGGTTTTCAGTATTACACAACAAATTTTTTTCTCTGTCTTTTTAAGTTTTAGTTTTTAGCCTTACTAATTTTACTTTCAGTCATGCAGTTTTTCATTCCAAGGCATTTTTTGTTAAGCTTTTGAGAGAAAGGCATGGTGTTACTATGAAATTGAATCTGATTATTAAAAAAAGCCTGATGAAATACATGAAATAAATGGAAGCAATGATGGTAAGTAAATATTTCCACCTGACAAGGTCTGTTTTGAGCTATCCCATTTACATTTGATGCATTTAGTTTGCATGTTGTAAAATCAAAATAGTTAAAAAAAAAATCTTCCCCACTGTTTTATTTTTGATGTGAAAAATTCAATTGGGAACTCTGACAAATGTAAATTAGTGCAGGAATTAGAGATATTTTTGTACCAATCTTGTGTAAATAGTCTGCTTTCAACATGCTTAAATTGCACTTTTTCTCATCATTTTCAAAAGAAAATAATAAATTGTGTAAGAATTAGGTGATCGTGCTTGTATGTGTTTCACAATCTTGCTTATAACAGCATATAGTAAATTATCTCATTTGAACTGTAAGAAAGTTTGCACAACTTTAGTTAGTCTGATGATTTTGTTAATGCAGTATCTACTGCTGTGGAATAGACTTAATTTTTTTCCTTCAAATTCTTGAAAAGATTGAATTGTGGCATCCTGCCTTCATGTGCTTTTCTGCTCTGTGTTCCAAAACAGCTCAGTCTAATTAATTTTCTTGCAGCCTATAGTGATGAGGTAAAATTTATTGTGTGTGTGTTGCTATTAAGTGAATGTTTTGTCATATATGCTGAGTGTCTGGTGATGCAATTTAGATTCTCAAGGTTAAGGAGGTTAACCTGGGTTATCTTAGGCTCAGATATCCTCAGTGTGTTCACAAAGGAGTATATTACCCAGTTTCAGGTACTTGTTCCCTTTTCATTTTTCAAATGCCCTGTTTACAAGATGCTCCTGAGGCAAAAAACCTCTCCTAGACCTGTGGGGATGTATGGCAAATGTCCATGAAGTGAAAGAGACAAGGGATTTTATTTCCAGTACTGCTTCAACTTAAAAAGAAGGCTGGAAGCTCATCTTCTGTCTTTTTTCAGTCTCAGCACTTTAGGTCCATTGTCTCAGGTTCTGTGCAGTTTTCTTGCCTTTTGAACCTCCTGGCAGGATCACATACTTTGGTTCCTATCTCTCAAGCTAACTTGTCAGTGCGTCTGGCTCATAAAAAGCACCTGCAGTTTCTACCAAGGACAATGTCCATCTTTTCATAATACAGGGAGTGCTCACCAGGATCCTAGCTGTGATTGCCCTCTTGAAGACAAGTTTCAGTTGTAGATGGGTTGTCTTTCACTGCTTGTAGAAGATACGTTGTTTTTTTTTCAAAAGGTAGGAGTTTTTAAGAAGAAAAGGGGGAAAATACACAGTATCAGTGAGATGTTCTCATTATTTATCATATAGAAATTACAGTTCCCAGTCTGCATTTGAACTTCATGACAGTTTTTAATCCGTGTGTTCCACATGTGTTTTGTAATTCTTTTTTCTTAATCAAAATGTTTTACTGTATGCTAACAAGTCACTTGCTGTGCAGAACTCTCAAGTATATTATATCAACAATAGTGTCATCATTGATTTTAAAAAAAAAAAATACTTTTGAATCTAATTGTTCCCATAATCCCATTTTGAGTGGCATTAATTCTTTCCCTACTTCTCTGAGTCTTTGTTTACCCTTTTTCAGTATTATTGCAGTGCTAGCTTTTATTCTAACCCACTGGAGCATTCACATGGTCCAAGGCTTGCAGCATTAAAACTGCAGAAAGCTCTTCAGCGTTCTCTTAAAATTACTGAATGAAAATTATCCTAATCTGTTGATTTATTGTTTATTTCAGTAGCTGTTTTTACACCTTCCTGACTTACTATCAGTGGGAAGCTTTTTATTCTCCTCTATTGATAGGACCATTATTTAGTTTTACCCAAATACAGAACAGAAATACTTACTGAACAAATATCAAGATTTGTACAAAACAGTTTCCTCGGAAATTTAAAATCTGATTTAGAGCTATTGAAACTAGATGATAGTCTGTCTTTTGAATTGAAATTCGTAGGTATTTCAAGATGACATTCTCTAGTGTATCTTCTGTTGCCTTGTAATTTATTACATGATAAGAATGCCTAAATTCACACTTAAGTTTTGGGGAGTAAATTGGAGTAGAAACCATTAACCTTGTTGAGTTTCCTGTCTGGAAGATTTTAACAGCTGGCCAATTAGTAGGGAGAGTTTAGTTTAGAAAGTTTAGTTTAGATGGGAGTGAACAAGGACAGTGCCTAAGAAATTTCAACATCTTTATTAGAGCTTTCTCACATACAGAAATTAAGACGAGTCAAGATACTGAGGGAATGCGAGCTGCACTGCAGAGAAAACAGAAAACCAAATTAAGAAGAGAAGATGGAAAGGAGATGGGAATTCACTTCTATTTTCTTGGGAGGGGTGGGAAGGGAAGCATCTATTTGGAAAAATAAATGAATAGATGTGACTGATAATAAGATGTTGAAACTGCAGACAATCAATTTGTGATGCTGTGAGGAAATTGGTGTGAAGGTACTTGCAGTGCTGCTGCAAGTCTGTTTTCAGTTGAAAGATCATATTTCTCCGTTTTTAGATCAGGAACTTGTAAAGCTTATCTGAGCAAAAAAGCAGGGTGGCTTTCAGCATCTAAGAAAAGCAGCTGAACTAGAAGGCTGCAGTTTGGAGAAGCTACAGGTAATGCTGAGAGTGCCTTTATACGACATTCTGCAGAGTCAGGTATGTCCAAAAATTAAAGTGGTAGTGTAGTCTTCAAATGAAGTGGTTTTGCACTGCATCCTTCTCCCTTCTCAGTTTTTCCCTGTTTCTGTGGCTGTTGGGTAAAGTAGTAACTTTTCTCATGGGTAAAGAAAATAATGTTTTCTTGATGTCCTAGTTGAAACAGGCCAAGACAGAACATGAAGCTTAACTGATGCACTCATCTGATACAAAGTGAAGTAGATAAATGACCTGGCTATATCAGTGGGCAGCAGTAATTCTCTCCACACTATAGCTGAAATGTACTCGAGAATAGTTTAAGCTGCATTTACATCTGCATATTTTCATCCTGTCATTTCAATTATTCTTCTCTGAAGTGCTTTAAAGAAATCTCTTAGATACTGTTTTTATTTGACAAATACATTTAAACTTGCTCCTTACTGTAGCCAGCTCTGGGCTCTCTGTGACTATGAAATACTGTCTTTTGAAACAAAATTGTACACCAAGATCCCAATTTCCATCCTTTAGAGGAAAGCAAAACCTAAAGCAAATCTAGCTCACTAGATACTGAGACTTTGAATAGAATATATGGTTTTCTGAGTCTGTAGGCAGTTTGAACTGTATCTGTCTGAATTTCTCCTGCATAGTTACCTTAGTACTAGGTCTTGAACTTAGTTAAGAAGTAGGGGTATATAGAAATTTGAAAGCATGGAAATAAAATAGTAGTAAAGAAAATGTAACCTTCATTTAGCCTGTGTTTAATTGGTAGAAATCAAAAATTGCCTCAAATTTACCAGTGTTTGCATCAGCTTGTCATGATTTTAGGGATTATGTAAATTTTTTTAGGCCCATCTTTTTGCAGACTATATGTAAAACCTAGTGTTCTGTCAGTTGAGACTGAATTAAAATGGGGCACGTCCAGAGGAACACTGAGGGAGAAATGCAGAGTCCTTACTATCTGTGTGAATTTGCATAATCTCCAGTTCTGTTGCATTGGAGAAGACTCTTATCTTTTGCTCTTCTCCATGGTTTGCCTCTTCTCCTCCTTCGTTTTCTTAGTGTTGTCTGAATTACAGTGGCATCTCCTCCTCCCGCCCAAAAATAGCGGTGGAATTTTCCCTCATCTCTTGCAAAAAATATAAAACCTACTTAGAGGGCAACAGCCTCATTGGCCCTAAGGACTTTGTTAAGACAATCAGATTCACTATGGGATTTGATACAAACACTTCATCTTTTAATGTCTTTTAATTTTGTTTTATTTAAAGGATAATCTGCATAATTAAGTATTAAAAAGGCCTCTGTGTAAATTGCCAGTTTACATTGTACTTTTCTGTGTGCCTGGAGTAGAAGATGGTCCTTCAGAAGAATGCCTCTAAAGCAATAGCTACGCTTTCTGCCTTTACAGGATAGCCAGGAAACACAGCACAAAATTACAAACACAGTACTACTTTGACTTCATTTCAGTTTTGCTCTTTTTTTTTTTTTTTTTTTTTAATAATACCATAAATGTATGTCTATACAAATTGTTATTTTCTCCAGTATCCTCAACTCTTAGGAGTGTTTTGTCTGTCCCTCTTTTTTTTTGTCCAAATAATTTTCTCATTTATGCTACCACCATTATAAAACTGTGATGAGCCTTTGTGCTCCTGCAATAATGGTGGTGATTGAGAGGGATTGGGAATAGAGAGATACTGATGAAAAAAGTGGAAGTAATTCATGATGAAGGTTTTTGAAGTGAAACAAACGTGTGAGGTGAAGGTAGGAAGTCCTAGATACTGGTGTGCATTAATAGACATTCTGAACGTGTTTCTGTTGTTAGGTGTAGCTCTGTTATTAGCGTGTGACTTTGGGATGTCAATATAACAGGAGAAATCATATGTTTTATGTAATGTTTGACTTCAGTAGTGGAGTTGGGTCTTGGAAGCACAGATCCATACCTTAATTTGATCCATTCATCTTTGCTGGGATATGTTGATACCTCTTTGGAAGTATGTGTATGCAGTGCTAAATGGATACAGCTACTGACTTTACAAACTCACTATATGCCAGTGTCTAATGCTAGTAAGATCATAATGAAATTGTCTTCTTTATACAGTGTTTTATTAAACTTACTTTAATTCTTATTTTGAATAAAATCAGAATTTATACAATGTATGTTTTGTGAAACATTTGATTGGTAAAAGAATTTTGAGTATGGTGTGTAACATGTCCCGTCCTAAAGAACTGCCTAGGGACTTGAATTGGCCTATGCTGACAGCCTTGCCACTTTGCTGTATTTAAATTCCTATTATGTGCCCAGTTGCATAAGAGTAATTCAGGCTTTTGCCTTTTTCTAAAGTTGCTGTCAGTTAATGTATTAGTATACTTAATAGTATCTAATTTGAAAGGTCAATTCTATAAAGTCTTTGTATGTTGTATAGTGTTTTAATCTTTGCTTATGTAAAATGAATTTTACATGTAAGTTGTATATACAAAGTATTACGTATAATAAAATTATTTCATAGGTGAATCTTAGAAAATTACTTAATTTGGTAGGAAAGATAGTTTGGTGGCTAATGCAGAAGACTAGAAGTCACCACAGAGGTTTTCTAGGTCTTCACATGAAAGATACTGTTGCTGTCTGAAATTGTGAACTTATGGTAACAGTGAAGCGCATCGTGCCGGTGACTTTGGAAAGTGGAAAAGCTTGCCACAGTAGTTTTCCTGGATGTTACCAAATGTGTAAAGAGTCGGCAAAAGTGAGGGTGCTAGCTTCTGGATTCCTACAGCTCGGAGCCTGTCATATTCATGCAAACTTAATTTCTAGCATTGACTTTTGCAGCCAAACCAGATAAATATTCTAGACTTCCTCGTTTCTGACCCAGAACTCTCTTCCCAAAGCAGAGAATTATTTCAGCTTTAGTTACATCAGTGGTGTAGTTTACAGCACAGTTGCACAAATGGTTATCCACGTGCAACTAAAAGGAAGACAAATTGGTGTTGGGAAAGGTTGGACTGAGACTTCACTAGAACCAAGCAAATTTGTGTGTGCAGCTACATCATTTGTTTCTAAACAGATGAGTGCTGGAGATGATTCGGAAGGTAGACCAGGTAATTACTACTTTTTACATTTTTTTATCATTAATTTCTTTCCTGATCTTTATTGTGACAGGATGCTGTTTACGATCTGATCCAGTTCAGTTTCTCTTATGTTTTATTGTGCACTCTGTGCAGCTCTGTCTTCATTATATAGATGATGGCTGATGCACTGGGTCCCAGAAAGAATTTAGAATGGCCACAGTGCTCAGTTAAGGTTTCAGTGTTTGAGTGGGGTTTGAGTTAAGGATATAAACTGAGTTTGTTCTGCAGAGGAAGCAGTCTTTTAGAATTGTCCAGACAGACACACAGCTTTTAGTTTGAAGCCTTCAAAAAATAAAAAAAAAAATTAAAAAATCAGTGGTTTGCTTATTAGTTTGTGCTAGCAGCTAATCATTTTCACTGAAAAACATATAAAGTGCTCTGCTGCACTGAAGAAGGGGTGGGGGTTCAGCCTTCTAAAATGATATATAGAAACTATTTTTTTGAAATCCAGACATACAGACTTTCAGCTCATTGGGAATCCAGAATAGTGTCTGAGGTGAAAAATGTTCCTATTAAAATTTAAATTTGTTAAAATAGTTGTTGTTTCATAGTGTACTGTGATGCTGTAATAAGTTCTTGGATTAGGTTGAAAGAATGCTCCATAGGGAGAGGGTACACATACTCGCAAATGTCCATCCTGTGAGGATAACTTCAGAGGCTTTTTCACATACATGAAACTGCAAAAACCTATTTTGAGTATTAGCTCATCAAATTGTTAAAGTGTTCATGTGTTGCTTACCTCTCTCTAATGCTGAATAACATTCTTCCTTAAATGTTTTATTCTCTGTGTATAGGGGAAAAGTCATAAATTTGAGGTGAGAAGGGTACAGTGGAACAAAGGCATGATTTTTTTTTTGTTTTCCTTAGATACCTTGGGTCTTTCTTAGGTGAAAAACTTTTATTTAATTGAATTCTCGTATGACTTTATACATCACTGTGCATACTGAAAACTTCTGAAGATGATTGAGAAAGTCCGTTTCTACTACATGTCACACTAATTGAGAAACCCTGTGGAAGCATAAATGGCTACTCAGGATCATTTGAAACATGCATTTACATTTTTTTCAACCTCTGTCCAACCTCTTGTTCCTCAGTTTTTCCCAAGTTTCAAGGAAGCAAAATCCTCCTGGTGACAGCATTCCCTACCAAGAACAGTTCAAACTTAAACTTCAGTACTTTGTTATATCTTTGAAATGTCTAGTAAGATAAACTTTTTAAATACGTTACAGGTTACAAGGGTGTAGAAGCAATGTCAGTATGCACTAAGGGATGTTGACTTTTGACTGACATAGTGCTCTCAACAGTAAAAAAGATTTGATCATTATGGTTTCCTTCTCTCTATTTAATGGGCTACTTAGGGATCTGTGTTTGTTCTTTTCCTCAGATATTAGGATTAAAGAAGAGGAGCCTGATCCAGAAGAGTGGCAGCTCAGTGGTGATTCTACACTGAATACCAATGATCTAACACATTTGAGAGTACAGGTGGTAGATGAGGAAGGGGACCAACCACATCAAGAGGGAAAAAGACTGCGACGAGTAGCTTGCACATGTCCCAACTGCAAAGAAGGTGGCGGAAGGTATGTAATGTTCAGTGTCATATAATGCATGTAATGATGAAAACAAATAATGAGTGAGAAAAAAAGGAGCCTTAGTTAACAGCAGTTGTCTGCAGTGAGAGGAAACTAGGGACTTATGCAAAAGATCTTATGCAATAAAGGACTGCCACCTTTATTTCTGGGTTTGCAGGTGGACAAGCAGATTATTCCATCCTCTCTGAGTTACTCCATTGAGATTATTTGGAAAAATCTGGAGTTAGATGCCACCTAGTACAAGTGAGGGGGATAGAACATTGCCCTAAATAATATGAAAATGAAATATTTTGGAATATGCACATCTGTGATTGGCTTCCTATGATATGTCAAGGACTTGATTAAATCCTGTTCTCCCAGATTTCCTCACTGATTGAGCAGGTTTTTTCCACAGTTTGATTGCTTTAGAGTGTTGGAAAAATACAGTTATCTTGGTTTTCTTATTCACTGGTTCCTAAGAAAAACAAGGTTTGTATAATAACTGTAAATAGCAAATTTTGAATCGATTATTTTCAGTCAAAGGTAGTGGAGATTTGACTAACAAAGAGATACTAAGTTCCAATTTGTATAAAGCTTCAGGACTGCATAGGAAGACGTGTTTTATTATTCTACATCTCATAAAAGTATTCTTCAGCTTTTTGTTACTATAAAGATTGTATTCTATTTCAAAACACTTCCTTTTAAGCGTCTTGGTTATGAATATAAGAGGGGAAGTGGGGATAGTAGGCTGCCTTTTACAAGTGAAAATATTTAGAAGTGTTTGTGCTTAATATATTTGTCCAGGGGCTTCTTTCCAGTACACTAAAATTTGTCCATTTTGATTATAGTTTCTTGTCTAAAATGGAAATCTTATTCATGTGAGACCTATGGTGTAAATTACCGAGTTCTCTTTAAAGAAGCTGTCAGTGTCCTAAGAGTTCTAAGAGTAATGACTGAATATGTGTATTGTCAAGTCTCTTGTGGTTTTTTTTCTGTATATTCTAGATACCTTCTTTGCAAGCAGGGAGAGGTAATATCTTAGGCAGCCATGCCAAGTAAATGTTAAGTATTTAAGACAGAAACAATTTCATACATTTACATCACAAATGAAGCTAATGATCTAGGTATCTGCAGTTAAGTTAAATTTCTGTGTGTTGTTCACTGAAACCTGGCACAGACGTTTCTAAGTTCTTGGTGAACCTTGGCTCTGCCACGAATCTCTGCCCAAAGAACACCCTGGGTTGAGATTTGCGCTCTTCTGGGAGAAAACTCTGGAAGCGTGATTTGCACTGACCGTACTCTTAGGAAAGAGAGATTTCACATGTTCTGTCTTCCTTGTGCTCTGTTCCAAACTACAGTAGCTTTAATTTAGAGACATCTTTACTTTAAAATCCTCTTTCTCCTAAGTGGAGTTGCTATAACACCAGTTTTTAAAGTTGAAGCCCCAGAGAGAATCTTTTTTGAGATATGGTTTTGATGAAGTCTGGAGAAGGGTGTAGTGTGAATACATCTCAGATATGGGAATTTGGGAAGGAGTTGAGATAAGAGCTAGGACAGAGCTTAGATAGGTGAGAATCTGTAATCCACTGTAAAGAAAGGACTGGACACATCAAATGTGCAAAGTAAGCAGGAAAAGTAGGGCAGGAAGTCAGAATGTGAGAAGAATTAGGACTGGAATAGAAGCAGAATAATGAAGGAAACGATGGTGGGGAAGCAGCAAAAGAGTGAAAGTGCTTACAGTTGCTAGAGCAACTGGAAAGTAGAATTCCTTCAGAGTCTAGCAAAGAGTAGGACTACTTGGAGGAATATTTTCTTTCTCCCTCTGATACATGTTGATCATGTTCTGTAGCTGCTACAGTTACTTGTTTGTCTGTAATGCTGTAATTTTGAGTTTTAATTTGTCTTTCAACTCTGCAGATGACTCGAGGAGTTTCAGATAATAGGACATTTGCTTTTATAAATTTCTTCAGATAGCATCCACAATTCTTAAAATGATGTCAGTGTTGCAAAATTGGAAACTTGGAAGTTGGCAAATGCTGAAGTTAAGATATCCTGGGCAATTTTAATTTACTTCCTTGTCCGCATGCATTCTCATTTGGTTTCTAACTACATAACTGTATACTGGTGTTTTTTTTTTTTTTCATGTGGCCCTAGTGCCATTCAGTGGATGGGGTGGATGATGCATAGGGACTGTATCAGGGCTGTGTAATGATTGGCACCTGCTTCACTTACTGCAGAAATTGGAAGGCATTTAGGGAGTGAGATACAGGACTGCAGCAGCAGGGCTCTGAAGTTTTGGAGGTGTTTGTCTGTCCACCCCACCTTTTCCCCTGCAGAAGTACTGAGTTCATTCCTGTAAAGAAGTCGATTGAGCTGAACTGTGAACGTCAACAGTACTCTAAGAAAATATGCTTCTGCTATATTGAACTTGACACCTCAAGCTGGTGGGTGTTTGACAATTTTGGCCTTAATCTCTTTCTGCCTCATATTTGGATGTATGAAATGATTGTACTAGTTCAAGTTCACTACACAGGAGTGTTGCAAGATGATAAATTCATTAATGTTTGTGAATTGCTTAGACACTGTGAGTGTTGTGAGTGCCTATGATGAGGGGAAAAACCCTGGAGAAATGAATAATTCTGTATTTAAGATGGTACTTAAGCAATATGTAACTAGTATGATGAGAGGAGCGCATTAAATCGGTATGAAAAAGCTGAATAGCGTTTCACTCAGTGAATACTATCCCTCCTGTGCACTGAATGGGGTAGAAAAAGGTAGTACATGGCTTCACATATGTGGGCTTCATCATAATTTTATCTTTTGAGTAGCCTTAGTTTTAGCATTTTGTGTCTTTTCTGTTTTCTGGATGCAAAAGGGAATTGAGGGGTTCTTTATTTTGCTTGTTGTTGCTTTTTGTCGAGGTTTTTTTGACTCTTGATACAAAATTAGACTACATTGCAGTCTTCAAAGGATTTCTATTTGTACCAGTCTGTGAAGTAGGAAGCCGCTATTATCTTTACCGTACTTGGCAGGGGGGTAAGGTAGGAGAGGAAGAGGATGTTGTATTAGATGTGTAAATTAAAACCTTATAACCTCAAGGTTATACGAGGTAAATGAGGGATAACCAAGTTGGGGGAGAGAGGAGAGACATGTACCTCAAAGGGTGACTCTGATCCCAAACAGACTGTATTAGTCTTCTAGTGAGGGTGTCTGAAGTTAGGTGGAAAGTTCACCCTCCTCTCAGTTACATCTGGAGATTTTATGGTCCTCTCAATTACATCTGGAATTACATTGAGATGTAACTACTGCTGTCTGGATCTATAGAGGAACAGTGCTTTTGAATACCACTGCAGGTATGTAACTCTAAAAGACACATTCTTAGAAAACCTAGTAAGTGTGTATTTTACCCTTGAAATACTGATGTTCCTCCTGGAAGTACTGCTGGGCTGAAAGTCCAGTTTCCCAGTGGATGAAGGTGTCTCCTGCTGAAACCATTGCATTCTGCATGGTCACTGAGAAATGTGGTTTTCAGTCTCTAGAAAGCTAATATGTACTGTGAAAATACTTAAATATTAATTGATTTGAAGACTCCAGTTGAGGAGTAGGCCTGAGTCATATCCTTTTGCTCAGTGATGATGAGTGTAGAGGCCAGTGTGGCAAGAAAGGCCTCTTAGCATGGCATGTTAGGGCATGGTGCCAGACTATCACAGCTGCAAAGCGTCCATAGAATTTGGCTTATGTCCAGTTTAGGGCACACATGAGGCAAACATGCAGATGTCTATATGAAGCTGTGTAGAATAAATATACTTTACGCATTCACAGTAGTCTTGTGGATTTCATTCTGTGAATCCCTAACTATCCCCTCACTTTGAGCTTTGGAGTCTGCTAAGGAATTCTGTCAAGGGAGGTGCTTAGAATTACGTACACGACACCAGTAAGCTGACCACGAGTGGAACCTTGATTTTCTTCAGTCTAGGCTAAGGGTGCAGTTAAGCAACTTCAAATAATTGACTTAGGAATCTTAAAATTATTCTAAGGTAATTTTGATATGATTTCATGTAATTTGTATCACACTTATGTACTGTATCATGCAAAGTTACAATACATTTGTACTGATTATTGTGGAGGGGAAGACTATAGTATATTTGGAGAAGGTATGAGGATGAAATACCAAACAGAAAAGAAATATTATATATACAGAAATACATTCACAAATCCAGAAAAACATTTAGTTACAATAGGCACAGGCTGAGCGCTTCTTAGGGATTGTCTTTGGATCGCTCTATATTTAGACTGCTTAGAAACATTTTCTAGGACTTGGATTTTATCTCCTTACTTTTCTGGACTGTCTGAAACGTTTTAGGTGTGTATGTGCTTAGGCTGGAATTCCCTTTAGATGCTGTGAGTTTTTAGAGTGAGTTAATTTCTGTGCCTGTTCAGAAATGCCTGCTCCAAGTCCTAGCGCCTTAAAGTGTATACTCATTTTACCCTGAACCCTCATTAGATGTAAACCAGAATCGTTCTGAATGCAGGGATGAGAATCTAGGTCTAATAGTTGCTTGACAAATCCTTCAGCCACTGGACTGTTAAGCAGAAGTTGAGCGCCCAATTTAAGGAAAAAAATTGCCCTGGGAAGGCAACTGAAAATTGTATAATCAGTCATGGAGGATGGAGTGCCCAAGACTGTGATTTCAGAATCCACTTAAGCTGTTCTAAATTAACATTGCTGATGAATAAGGTGGCCTGATGCTTGGCTACATTTTCCAGTCTCCTCCCTTGTACCAGGATTTACCATTCATATAGCTGCGTTGTCAGCCAGGTCTACTCCCTTGAGTGCCCCTTTCAGCAGCAGCAAACACTTAAATTGGCTAAAATCAATCATGATGCTCTGTGCTGGCCAGGCTGATCTCTTTCTCTGGGTCTTCAGAGGCTTTTATCTCTCTCTGGTGATATATATATATATATATTTTTTTTTTTTTTAAATAAAAAGTTAGGCTTTTGTGTTAGGTGCTTCCCCTGAATCAATCACCTACCATTTCAGTGAGACAGCATCTTAAAATAGGCGTCAAGCTCAGTAGTATGGATTATACTATTTGTGAATTATGTGTTCATTTTGATGGATTTTTTTTTAAAACCAAGGAATTAATTTAAATGTCAGAAAGATCAGCTGTTTCACTGCCATTCCTTTTAGTGAAAATATTCAGGTTAGTATGCTTGTCCTCCAACACAAAACTGCTTCTAAGGTTTTCCCAAGGTGCCAAAAGTCCCATCTGCTCTCTTCCCAGTTGCCAAAATCTCCAGTTTCTGTTTTGGCAATTGGAGTCATTTGTGTTTTTCTTTGCCAGAAACTCTGGTATGGTAAAAACTGAAATGGGGTGAAATTTAAAATATGGGCACTTCAACATTAAAGTAGTACAAACTGCTGTAATGACTGTATTTCCAACTTCTTATACATGCATGCTTGCTAAGATTACAGTTCTGTCATTTAAATTTCACATGCTGTTCAATTTATAGTTTGTTGCAGAATTGGGATAGCATTGTAGAATTTAGTTTCAGCTTCTTATGGAGTGTACTGAACTCTGATTGTATTTGCAACAAGAAAGAGAAGCTGCTCAGGTTTGTTTGCAGATCTGTTGGTGTATGTAACCCCACTTACACATATGGCCAGTATTGAGGAGGAATGTATTAGAAAGAATAACTCTTTTTTTTTTTTTTTTTTTTTTAACAGAGGCTCCAACATGGGAAAAAAGAAGCAACACATTTGTCACATACCAGGATGTGGCAAAGTATATGGGAAAACTTCACATTTGAGAGCTCATCTCCGCTGGCATTCTGGAGAGCGTCCATTCATTTGTAACTGGATGTTCTGTGGCAAAAGGTTCACTCGCAGCGATGAGCTTCAGCGACACCGAAGAACGCACACAGGTTTTCAGTCTTTGATTCTAGTGCATTTAAGTAAAGGAGTGTCATGGAGAGGGCTTGGGTAAATAACTTTTAAAAGGAGAACACATCTTTGTGTTGGGTTGATTTTAATGTAGTGTGACTTTTCTGAAATCAGCTAATTCTTAGAGCTATGTATACACTTTGGTTTCTTTAGTAGGTCTGAGGAGGAAAAACAGCTACCTTTTTTGATTCAGAACTGACATGTAAGCTAATATTTAATATAGCTTAATCAGATACTTTGATTCAGGTTCAGCAACGCATTTCATTTGTTTTAACCAGATTAGAATGGTTGTTCCAGCTAAAAACTTTAATAATTTTATCTCATTTTTAAAAAGAAAAAGAAAAATAGAGAGCTAGATGTCCAACAGATTAGATGTTATTTACAAAATCAAGGAAGAGCATGTGATGGTATGTCATTCTGCGTCTTCTAGTTTCATGGTTAGACCACTCATTAGGGACTATCATTCTGTGGTGCTATGTACTTCTGTGACTCCAGGTTCACATTTCTCCTTTTGTCTAATACAAAGAAAAGAAATTACTCTGGATCTTCCACCTTTTCAAGGAGCAGATTGTTTCAAATCTATTGTATTACATATTTTCTGACAAACTCAACCCTTAATTACATTCTCGAATGTTCAAACTAAAGGATGCTTGCCTTTTAGAATTAGATTGCTTGAAAAACCCAGTGACAACAGATAAACAATTTGTGCTTGCCAGCATTTGCATTGCTTAGAAAACTGTCTTTGTAATGTTTATGAAAAATATATTTTATACTTAATGGTGAGCTTCTGTTAGATGTAGATGCTTAAACCCAAGCTGGGGTATTACGGTCTGTCTGGATGGACATCCAGGTGGGTTTAAAAAAAAGAGGCTAGGCAAATGATCCAGCTCAGAGGGTATTGGTTTGTCTCCTAGTGTACCTGCATACCAGTAAAAAGTAGAGATCTGCAGGGCTCTATTCTTCAACCTGTTTTAACATCTTTATCACTGACCTGGAGGAGGCAACAGAGTGCACTCTTCTTAGGTTTGTGGATGACACCAAACTGGGACAACCAGTCATTTGAGGGCAAGGCTGCTATTCAGAGCAACTCAGGCTGAAGGAAAGGGCTGACAGGAACCTTGTGAAATTCAACAAGGATAAACACAAAGTACTTCACCTGGGATGGAATTAACCCTTGCAGCAACACGGGCTAGACACTAACTAGTTGGGAAGCAGCTCTACTGAAAAGTACCTGGAAGTCTTGACAGACAAGAAGAATACGAGCAAGAGGCAGCAGCAAAGGTGACCCGGGCTGTATCAACAGAAGCAGACACACAAGTTCTAGGGAATCACAGAATCACAGAATGTTAGGGATTGGAAGGGACCTCAAAAGATCATCTAGTCCAATCCCCCTGCCAAAGCAGGAACACCTAGGTCAGGTCACACAGGAACATGTCCAGGTGGGTTTTGAATGTCTCCAGAGAAGGAGACTCCACAACCTCTCTGGGCAGCCTGTTCCAGTGTTCTGTTACCCTCACTGTGAAGAAGTTCTTCCTCACATTTATGCGGAACCTCCTATGTTCCAGCTTGCATCCATTGCCCCTTGTCCTATCATTGGATGTCACTGAGAAGAGCCTGGCTCCATCCTCATGACACTCACCCTTTACATATTTATAAACATTAATGAGGTCACCCCTCAGTCTCCTCCAAGCTAAAGAGACCCAGCTCCCTCAGCCTTTCCTCATAATATTCCACTCCCTTCATCATCTTCGTGGCTTTGCGCTGGGCTCTTTCAAGTAGTTCCTTGTCCTTCTTGAACTGTGGGGCCCAGAACTGGACACAATACTCCAGATGTGGAGTGATTATCCTCTTCTTCTCAGCACTGGTTAGACTACATGTAGAATATTGGATCTAGTTTTCAGCCCCCAATACAAGAAAGATATTGATCAAGAGGATTGAGTTCATTAAAGGTTGACCAAGGTGATCAGGAAGCTGGAGCATTTGTGTTATGAGGAGAGGCTGTAGGAACTGGACTTATTCAGTTGTACAAAGAGAAGAGTAAGGGTGGGGTGGGTGGTGGTTAGTAGCAACCTTGTAGCATCTGCAAGGCCACCATTAAGAAGACAAAGACAGACTTTTCATGGTTCTGCATTGGTGGGAGGATAAGAGACAACAGACAGAGCTTGAAACAAGAGAGGGTCAGATCAGATATAAGTAAAAACCTCTTAATTGTGAGGACAGCCAGGCACTGGAACAGGATGCACAAACTGGATAAATTCCTGAGCAACCAGGTCTGACCTCATAGCTGACCCTGCTTAGAGAGAGAGATCAGAGTAGAGATCTCGAGAGGTCTCTTCAAACCTGAATTACCCTATGATCTTGTCTGTCAATCTTGAGTGATTCTGCAGGAGCTCATATGGTCTTCCCTGTCCATCGTTTGGGTTTTGTTCTCCTCTTAAAAGTTATTTATTGCTAATAATTGCAGTAAAACTTAACAACCTGAGGATACGAGATCGCAGTATTCTTTAGCTGGCCTGAAAGATCTCCCCAAACTCAGCGAGTCACAGAAGAATAAATCAATTCTTTTATAGGATTTGTATAGGTGTCTAGAAACTTAGCACACAAGTTTATTGTGTTGGATTGCTTTTTTTGTTCAGTATAGATGTTAGAATTCTGACTCTTAAAGGCAGTAAGTATTCTCAGGTTTTGGTGTACATCTGATATTTGTAATGTTCTTGAAAACATTTTTTTTTTTTTCCCCTTATCTTCCGTGACAGGTGAGAAGAAATTTGTTTGTCCAGAATGTTCAAAACGCTTTATGAGAAGTGACCACCTTGCCAAACACATTAAAACACATCAGAATAAAAAAGGTATTCACTCTAGCAGTACAGTGCTGGCATCAGTAGAAGCAACACCTGATGATACTCTGATTACTGCAGGAGGAACAACACTTATCCTTGCAAATATTCAACAAGGTTCTGTTTCAGGAATAGGAACTGTTAATACATCTGGCACCAGCAATCAGGATATTCTTACCAACACTGAAATACCTTTACAGCTTGTCACAGTTTCGGGAAACGAGACAATGGAGTAAATATTACACAAGATACCTATTAATTGTGGTTATTTTTATACAGTAGTGAGAAGAATATTGTTCCTAAGTTCTTAGATATCTTTTTATTGATGTGCAAAAATTTTTGGATTGACAGTAACTTGGTTATACATGACACTGAAATGCCTTACTTTGTATGATATTCCATAGTATATTAAAATGGTAAAATTGCATGGGTTTTGTAGGTACTTTTGGAATCTAGAAGAGATGAAATTTTACCAAGTTATATTAAAAAAAAAAAAAAAAAAGAATTTAATGATGGAAATGGTAGTCTAACCAAATGCATCAATCCTGTGTGGTTTAGTGTAAAAAAATGAGAACATGTTGGTATTTATCTATTGTAAGATAAAAGAAGTTGATGGGTGAAAAGAAATCATGTTATGATAAAAGAAATTTTGTAATTTTCTTGATGACTGGAATTTTTATTATGCATAACTGACAAATCAAGTTTCCAAGCAAATGTTACATAGTGTAGGCTTTACTTAGCTCATCAACTTGTCATTTTGAAGCTAATTATTTTAATTAGGTTAACTATGTACAATATTTTAAGCATTACTCTTGTAAGATTTTGAAAACTACATTTTAACATGGAACTCTAGGGATAGTCACCTTTTAAATCCTATTGAAAAGCCATGTTTAAGATTTAATTTGCCAAAATGATGTCTTGTTAATATTCTTTCAATAACCAAGGTGGGCAATATAACCAATGTTTAAAAAGTTGAAAATGTTAAAAAAAAATAATAATGTGTATAGGTTGAGGCATTTGGGTGGTAAGGCAAATGTTATAGTGAAGTATATCCCTTCTTTTGAACATTGGAGGACCAAAAATAAGGTGTATTGCGTCTCAGCAGTGATTTTTATCGAATCTTTTTCCAAAAAACATCTGTCTGCCAGGGCCTTAAAAGCCATCATGTAAATTACCAGTAAAATATAACATATGCAAATACAACAGAAAAATCACTTCCATATTGACAGTACTCCCAAACATATGGATATAATCATAGTGAACTAGGGATTTTATGAGCTTTTTATTTGTTTGTTGTTTAGTTTTTGGTTAGTCAATCTGCATTTAAATATCAGCCATCTTTCCTTTTTTTGCTTCTTCCCTTAAAAATTGTATGTATCCAGTACATTTAACTGATAAACATATATGTTTTTTATTATGCTGAATTTTCTTTTTATTTTTTAATTACTGTTTATATTTTCAATTATAGAAAAATGTACAAAATGAAGTTATATAGCCAGTCTGTAAGTGCTATACCATTTTCAAAAAATGTACAACAATAATTACTGCAGTTCACCTATTTACAAACATTTGGAAATCTGTTCATTTGTTATTCTTAAAACCACCTCAAATTTAAAGGCTACCTTATTGTACGTTTAAAGTGTATTATAACAGTGTGGTAGTTAATAAAACACTATTTTTTTTTCTTTTGACTTGAGTTTACTGTACTTCTTGTTAACTAACAAGGTGTAATTTCATAATACATCTTGATAGCCTGAGATGTTTTTTTTTTTATTTTGTGCTGGACAGTGGGAAGTAGAAATGGTGTTTCCTTTCCTTATGGGCAAGGAGATGGTAATGCACCACCTCCTTGCTCTCAGAAAACCCCCTCATCTGTATGTGCACAGACATGCGTGTACTACATACTGTGTCGGTGTAGTGGTAACTTTTTTGACCGTATACTGAGCAGGGCACATAGGAAATGTATCCTATAGCATATGAAAATAAAGTTGCATTTAACCCCTCTAACACATGCTACAATACAGATAGTCTTGTTAGGTAACTGTGGCTAAAAGGTATAATGGGCTTTTGCTTCAAGCATAAGAAGAAATAATAAGTAAAAAGGTGAAAAAGCTGTGAGCCTGAAATATATGACTGGAAGAGTGAGGTGATGATTTCAGATGGAGTAAGAAAGACCAGTGAGAACTGTGAGATAGAGTGATGGTTGTATATGATGCCATAATGAAAGTGAAAAGCTTATATTTGTAAAGTCTAAGGTCTTGGACTATCAAACATCCAGAAGACAGGCCAGGATAATATAGGAAAAAACAGGTAGAGTTCAGCCTAGAAAAGAGAGAGCTAGAATAAGTCACAAAGGGAAGATTTTCTGCATTTGCTGTTTAATGGCAAAAAATTGAATGCGAATCTTTTGAGATTCAGAGCAACAGGAATTGACGGCTACAGAGAAAAGACAGTTCTGCTTAAGACTTGCACCATCCCATGGATATTGATAGTATTTTAACATGTGCTGAATCCACTTCCTTTAGACAGGTGAATGGGCATGGTTTCCAAAAGCTGTTCTAGTTCACAGGCCATGTTAGTGTAAATTACTTCCATTTGTAATACTTAGGTTCTGTTTCTCATCTCTCCAGCTATTTGTAGCTATATTAGTGCATTATTTTAAGAGGGAGGTAAGAGGGTTGCTTTCGTAATGAAACTGCTTTTCAGTACAGAAGTTTTATGGCATAACAGTTTCACTGATGTGCTTCTATGGATAAATGTGTTTTGGTGCCAAGGGTTTTAATGCCTCGTTGCTGAAGATGAGATTGCTTTATTTTTCAGAACTTCAATGCTCAGTACATCAAGTGGTTACTTTAATTAATGTTTAGGTGGCATAATTTTTCAAAAGGATATTTTGTCATTAAGAAGCTTCAGGAGGTAGACATTTTGGAAGTAAGTAACTAGAAATGCTTAGAAAAAAATCTGATGGAAAGCCTGCAGTCTAATGGCTCACAGCCATAGTGTTTGTGTTGAGAATGCTGCTGCGTGTGTTCACATGTTGCATGATAGTGATTTTTGGAAGATCTCTGCTCACCTTCAGGGCAAAGGTTCACGAGCCCAAGTTTAAGAACTTTCATATATTTAGGATCATTGGTACCTCATGGCTTTCTTTTGTGGTCACTGTAGCAACTCATACAATACCAAGACGAAATTGTGCACTCTGTAGAAGGCTTTCTGAGTTTATCTGTGAATCAGTTCTTCATGGGTTCCTGATGATGATTCCTTGGTGTGCATCTTCCTCCTTACTGGTATGATCTGTAGCATTTTATGCATTTATTTTCATGTCAGACTTCCTTGCTTGTATAGTTTCTTGGTATGGTAGCCTTTAGATCCTTGGATGATTTGTATCTCTTGCAGTCTGATGTAATCACTAATTAAGAAGACCTTAAAACTGGTTCTGCAAGAAAGCATGAGCTTGTGAGCAGCCCATGTTATTGATTTCAACAGTCAGGGTACTTATTTTCAGCAAGCATAAGGCCGGTACATACACTTGCCGTAATCCAAGTATTCTTGGGCGCATTCTTGAGTGAGCTAATGGTTTGATCCTTGCAAGTTACAAACAACTACAGATTCTTGCAGAGAACAAGAGGTTTTTAATCATTGCTCCTTACCAGGCCAAGGGGCAATATGACTAAGGAGAATGATATAATCACTGAAACACTTGTGAGAAGCAGGATTTCTGGTCTGAAGGTTCAGATTTCACTCTGGGAAGGGACTCCACATAGCTGCTCTTTTGGCTTGTCTGAACAAGAAATATCAGGCTTTGGTTTGAGGCTTTTTGAGATGCTGGAATTGGTATGATAAGCCTTCCCAATGGCTTTGGGAAAGCTCTGATATGTTTTCTTAACAAGTTGTTCTGAGTGTCAGGGAATGAGGGAATGGAGCTAATGGTTACCTGTCAAGTGGTTTTCAGTTCCTTTAAGTGAAGAACTAATGAGCAGGTGGCTATCTTTCCTCCAGCTTTTTACCACCACCATTACCACCAGAAGTGTGGAGCATGCACTGTAGAACAGGGCAGAAGAAGCTGACATGGCTGACTCAGATCTTATTTGGCAGATGATATTTTCTATAAAAAGACCACCTCCATCTGATGCTGCAGAATTGTCGTTCATTACTACTTCAGTGTATTCTGGTACATCTTTCCTATAATCCATGTCTGTAGGATGTCAGCTAGAATATTAGTCAGATGTGTAGGTGCTTTATGCAGCCTCAAGTATTGCTCCAAATGGGATCAGTAATTTATCACAAGAACCTGTGACCACACCACTTCCTGGAAGTGAAACAGTGGTCTGTGGGAGCCTTCCACCTCTTGTCCAGATACGTTGGTCCTTCCCAATTCCTGAGATGGCAAAGAGGCCACAGGGGACAAAAAAGACCCAAACCAAAACAAAAAAGGTAAGAGTAAAAAGCTCTTGAGTGTGATTTTGGGGTTTTGCAGCATTCCAAGGATTCAGGTTGTCCCTTTGCTTAGGACTGTGCTGCATGCCTTTTTTGCACAGTGTCTCAGCCTTTGTGCTTGGAAAATATTTATTAAATGTGTACATAATTTAATTTTTAGGTACACAATATGTGTTGTACTGTGTTGCATATACGATTCGCATATATTTTTCTCTGTGTGTGTGTGTGTGTGTGTGTGTGTGGAGGCAATATGTTATTTGAAGATTCTTCATTTTCACCCAGAAGCCAGAAATGTTCCTGGCAGTGAAAGTCTATCCTTCACTTCAGTGGTAAGTCTCTGCTATCTCTGACAGTCATCTTTAGCTATGAACTAAGTATAGTAAATCCCATAGTTTGGTGGTCACTGGGTTCTATGTATGTTTCCTTCTTCAATCTTGAAAGTAAGAAAAGAAAAGCCATTTCTCTCAAACCAGAGAGTCTCTATGTAACTGCAGAGCTCACTTTTGCATCTTGACACTGACCGAGGCCCTGTCCAGACAAGTTGGTACGCATTCTCAAGCCCTACCATTGCTGAGTTGGCAGAAGAATGATCCAAAAGTTATCTGCAAGGAAACAACCTTCCCTCCCCTGCTATTCTTTCTCTTTAGTCAAAAAGCTCAATTGCACAGATTTTAAACTTAACATGAGATGGACACCACCAGGAAAAGGTTCCAAAGCGCGACTCAGAACTGTCTAGCGTTTATGCGCAGCCTTCCTATTCCCTCTGAAAGCTCAAATCTCAGGTATGCTAGTGGCATGCCTACAGATAGAACAGCATTTACTTCTCTATATATCTTAAAACATTATTTCCATTTTTCACAACACTTCTTGAAGAACAATACTTCTGCAAGGATTATAGGTCACTGTAGCAAGTAATTTTCAACCACTAATGAATAGTTGATAAGTGGTATCATATAATCCAACACACCTTTCTCCAGGAAGATCTTTCAAGTAAGAACCTCTTGGCCCCTGAGAAGAAAAGAAACACTGGAGAGATGGTTGAGCTGGGTTCCAGGCATGGACAAAATACCATTGAAATGTTATCCACAGGAGCGCCTGACTTTCACATGTGCTGGGCCACCCACCCACATTCTTAAGTTCTCCCTTCAGTTTCTATAGAATTTACTCCCCTATGCACGGTATTCAGAGAATTTTATTCTTAATTTATGCACAAAACCCACAAATGGCTACTTCATCACAGATGCTTCCTAACTGGCTGTTTTTTCCTCCATCAGGTTGTGTTTTGATTTGACAGACAAACAGGAGAATAACAGTCTGCTGTGTTAAGAAATGATGCCATAGTAGAGGTTTGCAGGGAAAATCACTGGGATTCTGTGCATGTGTACACCCCATGGTGGAGACATCATGATGATGTTTCTGATGGAACTGATCTACATTTACTGGTTAAATTGATTCCTGGTTTGTGACCTCTCTGTCTAGGTCACTGCAGGAGTCATTGATAGCAGTACATAGGGAAGGTAGTTGAATGCAGAAAAATCCTATTGCTTCTGCTCATTGTGGGTTTTGGAGACTTTTTTTTTTAATTATTATTATTCTGTGAACCATTCTTTTCCCTGATCCTAGAGTCTGGTTCTAGTATAAATCATACTGCTGGAAGGTTTATTGGTGAAATGAATGGCTAAGAAGCCATGTCTTGTATTAGCTTGGCTGTTTCAGAAGTGTTGAGCACAAGCAAATCTGGCACAGCTGTATCCCTTACTATGTAAGCCTTGGATCCCTGCTGGGACCTCTGCTACAGCCTTACATAAATAAATATGTAATGTTCAGGTATGGTTCAAGCAGATACAGAGCTGTATGGCAGCACTTCACCATATTTTTCAAGAGCAACACTGTGGAGAAAGTGAGAAGAGCTGAGCTAAGTGAGCTGGTAACAAGCAGCTTGCTCGTACCAGGCACAGAGCAAGCAGTTGATAAAAGAACATGGCTTATGGGCTGGTAGGAAGAAGAAGAGAATGAATTGAGTCCAAGTCATTTGGAGCAGGGCTGCAGAAGGCTGTGAAGACACATACCAATAAGAGTTGATGCAGTTTATAGGTCCTGATCCCTGGTGTGTCCCTCACAAAACCTTCTGGGGTCCAGGTTCCAGACAGGTGTGTATGCAGCCATTCAGGGGGGTGTAGATGGATCAGACAAGATGCAATAATGGGAGGAAAAGGGATCAGAAGGCAAAATTTGAGTGCTGTGTAAAGCTTTCTGGCATTCATGATACTTTCGTAGCAATCCTTGCTGCCTTTTGGTTCTTTACTGCTTTGTGCTCCTCTTTTTCCTGTCACAATTCTCCCACCAGGTCACCAGATACCATAAACCCAGCAAGAGAGAGCACATGCTAGGGCTGAGGTTTGCCGTAGATAGGCATTATTGCTTGAGGATGACTAAAGCTTGTACCTGGCAATACCCACTATTGAAGGTGATTTGTCATGCAGAAAAATGGATGCACATTAAAGATTGAACTGTGGACTGCTGCTTGAGTAGGGTCTTGGCTGAATCCTACCCTTTTATTTTAAATACAGGGGTACCAGGTTTAAGGAACTGAATTGAAAATTAAGTACAAGATGGGGCTTGGTCCTGTGGCAAAGTCAAGTTTGTTTGCCTCTTTGCCTCCACAGCTCTTTTGCATGTTGGATTTATTTATTGTCTGAAAAAAAGGTTATTGTATGTGCCTGCTGTGGTTTGAGCTGGTCTATGCCGCGCTCGTGCCAGATAAGAAGGCTGCAGCTGGCCCATGATGGTGGCACAGGCACAGGCCCCAGGGGACGCTGGCATTGGGTGGAGGAGCCACAGACCTCCACACACTTCCACAGCCCTGTGGCTCCCCGGCCACGACTCCACTGGGTCTGCCTCCACAGGCGTGTGCACACACGCAGCACAATTCAAGTCACGTTTTTTATCCTGGAGACCAATTCAAAGGGCTGGCGCGTGCCCTGCCTGCAGCAGGGGATCCACAGCCCGGCAGCAGAGTGGGCACTGCAGCCCCAAGGTCCCCCCTGCCCCCTCACTGTTGTCGGGTGGCACAAGCGGTGTGCGGGGCTGAGGAGGAAAAGGCCGAGAGTCCGAGCATGTGGCACCGGGCTTTGTTTTTAAGCAATGTCTGGTCAGTGTTGGGCTCTGTTTTTAAGCGATGTTTGGTCAGTGGCGATGCCATGCCAGTGGGAAGTGGGGAGGGACGCTGTGGCTGTGAGGAGGTGTCACACGCAAGTCAGTGCCTTATGTTCTTGGCTTAAATCCGTAATTCTGTCAGGGGTTATTTTTGCCAAAGCTGCCATCTGAGATAATGGGATTTAGTCATAATTTTTCTCTGTTTGTAGATGTTTTTACTAAATGCAATGTGTCCTAAATACATAATTATTTAACAGCTTGAAATGCCTCCAAAGGAGCTATTCAAGTCTCTTCTGTAAATAGCACACCTTTTAAAATTATATCAATACTTAATGTCATTTTGGGACTTCTCTTACATTTCCTTGAAAAAAAAATGACCCCCCAATCTGTATTTACCTGAAGAATTAAAATAGTATAATTTTCAGTTGTGCTAATTAGGTTTTTGTATGTCCAATTATGTGTTTGCTCATCTGAGATTTGGAGCGGGAGGTGTTTTCTACCTTCCCTGGAAGTCTTAACAATCCTCAAAGGAAGGAATAGCTATGAGAAATATTTCAAATGTGGGAGGATTGGAGGATCAGGTGTATTTTACAGTTTTCCCTCTTGGTACGTGTACGATACCAAACACTGCTAAATGGGAATACAGAGCAATCATGGATGAGCTCCAAGTTCAGGAGCAGAGTAAGGGAGGTGAACTGTCACCTCCCAGCGTTAATCCTCTCACTGCCTTCATTTTCAGCCTCACTTAATGCACGCCTGTTCTGCAACTCTCCAGATTTCCTAGGAGCCCCTTTGCCTCTTAACCTACCTCTTTGAGCAAAAGCAACAGATGTTTCCTGTCTGTTTATTTGTGGGAGGCAAAAAGCTTTGGAGTAGAAATGGTCAAGCCTTTGTTCTGTCCTCCTTATGAGAAAGACGGTGTGATAAAACAGAGGACCCTGCCATTGAATGTTGAACACATAAAAAGGGAGCAGAGAGTGAACTGTGGCCTGAAGTCACCTTTACACCTGTGAATGTTAAGTGAGGTAAAAGCTATTTGTGAATTTCTCTTGTCCAGCCATGGCATAGGTTTTAAATTCCATGCAAGATTATATTATCCCATCTATATAATTTCATACAATTAGAAAAAAAACCCCTCTCATTCTCACTTTTATTAAAAAATGTAATTAAATATACACATTAATACATAATTTATTGCTGACAAACAAGTTTTATGCTTTTGTTTTGGTAAGGCTCACATCTACTTTTATGACAAAAGTGAGGGATTGCCACAGTAAAGCTTGGTTCATGTTGTGCTACAAAAAATGAGTCAAGTGAAACACTTATTATTTTGATTAAATTTTCTCCCAATGTTCATGACTTTTTTCAGTCTTCAGAAACAGGCTACTTTTGAATTTCAGCATCAGATAAAGTAAAAAGATTGCAGATTTCAGGATGAGAGCATATAAACAGCTGTAAAAAATGACAATTTTTTTTTTTTTTAAATTAATACATTTATATAAGTTAAAAAACCCCTACCAGAACCCCCACTCATTTGACATGTCAAATATAAACAGCGTGCAACCTGAATGTTTAAAGGCTGGTGTGTGCATGGAAAATGTGATTTGTTTTTCAAGTGCACTGTACAGTACATATTAGTGATCTCTGCAATTTAGAATGACATTTCTCTTTGAGTATATTTTAACCTGTGCTTAACTTGACGGACACTTGAAGTAGAAATAACTGTAAAAGACCACAGAGGCCAAAAGTTTTCTACTCTTTTCTTGTTTAATTTCTATGTTTGTCAGCACAGTTTGTGATCTGTCAGTTTACTTTGTATATGTAAACTTTTTAAGGCTAAGATACAATATTGCTTGTTATCTTAGATTCCTATTTCTTGGAGCATGAAAATTTTGCACGTTCTGAGAAAGACAAAGGTAGTGAAAGGGTCCAAGAGTAGTTGCAAGCAAGCATCTGAGCTAGGAGAACATGCTTTCCTGCTTCTCTTCAGCCAGGCAAGCATAAATACTTACATGAAACTGTTTAACTATTTACTTCCATGCTCTTCTCTCTCATTCTTTTCATTTCAAGAACGACTACAGAAAATATTCTAACAACAGTCTTAAACACTTATGCAGTTATTTGGTTTTATCTCAAAGATTGTGATGGGATCTTGTCCTCCTTGATGTTCAGTGGATGTAAGATTTCATTCAAGGTGTTAATTTGAGATGGCTACTTTAATGAGAAGCATCCACCACGTTTGGTCAGTCATCTCTCTGTCTTAACATTTTATTTCTCTGTCTCCTCCCTATTATTTCTCTCCCATTCTTTTTATCTCGCTGGAGTCTTTCCTCTGTCCTCTCTCCCTGGTATCCCTCTCTTCAGGGTACAGGCTAAATGTAGACACCGTTGCAGAATGGGACTATTTCTGAAACCCTGAAAGCACAGTTGGAGGTACAGCAAACAAATAATAGATTCAGTACTGCTTATGGAAATAATGTATTGCTGAAACGGAGTCTTCTGTACCCACACAGAAGAGAATGAAAAATCAGGAAAATGCACGATGATAGCAAACCTCTTAATTCAGTTTAAAGGAAAGCATCTAAGAATCCTAGTCTACCCTGATAGAAAAAAGGAAAAAAAAATCCAAGAGTTCTATACACTTATTAAGAAAGAGAAAGAAAGTTGACAGGAAAGTACTTTTCTATATAATTTTGGATTATTTATGTAAAAGAGGGGTTTTGGGGGGTTTTTTTGGTAGTGTTTGGTTGGGTTTTTTTTGTTCCCCCCTCCCTGCCACTGTCTCTGTCTTAGATTCAATTAAATTCCTTACACTTGGTTTGGCCTTGCTAGGAATAGGAATGGCATGGTCAGCCCACACATCTATTACGGAGATTCAGTTAGACTGAAGTGGAGATAAATAGCAAAATTCTTCAGACTAAACCTTTTTTTAGGACACACCAGAACAGACTTTGAAAGAAAAGGTGGAGCTACCTGAAAAGCAGTGTTTCTTCTGAGAACACTGATGGGGTAGGAATGCTTATAAAATATAATGAGATAAAAAACAGAACAGCTTTGTCTCTGGCAGGGAAAATGGGAAAAAGAAGCTGATAGAAAAAAAATTGCTAGAGGAAATAAAAAAAATATTTGGCAAGGAAGCAGAGGAACACAGATTCTGAAAGAACCCTCAAGCAGCTTACTATCCTTAGAGGCCAATTAAACCTGAATCAGTCAGGAAAGACAGAAAGAGCCCTCCTCTGGCTTAATGAAAATTTATATCAGGCAAAATAAAGCCCTGAGATTATTGGCATATAAGGCATAGAATGCTAAGAGAAACAAGCTAGCTTGGCTATTAATGATACCAGGGTGGTATTTACATTTAAAACAAAATGTATTTGTAAGGTCTTTGAAGGTTTTCTGTGTCCATCTGTATATTAACAAAAAATCAGCTCCAGCTGACAAAATAATGTATGTAATGAAGCAAATATGCCCTCAGGTTCCAGCTGCCCAAATCACCATTTGAAGCCATCTGAATAAGAAAAAATATTACAAAATATCTTCAGAAAATTGCCAGCTAGCCCAGTGATAGGTTTTTTTAGTACTTCTAGATACTTAGCAACTTTTAATAGCAATCACTGTGTGTTTAAAGACTGATCAGCTTTTGCTTTGGAAGTTGATGCATTTCTTTGCGAGAGCTTGCTAAAGCATCTCTCTTCATTGTTGTACAGTATATTAGAAGGATATAATCATCACCATACAGCTAGCTTACAGTAAGGGCACCAGTTACTCAAATGGATATGGACTCAGTAGAGGAGTCCTCACCCACAGGTTTTTTGTTTGTTTGTTTTTGTGGTTTGCACAGGATTTCCCATAGCTGCTCATTGTTTCTTTCAGAATTTAATTGCAAAATTGTGAAACTTCTCTGATGTGTGCTTTAGGGTAATCATTTATTTTTATGTTCTCATTAAAATTAAAATACCAAGTAGTTGCAATATATTCAGATCCAGAACAGATCATTATTTTTATCTTATTCACCCCTCCAGAATTCCCAGGCTTTAATTCAAAGGAAGAAGATCACAATTTGAGTCTTGTTTGTTTATTTTACTCTGCAATCTAAGTGGTTCACCTCTCTCCTAGGCCTCCTCACAGAACTGCATAAAGAGCAGGACACGAAGTTGCTTTGGAAAAGGGAAGACCCAGAGGAAGACAGTAAGTACTTAGTAAGGGGAGGCAGGGGTTAAGGACTGGGACCATAGAGCAGCTGGAATATCTTAGTTTTACAGGAAGGCAGCCCGGAGAGGGAGGGTGAACTGCCAGCAGGTGGCTGGGAAAGGCTGAATAACTCGGTGGTGGGACTGGAAGAGAGCTCTGCCTCTTACTGTGATGGCTCAACCAATTTCAGAAAAAGACTGCTTTTCTTTGTAACAGTGGACCTTTATCAAAGCCCATTAAAATAAATTTCACATTTCCTTTAAGTATAATAGGTTCTGGGTCTGGCCACTGCTTGTTTTGACACTGTTTTTGTTTGCTGTATCTCTTAAAACTTTACCTTATTCTTTCTCTGGTGAAGTAAAAAGAGCTGGTTGACTGCTAGACAGGCTTCAAGGCGTGAGACACTGATGCGTCCCTTGGAGAGACTGCCTCCAAGTCAAGCAGACACTGTTTTGTTAAGAGAAGTTGCAAGCAGACAAAAGTGGGAAGAAAAGTCTGCTGGGGTTTCTCTCCCTTCTGCAGTAAGGAAAGCTATGCTGGTAGAGACAGCATCAAGACAGTGATGCATTGCTGTGGTTTGCAGTACTGGTCTGTGTTCTCCAGAAGCCTCAGTCATAAAGCAGGCTTTGCTCTGGGTGGCACTATACAAACATAAGAGGCTGGCCCTGGCCCAAAGACCTTGAGAGATGACACCAAGTGGAGGCGGAGACAGGGAAGCAGAAGGACCCAATGACAGTGTGGATCTAGGAGCATAGCACAACCGTTTTCTCAGCATTTAATTGACACAGTGGTAAAAGAGAGTTTGAAGGAAGGATTTGAAGGTAACAGGAACCTGCACAGATATTTCTGAGAAGCTCCTACCAAGTGTGAAGGGCAGTGTAGGATAAAGTGTATATGTTCTTATTTGACAATCTAACAAGGTGGCCTTTGGCAGGATTAGAGGAAACAATACTGGAATAACCATGATGTGAGACGATGAGAGCTTGGAGGAGACTTTTATATGTATGAATGTGTGGGAAAACTTTGTCATGCACTAAGCGGCAAGACTCTGTAATAGGTGTATGTAGTTGTCAGGAGAGGACCTACAGAGAAGCGCAAGTTGAAGATGATGTGTGGACTGTGTATGAGCAATGGGCAGGATGACAGTATTATCCACTGTGGCTATGGCAGGAGACCTTGTGTAAGGTTAACTTGGAGAGAGGGAAGGATAGGGAGAGTAACAGCTCTATTTCAGCTAGTTATCCAGACAGAGCTGTCATGAAGTGGATGAGAATATATGTACAGACAGATGCAGGTGTTGGGGAAAGGAGGTAGTTTGTGTTGGCATGTGTCCACTCAAGGGACTTGTGTTTGAAGTCAAAAGAGGTAATGTTTGGGGTGGGGAAGACTAGCCAAGGACAGAGGCCCAAAGAAGTTGCAGTGTAGGTGTAAGATTGGAGATGTTAGACGCAGACAGGGGAGCACAAGGAAACAAAATACCTGATAAAGAGCTGGCAAGCTGGAGGACATAATCACAGGCATTTCTCCACAGAGCCCCTGCAAAGGCAAGCAGATGTTAGAAGTAAAAGAAAATGTTAAACTTGAAGTCAAGAGAACAGAGAATCAAGAAGAGTGTTGCTGAGTGAGTCAGGGGCTGGTGCACCTCAGAAAAAAATCAGGCAGAAAAGATAAAAACAACGTTAGGAAGTATATACCAACATCATATGAATGTGAACATACTGAGGGTTGGTGGTAGTTAGGAAAATGTTCAACAGGGATTGAGAGGGATTTTTAAAGATAGGAGACCTTAAAATTGGAAGGAAAAAGCTGCAACCAGAAATCCAGTTCCTTCATAATTGAAACACAGGTCACTAATGTAGTCTTCTGCATTTCTTTGTTTAACTATATCCTTCTTGTTACGTTTTGCTTTGTCTTTGTTACTTTCCCAGACTATTATGTAAAATGTTCAGACTTGTGCTGAGACTCAGCATTTATGAATCTTGGTGTTTCACTAATAATAAACCAACTTTTTTTCCTGGGTTATATTTTTGTAAGTGGACAAAAGAACCAATATCTGAGAATTTATGAAAGCATTTTATAGAAAATATGGTTAAGAATTGCCACTTATTTTTGTTACAACTAGCCAAAATTTTTGTTCCAAGATACATTCCACTGAAACTCCAATGAAACTATACTAATCCAGTAGATGCATTGGCTAGCTAATACTTCAAGAAAAGATTCAGTACAGATTGCTTTCTAAGAAAAAAACCCAGTGACCTACTACAAAATAATTTTGACAAATGCAAAATGAAGAGTTGTTTGGCATTTCCGGTTAAGAAAAATATTGCATTAAACTCGTGTATAGATAATGACCTGACAGTCTGCATAGGAAGCTTTCGTGACAGAAAGATAATAAACACTGACATGGATAAATTGTCATGAGTTGAACAAAAAAACCCCTGTCAAATTATCAGTTTGATGAGGATGGTGCACTTGGTTATAATGAAAACAAATGTGCTGGTGGCTCCTTGCAGCAGGAATTTTGCTGTCCAGTGTGACAGAGTTAATTCTGAGAAACTTTTAAATTGTTTTATCCACATAATGGCGTACTGATCACTTTTACGTCACTGGGCATGAAAATAATCTTAACAACAAAAGCTAGATTTCATAGCAGAGGTACCACTTTTATCTTTAATTCTTTATTTGTGGCAGCACACATGAAAATAATTGTATGTCATGATAACTGGCACAGTGGGATCCATATTGCCCATGTGTCTGAGCTGAATAGGAGCAAATACAGAGAATACGTACACACGCATGACTTGAGTTTAATATGAAAATATTTGCAGGAGCCCTGATAGTATGGCTATCTAAAATATTTCCCCTGAACAGTTCAGAGGGTCTGCAAAAGATAACTGGTTCCACTGCAGTTTTCCAGGATTCCCCTCAATGTCTCAGCAGATGCTTGTTGCATTATTAAGTGCCATCTATCTCCACGAGCGTAGAGATGCAGGTGTGTGAGTCAGAGCTTCATTCCCAAATTTATCAGTCTCCTGGAGTCACTCTGGTGGAGAGTCAAAGTGGCTGGATGATGGAGCCATGTCGACATTTTGTGTGGTGTTGGCAACAGAACAGATCTGCTTGAATCATTGTTTGATAGCTTGATCAGATCTGGTTAAATCATTACTTGAGGGTTTCACTGGGCATCCACAAACTCAGTGCATGAAACATGAAAGCAGACGGTGTCTGTTCCAGGTTTTTGTGAGCAGCACTAAGTCAAATGAAAAGCAGTGACTTGAAGTGTATAGCCTAGTGATCACACACCTGAACTGAATCTGCCACGTTTTTATCAACTTTTAAAAAGTTGTAAGTTACAGACAGTCATACAGATGATATAATAATAAGAATCAAATAACTTCAGCTTCAAAAACTTATCTTAAAAATTAAGGAAGCTAAGAGGCATGATTTTTTTAATACAGTGTATACTCATTTGGAAAACTCAGGAAAATATTTTGGATTATATATATATAGAATGAATACATTTGGATACTTTGTTTCACTAAATATTTCAGATATTTTTCTCAGAATGACAGGTGATTATATTTTTTTGGTTTAATTTAGAAAAACGTGTTTTGTTTATGCCATACCTGTCTTTGTTTTTAGTAATATCAGAAACTGAAGAGATCAACCAATTTCTTTGTCTTTTAAAATGTTACATTGCTACTGAAACTTTCCAACACTGAACATTTAACTGATCCCTTTTTTTTCTGCCATCTGTCTGATCTGGCCTCTTTCCAAATAATACTGCTTTCCCAATGGATATGGTTGTCCTGATACAAGTTTTCAGTCAAGGTAAGGAAAATTCACATTACGTTCAGCTGTTTCTTTGATAGTGCATATAAATATGGAATGGCCATGTAGACTTACAGTTTGTAGATTCTAAGATGCACACCAAAACCCCTCTGTTTGTCAGGAACTCTGACTTGAGTTCTGCTTTGTTGAAAACCTGACACTCACTGTTAAAAATATTTGTGTTTTCTGTCACGTTCTGCATTTGTTTATTTTGACAATTAATTTATTACAGTATCTGGATAATCAAGAATGGATGTTTTGATATCTGGTTGGCTGATTAAAAAAAAGTCAAGTTTCAGATTATACACAGTATTGCAGAAGTGTTAATTCAATATTTTGGAAATAGTTGTCTTATCTTAGAAGTTAAACATGAAATGTCATAGGAAAGATAGCATGTTTTAGAAACTAAGCACTTAGGCATGTGCCATTTAGTGGACTGTCAAGTTGACCACAAAAATAACTATTCTCTTCTTGACCAGTATCTTAAGAATTTTAGATTTATTTAAATTATCTATTGTGGTCATATATTGCTTTAGGTATTGCATCATATCTAAAGACATCAACAGAGAAATTACATCCCATAGATCTAAGAAAATGCAATGCATCATTAAAAATATGTATGAAAAGGCATTGTATTTTTACGTGCACAAGTGCATTAAGTGTTGAAAAGGTGGAGAGGTCTCATTTCTCCTTCTTCCTTTATGCTAGAATCACTTTCATGCTAGTAATTAAATAGTGCGTTTTATAGTGAGCAATTGTAATAAAAACCCATCAGACACTGACAACTTCCTTTAAGAGGAAGTATATTACATTATACTCTGAACTATGTAGATCATCTGAACAGTGATAGAATTTCTTGTAGAATAATTAACTCTGTGTATCCCAGAGTATCTCACACACAATCTTTTTCTTTTTTTTTTCTTTTTTCATTTCTTTTTTTTTTTTTTTTTTTTTTTTTTGCTATAGTACGCACTTCCACATTTAAGGGAGAACATTACTCTTTATTTCTTTCAGAGATGAATGTTTTAGGTTACCTGTAGTCCTGGCTTCAAGAAGCGATTTTCATCCAAGTGAAAGAGTGAACCTTTGGCTCTTAAGATCTATCACTGTGTCAGAGTCAGTTCCGAATTCTTGACTAGGAGCTTGAAACAACTGTCTTCTCAGGCAGCCAGCTGCAGGGTTAACTCTGAATCCTGTGCGTGCTGGGACAAGACATTGGGAGTTCAGTCAATGGTTCGAGGGTACACATGGAGGGTAACTCAAAGGTGTTAGCACTATTTAAGTGTTTCCTAGGCTGTAACTTGAAGACTTGCTTTTCACTTGCACAAAGGCCCTTTTCCAGCACCCTGGCAGTACAAATGTTGCATTTGCTTAGCCTGTTCTGAGCTGAAATTGCAGGAGTAGTGCACGTAAGCCCGTGTTCATCTTTTGACCTATGCTGATACACTGAAAGAATCATTGGTAAGTGGCAAAAGGAGAGCCAGGAGTGGCTGAAATCAAGGCAGCTGAGGACAACTATTTCGCTCCCAAAGGCAGATATGATCGATAAAACTCGTATGTTAAATAACTTCCTACTGAGTGTCTACCTTGATAATTTAAAGAGGTCTCTTGAGAGGAATAGAAAATATCATTAATTTTCTGTTTTTCAGCTGGAATTCCAGAAGGTATATTTCCTGCACTGGTGTAAGTATCTGTAACAAGAAAGCTCTTCCTCCTTTTTTAGTGGTGAATGTGTTCAGTACAAAAAGCAATTTACACTTTATTATTTTTTCTGATGTTGCTGTGAGTTATTAATACACAATCTGAAAGATTTATTTCCCTCCCCCTCCTCCCCCAACCCCCTGCCCCAATGATCAGCATACAATGTAACCTGCTGGAATTGTACCTGGATTCCATTTTGTGTGATTATGATGTTGGTTTACAGTATTTTCTTTACTAAACAGACACTCGGCACCTAACTCATAGTTCAGGGCATAGCTTTACAACCAGATAATATTTATTACTCTGGAAAGCTATTTGAAAAAAAAAAATCCCAACTCTAACTTGCATGAAAATGAACATATTCTCATGTAAATTCCCCAAGAGGAAGCTGGCAGAATTAACAAGTATGAAAACAGGGAGTCTGCTCACTTCACCAAAGTTTGCCCAAAGGCTGGGAAGCAGCTGAATTACTGGGTAATATTAATATCTTGTTTTTACTGTGAAACAGATGTATGCTGCCAGATCTTTTCCTGTGGCAAAAAAAACAAACCCAAAACAAAATAAAAAAAACTTAACATGTAATATATGTCAGATATAAATAGAGTATGATCAATTCCACACTTTAGCTAGCAGCTTTGCCATCAGTTCCTATGAGATGAGAATCAGGCCTTGTACTAAACAAGAGATTCACTGTCATTGAATTACATGAATGTGGTCAGAAAACTGTCTTACTGACCAGAATGTGGAAATAGAATAGGATTGTTGTTAAGTACATTTTTTTTGTTGCAAGCAGTGTTTTCTGGGTTAGCACTGTTGACCTGGAGCCCTGTTCTTCTAGACACATAACGTGGTTGTGCTTAAAATAGGAATATGCACGGAATTTATTTAAAAATGTTTTGGTCTTCTTTTTTTGGAGATTTGGATAGACATATTTAGAGAGTGCAAAAATCTGGTTCACAGTACTTATAACAAACGTAAAATGTTTACCAATACTAGTTGGTTTTGTAGACTTTTAGTTTCCAAATTAATGTGAGAAGTGATTAGTCTGTAGCATTGGATTTACCTCGTTGTTCTGTTTCTTCTGGCAGTACCTAGACCATCACCATGTGAAATCCCAAGGGGAAGTGGTGGCTGGAGGACAATTACTGCCAGAGATTCCCGTCTTACTGCCTCTGCAAACCTGGGTGAATGTGCTTGCTCCATGAAGCATCTGTGTGTGAGGATGCAGGGTGTTCTTGTAGTAGAAGATATACTGCATAGCAGCTATGACAATAGCCTCAAAACTGTGCTCTGAATGGTCTTGTTTCCCTGTTCTTTTTCTTCTATGCCAGCATCATTGCTGTTGAAGCTCTGTAGAGCACATGACCCACAGTGTCTCTGCCTCCTGTGTTCGTTGTGTCCCTTCCATGGCAGAGCTCAGAACCAGTTAATCAGTCTGAGGTGCCTCAGCAAAGCTGGTGTACCTCCTAAAACCTGACCATACAACTGAGCCTATGCCAAATGCTGTGCCTTTCACGTGTGAATAGCCCCGTCAAAGTCAGCAGGACCACTCAGAGAGGCGAAAGCTCAGTGTATAGGTCAGCATTATTAATATATGTCTTCCCTGTTTGAAAATGGCTATGCTGATTTGTGTTTTGAAATGCTGTGAAAGAGAAGCCCCTCCCACACCCTGAGCGACCTACAAAAATATTCTGAATAGCAAGGGCAGCAGAACATGTCGGTCATGCTACCCTTGCACTGCCCAGACATCTGTGAAAATTTCATGCTTCTGTGAGCAGATTCTCCAAAGGGCTGAATTTGACTGTAAGTCTTTCAGGGAATACTTTAATTTTCCCTTCCTGTGCCTTTTTGTTGTATGTTTTTAATTATCCTTGGTATTAAAAAAAAAAAAAAAGGCACAAATTAAATAAAATGTATGAACAACAGGAGGTGGCAGGCTTAAACTGACAAAAAGGAAGAAAATCAGACTAGCTGTAAACCTGGAAATGCTGTTCTCAGCTCCGAGCTTGTGCAGGAAATGCAGCACATCTGGCACATGGGATCACCTGGAGCTAGGCCTCCGTGTTGCACCTTGGCACAGGAGAGCAGAAACAAAGCAGAGATGCAGATTTTAACCCTCAGTTGTCCGGTGTCTGGTAAGGATCAGCTTAGGCCTATTTTTATGCTTGGCTTCCAGATCATAAATATAAGGTTAAAAATAGGATCATTACCAAAGGATCTCTTCTGTACTTAAACGTGGATAGCAGTGCATTTTTGTTGATTAAAAACTTGTGATATCATACTTTCTAGTGTTTAAGAAATACATATGAATGTAATCGTACCTTTTCTAATAGAAAAGTTGAATTTTATTATAATGACACTTCATTTATGATGCTTTTTGTAAAAGCTGTTTCTGATATTATGCTTTTAAGTGAGCCTCTCAGTGTGCCTCACAATCATTAATGAATCAGACTTTAGATAAAGACAGTGTAGGTATGGCAGCATATCATTATACAAGGGAGTAGAGCAAAGCATGAGGATGAAAATATTTACTACATCTTGCACGATGTTGAGGAAAAGATAGCACTAAGGGTAGGATGATGTTTTTTACTGTTCATAGTGTACTCATCATGAAAAGGATCTTCGAAAAATTTAAACCATTCCTAACTTTTTCTTAATGTTGGCAAACATTTTTGTCAGGAAAAAAACGAAAGCAAATTTCAAAAAAAGTCAGAACATCTGATATTGAGTACCTGGCCAGAGTTTTTTGTTGTTTTTTTTTTAAAGCTGAATTGCTCTGTTTTACAAAATTAAACCCAAAAAGATTTCTGCTGCGGCTTTTTTTTTTTTTTTTTTTTTCTTTTTTTTGACTTGGCATTTTTCATTTATTTGGAAAAAGAGGAAGGATAAAAATCTTCAGAATGAAAGAAAACACTTTCAGGTTGATGCCAATCCATGGAGTTTTTTTATACAAGAGATCCTCCTCAGAGCCCCAAGTGCTGCTGCTTCTACCTCCCTTCCTGCTACAGAAATTTGTTTCATATATTCAGCTTACTCTACCACACATCTCCTTGATACCATTAAGTAAGTATGTGCCCTGACTGTCATGTGCATCTCTGGTCAGTTTTTCTGTCAAGATTTATATGTTTTTCTGTATTTCATGCCCTTTTAAAACAAAATAAATGTTAATTATTATACATCAAGCTTTGAAGCGCAAAACAATTTTTACTCATTTATTTTACAGGGGTGTCATCACTATCACAGGCTGATATTGCACAGCTTTATGATCAACTGGAATCTTATATTTTGAAATATAGATGTGTAAGATTTCAAACTTGTGGGAATAATTATATGTATTTTTAGAAATTGAAATGAGCTTATGCAGAGATTTTCAAAATAGACCTAGAAGAAGGAATGGAAAATGTCCAACAAAGTGTATGCATTCAGAAGTTTTCAAAATGCTTTTTGTACTTAAAAAATGTCAATTCCTTAAAGCCCTAGAAAAGGGGGAAGCTGTTAAATAGAGGGACTTTGCTTCTGCATTGGTATTTTCTCAGTTTATTGAAATTTTTGAAATATTGGGGTAGTGTAATCAATTTAATATTTGATCTGTATACAAGATTAACCACAATTTTAGGTCTTATATTTAAAAAAAAAAAAGAAAAAAAGCAGTGGGCTAAGAACATAGTGCAGCCTATGCTGCAGGAATTGCCAGAAATACAATGTGTATGTTCAGTTGAGACAAGGAAAGCCAGGGCATTTTGGGCTGTGATTAGCAGTTACTGAGGAGAATGACTGCTTTTGAAAATGATTTGTTTGCAGCAGCTGAAATATAATTAATCAAAATTGTCCCAGAATCATATTGTTGGTACAGTCTGTTTTCAAAAAATAGCTTTAGTACTGTGAAACTGATTTCAAAGTTATCAGGAAAGAAGAGCATTTAACTACAAGCAAGTGAATCAAGCTGTCTCTGCCTGTGTAGTCTGATTTTAACAGACACAAATTCTTCTGAGCTATGGACAGAAAGCAACTTCAGTCTGAAAGCTCCACAGCTGTTTTAGTGCTTCTTTTTTCCTCAGCTAATATACACTGTGACAATATGGGGTTTTTGGACCAAAGCTGACTTGCATTTGAGTGCCCTGAAGCAGAGAGCAGAAGAACTTGTATCTGGAAATCAAACACAGCTGGATTTTCAGAGAAGGTGTTTCAGTGAAGACTTAAATTCTTGAGTCTGGCCCCAACTGCTGTGGTCTTACTTTTGTGTCTGCACTGAGCCTGTGACCTGGTGCCAAGTAATCCTCTCTTCGGTAGGATAAAGTCAATACATTATCAGGTTTGCATTCTATAGCACATTCCCCGCCTCCCCCCCCTCTCCCCCGCCTTTTTTTTTAAATTGCTATTAAATTTAAATCTTGTAAACGTGTTGGGGGCTGCCTGAATTAGGAAAATTAATTTTGAGTTTTGATAGCTTAATGGAAGAAGACTTATTGAATGACAACTGATTTATTGACATTTTCCACCTGAAATTCTAAGGAGAGAGTGTGGAAAAGATTCTCAGAGAGGGCACTCTCTGAAGGGGGTAAGTATGGGACAAATATGTGACTTCAAATGCTTGCAAATTCCTGACTGAGTGCCCTAGTTTTTATATAATAGAAGATACAAGGAGTAGGTTGCCAATGCTAATGCTAGTTTACAAATAGCACCGAAGCCTAAATTTTGTAGCTAGCCCGAACTGTTTACTAAGTGAGCATTTATTTTTGGGTTGTCTCAATCTGTATTTTTTAGTGATTGCACATATTTCTTGGGTCAAAAAAGAGAAGACATCTCCCAGTGTTAGTGGCATATGAATGAAGCCACTGACAGTGACTGAAGTCACTTTTGCTAATCACCAAAATTAAACATTTTATTGGTGGAAGAGAAAAGAAGCAGCTTTGATGTCTCAAACTCTTCGACTGTTTCCTAAAGCTTTTCACACCAGCTACAGACCTTCTCAGTTGGAGAAAATAGCGACTGGGAGTCAGAGAGGAAAGTTCTTCAATGAAGTTCAGTGCATGAGGAAAGGGTTTTATGGACGTTGGAAGGCAAACACAGGAAAGGAAAAAGCCCACTGGATTACAACAGGTTTGTAAATACAAATGGTGTAACGTTTCAATAGAGCTCTTACTGTAGAGGCAACTGTTATATGCAGCGTATTATGTTTTATTATTATCGTACTTTACTAAGTTATATGCCTTTCTTTTTTAGTTTGCTTTTCTTGCAAAAGTGGTTTGAAGTTGGTGAATAATAACACTGAGGGACATCAAAGTTTCAAAAAAATGGGGAAAAGAGGTGTTAAATTTAGGTAAATCGGTCGTTGGAGTGTGTTGGGATCTGGTGTTTTTGGCTTCTAGTGTGCATTCAGAACACCGTCTTGTGGCCTAGGTCTCCTGTAATGCATTAAAGTTGTAAGCCATATTTGTACCTCACAACAGTGCTTGGAATTGAGACACTTATAAATCTCATGAACTTTGTGTTAAAGCTCCCACTAAACTTAGTAGGAGGTAGTGGAAGGCTCAGTTACTAGCTTTTGTCAAGTGCAATGATGCACTAATGAAACGGTCTGTGCCACTCTGAATTGCTTTTGTTCATACACACAAAGTGAGCCCTGAGCAGAGAAGAAGGAACATAAACAAAGTATATATTTAACATCAACATGCTGAAATTTAGGCAGCACATTCTAAGTACAAAACTTGCCTTTTCCTAGGGCATTGAAGTGCTGGGGTCTGAACCCCAAGCCCTGAATTAAGGTTGACATATGGGTGGTTCCCATGGCCCTTTAAGAGGAGGGGATGAGTTTGCCTTTTGGCTTTCCTCCTCCGGCCTTGTAAGGAAAGCCCTTGGGTAAACAAGCCCCAGGTGCCCTGCATTTTGATAACGAGTGCCAGGTGTCCTGCTTTGGGGATAAAAGCTGGGCCCACTTGCAGGAAGGGTTGGAGAGTCTGTCTGTGGAGTGGATGCACTTCACAGAGTTTCCTGTTGGGGAAGGACCTCCTGACCACTCATGCAACTGGGTCCCAGTCAGGTCTGGCACATACAAACGCGGGTTTTGTGGGGAGGCAACATGGGGTTACTTCTGTCATATGTAACCACCTTATTGTCTTGGTTGTCTCCCATTTTCTCCATGGGTTACCTTGTGTCTTGGTTTGTTCCATCTATTGCGGGTCATGCTGTGTAGTTTCTGGGGTCGCTGGGGTTGATGTCTATCATTTGTGATCTGTCCGACTTGTTTGTACCCCCAGCAATCCTCTATATACTGATCCCTTTACGCGAAATAGAATTCACTCACTGGATTGTTTTTCTGCTGTTGGCTGTATCTTTTGTACTCGGCCTAATAATTGGCAAAACAGGCATTGACTTACTAACTTACTTTCAGCTCATCCTTTTAAACTTTCTGTTGTGTTGTTTTGGTTTTTTCACCCATGCAAAATTGTCAAAACATAAATAATCTTTCTATTGACAAGGTACACTACTGTCAGTAGTAAAAGAAGTGTTGACATGAAAGGCTAAATTACTGCAGACAAGCATTTCTGAACTATTTTGAATTATTTCTTTTCTGACTAGTCACAGGTATGGGCTGTCAGATAAATTCCACTCGTTCACTTTCATAGACAGCAAGTTCTTAGTTCTTTTGTAGAGAAGTTGAGAGGAGTGAGCACCATATTTTGCTATCTGCTCTATCTTTGAAGTATTTCATTGTCTTGTTTGAGAGTTCTGTAAAATGAAGAAACAATTTCTTAAAACCAGAATTCTCCCTCAAGGAGATGGCTAGTGTAGTTTTCTAACACATTTTCCTACTTGGCAAATTTCTTGTAACTATCTCTGTGTAAAATGATATACAAGGACAACTGAAGGAGGTGAGGTTGCAAGATTTATAACCTAGATAATGCCAGCACACCTACTTCCACCTATAATAGACTATGCCATGCATTAATAACTTGGGCTTATCTTCTTGTAAAAAAAAATAAAAATCCAGACTTTTTTGTTCTCACACAGTTAACTTGCAGGACTGGTAGGCTGACTGGGAAGCCAGTCAAGCTAATGAACATATGTACATACCCTTTTTACATGTGATAAGTGGTGCAGTGCTTAGTTTTGCTCTTTATGAAAGATGAAAAGAAGCAATTTTGGTTTATTTATGTTTTTATTTAACAACAAAATCTTCATTTGGTTTTCTCAGTGTTGTTGGCTCATATGTGACACTTTAGTCACTCCTGTACCATCACTGCATCCTTGTATTCTAGTGAACTCCTTCACTGATTTTAGCAAGGCTACTTTCAATGCTTGATCATATGTGAATTGACACAACAGCCAACAGCCGATTTGGATTCCTTTTATTCTGTAGATTTTTGCCTATGCAACTTGCAATAATTCATATGAAGCTGTCACAATCTGTTCTATCAAAATTACTTACAGATCGTGTTGTTCAGGGATCATTGAAATGATAGATTGCTATGGTCTCTCTTGCTAATGTGTGCTTAGGGAGTCCTTCATTTATACAATAGACTTATTCAGTTTTTGGTGAAATGTGATTATTACTCTTGCAAAGAAGACACATGCTTGATCTAGATATGGATTGCTTATTTTTTAAACAAATTGTATAAAAATACTTATCCGTGTCATCAGTCTCAGAAGGATTAGGGAGTCAATCCACAAAACCCTACTTTTAACCTTACAAACTGATTGCCTTTACCTTGCTAGTTGAAAGACTGACAATTTCACAGCACTGGACTGTTAGTAAGGGCTGCTAAGAAGTCCAGCTGCCACAGAGGCAGATTGAGGCATGACTGATGGCTCAGAGTGACTCGAACTCGTGGGAAGCTGACTGGAAAGTGAGCTCTGTGTCTATCTAAGTGAATTTCTCTTCACCATCTTAGCTGTGCTTGTCACATTTCCTATGTAACTAGGCTATGAAGCAGAACAAGTGTGATTAGAATGGTCCAGTACTGGTTGTGGAGCTGTGTATGAGAAGACTTCAAGCATGCAAATGTTTGACAGTACCAGGCACCTTGGAAAAATGTAGTCTAAATCTAACTGGTTTTTATCTGCAGCATTTTTATTCGGCCCTTTTTAAGGACAATGGTGATATGATTTTTTAAACTTTTTCTTACTCAAATGCTCCTTTGATTTTATTATCTTGGTTATAATGCCACTTCTTGCTAAGTCATCTGTGCTGTAATTGAGTAGTGGTGGGTTGAGGATCTAAAACTGAGGCGGAAAAATAGAGAAGAAAATTCTAGGTGTAGTTATGCCAGCATTTGTTTCTGTCTCATTCCTTCTAATGGGATTGGTCGTAGCAGTAAGCTGTACCTGCTGGAGTTCATAAGCTTGAGCCCTGTGTTTGAGCCAGAGGCCTCCTAGACTCTGTGGGCATGTGGGAGAACATGAACTGAGGGATGCAGGGAGGTCTTGGGAGCTGATTTTTTCATGAGGTCGACAACTGGTATCAGGGCTGCTGACTGCACTATGCAATATCTGTCCACCCTATCTTGTAATTTTTACTTGCATGAATAATCTTTATTTATACGTTCTTAATTTGAATGGGATTACTTGCGTTAGTGTTAATGCGAGTAGCAGGTATAGGATTAGTTCCTGTATTTGTCATTGGTGCCAAAAGTGATAGAATATACAATAATTTGGTTGCACTTTCAATTATAATCTGAAATTAAAGAGCTTTTTTTTGGAGCTATTTCTCTGAATAGCAAGTATTGACACTTGTAATTGAATTATGAGATAAAACTTTCCATACATTTTTAATGCAGGAAGCTCTCTCATTATGTGAAATTCACTTGGCAGATGAATGGTCACCACTTAGGAACAATATTAAATTGTGCATTTCAAGAGTAAAAAGGACTGGAATCTGCTTCTAAGGTAAAATATTTAATCTGTTTTGTATGTCAAAATTCTATAGTCTGAAATTACTAGGTTGAGAAACATTTTGATAAATATTTGAGTACGTGCTGTGATTAATTTGTATTAGAATTGTACTTTGAACTAGTCTAATTCATGTTGGTAGGACCACCTGATGAGGAAGGCACTGATCCTGAAAAATGCTCCAGGCAGACCTCCAATGAAAAGTTAGCTGCCTTGAGCAATTTTCAGGACTCAGAGCTAAAATTTGGCATAGTATGAATAAGGGTAGCAGAATGAAAATATATCATGCTGCAACTAGCCTGTTTTCCACACCTACATATTTGGGGGTTTTGTTTTGTTTTTGTACTTGTATAGCTTGATTTTTTTTAAAAAAAATTTATATTTGGTTCATGTGCAATTAAATAGAAAATGTTGGGTAATGAGTAATTTTGGCAAATATTCTTTTTTCAGTGCCCAAGACTTTTGTTGCTGAATAAATGCTCTCAACTTGTATATAAAGCTTTCTTTCACATGGAGTAAATGTCAGTAAAGAAAAAGTGGGTAAAGAAAATCTGAAAAACATGGACAAATGAGACAGATCTCCTCATCCCCAACCAAAATCAATGCTAAGAACTGAAAATGCGTTTACAGCACAACCTTGCAGCAATTGTAAGACAAGATGTGTACCATATCAGTTATTGTGGTTGCAAGTCACTTTATATGCAGGGACATCTGGTGACCCTGACTCCAATCATAGCTTATTTAACTAAGAAGCAATGGAAGACAGTGAATGTAATCCTGTTGTTTGCTCACATTAAGTGATACTGTATGTATTACCTCTCTCTCAAAGAAGGGATCTAAAAAGTTTTGTACGTTAAAGTACTCTGGCCTTTTGAAATGTGAATTCCCTTCTCCATGGCCAGCTTCCTTCCTGGTCTGGGAAGGTGCCTCAGGGCTCTGCCAACACCTTGGTCTTCTGCTCCATAGGAAGTGTTCAGGACCACAGCAGCAGTTGGCTGCCAGTATATTATGGTATAAAATCCTTCCATTATTTCTTTCCCTTGAAATGATATAAAGGATAATCACAGTTTGGCCTTGAGTAAAGACTTCATGTTCTCATTTACGGTAGGTATTTCTAATGTTCAGTTTCATATTTTGTAAACTCCTGGATTGACTTTAAAAGTAAATATGACAAGTAACTAAAACTTGCTGTCTTCAATTTCACTACAAATTGTAGCTATGTGAGAATTGTCTTGATGTCTCGAATGAAAAATGGGTACAAAAATACCCAGGTTTGGAGAAATTGCCTTGGAGATACATGAAGGAGGTGAAAGAAAAGGACATTTTTTTTAGATGACCATAGTGTGACAGTGGATTTTAGTTTTGTTGGAAAGAACACAAGATTAAGATATAGATGAAGGGGTTATAAGCCCAAAAGCTCACCTGTTCTCATTGTATCAGATGGTCTATAAGAATACATTACTTTTTCAGACAAAGCTTCCTTGTCTTAGAGCTATAGACACCCTGGCTACTACTTATGATACAGAAACACTGTGGAAGAATAAGGAAATGATATATGAAAAATTACAGAAATAGTTTGACATTCTAGTGAAAATAGAAGTTTCTGTTGGATGAACGATAGGCAGTCTGGTAGAGTTAGATAATTGTCTTAGCATCATTAATAGCTCAAGCTACAAGAGAAGATTTAGAAAATTGAAATTGATATATCCAAATACTGAAATGAAGAACAAGATTTGCATATTTTTGATGGCAGACTCATTCATTATTCAAGATGTGTGCTGATCTGCAATAGAAAAGAGAAGACCACCATAGACTGCAACGATAAAAGCAAGGGCAAAATTTGGCCATGACTCAGGGGGAAATGACTAATCTTTCTTAATTTGTTCTGAATCTGGATGTGCAGAGCTCAAATCCTCTAACTTACATTAAACTGTCGTCTTTGGTCCCTCAGCTATTAAAACTTGTTATAATGTGAGATCACAAAAGTAGAAAAAGCTTTTAAAAGATTATTCTTTCAAATAAGTGATTCTAAACTCCTGTTGAAAGAAGGTACAAAAAATAAATTATACCCACCAGACCCTATATCTTCAGGGTTGACAGGGAGTTAACCACAAAACTCACATTGAAATCAATGGGTGTTACAAGTTGTGTACCTTGATCTCATGTAAACTCTGGAAATTTTAAAGAAAATAACAACTGAAATAGTGGGGAGAAATATGAGAGTAGTTAATATATGAGCAAATGAGCCAAATCTAAGAAAATGAAAAACATGATGGAAAACGGAAGATGGTTGGAAAAGAGGTGGTTGAGTACATTGAGTTATGTAAGACTCTAAGGGAGAATTTAGAGGGTTTTAGAAAATATAATTTCTTGAGAAGCTGAAGGAAAATGGAAAGAAAGCCATCAGGTGTAATTGCCGTGAGGAAGAGCTTCCTGCTGAGACAGGTTTACCATCGGCGCTGTGCAAATGCATCCCAACAAGTACAACAAACAAAAATAGATACATCATAAAATCAAGAGGCAGGAGAAGGAGTTTGTGTAAGCGTACAAACATACCACATGTAACAGAGAAGAGAAAGAACAAAGGGAGAACTGGGGAGAAAAAGGAAAACATGGGAGAAAACAGGCATCGTACTGTGGTTGAGGAAGAAATTAGATGATTGATAGGATATGGCTGATGGAGAAACATGGGAAGCATGTAGTGTCTGTTGAAGAGGGGTGATTCTGCTGATGATAGTAATTGGCACAGGGAGAAGCTAACTCTTTACAGCTCGGATTTTTTTATCCAGCAGATACGCTCAGCAAAATAACTCACTAGTCCCATAAAAGTTATTACAGTAAAATGTAGGACTTTCTCTGATATGAATGTTGTAAATTCAAGTTCTGTCTAATTCACTTCTGATATATAAGGTTTCAAACCTGTGGTAGGAAGTTTCAGAAGAAAGAATGGGTCATTAGCACCTACAGTCCTTTTTGCTTTACAAGATGCAGGTGCTTATGACCCTTATAAAATCTCACCCAAAGAAAAATGGATAAAAGCGGTCTCCTCAAAAGCTACTATTTAGAAATGGTCTTCCAGAGAGGCAAGCAAATAAATAAGAAGAAAAAGTTGTCGATAAAGATATATTGCAAACATCAAAAAAAAAAGATAAGGTTTTGGAATGCATGTGAAGAATGATAAAGTTAAATGTCACCAAATGAAGCTCACAAACTGTTTATGTCTGTCCAACCGCTGAAGTGAATAGAAGCATGTTATTTTATGCCTATGGTGAGACTGGGCCATAATCTTAGTCTCCAGATGAAAACCAAAGTGAATTGAAGACAAAAGTACTTGCTCTTAAGAGCTACACAATGAAATGTATTGCCAAATCAAGGCACTAATTTTTAAAGCTTTTCAGATCTGGGAAAAAAAGTTATTTTTCAAGGAAATTCAGAAACAATGAAGTCAATGTAGCTGTTACAAGCCAAGAGCAAACTTAGATGTCCCATGAAATGTTCCAATTTTTATGGATGCTACATTACCAGAACCTGTGAAGAGATAAAGTTCTAACAAACAGTGAATGGAGAGTGTGCAAACCAGTTGAATTGTTAATTGTTTATAGGTAACATACCTATTTACTGTGACATTTCACTTTAAAAAATTAACTGCTAAATTAAGCTGGCTTTATGCCATAAAGAGCATATTTATGAGCAGTGTTTCACAGTTTGTCAAAATTAGTGATTTAATACACAGGCTATCTTTGCAGCTGTGTAGCAATTCAGAAGCACAATTTGGTGTCGTTGAGAGTCTGCGTAAGCTCTCTACACTAATGAACTTTGTAGCATATGAAAGTAAAAGATATTGCTCTGAGTACAAAGCAAAAGAAGCTGCAAAAAGATCCAGAATAGTTTGCCAGAAGGACAAACAGCAGGAGAACACAGGTAAAGGTTTTGAATAGATGCCAAAAACTAGAAGGCACAACAGAGATAAATAAAATACAAAGTGAAGATGCGATATAATAAAATACTGCAATTTGGGCTGTCAGCATGAATGTATAGTGAGTTCAGAATAGAACAAGTGAGTTAGCTTTTATGGGGTATTTAACAACAAGCTGCCATAAACTGAGGTTGCTTCTGGTAATACATATTCAAATACAGCAAACACGTTATTGGGGAGAATTATATAAAATCACACTACAAACTTTTTGGCTGTATTTTTTGAATTTGTCCACAAGGCATCTGCAATTTGTCTTTTGCAGACTTGACATCTGAAGATATGGTAGCTGAAGTTCCATTTCCCATAGAATCATGGGAATATTTGTAACTACGTCTACATAGTAAGAAGACTTATACAGAAGACTGTGAGTATTCCCATGAGCTAACTGGATTGTCAAAGACTCAACAGGCATTTGCACAACAGTTAAGAATTTCTAAGATTACCTCCTATAACATTTTTTCCAAGTGCTGTTAACTGAAAGGCACAACCAGATTGGAAGAAAAAGAATTTTTGTTGTCTCAGTCCATCAAGATCTCTGGAAATTATTTGGGGATGTGGAGAAACTATGAGCAAAGGTTGTCCAGTGCTTTAGGACAACTGTTCTCCTGTTTTCTGCCAGAATGGTTTCCTTGGAGCTTTGTGCCACTGGCTTTTTGACTCATTCTTGTAGTTAAAGAGCTACTGAAGATGATGTCAAAAAAAAGCATCAATTCCTGGCCAGTGCCGCTTGCGAGACTTCAGCACTGTCTTACAATGTACTTCAGACTGTTTCCTCACATTTATAGATTGTTATTCCAGTGTCCTATGTTTTGGAATGGGTCTACAATGGTTAATACAAGCTAGAGTTTTGTCATCCTCCAGCAAGTACTTCATGCCTTCTTAAAAGGTATTTTTTGAGCATGTTGTCTGGTTTGATTTCCAGCGGTACAAGATATGAGTCTTTCATGGTGCTGTGCTAGCCACCATTCTTAAGTGTCTCTCAGAACCACTCCTACAAACTGAGCAAAGATAAAGCTTATTCTAATAACTAGTTATAAAATTAACTATTTAATACATAATATTATATATCATATTTAATATATACTTTAATATATATATTTATATATAAACCATTAAATATTCTTCTGTGTTCATTTTTCTTCTGTTCATAATAAAGGTACCTAGGTTTTTATATTTTTGTTTTCCTATATTAGTTTTTGAATAGCTTTATTAAATTCTTTCCCATTATTCAGTTCTTAATAATTTCTTCCTCGATGCCATTACATTTCATGCAAAATGGTAATCTTGCATATGAAGAAGCAATAAACATAAATGTAAAATAGGTTTCTATGTACAGTTTCTAATGCAATTCCTAGTTTACTTTTCAAGGAAAAAAAGCCAAACAATTAATTACTAAAATAGTTAGAGATTATTTTAACAAAATAACTTCTGGGGAAAATGCAGGTTTTAGAGTAAGATGTTTTAGAGTAAAATTGCACTTCTTTCTTTGTTATTCAAAGAATTTTCTGCAAATTTGTGGATATTTAGTAATCTACTGGAAAGGCTTGCCACCAGTTCCAGCTTTTATCCCAATTTTGCTGTTCTTCTATCAATATTTGATGAGGAAATTACCTGCTATAAAGAGATATTTGAGAATCAAAGATGGTAAGCAGGGAAAATCTCCCCGCTTTTATTAATTTTACATTAATTATTATTTTCCCTTAAATTATTAAATTATTATTTATTTTTTTTTAATCTTAATATAATTATTTATCATATTTCCCCAGAGAGATATATTTTATTTGGATTGGTGTTTGACATAAGTTTTAAGTAATTAGCTAGATATTTTCAATGGTTTTTTAAGTATTCATTACAGTTTTACATGCAGTCTGAGGAGCATAGTAATTTTCTTTGCCTGTTTTCTGGATTATACCTAGTGATTTTATCCCTTACCATTAGCCACATGCTATGTTTTCATAGGAGTTTAGTTCCAAGGGCTTCTTTTGTGTTCTGCTGTGCAGTGTTTTTAGTAGTATTACTGTTCTGCAAGTACATACTTTTGTCTATATTATATACTCACAAGGGAAGCAAAATTTTTTTTCTCTTCGTTTTCATGCCTTGGTGATAGAAATTAAAAATCTTTTCTCCTTGAAAGAAATACAAAGATGCTTAGAATAGCATCTTCTTTTTTAAGCCAGCAATCACAGAATCACAGAATGTTAAGGACTGGAAGGGATCTCAAAAGATCATCTAGTCCAATCCAGCAATTACTAAGATATAAGTGATGAAATTTTGTATGGCTAGTAACTCTGTTGCTAAAGTAATTGCCAAGTAAGGAAACATATTTCCACACATACTGAAATTAGCCAAATGACTTAGGAGAAAGCTGAACAGAATTCAAAGTAAACCTCTAGTGGATTTTTGCTGATCTTCTCAAAATGCTGCCATGGATTTTGTAACATTGCTCATTTTCATGCATTATCAGGTTTGACACTTCTGGCTTCCAAACAAAACCAAAATCAGAATTCTTGAAATGAGACAGGCAGTTTTTCATACTATTTCTAGCTTGGTTACAAGCAGATTTCATGGGAATTTCATTATTTAGTTCATTCTCAGGAGATTTACTGTACCATTTAAAGGATTTGTGGTATTTTGCCAATCTTTCTGTCCAATATGCAGGCTTTAGAAATTCAATATTTTTAAAATTCATTCTTTACTGATTGAATTTGTAATGATACCTATTGCCTGTATGGAAATGAGACACTCAAGAGTACAGCAAATCACTTCTCCCTGCATTACGATTTGAAAAAGGAGATACTATAAAAAGGAACTTGACAGAGTAGCGTTAGTAGCAGGAAACAGGGAGGCTTTAAAAGGCAGATGCTCTTGTGAACCAAAACACAAGTTCTGGAGGCTGCTGAAATGTTCGTGAGAAATTTAAAAATCCTTGAAATCTGCACACTTTCTCATTTCATTGAAATTCAAATTATGTTAAGCTTCCACTTTAAAATGAACATGCAGATGCTCAGATTTTTTTTTTTTTTTTTCCCCCACAACCAAATTACCTTCTGATGAAATCAGTAAAAGCAAAACACTTAAAGGATAAAATGGAATTAGATAAAAATTTGACAGGACATATCCAGTTTTTTAGAATCCCAATGGAAAATAATTACAGCAGAGATTGTGTATACATACAAGAAAGCTGATGTAGCCAGTGGCATTTTGGTTCCATTTCCCATCTCTAAAAGCTCAGATTTGCACATCATTGTATAAGCAGTTACAGGTATGCTTTGTCATGAGTGACAAGTATGGAAACATGTGCTCATGAAGTTCTCATAGCGTGCTTTTTCATTTTTATAAGCTGTTCCATGAGCATTGAATCATATGTGTAAGTATTCTCCTCACTGTATTTTTTTCTCCTCATTCCTCTGATTTCTGCAGGGATCATGTGGAAGACAGGAGAAATTCCTCACAAAATCTGAGGAAACTTGTTCTCTATAAGAAAAGTCTAAAGAAAGAGCACTTGGTTATCTTGGCAGTTACAGCAGAAATCAAATTTCACAGTGGTCTTAAAATAAGCGTCAAGATCTGCCTGGTGACAAACCACATGAGGTCTGATACATCTCTCCTCTCATGGGCCTTGTGACTATACACAGCATTCTTATTTGTGTTTGCAGCCCACTGTTTTAGAGTCATCCATACATTTATCGCTGAAGTTTTGCCAAAGGAACAACCTGCAGTTCTCTGTGGCCTGTCAGAAAAGCCACCGGGATTCCTAAACAATAGTGGACTCGCTTGCAGACAGCAGAAGGCCCCGTTCTTTCTAGATTCATGGATGTTTCACAGAGAGGGAAATGAAAGCATCTCTGTGGAGCACCCAAAACTTCTCTATCACCTAATGTAACTTGTCCCCTGAGAGTATTTTGCTCAGAGGCAGACTTTTTTTCTATCTGAAGCTGCTACCTCTTTAGTCACTGAGAGCAGATTTGGTGTTTTATGTGCTGCTTGTACAATAGTAAAACTGACAGTCTATCACCATAAATGTTTCTGTTTATTTAAGTTAAGGAATGGATGTGATGTGCTTTATAAAAACATGCCAGTGGCTACAGGCAGTTTAAAATGGTCTCAGGAGTTACGAGAGGCTTCTCAGGCACAGAACGCATTTTAAGCACATCAATCACCTGTAAGTATTGCTGTAAAACATTGTACAATGGGGCTTAAAACACTTCAGGCACTTTCTGAAGTTATAGCCGCACTGTGTACTTAGAAATGACATTGAGGTGAAATCTCTTTTGTCTCTGTAGAATTTTGCAGACAGAGGAAATAAATCCTATTTTGCAAAAAATGATGGATCAATACAATTAAGAAATGTACATCTGCTAGACACAGGACCTATGCCTCTGTACCTCAGACTTCAATGTAATCTTTCTCTGGAATTTGGATGTTATGAAGTAATTTTAATCAGAAAGTAACTCAGTAGTAAATTTTACTGTATGACAGGATTTCTTTTAATTGTTTTGGCAATTATCTTGTTTTACAGTAAAAATTCTCATTCGTTCTAGAGATAAGCACAAGTTGTGTATCAGATTTCATGAATTTTTACTTCAGGGTACAAAAAAATGGATCAAGATTGTGTATTTGTACTATAATACACATTCCCTGAGAAGCACTAGTAGTTTAAAATAAGATAAATGCTATTTAGATTTCATTTTTTAAAAAGCAATGGGATCTAAATGAAGTGACTAGAACTGCAGGATACAGATGACAAAGACTTGTAGCTCTTACTTTCAGGAGGCTGATGTAAATTCTGCTTCAGTAAATTCTCTAGTCATGATGCGGTAACTTGAGAAAGCTTTTTAGTTAGTGTCTGATTGCCTTTTTCTGAACAACAGAATCTTTTGTGATTCTATAGCTTTCTGCTCTTTCTCCAAGGGGTGTAATATCTTGAGATTTTACAATATCCCTATAATACCAAGCAGTTGTAGTGCAACTCTTCTCTTGCAAGAGAGAACACACTTTACAAGACAAAGAAAGAAGATTCTTTTGAAGACGTGTGTGAATATAAAGACATACTAGAAAAATGACATAACCATAATAATATCTTCATAACCATATCTCCATAGCCATAATAATATCTTCAACTACACTAGACCAAAACTAAACTGGGTTCAACTACTTTTCCCAATTATCTTGTCTGCTGGATGGTTGTTACTCTGTAGTTAACTGTATATTGTAGTCTTGTATTCAAAGAAAAACATACATACACTCAATAAGAGGGTGACTCCAAGTGCACTAGTGTGTAAATACATGGACAGAACTAATTCCTCCCATCAGGAAATTTATAAAATCAAGTATGACTAGTTTATGAGACTAGTAATAGGTGATTAAACTTCTCCTCTTAATAGGCTGAACAGAATGCTTTTCAGGGACTGGAATAAAATCTATTGGTGATTTTAGTCCAGTTCCCAGAGATGCATACTGACAAAACTACTGTCATTACCATAGTGAGAACTGACTGGAAATATTGCAGCCTCCTGTAGAAACAAAGAAAAGAATTACCTAATGGAACAGCTTCTTACTGATGGAAATTGCATCTCAGGACCCATGCAAATGCATATTGGATTTTTCTGTAAAAGTTAATATGGACCTCTTAAAAGTTGTGATGTTGGGTTGTTTTTAGTTAAAATGATTCTAGTATGCATATGGACAGACAGTAAAATAGGCTTTTCTAGGGACTAAACAGGTTGTTATATAACAGGAACAAACTGATATCGCCCAGTTTTGAAAGAGGGTAACATCCACATTCAGAATTGTACCAGTTTGGCAGCATTGCCTGTGAACTAAAACCTGGGTATTTTGTACAGAAACTATAGCAGAAAGACAAAGGAGGAGCTGTGGTATAAACTTGTCCTGCTTTTGCCCAGTCATCCATCTCATGGAGAGACAGAAATGTTCAGTTTTACAGACTATCTTGTCTCATTTTGTTTATACTGAAAGCCAGATTCTCTACTAATATATAAATAGGATGTAGACTCTGCTGATTTAATAAGAACAAGGTTGAATTCACTAAGTACCTGGCATTAGATGTTTTTAAAACTAGAAATTTTAGTACATTTAATTTTTGTCCTTTTCCTTTTTCCTAAGGAAAAAGATCAATGGTTTATTACAGCATAAGAGGTAAACTTGGTTTCGGTACAACTGATTTGTCAGTGTTTCTTGACTAAATAGACTGAACAAAGAAGGAAGGAATCTGGTTTAAAATAATTCTGATAACCTTAGAAAGAATAACAGTTTTTCTTACTCTCCTCATACTGCAAATTTAACTGTAATTACAAAGCTATGCCAGAAGCTGCAGAAGAGAATACATGAATTTGAGAGTTTTGACAAACAGCTAATACCTGCCTCTGACTTGGCAGAGTGCAGATCTCTGGGACTGTAATGAGCTGGCAGGGAAACCTTGTTTAACATTTGGAAGAGAAATTCTGAATATTCAGGCATAATATAAATCTGAATGTTGTATAGATAGTCTAACCCTTTTTTTCTCAAGAAAAAAAATGGCAGGAATCCTTTCTTCTGTCATTTACTGACAAAACCAAACAAACTGTTCAAACTATGGAGTATGATTCAAGAAACAGTAGAAAAGATCGAGCACATAGTCTACGTGTTAGCAGCCCCAGTAAGTATTTTGTCCTGGAAGTAGCTATTGCCGCTAAATATGTGTAAAAATTTAGAAAAATCAGGATTAAGTAAAAGCTAACACTATTTTCAAATATTTGCACTTGCTGATGCAAATCTAACTCCAAAGGGAAATAGCTTTCAGTTACTAGTTCCAGATGTACTTGTAAAAGTTACAATGAAAAGGTAATTATGTTGTAAATAGTAGGAACGCTTTTCTTCATCAAAGTGAGAGTTCCTTTATTCCTGGACTGATCAGTTAGCTGGGATAAGAAATCCACACTGGGAAGAGCAATTCTAAACCCCTGTTAGTGATTCTCTAAATTACTTTTTCCAGGACAATCAGTATTTGCTCCAGGCAGATCCTCATTCTGATGAATGGAAACTCTACACTGAATACCTAGACCGCATGATTGTAGAAGGGCTGTTCAAAGCTATCAAGTGTTCTCTTCAGTATCTGACTGAAAACACTGAGACAATATTTAAATCCACTGCTTTATTTGAAGTGCAGTTTGTTCTTAGTAGCAGTGAAACAACTTAAACCTTTGTTTGACTCAATGTCAATGGCAATTTCTGTGATATTAAGGAAGGACTAATCAAAAACATCTATGATACTGCATCATCTGTAGACAGATATTTCGAATACCTTGGAAAAGACCCTTTTTAGGTATTGTTATTTTGACTACTTTTCCTTTCTTTTTTAAAAAGTGTCACAATTGGCCTTTCCTCTAGACATCTGAATGTAGTTGTTTTCATAGCTGAGTCACCCCTACCCAGTGGTTTATGCCAAGAAGGCTAATATCCCAAGAGAGGCTGTGAGGCTTTTTCCTGTCTGTTCACTGTGAACTGTCATATTCTGTTCTCCTTAATCTCCACCTCTCTTGTTTTATGAATGCATCCATCAACCACCAGCACACATTTTTTGAATGATATTGGCTAACTTTTTTCTAACAACTTCTAGTTCATTTGCCTAATTGAGAGTGCCTTTCTAATATACACTGAAATCTGCAGCTGGATGGACCGTCTGCAAAGTTGGTTCATGAATTCACCTTCTACTTTTGCTTGTGTATTGTGCACAGGCAGTCTTTGGCTTTACAGTGCATGTGTTACTGAGCATTTTGTGTCAAACACCTTCTATATCTATGTTCCATGCTGGGTATTTCTCAACAACTGTTTGTTGATTGGTCGAATGTTTGCTCTCTTGGTGCCTCATTTCTCATCAGGACATGTGATTCTGTTTCTGCTCCCAGCTCTGCAAGTACCACTGAGCTTATGTGTCCACACCACTTTTCTTCTCTATGAGCTATGAGGTTATGTCCACAGAAAGCAGCCAAAAGTGGTTTGTGGATTACAGTGAAACACGTTTCCTAGAGAGTTAATGTTAATGCAAGTGTTTTTGCAGGACTGTTTTTTTCAGGCTAGCAGGATGTGCAAAAATCTTTATGCAATTTCTGCCTTTTTCATATTTTTAAAATAGGAAATAGAGGCAAATATCAATTAAAAATACATCAAAATATCACAGTTTATCCAGTGAAAGAGAAATTAACTGCACATTGGTTACACTGTATAATAGTGAAAAGTAAACAAAGGAAGGGTAAAATAACAGTTGGGAAAAGAAGGGATGTTGATAGAACAGTGGAGAATTGAAAAGGAAGCAGCTGGGGAAACAGGTGAGGAAATAGCAAATAAAAAGGTAGAATATCAGGAGCAAATAGTCATCCTGGAAACTGTTCCTGAAGCTCTTCTGGCTTCTGCCAGCTTGATTTTTCCTCTGAACTTCATGGCTACTGATTCCCCAGTTCTCAGCAGCACTGCCTATTGAGTGCACAGGGCAGGAGGACTTACCTGTTTGTTACGAGTCAGTCACTGCTGGGCCGGGTCTTTTTAATCTAGGACCAAAGAGAAAACTGTGATAACAAAGGTCCTAAACTGTGTTCTCAGACACACAGAACTGTGTTCGCATAATTGGTGCTCTATGGATGTTGAATATCCTCTTTCTTCTTTCTCCACCAGGTGATGCAGTCTATGGAAATGAAAACTGTGTTATTTGCAACAGGCAACAGCTTGTATTTGTAAACTGTGCTTCACTGGTACCCTTAGAAGCAGGAAGAGCCCTTAGTTTTGACTCTGGGCTTTAGTGAGTCTATTACCTTTGCAAGCAAAACAATTTCAACCCCAGTGTTAGAAAGGGTGGAGTTTGTAAGCCTCACTGAACTCTCTAGTAGCCATAGCAGTCCAGACAGTCAAGATATCTTAATCATACCTCCATGGTATTAGAAATACATTCATGGGCTAAAGAAAACTCTTGCTGAAGACACCTGGCCTCAATATTCAAATTTTTTGAGCTTTACTGGACAGTGACACTGACGGTCATAAGGATCTGAATCACAACCCATCTCACTAGCAAGTGTTGTAAGTTAAGTCAACATGTTGGAGGATGTGAGTAACAACTAGTGCAATATTTTGTGTTTGACTGATGACAGTAAGTACTTTGAATTTTTTTTATTAGTATAATGTGTGAAACAGAAATTATAATAGTTGAGAAATATGTATCCAAGCAATCATTTCCTGTTAACTTGTTTCTTGGAGCAGACAGGAAATTTGCTGCTGACATTTGTAATTGTCATTGCCATCAGTATGACATCTTGAATCTTGGCATGTGACTTGGCTTTAAGGACATCTTTTTCTTCTTCAATATAATCTTACATTACATGTTGTTAGTGTTACTGAATGGAGAGACTAATTCATTAAACCAGAGGCAGGTTTGACTAAAAGTGTGAGGAAGAGAATGCACAGCTCTGGGTGAAATAATGGGACAATCAATGACTATACAGGATGAGGAATCTGTAGATGACATTTTCAAAGTCTTAAAACTGACCTCTTGAGAACTTGTGGATAGCAGCTGGAGGATCCTGTGCTAAACTGGAGGTAAGGATTCAACAAAACATCTATAAAACTTTGGCACATAATTAAATAGTAGTAAGAATAAAAATAACCCTAAATGAAATTGTGGCTTTTTAATTTTTTTTTTTAATTTTTTTTTGGGGGGCATAGCTATTTACCTTAGCCACTTTTTTACTGGATATATTTTTAAATATAGAATGATATCTGCCATCTGTTCCCAATTTTAAGGTAAAAACTCTGTTGACTTAATTGGGTCTAGAATAGGGACATTGCAGATTTTTTAGTGTTCTCAAATTTCCTTCAAGAGACTTAATGAGAAGTGTTTAGCAATGCTCTACAACCATTGCGCTCCTAGGAATCAATTAAAACGTTGAGGAGAAAAACTGATTTGTCACTGGAAGGTAGTGTTTTCATCCTAGTCGTAAGCTAAAGGCAGTTTTTAGGGCACTTTTTAACTATGGATCTCATTTATTAATGAAATGCAGATTTTTTAAGGCCAGACAGAATCATTAGTTTATGTGGTCTGCCTTCCACAGAACAGGATTTCCAGATTGCACAAACATTTCTTTAGAAGGCACACCTGGAAGTCTTTACTTTTATTTTTGTGTTTGTGCTTACATTTCAGTTAAACTCGAAATGAAGAGGCACAAACGTAACACATGCTCCTCTCTAGTTCTTGGCGCTAAGAGCAGAGTTAGGACATACAGAGGGACCATGTGGCTCAAATAACCAAAGATTCTTGGTCAAGGGGTTCAGGGTGGAATGTGAGGTGCTAAGGGACATGGTTTAGTGGGGAATTGGCAGTGCTGGGTTAGTGGTTGGACCTGATGATCTCAGAGGTCTCTTCCAACCAAGGCTATTCTGTGAGATATGGTGGACTTAAGCCATTGTCTGATTTACAGCAGGACCTTGGTCTTGATTCTCACATTCCAGATGAATACTTGAAACATGGGGTAATCCAGTGCTGCATTTTGATATATACATATTTTTAAATAAAAACTGTTGAAAGGTTTGGTTCTGTCTACTGCCCCACTGGGGCAAAAATAATTTTTGAAACATGAACATTTTTTGTTAAATTAAAAGTTATTTTTCAACTGATCTTAGCTAAGAAACAGGGTGCATTTGATTTTAGTTTTCATAAAAAAGACCTGTCAAACAGCTGCTGAAAATGTCTCAGTTCTCTGTCCCTGAAATTAAAAGTTTTTTCTGTGCATAGCCTGAGGTAGTTAAATCCTGGTCCTGTAAAAATCTCCTGAGTAGTCTTAATTTTGCAGGATCAGGGCATTCCTTATTTGTGCAGGTAGATCAGATAATTAGCAGCTTAATTACTTTGCTTGTGTGCAAATTGTCAGGGTCCTGAGTGCACTAATAGGCCTTTAATGGTCTTGCCCAGCCCCACCTGGGGGCTCCACCCACGCCCAGGGGGCTCCACTTAACCTCGGCCCTAGGCATTCAGTCTCTCCCTGAGCTACGTGGTAGGTGTGCCTGTCTTCAAGCCTGTCTCCTGGGTGGACCTGTACCTATGCTCTAGGCAGGTATGTTCTCCTGGATAGACTCCCATGGCTGTATGCTGTAGGTTGCTCCTGTCTCTCTCTCTTACCCCTCCTGGAGGGTCCCAGGATCTGGTTTATTGCTGTCTTAGTCTGTGGCTATTGATGCACACAGCTCTGCTGCCATGATTAAAGCCCTTGGTTGGCGAGGGCGTTGTCCGTGGTGGACCTTCTGCTCCTGGCTTGCCTTCCCTTGGAAAGCATCCAGCTCTTGCTGCTCCCTGCTGAGTATGTGCCTGTTTGCACGTGGAGGTGGAGAAATGGTCTCAGATGGTAGATACAAATTGAAGATAATCTTCTTGAAAATTTGAGCCATGCTCTTTAATATAACTTTAATTAGGAAATTGTTGACAGACTAAAAATTGAAGCAGTAAAAATAGCACCATTATAATATTTTAGTATGTGAAACACTAACTCTTTATGAATCAGAGCTTTGCTTTCAACCTGACTAAAGGTATTTCTGTAGTTATATTTTTTTTCCCCAGCATGATTTGTAGGAAGTGTAAAGATTTACACTGCATATGAAACTGGAGAATCTTTCCAAGTAATTTTTTTACTTTACAATTCTAATCTTTCATGCCTCTTAATGCAGCTGAGAAATAAAGTTCACCGTGGAACTATCCTTTTTAAAATACAGTTTATAGACAGATATTTCATTGTGTTCTTATTTATGAATGCATTGTCAGAGGATTGCTAGTGTTTATTAAACTTCTAGGCAACATGCTTCAAATAGCGGTTGGAAAACTTTTTGAGCAATATGACTTGCAAGGAGGCAATGAGGTTCAGCTGTGTCACAGAATTGTGGAATAATGTAGAATGAGGTTCGAAGTGAACACAAATGTTTGCAAAAGCCCTATGTACGTTTTCTGAAACAACAACAAAACCCCTATTTATCTTTGTGTAGTTGCCTGTAAACTGCAGTGTCTAATTATGCATGTTCTGAGCAGGTCCTTGTCCATGTTCAGCAATGCTTGTGGCTGATCATTTTGTCAGCACCAGGTATATCTTGTAGAATAGATGAGCCTTTGGGATGTTTAAGAGCGATGTAGGGAATATGACCTTTTTTGGAACCAGAGTGGGGTCAAGAGCACCCTTGCTAACAGCTAGGCAGGTTAAGCAAAAGCACTTAACACTGAGTTTGAGACTTAATAATACATTCAGCTGTCACTGTACATTTTTGCCATCTTCTTATGGGTAGGTCAAAATAATAATATATTTATCAAATTATTTTATAGTGAGTTGCATCACTGAGGTGATTTTTTTATATTGCTGAGGTTTATTTCCAAATTTAATTTACATAAACATATTCTAACTACAAAATGCAGGATATTGTAAACAAACTTTAGTCTTTTGCATAAATTATATTTTGCAAATTATCCTGAGTAATGAGTCAGTGTTTGTCACTGCATAAGGACATAGGGAAGGAATGACACAAAGTCAACTAATTTTTTTTCAAAAAAAGGAAAAAAGTGGGGAGAAGAGGGCATAATGAAAGCACGTGTATGTGTGTTTCTCTGTGGGGGAGAGTTGTTGGCTCTGCAAACTGACAAACAATATCTACTTGTTGTGTTGTTAGGAATTACCTGAAAAGTGGAAGAATCTTAAAAAGATTGCCTTCATTGTAAAGCATGAAGTGGTACCTCTGCAGTCCAAAGAAGTGTGTGTTATCAGAAGAAAACGTGTACTTTTGGAGGTGAGATCAGTTCTCTGCTCTGAACTGAATGATTTTTCGTTTTTTGTTCTGATAACAAGCTGGTGGCAAGCTTCACTGAACTGAGAAATTGTAAACTCTTAGAAAAGGCTGTCTAAAGATAACAATTCAATGTTTCTCAGTAATGTATTCTGGATGAATCTGATAATTTAAAGCCCACTCCACCAAAATGGGAGTGATGCTTGTGTCCTCTTTATCTTCAATTATGTCTAATCTGTTTCTAATTCAAACATGGTGCTGCTATTGTCAGATCAAATATAGATTTTAAATGTTTTATGCTTCTCCACTGGGAATGTTTTAAATATATGTGGGCTGTCTGTCAGGGCTGTACTGACTGAATTTAATAAAGTTTTAGGTAAATTTAAGGGAAATAAAAGAGTACTTAAAAATGAAATGATTCATAGTTTATGAGATGGAACATATTTAATGAATGGCAGCTAAGGAAAAGTTATGGAACAGTTTCCATGGATTACCTGCTTAACCTCTAAGGCACCCTAATTCAATAAATAAGTTGTGTCTTTCAAGTTAAGCAGCATGGTTTTAGAAACACATTTTTTTAACAAGTAATCTTTAGGTTTGATGCTTAAGTTCCTTTCCAGGATGTAGATAAGTTAAGAATAACTATTATGAACTGTTATGACATATCTGTCACTGTCAATAGCTTGGAGTACTAATCACAGTTTACATTAAAAATAAAAACTGCATGAACATTATTTATTCAGGTATATGCCCAAGTATTGCACAATGTGAGAATGAAAAATGCAACAAGAAGAGCTTTCCTAACTAGAAATAAATTTTAGAGGAGTAGCTCATCTGAGTACACTGCAGTTTGAATGTCCATTTTCATGACTTCTGCCTTGAGGAAGATTCACAAGTCTAATCTGAAAGTCAGCAACTGATGAATTATTTAAGAATGCATTTGTTTCTCTGCCATGATTAAAAACTAAATGAAGAATCCATCTGTATTATTTCAAAATTCTGTTGATGAAATATTGAAATTATTCTTAAGTATATTCTAATTGCAGGCTGATTATGAACTTCAGACCAAAAAGTCTGGTTTTTATCAGTTTCCTCCTTGTCTTTTGATTTGTCACTGAAGCGTTGTTTGGGCATGTTGAGTTCAGTGACTGCTGAATAGATCAAAATAAGACAAGAGGGGGTGATGTGTGTAGTGGGGTTTGTTTACTTACTTGAGGGTTTCAGGGGTTTTGGGATTGGTGTGTGTGGGTTTTGGTTTGTTTTTTGGGTTGTTTTTCACAGACGTGGTTCCTGCATTTGAAGGAAAAACCTTTTGCCATAAATGTTCCTTCTGGAGTTGGCTAATATTGACTCACTCCACTCTACAACAGGAACAAACAAAAACATCCAGGCAACCCAAACATGTGACTATCAGGCTATGGATGCTGCTCTCTCATTGTTGCTCTTTGGTGCTACCTTTGAGAAATTCTGTAAATACTAAAAGGACCCACCAGGCAAAGGCAGATAAGGAGTCTCTGTGTCCTTGCTCTTTCACATACTCCTTCAATGTGAGAGCTGGCTATGCTATTCTTTTAGTGTACAGGTGCTCTGCTAGTGAGCCTGTAAGCTGGATATACCTGGCAGGAGCAATTCATCAAGCCTCCAGCTAAGTCTCAGCCCCTTTCTTGGATTCCCTTAAAAAACAGAACGGAATTGGCAGGATTTGCCTGATGTGCTATATGTGTGTCAGATAAGCACAGTAACTGTAATACTTTTGTAGAGTATAAACCTATCACATATGTGGGACAGCTTTGTTTCCTGTGGCAGGGAAGTAGCTATGATAAAGGCACTGGCAAGAGTCTCCAACAGAAGTCACGCTACTTATGATGGGAGGAACATTGTGTGTCTGCTAGAAGGAAGAACAGCTAGCTCCCCTGACCAAATGCTTCAGTATGGGTCTTCTTTCCATTCCTTTGTTCTAGGACCATACAATGATCATAGAACCATAGAATACCCTTGGTTGGAAAAGACCTCTAAGATCATCAAGTCTGACCTGCTTTCCCACCAGGAATACCAGTACAACCAGTAATGACAAAAAAGCATGAAAAAATTGAAGAAGAGAAATTTCAGGACAAAGTATAAAACGTTTTCACACTGTATATCAAGGTACTGGTAGACGATGGAAGACAAAGCCTTCTCTCTGTGCAAGCTCATAAAGACACTGCAAAGTGGCAGGTTGAGCTGAAAGTGCTTCTGGCTACATCTTTCTGAAGCGTGCATACCAGATTAGAGATTACTGAAACAGTTCTTAGTTAATGCAATTTTGCTGAAATCTGTGTGTCATATAGTGGCCTTTCAAGTGTAAGGCCTCTCCCGTAATGGGAGAAAGAGGTTTTCATCTTCCTCGCTTAAGGAAAGAGAAGAGAGGATATCACCAAAGAGAAAAAGATAGAGAATTTCAGGTGATATTGTTTGATTTTGCTGAATTTATAAACCCCTTGGATGGTTAGTATAAGAGGAGAAGAGAGGAAAAAGACTCTTGGAAACTTATTCCATTTAATTTCTTTTTACTTTCTTGTAGTTATTGCTTGCTTTAAAAAAGCACCCTGTTTTCTCATTTGAATAATAGTGTATTTTAAAACATAACTAAATTATTTATGAACATGTAAGCAAAAATGATTGCAGAGCAGGCAAAATAAGGAAAAACAGATGCTGAGCAAACACATCAATATGCTGTTTGGTGATGATCTTTCTCCAATGATGCTATCACTTTCAAGTTTTGGTTTTTTTTTTCTCTCTTGACCTTTTGAAAAACTAGGGTTTTGAACCACAATTGTAAACATTCCACAAAGAAATTGGAAAAGAAGCTTTGTTTTCCTGCTGTTCTTGCCTTGCCTGTGTGTGTTAGCATATATTGCATAAATATATATGTTTGTGACAGATGCAAGAATGTAGAATTTAGTAAAGGTATCTGCTCTCAGAATGAAGCCCTTAAGTTTTTACTGTAATTTTCACTTTGCTTAGACTTTCAAGAGATACAATGGAAACATATATGGAAGGAAACTCATTATAAAAAATGGTCTGTTTGCAACATCACTCTTGAGATTTCCAAAAAATAATCCCAAATCCTACTTATTTGAAAAAAATTGTACTACCACTTGGCCTTGAAAAACAATGCTATGACAGCTTGTCAAACTACCCTGAATGTCTTTATACTTTCATATGGAAAACAGAACTGCTGAATAAGAATATGAAATGCTTTAAAGGTACAAGTAGTTGGTAATCCAGGAGCTTGAGTCTTTAGCTTCCAGATATGTGCAACTAGTTTCCTCTGAATTCAGAGGGAATTCGTCATAGCCCGTCACTACAGTACAGAACCCAAATCACCATGTTATATTGTGGTGGGTCCAGACAGAAAAGAGCTGTAATAAGCTGGATAGGATCTAGTGTTCCTAAGAGCTGGGGTTTGTCAAGCCCTGTGTAGCTGTGCTGCTTCAATTTTTTTTCACAGACAGAATCTGTGAATTTTTATGAACTTTGACTAGGGCTGAGCTGCTGCTTTAGCATATTGCCTGGTGCAAAAGCCAGGAAGGCCTCTTGGAGAGGACAAATAGCTGCTTGAGGTTTTTAGTTCTTCCTCTGTGGGAGAGTCTTTGTCTTCCTTGGAACACACTAGCGAGAGAGTTGATGGAAAAGGCTCTATCTGCTGAAGTGGGATTTGGGCTAGTCCTCTGGGCAGCAGAGAGCCCAGTGCTGTCATCTTTTGCAAACTCATTCTGGAGCACTCTAATTCCATGCTTATCCAAGCAAGCCTTTTCTTATCCTAAACAGCAAAACAATTTAGAGAGGTTTGAACAAAGAATTTTGTATTTCCAAATTACATGAAAGTTCAGATCCAAACTTAAATATCTGCATTGGTACTCTCTTTTCTTAAAGTGGACTTAATGGCATCTCTGTTTTTCCATGAAGCTTCTTCAGGAACTATGCACCCATGCAGAGATACTGTGTCTTCAGTATCTCTGAGACTAACATGTTTTCTCATGTTAAAATAGAAGCAACCAGTATCAAGTGGCAGCAAGACAGTTGTAGCCTTTCTATAAATCAGCAGGTTGAATTAAGGACAGTTATTGACACCTGAACTAGTCACTGTAGACTGTGTTTACAGTCAGTGGAGAGAAAATGAGGACTTTCTGGGTGCAGTTTATCTGACCTATTTAGATATGCCCTTTAGGACAGGATGGGTTGCATGCTGTGCACTGCTGACTCTTAACTAGATTTCCGCTGACTGTAGAATGAATTGTTTCTAACTAGATTTTTATGTCAGCTTAGGTAACTAACTTGATATAAGGCAGCATAATTCTCTTCTGATGAAGATAAGCTTAAACATCCATGCTCAGATTTTTACAATATTTATTAACATTTGTGTAATAGACTCTACCTATTGTAAACTTACTTGTATCCCTTTACACACTCAAAAACTTAGGCATTTGTGTGCCTAATGAGCATTCAATCTTAATCAAAAATAACTGAGAACAAGAGTTCATAGGTGACTTCTGCAGCCTAATCTGGGTGCTTTTGTATGCCAGGCCCAGGAAATAAAATTATATATGTACACTTGGAGGACAAAAGTGTTGATTAATATTTTATTTATAATAAAATGGTATAAAATTATATTCATTTGTGTTATTGCTACAGTTCTCATTTTTTGGTACTGCTTTTTATCTGTCCTCTAGTGCCAAATATACAAATTGGTTTTCTGTTATCTATCTGAAAATAGCTCATTTATTGGTTTGCTCAGAAATGGTCTCATTCACTGCACTGTTAAGCAGCAAAGTGGATAAAAGTCAGAATGCCTTTCTTCGTAGTTAGTAGATAGGATGGGCTATTAATCAGTACCATTTCAATATTGTGTTCTAAGTGCTATGAATATATCTGCTGATTTATAAAAAGACAGAAACAAATTCACTTGCCTAAGTGTGTGACACACTGAGGATAATGATTGGCTATACGAATAAGAAGAGAGGAAAAAATTATTCAGGGGGAATAACTTTCTCAAATTTCCCTCAAATTTCTCATCTAATTCAAGTAGCTCCTAAAAATTCATTTCTGTAGGGCTACATATAGCAATTAACTTCTAATGAAACAAATGAATGAAGAAACAAAAAATACCCTTGGATCCCCAAAACATAGATATGTTGAAACCAAGTCACTTATTGTTTGTAATTCTGTAAACCTGTCTTTGTCTTATCCCTTATTGTATTTGAAATACTCCCACTTGTCTGCTACTTCTGTTATTAGAGTGGACAGCAAGCATTCCAGGTCAGAGATCATCTACTTTGTTTTGCTTTCATATTAACTTGCAGGCCTCATGATTTTAAAAGTGTTTGTGTGAAAAAGAGAGTATGTGTATATGCCTAAATATGTATGTACTTATACTTTTTTTATAGCAGTATGGTTGACAACTGCAGCAACTTCCTCTGAAGTCTCAACAGTGAGCACACCTTGGTTTATTTGCAGAGGAAAGATTCCTTCATCGGTACATTGCATGGACCTGGTATTCACAATCCCCTATCAGCTTTATGCATTACTGACCTCCACAGGCATTTTAGGGGAAGGCACAGCAGGAAGAGAGACTAAGGTCAGTACTGAAAGTGATGATCCTTTTGCAGACAAGTAATGTGTGTTTAATTGTTGTCTTATGCTGTTTTTTCACATAGGGCTTGGTTGCTCTTCCTGGGAAAATTATCTATCCATAAGAATTACTTTCTATTTTCAGTCTAAAAGTCAATGATAAGGAGCACTGTCAAGTTCCACCGGGTCCCTGTCACACTATACATCAAAACTCAAGTAGAGCTGCGATCTTGTCAAAGTTTTCTGGGTGCTGCTATGTCCAGATCAAGACACAGTTGTGTGCATTATTCTTTCTCATTGAGCTGTGCAAAGTAGGTTTGTCTGTGCATATGAAAATCTCGTATGGAGAAGGGTTGTACGAGTTGACTCCTTTCCTGCTCCTTCCAACAGATGGATTGAATATGTTTAATTAATGTATTGTATAGGATTTATTAATAATTAAGCAAAGTGTTGCCATACTTGTTAACACATTTCTGTTTACGTAGTGAATGCGAAAAGGCTCTGCCTCACCTTATCTAAAGGATGTTAACACTTCTAAAAGTAAGGTGAGGGGAGTCAGTATTTCCTTCAGCATCCAGGTTAAGGCTATAGGAAGCACAGGGAATCCTTGGAGCAGAGGGTAATGTTTGAGTTTGAATAGAGATCCAGGGAAGGTTTGTGTGTGTAAAATTCTTTAAAGATCTAAAATGCAATAGGTTTTTAGCTGGGTAATAGAAAAAATAGAAAAGATCTCAAATCTTAATGGATATCTGTATACTTCTCTAACTGCAAATTCATTACTTTCTAAGTTTTATGATTTTCTGATACTAAAGGTGATTTCATGGTGACTGGGAGTCAGCAGGTGTAGAACTCAGCTTCCCATGACAATGGCCACTGGGCAGCAATTCTGCGAGTTACAGGCAGCAGCATTGATCAGCGGTGCCTTGGTATAAAGTGGGACCTTGGAGAGGTGGCCTGACTGTTGAAGGATTCCCGCAAGCTTGTAAACATATGATTGGAAGGTGTAGCTTATTTACATTAAAGCTGACTTAAAGTGCAAAAATCTTGTGGGAAGGGCAAATATTTCAAATTCAATTTTCAGGGCAGAATTAATCTTTTTATTTGGATAAACTTGAAGAAATCGAGTTAATGCTCTGAATATGCGAATCTCATAGCATATTTCAAAAAAATGAATACAGTCAGTGTCTGATAGTGTAAACCTAGTTAAGCAAGCTTTAGATAAGCTCTTAGGTGTTTATAGCCACAGAAACATGGCTTATCAGCAACAAAGTGATGCAGGCATAATCTGTGATACAAAATAAAAAGTGTAGACTTTCTGATGATTGTGCAGTGGGAGAACAAGGCTTTAAGTGACTGGAGAGTGTTCAGTTTTCCAAGCAGGCTATAACCATGTGTTGCCACAAGAAAGTATTTGGCTTGATTCCCAGGCCTCTGCAGCTCAGTTTTTGAATGGACAGGATCAGAAAACATTGCAGAGGTATGGGGATATCTCATAAATAGAACAGGCTTGGACACAGAACAGATCCTGGGTGTGCCTCATGCTTAGCACATATGCACAGTGAATGGTTGAGGAAGGAACTTTGAAATATACATTTTGGGTTTTTGCTCAAGTATTCTGAACTGATGAACTCCGTTCTCAAGTCTAAGAAACAATCTGATTTTTTTCTGTCTGTGAACAGTACAATACTACAAGGTTAGACTTCAGACTTAGTGCTTATTTTGCAAGGTGAGTTAAACTAGTAGTTCATTATCATAACCCTCCTTTGGATGGAAATGCATTACTGGTATCTGCACGAATAAGCAATGAAGAGAAGTGAGAAGAAAAAGCCTCACACAGTACTGTGTGCACCCACAGTGTCGTACTGTCTGCCTCAATTTGTACCTTTTCAGTATCTGACAGTGAATGATAACATTATTGCAATGGTATTTACCAGCACTGCTGGAGTATGGGATCTGTCACTTTTTCTATTCTGAATTGTTGTGCACGGCTGTAAAAAGTGCCCGAGGCTGAAATGTGTTTCAGAGGTCATCAAGGAGGAAACAAAGTGGGGTTTTTTCACTGTTATTTATGAAATTTGGCAAATCAATTTGAAGTTGGAGAAGTTCCAAACCTAAATGCACGTTATTATGAATTCAGATGGATGACATGATTCCTGGTGGCAATAAGTTTCTCATAGTGTCACTCAGGAAATTATACAACTGTCTTTCGTTTTCCTCTGTATTTTCCTTAGCCTGAAGAAAGGAGGTTTCAAAATGGCTGTTTAATAATCCCCTAGAAGAATAACCTTTGCAGCAGTCCTATTTTATAACATAAGAACTATGAAAACCTGGCCTTGGATGGATTATAATGGAATCCTGTCTACTGACTTATAGTTTATGATTAAATCACTAATCTGGCTTCCAGCTTCACTTGTATTTATTTGGAATGACAGGAGTCCCTTTCAGTGGTCGTCACAGATTTTTCTTTTCACCAGCTTTTCCTCAGAGGTAATTGCAGCTGTACACAAGCCATTCAGTCTCCAGAAGAGGAAAAAATTTATTTTAATGTCCATGAGTGCACAGTTACCTCAGAGGTGAAGGTATTGTTGTGGAAGAATAGGAAAAGCTCCCTCTGATGAAATAGAGTGCCCGACAAGATTAGGAAGCAAGAGACCTCCCCAATTTTTATTTATTTTCAGTTTGTTTAAAAACAAGTTGATCTAAGCTTGAACTCACTTTATCAACAGAACCCAAATCTTTTGTAAAGCTTATTTCTAAATACACTCTATTAGTTTTAGTATCTTGTACCGCACTGATTTTGCTGTTGCAACAGAATTGCAGTGACACTACATAGGACTATTGCAGCTAATTGGTTTTGGTTAATGAGAATTTGGGCTACTTGAGATTTACTTGAAGTTTTGAATTCAATGAATCCTTCATCCCAAAGTAAAACCATATATTTCTACATGTCAGGTGGACTTTTACATTCTAATCCACTGATTTACATGTGGGATATATATATATAATAGTAGTTATACGTCTTGTTCAGGTGTCCAGTCTGTTTGTTTTCATAGTGGAATAATTTCTCAGGAATAAAGTAACTTTATATTGGTGTAGCGCACCCACACAGTAAGTTACTTGAAGTAGCACTACTGAAACATTTTTTACTGAATACATAGTCCAGGTGATTTTTTTCCAGGGAAGATGTTCAAGCAAGATCTTTGTTTTTTGTATTAATTTTTCAGATGGGTGATTCTATTAAAACATCCAGTTTTATTTTGAATCATTGCTTGTACTAAAGCAGAGAAATCATGTATACTTTTACTTTCACTTTTCCTGAGTATCAAACATTTATCTTAATTGAATTTTCTGAAGTTCTTGAGACAAATTCATTCTCTAAGAGGAGAGGAATGCATTTTATGATTGTAAGAGAGATACATGTGCTTATGTCAGGTTTGAAATTTGATTGATTCTTATTTTGTTACTTTCAACCCTCTTGTCAATTAATGCTACTGAAAAGGCATCACATAGGAAGTGAGCTGCTTCACAGTTCTGGAATTTTTAATACTTTTGAAACATGTTTTAAACTTGGAAAACAAACCAAAAAAATCAAACCCATGAAGTTTAGACAGGATTCTTTCCCTGTAACAAACAGAATTCTAGCACAAAGAAAAAAGAATATAAATCCTCTTAGATTAAGTTTCAGCATCAGTAGGTTTCAAATTTTGAAATTGATACTGTTGCATTTGTATATCATACATATTTATAAATATTCACCTGCTGATGAGTTGGAAACCTTCCTTCTGCTTTCAGTTGCCTCAGGCTTTGCTTAGAATCTTGTAGGAGCTGTTTGTTTATTTTTTAAATTTTATAGACAAGTATTAAAGATTGGATGAAAACTCCATGGAAACAAATAAATGTTGAACACATGGAGATGGAGCTCAGAAGATTTGCAAATGTGATCATTTCCCTAATGAACGGTGTTTTGCTACTTGAAATAATCTCTCCTGTTCTGAGTACTCTGCATTATGTAGGAGCCTGTAGCTTGTTAAATTCTCTTCATTAGAGGGTTTTTGAACGCAAAGGAGTTCAAAAATTGGGGAAACAAGTATTACAGGATTGAACTCCCAAATCTCAAAGTACTTCTGAAAATATCCTCCTGAGTTTATTTTTTTTTTTATTCAGTAACCAGCAAATTACCCAGCTGGCTTTCATATGAGATTTAGAAGTCAAACGCCATGATGCATTTACTAGCCTGCTTACTTCTTCATTGCTTCTGTCTCTTTGTTCACAGCTGTCTGCTGCATAAGACACGAAGACCTGTCAAAGCACTATGGACCTGGGCTATGTATTGCTTTTGAATCGTCTGAAGACAGCTGAAGTTTAATTTCTTAAACCTTCTTATAATTCAGAACCCAGTAATTATGAACATAATGGCCTTTATGTTCTGGCTTTGGAGAATTTTTATTCCTGACTTGTTTGTGCCTTATTTCTAGGGCAAAGTTTGTCAGGAATGGTGAATAACATATTGGAGGACTTTTTCATTCTTCATCTGCACAGAGGAGCTGCAAAAGCAGTAGGAGTAATGGCAGTAGAAAAAGTAGATGCAGACAATGGTGAATGTTAACTAACTCCTTACTAGGCTTAAAAGGCTACTTCAACCTTTCTGGTATTTCACAGAAACCTGTGGAGATCAAACAAACCTGAAAAGTTTCTTGGACACTGTTGGATATGTGCACCTCTGCTGAAAATCTCAGAGACCCTAGAAGGTGTTGTGGTAAGTGTTTCTTTCCTTGTTTCAAATTTTTAAGAAAATATGCATATTTCCTTTTTTTATGTATACTGTTGGAAAAGGCAAGGTCAAAAGGTAAAAGGTCTTTCTCTGTTTCCTAATGTTTCTGAGCAAACTATGGTAAATACTGTATGTTTTGACAGAAGTATATTTCCACTGATTTCAGATGGCTGTAGCTCAGGTCTGTAATTGAACTTCAGGTTTATTGCTTTTATAAGACTTGAACTGTCTTTGCTTTGCTTTGATCCCAGTTCAGTTCCAAGGATGGCTTATAGGAATATGAGATGATCTGGACACATGTCAATAATCCAGAATCTGCTAGATGTCTTGTACTCATGCACTGTATGAATATGAATTATCAGGGAGTGAAAGAACTGCTAAACATAGAAGAAAAAAGTGTAGAAAGAGGTAATCCTCATCCTTTCTTATCTCAAAAATTTCTGCATGGTTTGGATGGGTCCTTATATTTAAGATACTATTGGTCAGTTTTCCAAATGCTGAGAAGTAGTAAGTCTATGTAGATGAAAGAAAAATTCCAACTTCAGCTTCTGTCATTATTTGTATATGCGAGCAGGTATCACCGTAATTTAAAGGTGTTATTAACAGCTTGCAGTATAACTTGTATTTATGTATTTGTTCTTCGGCAGAGAGTACTTTGGAGAGTAATCTCCTTTGTGTTAATCTGTTTTCCATTCTCTTTGAGTAGCCTAAAAACATGATGATGAATATTTGTGCAAATTCAAATATTCAGTTTTAAACAAATTCTAAATGCAGTATCCTTACATTATGTCTATATGACATCTTCACCTTTTCTCTAAGGAACAACAGAATGACGCCATCAGCTAGTCTTAGTCACTTAAGAAACTTGTCATCATAGTGTCTAGTCTATACTTCTCAGGTGTACTACCTCCAGCCAAAACAAACATTTCAATTTATGTATGTAGATCCAAATTTTAATGCATTTAAAGGAAATATATATAGGATAATATTAAAATAGGTTGCTGGTTTTACTTTTAATATTATAGGTTCAGCTAGAAAACACTCCACTTCTTTTCCGTAGTGAGTTCTTATACTGTTCCCTGCAGTTTCTTCAGGCTTCTTTGTCTACATACTCTTATTATGTATCCATGGTCAATTCTTGTCCTTCTAGCTAGAAATTCTCCATTTTATTGATTTATTTATTTTAAAAAGTATTGATTTTTGTTTCGCTCCTGTTCTTTCTCGTGCTTGGTCACACTCCACACCCATGGCTGGAGTGGTGAAGACAAGATAAAAAGCAAGATAATAAATAGTATGGAACAATTTAGAAAAGAGAAGTTCTTATAAGCAGCTAGATTTTCATGTGTTAACTATTAGACTCTTGTTCCAGAGAATTCCCACTCAGATAAGAAGTCTGACTGTTAAATGGTTGTAGAGAACAATCCTACCTAGTAAGCGGTGAAAACTAAAGATCAGCAGTGGACAAGTGGCAAAAATATTTGCTCACTTACTAATTTAATTTGCTTTGCCTCTGTTGGAGTCCCCTAGTGTTTACTCTCTGCAAATACACAGCTATATTAATTTCCTGGAGAAACTTGTTTGCTGAAAGAATGATAAACAAATATTTAGAATGTTATAAACAATCATGTATCTATATTAGAAAGTCATGTGTTCGTCTGCGAAAAAAGTAAGTTAAACTCGGAAATAATGAATATGGGGTTTGGTGAATAGATCAAAAATTGATTTAGGTTGGATGAAAATGAAATATTTGTTTTTCATATTAGAATGAAAATTTCACTTCGATTTAGGGCACAAGGATTAGGTCACTGAGTATGAAAATATTTTATACAGTGTGGGGTAACATCAAAGTGGAACTTATTGTCTCAGTAGTCAGGGCACTTTCCAAAGACTGGTGAGACAATGGCTGAGATCTACTTAGAGGTGAAAACCGAATGCTATCAGATGCTTTCGAGTGCAGCTCTTTGAGCCACAAGAGTTTGAACAGAAACTAGCTATTGAATTTTGCACAAACTCTTCTTAGGTTTTGGTTTCCACAGGAAAAGCCTTCCTACTGTATATCTCAATATTGCTTAATCTTTCTAAATATAAGAAATAGATTTACTTACCCTCATAGGAGCTCCTGTGGATAGGGAAGTGCTATTATCTCTATTTTACAGCTGAGAAGAAAAAAGTTGTGTGATTCTTCAAAGGTCACCTGCAGAACATTTGTGAGAGACTAAATCTCCTAAATCCTGGGCCAGAGCTTTTAATGTTGGACAAGCCTTTCTTGGAAACAAGAGCTCCATTTCTAATTACGAGTCTTTTGTCACAAGTGTAATGAGTTCATTTCAAATCCTGTAGGTAATGTTATCTTATCAAGACAATGTAGTTTTCAGGGAACTTCTTATTTAGAAATTGACAGACCATGAACATTTTGCAGAAATGAACTGGCAAATACTGTGATTGAAAATACGTATCCATCTGGAGAAAATATGTCCTTAAGTGGTGAAACGTTTACCAACAGAATAATTTTGTTATATACACACTTCTGATGTGCAATAGAAAGACAGGAGCAACTATTTCATATTTTGAAAGCTGGCCAGCTGTGCATATGTGCTCAAATGGTTTAACCTGTTTGAATTCAGGAAAATGGGAATTGCTCTAGTCCCAGAGCTGTTTTGTGGATTAGTACTTGAGGTTTATGCACACTTTGGAAACACAGAATACCTTAAAACAATAGAAATACTTTCAGATTTACAAGATCTGTCCTCTGATGATCTCAAACACCTGTTTGGATTGTGAGATTATATAGAAAGATTGCAGTAGAGAAAGCAGAAGAATGACTTGGCTGTGTTTGGCTCTGTTCATTTTGTTTGGTTTTGGATTCATTTGTCATTACCCTTCGACTGAGTTGGTTCCTTCAATAACAACTAATATTTATAACTATTTCTAGCACTGCAACTGTAGCACTTCTGAAAATGAAAATTGCTATCCTAATTTTCCTTACTTGAGCTTTACCAGAAGGACTCTGCAGTCCCTGTGAAAGCTGGAAGTCTTGCTCCTCCATGATGCTGCTTCCTCTCTGCCTTAGTTTTACTGAAAATAATTTCCTGGGGAAATTGTTCAAAGAAGGGAAACTTTTCATCCTAGATTATTGTGTTCTTTAATTGCTGTGATTAGCCAAATGAAAATTATTTTAACTGCCACTTTCTTCAGTGTCTAGCAACAGACTGTGGAGTACTGAAGTTGTTTGACAATGTTACCTAAAGTTTGATAAGAATCTGGCAGTATGAACAAGAGTTATATATACTTCTCAAAGCCCTGCGTGAACAGGTCAGATTAGAGTCGTGTATTTTCTTGCCTAATATTCTGCTGAATTAGAAAGATATGAAGCAAATAATTCTAGTAGCTTTAGAGTCCCTCTCTGGATCACACTATCTACTACTTCTAATAGGAGAAGCTCCAACAATTCTGAGGTAAGAGACAATTAGACAGTATTGAGAGGAATTCAGAGGAAAATGTGAATCTTTGTCCATCCTGTTATTCCAGAACTGTTTTCCAATTGTACAAAGCATGGCCCTTGTCTGCATTCTTTTCTCTCTCCTCCTGAGGCTCACTGAAGTGTAATTGTATGCAAAGGTGATGGGAAGATAGTTTGCTGAAGCTAGTTTAGTAATGTCAGAATGTAAAGACTCATCTTTCTAGTTGAAAGTATCATCACACACTGGAAATGAAATATCTTAGTAGGTTTGAGGAGACAGTGAGCCAGAACAAGTGTGTACTGAGGTTTAGGCAGAATCAGCTGACATGCAGCCTAGGGTCCTGAGAGGAGCAGGAAGAGTCTGGGCAATCAAAAATAAGTAGTCAAATATTTTTTTTCCTCTTAAAAAAAGAGATGACATTACATTTTCTGTGGTAAAATTATGCTTTGGGTAAATTTCCTGTCAGGAAAAGTAAATCAAACGATATAATGTTGGATCAAAAATAGCAGTTGCTTTTGACTGAGTCATTACTGTGGAGCAGCATGAGGCAGAAGTCCCAGAGCTGAGGTAGCTCCACAGCTGTTACTCTTGGTACCCCTGGGCCTATACTGGAAACTGTAGCTGCTTATTTCTATTTTCCACTCTGTATTGCGACCTGTGCCTCTGCTGGACTCTATATGCCATGACATACTGTGATCTTTCTGTAGCTCAGCCACTGTCACCAATAATAGGATGCTCCACAACCACACAGCAATGTGCAATCTGCAATATGGGCTACCTAGTGAATGTGAGCCACGGAGGATTAGAACCTAATTTAGGGCACTGCAGATGGATGCAGAGACGACTAATGACTTAAAAGTTGAAAGATTTGGCCTTTTCATGTGGCTATTTAAAGAAAAAATGTGCTGTTCTGCAAGAAATTTTCTGTTTTAACAATCAATTGACATTCAGAAAAAATGGTATCAGACTGCCCTGCCACATGGAGATCTCATATTCAATCAATTCAAGTTTGAGATAGAAAAAGAAAGAAGAATTAATAGAAAAAAGAAAAACCTTCTTCCTCCAGAAAAATAAATTTGTAATCTTTGGGAGACCTGTTTTTCTTAAGCATCTGCTAACCTCCTTTCTTTCTTATTCTGCCTAGCCAGTGCACTCAAGTGTCTGATTTATAGGCTAGTTTAAGAGATTCCAAGAAGAAACCCAGAAAAGCCTTACCTCATTTTCCTCCTGAACTTTCATTTCTGCATTGGCAACTTCAGTCACTCACTCACATACAGCAGTCATACTTTTTGTCTGAACCCAAGTAGCAAAGGCGGGGGGAGAAGGTGAAAATAGGTTGGATTTTACTTTTTCCCCAGAGATTTGTTTTTTTTTACAGTAAATGACTAATTTAATGTTTGCAGTAAAATCCAGGTTGTCTGAGAGAATAAAAAAATGTAAAGTCTTATCCATACACAACTGCAGGTCAGTCAGTTATAGTGTCATCTTTCCCATGCTGCTCAGCTAGTGATTTTGACCTTGATGTGAATGGATCATTCACTCAAGTGATGAGAGTTAATTTAGTCTTCGTAATAGCCTAGAGCTCAACCTTTTCAGAGCTGCAATTGTTTCAGTGATGCCAAATTATATGCAATCACTGAGTAATATGAATGGTGATCCACTGCTGTGTCTTTGGATGTAGGCCACCAAAATAATTCTTTTCGTACTGGTAGGAAACACAGGCTACAAATTCAGTCAGTGCTGTACGTTGCAAAGTGTATAAGCCATGTTACTGTGTAAACAGCATACTGAGAGTAAGCAAAGTTTAGGGATTTTTACCCTGGTTTTGTTTTTTTTTTTTTTGTTTTATAGCCATTTTCTCCTTTGAGGGAATGCCTTGAGTTCCAAGTGAAGTGAAATCTCCATAAAACTCTGTCTCTCAGGTTCACAAACTTTTATGTCTATTGTTAGAGCTTAGGGAGAGGCATGATTCCAGACAAGCATACAAAAATGAATTATTTTCATCCTACTATCTGCAAATTCATACGAGGTTCACATGCGCCTCTGCAAGGGTAATGAAGAAAACAAAATTGCTGTCAGCAGTCTGACTTGCTGAGCACAATTCTGCACATCTGTTAGATAATTCCATGGTCTAAAAGAAGCTGAAATACCTTGTCATAACAACTGGACAAAAATGTGAAGTATGACATTTTAGTCAAAGGAGAATGGGTGAAGAGAGCAAAACACCAAGATTTTTATTCATAATGAACCTGGATTCTAAGCCGGCAGATCAGTGTATGTTACGAGATGGAGGTCTTTTGCTGTGTAACTCTAGCTTGGAGCCTGGAGGTAGGATAGAGGTTAGTCTGGCCTACAGGGTGCTGAAGTGCAGTCATCTGACCTGCACAGGTTTCAGGTCTGTATGCTTTGCATTTTGCCAGGAAGTGGGTTTGGCAAGACAGATCTTCAGAAGCAACGTCACAGTCTGTGACATTGATAACATTTTGTAATGGTTTTCATATAAAATGTGTCTATATAATGTTAGAGAAAATAGTATTTACATTAGGTAGAATATTTAGAAGGAACTCTGTGCAACTTTGCAGCAAAACAATTCATGGAGGTTGCAGAAGCGTGTGAAGATAAACTTACAAACTCAGTGGTTATTTGACCATTCAGCACAAATGCTTTGGTGGATATTGAGACTTGGTGACCTAAGGATGTTGAAATTTGCTTCAAGAATCTGTTAGAATGGTTGGAAATCATCTGAAAGACTGCAACCACAAGTAGGTGTGTGAACTTGTTATATACAAAATATATAAAAATGGTAATTTTAAGAGAAGACATGTCTTATGGTGTAAATCAAATCTGTGACACTTTAGTACTTTACAAAATTTAAATGCAAAATCTAATGATTTCTAGAAGACATTACACTATTTGCCACTGTATCAATCTACTAAGGCTGTGAGTGTTTAAAATTCTGTTTCTTGCATCAGTGTAAACTTTCCTCTGTTGGCAAGGTAGGATTCTGCATGAATCAGCTTGGCAAAATCAAGACCTTAGTACTTTTGGCAGGCTCTGTCAGAAAGTTCTGTCTTGCAACCATTTAATAAGCAGATTTGTGTTTATTGTTATTATAGTAGTAAGTGGACTTTAGGAGAACTATTTCAGTGTTCCCATGCTCATCCCTCTCTCCCATCCCCCCCAAACCCCAACAAATACTTTATTTCTTTTGTTCAGAAGTATAACTTCTAAAATAAGATCTCTGGATGCCTTGGAAGAAACCTAGCTCATAGTGACTGCCAGTGGCTTCCAGTGCCATGAAAGCAGGCATTCTGGGACACCTTTTCAATGTCGCCATTCCCATCAGAATCTGCATTTCCTGTAGTAAATATGATGTGTATTGTGACTATTTTGGAATCAGTGCTTAAAACTATACATGTGATACTTTAAACATCTAGTAGCTCTGTCATATGTGCAGTTTCAGACTAGTATTTATCTGTTCTGAAATTAAGTTCTGGGTGCCAGCTGAAAAGTGTATGTTTGTTATTAAGGAATCAAATTAAAATTATAAGAAAACAACACCATTATTAGTTTGAAAAAGTTATTTGCTTTGATTAAGAGCACCAATAAATGTGTCTTGGTTCCATAACTGCTCCATTTAGCACTTGACATATAATAGTTTTTTTTTTTCCCACAGTGTAATATCTCCATTGAAATATAATTATTTTGCAGATTGCTCAACTGAATGCCCTTATAAACATGCTGTTAGGGGAACTCACCCCTGGTGATCATCAGAACACCATGACAATATGCACAATTGATGTACATGCGAGGGATGCTGTAGCCACGCTTATAGCACAGAAGGTAATTTGTTGCAGAGCAATTACACTAATGCATTTTTAAAAGCATAAAATAAAGAATAATTTCATTTGTTGAAAAGATAGTCTGGTGCTTATGTATGGCAATGACAGAATATTTTGATTCAATCCATTTTTGTTCTTTTATATTTTTTGCTTTAGAGTTAGATAATTATATTTACCAGTTAAAGAATTGCCATTTAAAAATATAGATATTTTGTCCAAATGTTTAAAGACATCCGTTAAAAATGTATGCTATAATGTGACAGCAGCTTTCTCATTAATTTGCCTCCAATTACTGATCTGTTCACAATTAATATAAAACCTCACGTTTATTGCAGATAGCTTGAAAGTTTAGTGCATGCAGGAACATAAAACAGCAATCGTGTTATGTTTCCAGACAGTATTCTATTATTTTTTAAAAAAATAAATATGGAAATAAAACCTATCAATTTTTGAGGTGGAGTGTGTACTGCTAACTCTTTCCATGCCTGAATTCAGCATTGCCAGGGCCTATTTACAATAACTCGCTACTCCATCTTCAGACTGTGACGACTCAGACAGGAAGGAGGTGGTGAGGGACACCATGCAATGTCTGCTTCCCTATGCATAGTTAGGCAGGTGAGAGAGAGCTGTTGTGTTATATCTTCCACTCCCCCCTGCCTGCAACCAGCTGCAGACAAGGGATGGTTCTGACCTCCAAAGGGGCACAGAGCTCCCAGTTTGAATGGGCAGCTTCGTTCCAGAGTCAGACACCTAGAGCTTTACTGTTTATTCGTGAGGAATAACAAGGGAGAAGAGAGAAACTCTGTAGGTATGAATTGTGTGTGTAGTGTATATCCATTCATTTTCTATAGCCTGCCATGCTTCTACATGTGACATTTTAACATAGTTACTCGTGGTAAAATTCATCTTTTGGAAACACATGGCTGTTAAGAGCACCCCCACTCCCTTCTTTCCAAATGCCCTCCTATCCCTATGATGGTAAGGAGGTCAGTAAAATAGTGCTTTCCTTTATTGTGAATAATAATTTTGCTGCAGGCCAGAGTATTGAGATTTCTCAGAAATCCAGTCTTTAGATAAGTGACCTAAATAAATAGTGCAGGATGTAGTCCACAATAAACTTGTGAAAGTAAAAATGATTTTACTTGAAAGAATAAAATAGAAAAAAGGCACTATAAATTATTGTAGTGTGCCATGAAACCTCTTTGTACAGGACAATGGTCTCTTAGCCTTGTTAACTGGTATTCTGTAAAACTGAAAAAACAAAAAAAAACCCCAACAAAAACCCCCTCAACACTTACAGTTGCTGAACAAAATCCATTCTACTGAGCATAATCACTTTGTTGTGGTGTGATGCATAATAGCAGTTGCATCGAAAATTTGCAGCAATTTAAAATATTCTTTTCACTGAAATTGTTTATCCACATTGCCAAAGCCTTTAAGGAAGTACTGATGTTTTTCATATTGTCAGGAGCAGCTGTTTCTATCCGCTGTGGCTGTCTAACCGCTAACTAGGCAGATGGCACACAGTAGCTGAGGTGTGTCTGTTGTATACAGGACCAACTTTTCTGGCTTACAGGAAGCACAGCTGCCATGCTATTATGATGATGATGATCCTTATGTATTTCAGACATTGGAGGCCTTATATAGAGCTGCATGCTTTGAAGGGGTGATTAGGGTCTTTAGTACACTGAATAAGTACTTAAATAATCAAACTGACAAGCTGTGTGGAAATATGGAATCCTTATTAATTAGAATTTTGGGTAGAGACTGGGGGGGGAGTTCTGTAAAAATCAAGTAAAATTATTTGCCACAGATACAACCATCTCAGTATGGTATAGCATGTGAATTTCAGTAAAGATTATTTCAACAACTGCTAGAATACAAATAGGTTTATGAATGAATAAATGTGTTTTACATCATTAACTCTGGTCAGTCATTTAAAGAACATGCTGAATAAAATATTGCACAGTTAAAACTAGAGAAGAGCTGATTTTTGCCTCAGTTGGCAGAAACTTGTTCTATAGCATATCAGAAACAGCAACACTTCTCTCCCCATGTTTCACCTGTAGTAATTAATATATTAATATCTACTTTTTTCTTCTGAATAAGCACTTTCTTAATATTCCTGTGTGTGGGGATATAGCATAAGAGAGCTGGAGGGGGTGGTAAGGTGTGGCTGGGGCTTAAGGAAGCAATGAAATGCTGACCAGATGCTGCATTTCCTGTTGATTTGAGGTGTTTGTTCATTAGACCACTAATCAAAACCATGTGCTCTGCTAACAGACCATTTCATCCCCTGAGTGCTGGAGCACACACATGCTGTTCCCAACTAATTAGGACCTGCTCCAAGTCAATGAAGTCTCTTGTTGACATCCATAGGTGGTAGAAGAGGTTGTCTGAGAATGGGTGTCCGTGTAATTGTGTCTTCACATAGCTCAGATAAAAATATTTTAGCCAGAAACGTAGAATCATTGTACCTTGTTAGTGTTTTTATCATGTTAATATGAGCTTGAAGAGTTTGTTCCATAAACTATTGTGGTCTTGTTACAGAGTTAAAAAAAAACTGGAGACACAATCAGGTTGTTGAGCGTATGTGTTTGTTTCAGAAGTCTCATTGGTAGCCTTTGTTGTCTAAAGAAAGGCCAAGGTATTGAGCAGAGCAGACATGGAGATTGATTCATCACTTTAGTCCCAAGTTAAGAGTTGAAGCTACTTGAAATACAGAGTGGTCAAAGTTACATCAACAGTGCTTATGCTGTAGCACTACTATGTTTATAGCAAAAATGCCTGTCTCCAAAGCTTACAGCAAAGCTTGTTCTTCATGATCGTAGAAATGACCTAATGAAATCATATTCTGCAGTACTTTCCAAATAGCTATGACCCTAAAAGCATGAACAAACATAACATGAAATTAGAATTACAATTGCAAAAACATGGTTTTTCTTCATTATCTGTAAAAAGTTTCTGGTGAACTTGAACAGGAAACTCTGTTGGGCAATTTTTAAATGCTAATCCTCTTACTTAGTATTGGAGACAGCAATGTTGTCACTCTGCAAATATAATTTCATAATTTTAGAAATAGTTGTAAGAACAATATCTTCCTTCTAATATCGTGATAAAACAGCTGATGAGAAAAGACAGGGAAGTTTGGTCACTTAGATTTCACCAAATGGGAAGAGAGAGACATGATCAATTATATCAGTGAAGCTCTGGGATGAATGGGTCGGAGAGGTGTGCAAGAACAAACAAAGGAGGATGACGCGTGGAGCGGAAGGCAGAAAGACAGAGCATCTTGATCAGGAAAGGACGAAAGAAATAGCCTGATGTCTCAGAAGCCAATGGAGGCAGACCTGCAAGCAAAGTACAAGGTGAGCAGTTTACAGCAATAACAAGAAATACTGCAGGGTTAGAGGATCATGTGGAGATGGTCACAGAAGAAAGCAGTGCTGCAGTGTTAAGGGAAAAGGTTTTCAGAAAGTTACACATATCAGAAAGCACATGGAAGACAATCAGAAAGGTGAAGAAGATGAAGATCAAGGGTAGAGAAAGGACTAATGAGCCTAGGAGATTTAGAGCAAGCAAGGAGAATGATTGGTGCCTGCTAGCGTGGGAGATGAAAGGACACAGATTGATAAATAGGAGAAGGGATTCCTTCAAGCAGATAAAAAATATCAGTGAGTAGGAAGTGAAGAAATCTGCCTTGATTGAGGCTGGAAAACGTTGGTGGGTCAAAATGAAAACAGAGAAATAGGTAAGAGTTCTTCAAGAGCATTTACATTTGGTAAGAAAGGAGAAGAAATTCCTACTTTATTATATTTGGAGGGAATGGTGGCATATGCTGTTCCTGGGTAAGATTGCTTTGTGGTCGGAGAGTTGGGATAACAGCACTACAGGTGGAATTATGGAAACATGAAAGAAGGTGTACACATGGTGGAATTTTCTCATGGAGCATCACAATCAAAATTATACTGTTCTTTCCAAGCCCATTTCTGCTCTCCCTTTTCTAACTTTGGTTCATGTTTAGTGAAAGGAACTGAATATAGAAACAGATTACACTTAAAACATTTTTATTTTACATGTGTGAAATATTTTGTAATTCTGGTCATTATATTCAGTGCCCTTTTATGGATCTTCAAAGTAACTCTTACTCAGGTCAACTGCAAAATACAGAGGAAAACTGTTAGCATGAGATAACGTTTGTCTAAGGCTTTGATCTGTACTCCTCCTTGTGCTGCTTAAAAAAATGAGGCTACTTGTGAACTACCTGAAGTGAGAAAATCAGAAGTCTGATAAAAATGTAATTTAACTGATAGCAGACATTTTCCATCTTCTGGCTTGAGATACTCTGCCATTCTATCCAAACAAAAAGATCTCACCTTTGCATTAATATATCTGGACGATCTCACCTTTACCAAAAATGTTATCAACCCTAATTACTGAAGGAAACAGGATTCAGAGCATGTTCTCGCCTATCCTGACGTCAATACCTTTAAGTAGATCTAAACAAGGAGGCCTGATTTTTGATGGTTGTCCCTTGATGTATCCACTTCATCCTTCTGCTAAACTGGAAAGTGGGGAGAAGGGAAAAGATGTTTTTAAAGAAGCTCAAGTCTCCAGGTGGATGCAGAGCCATCAAGGCAAAAGTATCTGCTTCTCTGCCAGAGATAATGGTAAAAGAGGTTGGTTGTTTTTTGTTTTTTTTTTTTTTAATATTCTCTTGTTGGAGAAGTGGTATAACAGATGATTAGGCACTTTTTTGCTCAGATATTTCTGTACTGTTATCAGTAGCTTCTCGAACAACCTCTCCTTTTATTGCTTTTTCAGATTCTTGTCTTGTGGTGATAGACTGAGGAGAGTACTTTTCTCTCATACCTGATTGAGTAAAGCTCCTTGAATAGTCTCTGCACTCAGTTTGGGAGTTCATAACTTTTTAAATGGAAACAAGATTTCAATATACAGTCAGATCCTAAGTTGATATCAATAGGAAGAACCATTCTGCATCAGGGATACTTAGATTCTTGCCTCAAATTTGTGTTTATTAAGGAATCTTTTTTTTTTTTTAATCTGTGATCATCTGAAAGATTAAATCTTGAAAAACACATGACAACTTTAAAATGGTGATGAATACCTAGCTGCATTTTTTCAGATGTGAATCATGTAGATGAAATTCACTCTGCTTTTCGTTGTAATGAGGATGGAAAATGTCTACGTATGTGCCAGTTCAGCAGGAAAAACCTAATTTTGGTGACTCTCTCTTCTTAAAGGCAATATTAAAGAAAATGGCAGATCAAAACAGAAACAGACATGGTATTAGTCAGTGCATTACTAAGAGGTGAGTGTTGCAAGCGTGGCATTCTGACTTGAACCTAGGAAAAAGTGTTAGCCTATGTTTGGTTTTACACACCTAACTCTGGAAAACAATGACTCAGGGTAAAAAAACCCAACCAAACAACCAACAAAACCAACAAACACCCCCCCAAACTCAACCAGTGTAATTTATCTTTTTTTTTTTTTTTTTTTTGAGGAAACTACTTTGGCATGAAGCCTGCTCTGGGAGCGGCTGCTGTGCTTTCTTTGGGTTCAAACTGCAAGAGTGTATAGGGCTTTTCCTCAGGAAGTCTTTGTGTTTCCTGCTGGTGCAGATGAGCCAGAAGATCAAAGTGTCAGTCACTCACCCTTCCCAAGTGATGCTCTGTCTTTCAGTAGTAATTTCAGTTCTGAAATTATTTTTCCCCATGGGTGCAACTTACAGACACATTAAATACAAATAAGTCTAGACTTCCCAAAGAATATATATAATGCTATTTTGACTGAGGTCATATTTTTCAGCTGGGCAAAGTAGTGTTCTGCAGAAACCTTTGAAATACTGACTGTGCTTGTGTGAAGTCACTCTTACTAGAGAAATCCCAAAGAAAAGGAACTGCATATTATTTACTGGTACACTGTCGATCATAATTATTACTCCAAATTTACCGTCTAAATTAACAAACCATAGGAAAGAGTAGATTGCAGCAGATAAATGATTTGGAGTCATGGGGATTGACATATATAAATATTTTTTGTCCTTTTTTGCTATGTTTCTCAAGTTAAGCAACCAGCAGAGTGAGACAGAAGCGCACACAATCCATGTGCTCTATATGTACGAGTGTTTAGAGTTTTCTCTCTTCTCTTGATTTTATTTATTCAATGTAACAAGAGCTATGTGAAGCCAATGAAGACAGTGTTCAGGAAATATGTGATTGGTATCCTTTCATGGTGAAGTCATAAAATCAGACAATGGCAGTGTACTTTCCTCTATAAATCTCTTTTGAGATGAAAGAGTGATATTCCACACTCATTAAAGGGACCTTCTCTACTTCTAAGTTACACTGTGGTCTACAATTTTGTCAAAGTAAAAGGTAAGATGACCACAACAGAGAGATATTTTCTTTCTTGAAAAGCATTGTTTTAAGTAACAGACACCACTCTAGTAAGTCAGTTATATTTTTTTCCTCTTCTAGGGTCAGGAGACTGGCCCTGCAAATACTTGAGTATCTCATTGAAGTCTGGTCAGCAGGAGGCAAGGAAGAAAATGTATGGGCATCATAACTCTCAGGAATGCATATTTCAAGAGCTAGGCATTAGCTAGCGTTCCTTGATTTTTATATATCAACTGAAGAAAGAACTTCATTCTGCAACAGGGGAAAAACCTAAAGCACACCTGGTACAAGCTGGCCAGGTGTCATTAGCACCAGAAGCAAAAGAAGATAAGTAACAAATTGCTACTTGACACTTGCACCCAGTTCATCTGAGGGACAGCATATAGCTGAGGTCACTACTACTGAAATACTGAAAATTTTATCTTTACCATAGCAGACATAAAGTTTAAACAGCCAGTCCAGACTGGTAGAAGCAGAATCTTTCCAGTGTTGGTTAAAGTCCCTATCCTTGAGAGCAGTCACATTACATTACAATTGGCAATAACAGCATCGTTGACCACAGACTTGAGATCAAGGCAACTGCAAACACCTGAGAGAGTTAACAAAGTATGTGGCTATGACAAGCTGTTACATAAGATCACCTTTCCTTGTTTGATATAGTTGGTATGTTTTCAGTGATGATTTTGTGCTTTTTTGGTACTACTGAGTGTATGTAAAATGGTGGTAATTTTATCAGATGAACTATGAGTTCAAATCTATTAATACACTGAATACAAAGGAAGAAGCGAGTGAAGAGACTATTCTGCTTCACAGTATAACGAGTATGAGAATTTCGTTGTCTTCTGTACCCTTCCAGTCTACATAGGTAGGTTGCATTTTGTTCTAAAGATTCTGGTGCTGGTCCATGTTACAGAACAGATACATAGTTTTTGTTAATCTAAGTGCAGTATTTGCCCATTTGGTATTTTATAATTTGTGAGAATTGGTTATTTGGGAAGCATACGTAAGTCTTCAGTAGTTAGCTGTGTCATGTAACTTCAGTTCTGATTCATTCTACAGTCATAAAGACTGTTTCTGCAGGTATATGAAACATATATCAAATCTTACTGCGTATCTATTCTGAAACACAAAACCAGAAATTACCCAGAATCTAGGGTGATCTCTGGTAACTGTTTTCAGCCATTCTGAGTGAATAGACTACAAAGTAGTGTATTTGACTAAGGCTGTATAAGAGTCTGGCAACCTGCTAGCAATTAGTGAAATGTTAAAAAAGATGGCAGTATTGCAACCTGTGACTACATCGCACTGCAATGATGCTGCTTTTGGAAGGAGACAAAGTACAAAAATGTTTTCATAAAGTTTTCACTTGTAAGGATTTTTGAAATGAAATATTTTTGACAGCCTGATTCCCCTTAGCTGTAACATTATTTAGCGATCTAGTAGTAAGCCTAGAATTCAATGGGATCTGATGGCACAAAAACACAGGGAGAAACCTTTTCTGCTGAAACTTATTTGGCTAGCATTCACACAGTATCCTTGCTTTATGACACTGATTTTTGGTTTTTGTTCTATATTTCCTCAGATGAGTAGGCAGGGGAAAAAGGATGGGTGCTTAATTCTCTAATGAAGAGATAGATAAGTTCTTTTGCTCAAGTTAATGATAAAATCATATCCTTATGTACCTGAAGCTTTATGTCTGTTTAGAATAAGTGCACCTGAAAAGCAAAGTAGTCACACCTTCATGTGCTTAGCTTGTATGATCTGAACAGGAGAGGCTGTTGTCAAGACTGTACTGAAGTCAGTTGAACCAGGTCCTTTTATCTGATGATGTTCTGGTCCTCAGTATTAAAAATATTACATTTTTTTCTTGCAGTTTTATCTATTTCATTGCCAGAATGGGAATTGCAACACTTTCATATTTCTTAATTAACAAGAATTTATATTACATACAGATATGTATATGGCTAATTGAATTTTGTAGTAATTGCTGAACTGTAGCTACCAGGCTGACTCTGTCATTGTATCAGCAGCCTACAGGGGAATCATGGAATAGTTACCAAAGTAGTGATCTGAAAGGAAAGGAAATGCTGATTCAGAACGGGCTATAGGTCGGACCAAAAGGACACACTTCTGTCTTTAGTGTCCTAGAGCTGACTATTTAGAGAAAGTTTAAAATCTTACATACAGGACTAGTTCAGTTGTGCAAAATGTTGTAATTGGTCATTGATGATAACTCTTTGCAGCATCCCACAGGCACAGTTTCTCTCAGAAGCATGAGGATTGACACTCCTTATGTGTTTATGACCTACCTAGAGCTGCTGCAAATGTAGTGTGCAGTCCTGAGGATCTTCAGAGGTAAGTAGACAGTACCATGCAATGAAGATATGGCTATTGCATATAATATATTGAAATATGCTAGACAAGTGGAACTGATCACAGGAGAGCACCATGATACACACAGTAGGTGAAACTAAGGGGCACAAGTGTAATGTTTCTCATAAACACAAATAATTCAGAGACTAAAGTGCTGGTAAAATTCAACACTGGCCCTTCTCTAGAGAGACCACACACTTTGTTTTAAATTTAAAATCAGGCTGACTTATAAAAAGTGTGTAGTTAGCAAGAAGAGAAGTGTGGTGTTATATACAATCCTGCCCTTGCAGCAGCCCTGCCTGCTGATTTTTCTTAACATAATTAATTCAGGAATAGTCTGATTGATTAATTGTATACTCTTAATTTATATATCCACTGTTGCTGATGAGATTATGTATATTGTATTAATGTTAGAAGGGACTTGTATTACTTCTGAATCTAGCACGATGCAATAATTGATTTCCTTATTTTACTGGGTTTGATAGAATTCATTACAACATTACAACTGCTTTGACAGATGATTTACCTTGTTCTACTAATTGTTTTCATTTCAAAAATTATTGAACAAAATTAAGCAACCCTCTTGCTGGACTATTCTGTGTTTTTCTTAGTAGAGGAGATTAAAAGTAACTGACGTAAGTTGTGATGTACGAAACCACTAAATGAAGTGAGATGAAGGCAGCAAGACCATGTTCTTACTCTGGGCTCTTCAGTACAAGGAAGACATGGAGACATGGACATATTGGACCAAGTCCAGTGAAGGGCCATAGAGACAGTTAAGGTATTGGAGCATCTGACATATGAGGAGATGTTGAGAGAGCTGTTTAGCCTTGAGAAGGGTCAGGGCAGATCCTTTCAATGTGTATAAATACCTAACAGTAGGAAATAAAGAAGGTGGAGCCAGACTCTTCTCAGTGACAGGATGACAGGCAACAAGCACAAATTGAAATAAAGGAAATTCTACTTAAACATAATAAAAAAAATTATTTACTGTCAGATAAGTCATATAGTAAAACAAGTTGACCAGAAAGGTTGTAGAGTCTGCATCCTTGGAGATATTCACAACCCAACTGGACACAGTCCTGAGCAACCTGTTCTAACTGATCAGCTTTGAGTAGGGGATTTGAACTAGATGATCTTCAGAAGTGTCTTCCAACCTGAGTTGTTGTGTGATTCTATGCTTCTGTGTGCGATGTGTGAAGTTACTTCAGGTCTGATACAATGTGGTGGTGCCTTGCTCTTTATGAAAGTTCTGAGTGTTGCGAGTCCATTTAATGGTTGGACTCAATGATCTTAGGGTCTTGTCCAGCCTAAGTGATTTTATGATTCTATGCTTGCATGTATCTCAGGGGGATAGCCTTCTGCTAAAGGCAGGCTATTTCCCAGTCTCTCTGGAATAGTGTGTTTCCAAAGTAAATAAGTGCCTTAAAAGGTGCAATGGAGCCCTTTTTTGAATTTCACCTCACAGTGAATGAATAAGTATCCCTTTGTCTGTCATCGATCAGAAAAGATGTGATGTGCCATTAGTTTTTCTGCTGACAGAGTTCTAACATACGTAGCAAGAAAAGTACCTATAATAATTTCTGAAATCTCCGTGGATTAAATGAACTATATTTAGAACACCCCACAAAAAAATCTGTCTTGGTATTCTGGGCCCTCATCACTGCAGCTGGCTCTCTCTCTTTCTTACCATCAGTAGTCTGAAGTATCTATAAAGGTTTGTGACAAACCGAAGTATAGGAATGCTTTTATGAACTCAGTTGCATCTCTGTAGATATGTTTTCTGTTAAGACACTGCAGGATGGTGTTTGGCCAAATAATAAAGTTAAATCAGAAATAAAGTGATTTTTCAGGCTTACTTTTGTGTTATCCTATGACATGGTAACTTTTTCTGATTTTTAGGTGAGACTTCTGAATTGAAAATGGCAGATTTTCATAGCAGTAAATCCATAAAAAAAAAGAGGTCTTCCAGAAAATAGGAAAGCTCTTTTTTGGTGGATATAAAAAAACCTTATCCCCCTCCCACTTTTTTTTCTCTGAATTATATCATTAGGTCTTAAAGTAAAGCTACCACTAATAAGAAATAGGCAGAGGCTATAGCTGAAGAAGAAATTGACATGACAGCAGTTTGATAGCAAGACTTGAGACACGTAAGACTTTAATTCCATATTTCATTGCAAAACAGATTACAGAAGACTGTAAGGGAGCTAACAATATTAAGAATTTGAGCTATGTGATACTGTGTAGGAGAAACAAAATTTCTTTTATTTAAAAAAAATCTGAAAATTTTCTTCCCACATGAGTATCTGAAGTATCTAGGTAAAAGACGGCATATAGTTCTAAACCAGTATTGTTTTATTAGATGATTTTTTCCTGACTATTCCAAGAGAAATTGACCACATTTTTTTCTGTGTATATGCTAAATTCAGATTTTAATGCCTTTCTCTTTTTGTTATATCATTATTCTAGAAAAGCACCTAGACTTTTTTTAAGTTCACATTTTTTGAAAATTGGCTCAGTATAAAATTGGTCTTTTGTGCTTCTCAAATTACGAGACATTTATGGTCTTTTAATCTAAAACAAGAAAATGTTTATTGATCTGTGAACTACTAATGGGATTTTATTAGTCTTTCCTTTTTTATTGCTAGTATTACTAATTTGTTTTCTGTACATTTTTAAGTCTGAAAATGTCTAAGTTCAAAGATTACTATAAAACATCCCTATTGCTCATAGATACCTTGTTAATGAATTTGATGTCATTGAGCCACTGATGCTTTTGATTGACCTGTGGATTAGGCACAAATTCTCATGATCAACACCATAGAGGATGGTGGCAGTACAGCTGTCTCACGTGTTCATGTTTTCTTTCCACCTACAGAGCTTGTATAATGCTGATTTCAGACTTCTATATGAGATAGTGTTGACATCAGAAGAGCGGCAAATTCAAGGAATCTTGTGAGAAAATTAATCTGTCTCTATGCATTGTATTGTATCTAAATGTGTGCTGGAGGAAGAAAATTAAACTTTCTCTTAATGCTGCTGCTAGGCAAGCATACTAAAGAATTTGGGGGGCAGGGCAGTATCCATTAGAAATGGACTATAGAGGATTCCCAGCATATTCAGTAGCAAGAATGTGAGAAATACTCTTGGCATTGTGCTTGAATGCTAGCAGCAGTAAGAGAGAGAGCAGGCAAGTCATTAGTGTACATTCTTGTAAGAGCTCAGGTCTTGATTATCTCTTCCCAGTGCCTTCAGAGAGTAGAGGAAAGAAGGCTGCTGAAAGACCTGTCCTTTCTAAGAAAGCTGGGGTGCATAATTATATAGGTTTACCTGGCCTTCTCCAAAGGGACAAATGGCACCACTTCTCCAGTCCCTCTCTTACTAGTCTTTCTTAGTCTTCCCCTTTTCCTTACCCATCAATTTTTGTGAGTGCAGCACTTTTTAAGTCCTTCCTGGCACAGAGAGTCAAGCATGTCTGCTTGTGTGAGGGGAATGGGTCCCCCTTGCTTCCTGACATGGTAACTTCCTGAAGTAGCTGCGGAGTGAGAACATAATGCTCAGTTTCACCATTCCATACAAAAATTCTTCTGGTTTTAGTGAAATGCAGTGTACAATCCTACCAGGCTGTACTTGGTTCAAGCTTTTTGCTGCCTTTTTACCAACGTGCTCAGGGCCAAATTCATAGCAAATATAATCAGACACGCCTCCCTACTAAACGAAGCTGTCCCGTTCACTGTAAGTTTGATTTTGATGTAAGGCCATTGGCCTTATGACTACATGAGTGCGAATTTTGTAGGTATGTGGCATTGCCTGATGCTCAGATGAGAACATCATGTCAGACATGTTTAATCATAACAGTGTTTATTCCTTTTACTGAGAATGTCCTCCCTTCATGACAAATGTATGTAAATGCTGACATAAAAACTGCATTTGACAAGATAGTTGGGTATGTTTCATTTTATTAACACATTAGTCAACTTATTCTGCCCAAAGTAATATGTGAATAGTAGATACATATAAGATTAGCATAATTTTTTCAGTCAACATTTGTTCTGAGAGCTTTTTGATTACATTATTTTAATTAGGCAATAAGACATGACAAGCACAGGATTTCATGGTGAGTATAGCACTCCTCACAAGGTATTATAAAGCATGTGGCTGAAAGATGAATGATTTTAACTATTCAAAATGTGCATTAATAATCACTCTTGATTGACTAGAGTGCCCTTTGGTTTCTTTAATGAAATATATATTATTGAATAAGGGAAGCATTTACTGGTCACAGTCAACAGGGCCAAGACGTTACCCTCAGCTAGTGAGAAAGCTCCATTTGTGTTCTAAAGCCTTCTGCACTGTCTCTGGGATTGGCTTTCTCATGACAGCTCAGTGTAACTTTTAAATATATTCAGGGCACATCATACTGTCTATGAAGGAAACCAAATGTCCTCTCTAGAATTGCACAATATAGTAGGTGTCACAAGCCAGAAATAATGAAGATAAATGAGACTTTGAACCCCTCAAAAAGTACGTATTTTCTAAATAATGTCCTCCACTCAGAGATTGGGACAGCAAAAATATTCCATTTCTTTGTAGCTGTCCACTGGAAAAAACAAACAAAAAAAACCCAAGCAAACCTAATGCAAACAAAAAAAAACCCCCATACCCAAACTACAAATCTTTGTGTATAACTTATTTTGTTTCTGATTGCAGCAGTCTTAAGATAAAAAGTAATAAACAGACACTTGTTAACCCCAGAATTTTATTTCAAACAGTCATTACATACTACATATCACTTAGACATGCAAAGTAACTTGGATTTCTATAAACAGTGTCTCAAAGTAATTAATTAAATTTGGGTTTTTTGTGTCCTGAAATGAAAGGACTGAAGTAAACCTGGAGCTTATAGAGATGTGTTGGTTTTTGATATTACTTTGGGAATATTTAAATAGGAAAGGGCAGATGACAATTTATGGATCTATGAACACATTGCTGTTGTAGCTCTGCTAAATCCGCACTATTTCATAAAATGTTTCTTTTTTTTTAGTTATTCACTGTGTGTTTTACTAGTCCTACCTATTGGTAATAATCATTTAACATTTTACTTGACTGCCAAGAAAAGCAAACCTAAGTAGCTTGTGGTTGTTCAGTGTTAAAGCTGCAACAAACGACCAGGAATCTGATTTACCATTGATCTCTTATTTTCTGTCACCACTGTGGAAAGTCACTCTGGGGTAAGTGAAAGGTGATGTCCTCTCCTCTCCCCCAAACCAATCCTCTCATAGGCATATAAGAATACCATCTTTCCCCATTCTAGCAGCCTGGTCTAAATAACTAGCTGGTAGAAAGCTTGAGGTAGTTCTGAGGTACCTATTGTGTTTTTTTCCACATAACGGCTCCCTTTTTTGTGTGTATATATGTTATTACTTTAAATGTTCATATTTTTTTTAATTCAGGTCTGTTCAGGATACAAGCAAAGTGATGAACTGTATTGTTGTACTGTCCAACTGGTCTGCGTATGTTGAATGTGAACTGTTTTGGAAGAATCTTCCAGATGCTCTAGCAGAGCAGACTGGACCTCAAGATTGAGATGGGGAAGGACCAAGCATTAGCTTGAATTTACTTGCAGAGTCCACATAGGACTGAAATATTAGAGAACTGACTTGGTCTTTTTTTTTTTACTTTGAGGACGTCTCAACATCTCAAATTTTAGAATGTATAAGGTCACCAAATATGATGTGCTATATGTGACAAAGGAGGGGACTGAACCAGCATCTCAAGGCTGAGTCCTTGAAGAGACTGAAATCTCCTGTCTGAATGTAGGTAGAACAGAAAAGTGGTTGCTCTGAGGATCCAGATGTGTATAATTCAAGTGATGAAAAATCTTCAGAAGATTTGCTGATTTAGTCAGTCTTATGCCATTCATTGGCATCTCAATCTGAAGAGTCCTGTTTGCAGAAAACTAAACATGGAACCCAGTTTTTTTCCTGTATTAACTTTAGTAGTGAGAGTGAATGAGAACTCACTGTTTCTATGTACCTAAGGGTGATACGAGTGTGATGAAATAGGGTTAAAAAGTGTCATGAGATTTGATAAGCATTCATGCATTTTATCTGACTTGGGGCATTGAATCCATGGAAACATTGGCTTTCACACATCGTTTTCTCATTCACAAAATTAAGTAATTACGTCCTGGGAGAAATGCACTGGCATTGAATATACAGTATCCAGACTATGTCACTACAGGTAGCAGATTGAGTTTAACTAGCCATATGGATTGTAATTGTCTAAGTATGATTAATTCATAATGTTTGTTAATTTTATTCCTTACATTATGGTTTCTTATTATAATGTTAGTCTTTCTTCTCTTTCTTTGTTTCTTTTTAATCTAGGTTTTGATGAGAGCCCTCGAGGGATTTTAATCTTACTATGATACTAACTAATGATGTCCTTATATTGCTGAGTCTCATCAATAGCTTGTTCCCCTTGCTGGAAGTTTCACGGAAAAGGGTTCTGAAGTTAGAACAGATGGTGCGTCAGTCCATTGCAGAACTCTGTTTGCAGCCTGAGGAAAACTTTATATTGAAGGTGGAAATAATGGTTTTCTGCTTAGCTTATTGTAAATTCTAAATGGGGTGATTGAAGACTATAATGATCACTGTTGTTTGATGCCTATGAGTTTCAACATCTGGCTAATGCCTTTACTAGCTGTAACAGTAAGAAAAGGCACTATAGTTTTTTCTGCTTCTTTCTCTTAAATAGATTATAGCATATGTGTATATATATGTTTGTACATACACACATGAATACATAAATTTGATGTATGTATATAAAAGTATATATATACTTTATTTATGTAAATCAGTGTCTACATTAATATCTGATTTGCACAATAGTGAAACAGAATAGTACATAATATAACACTTCCATGCCAACACTGGTCTTTCTTTTTTCATTACCTGAATTTTATTTGTACTTTAACAATTCAAATTATTTAAAATCACCTTTTATCTACTCTTGCCTACAGACCCAAACCATTAACCCAAAGAAAATTAGCAAATATGGCTTTGCTTCTCATATAGGGTCCAAGAAGGAAGTACTAGTGAGACTGACCGATCTGGCCTATGCAAGGAAGGCTGAAGAACACCTCCTTCAAAATGATGGACCTCATTACACCAGCTTTTGTCATACTTGACCTTTCAACTGGTAATTCACTAAATTGCCGAAGTCACTAGTCTGTTCTGTCACTGCACTATAACTGACTTGATGGAATATTGTTAACAGGAATCATGACTGAAAAATAATGTTTTCACAGAGATTTTAAAAAGTGATTTCTACTTATGTTGTTTCTTTGCTTGGTTATACTTCAATCTAGATAATGACAACAGTTTAGGAAGCTTCATTTTAAAAATCCAGATGGTATTTTCTTAACTTATTCAGGAGCTTGGCCTGGTATTCTTGAAAGAAATTGCCAAAATTTCTAACAGCATTATACTTGTTTTGCTTTTTGTTGTGTGTGAGGTTTTTGTTTTGGTTTGGTTTTTTTTGAAGGTCTAGCTATATTCAAAAAACCATGGGAACACATGCCAAACTTTAGGTACATGCTGTGAATGCTTTGATTTCAATAGAACTTTAATCACAGGCTTAAAATGTTATGCTGAATTTGGACCCAAACACCTAACAAAATACTTAAAATATTGCAGCCTGGTGGTCACTATTTAACTTTGTCATGGGTTTTTTGCCCCCGAAGATGTGATGTTTCGTCAGTTTATGCCGTGTTGGTGTAGATTGCCAGTTCTTCAGGCCAGGCCTATAAAGTACCTGTTGATAAAAAGAGTGGTCAAAGCATTAAGCTTCTGATTAAGGTTATCAGAATCTGACACATTAATTATCCTTAATTACAGACTGTATCATCTTTCCTGAAGAAAAGTTCATGAAGCATATGCTACTTATAGTGAATTTGCAATTAGTTTTTAACTAATGCCAAGTCTGAGTTCTGAAGTTGCATGACATTAAAGCCTTCATTTTTTTTTCTATAGCTTTGCAATGTCAGGATTTTCTTATAGTATGATAATTGTGTGCTTACACAGAGTTTTATTTATAATTCAAATCTGAAGAGAATGGATGTGACAGGTCCAGAAAAGAATTGACAAAAAAAAGAAAGCATTTGAAATAACTTGTGGGAAGTTTTAAAAACTTTATTTTTCTGTATTTCTTTGTCCTCTTCAAACTGGCAGTGTATTTGTAGCTAATGCAACATAATATCAGCCACAAGAGGCTTTAAAGATCTATGCAAGTGATTTATGAGATCAGATGGAATAGAAGGATGCTGACAGTAGCTTGGAGTTCAAAGGACAATGCTGTTCACAAAATAAAAAAATTGGTGTAAGTAATGAGATTCCTATTAGCTGCCAATCTTTGTGTTTTCTTCGCTATTTTTTTTTTTTTATGGTGTATGTTGCAAGTCACTTTCCGGTACACACCAACTCATGGATTTAATTTCTGTATAACCAAGTTTCACATTGGACTGATACTCACCTTTGTCACAGATGCAGTGAAGTTCATAGCGACACTCACAAAGTAAGGTTTGATGAATTAATTTCCTTTGCAGGGAAACAGTAATAGTGGCATCAAATACCCATTGATCAGTAAAATAAAAACACTCTTCACATAAAGTATAAATCAATACACAGTAATGCATCTGGGACTTGGTGAGTGGTCTTTCTGTTCTGTTCCATGTATGTCTACAGTGCTGGCAAGCCATGCCTCTGTGCCTTCCCCAGGCACCACTCTTTTATCTCATATGGTGACTGCAATGATCAGGATAATTAGCAAAGGTGCTAATGTTTCAAATGACTTCACATCAGACTCAGAGAATCCTGAGTGGTTGGCAAATTGGACTTTGCTACCTGAGCTTCTCAATGGGATGGAAAGTAATCAAAGAGGAAGTGTGTCAAAAGTACTGGAGGAAGGATGGCCAGTGCTACAAATATGAATAAAACAGCTGTCAGTGCTGTTGTGAGTAGCTAGACCAGCTGATCATCCATTTGCTACACAATTCTCAAAAACTGACTGAAATCTGTAACAAGGTCACGCTAGGCTTGAATTGTCCTGGTATGTGAAGATCCAGTAACAGGCTGTCAGATGGGGAGAGAATAAGAAAGTAATTTGTGACATGGTAAGGCCCTTATTATGTTTTACTCTTTGCCCTCTTGACTGTTTTCCCTACCTCTTTCTTTGCTTTCATACCATTGTGTCATGACTCTTAACATCTGAAGGGTTTATTGGGCCTGCTCCCCACTTGGCATACAGCTCACTCTTCTGTCTGCAATGCTTGCTTGCTTATTCATGCTGCTAGTTATGGAAACTCTAAGCTATTTTTTTATTTTGCAGATACTTCCTGAGAAAAATGGTGATGCATTTAATGATTGTTTTCTTGGATTTTCATCTGGCCTAGGATCAGAGACCTCTATGATTCAACTGAGCTCCAAGGCAAGCTGACCTCCAAAGGGTATTCATCAGTTCTGGTAAACCAGATCTTGCAGTATGATTGCAGAGACTCTCTGCTGCATAGGTTTACTATACTGAGTCCCATTAACATGCATGGTTGTAGTATATTTCAAGAGCATAGCATTTTATTGAAATCACAGTAGGCATGTTTGCCTTATGTCAGGAAGACATAAGCATTAGGGTGCATAAGGTCTGCCTTTCTTACCATGTGTTAAGAACACATCTAAATTCCTTTTTTACCTCTTCTCTTAGATAAAGCCCAAGTAATCTGTATAAAAACAGCACTGCTGCAAAGAGCAGGTTTGGGCAGTAACTGCTTTGAGGGGACTGTGTACACTTCATGATAATCCTCTAAGTTAGAAACATCTGAAAATGTGTTAACACTAGCCCAACTTTGTCTAGATAAATAAAGCAATCATTTGAGAATTTCCAGTTCTATATATCAGTCAGCAATTTCTGAAGTAGCTTAATTTAAACCTAAGGAGACAACCCATCTTTTTACATATTGCTTTTCCCCTTAAAGAAAATCTCCAGAATAGTTCTGGGAGGAGGGGTGTGAAAATCCTTAAAACAAGTCTAGTTTGGGTATTTTTTTTCCCCAGTTTTTAATGCTATAGGGTTGTTTGTAAAATATATCTGTGACAGGTTATCAGTAACCTTTAATTTTAAAATCTTGTAAATTTTAGTTCCCACAGTTAGAAGCACTGCTGTCTGTGATACAATCTTTGTGGCTGGAAATGCTGGAATGGGGAAAAGTCAGGTAAAATAAATTAGGTTTTCAAATACCCTCCAAAAACACCTGCTTTCCTTGCTAATTGCTTGGGGATTTTTAAGGGAAATATTCTGGTAAAACAATGTGTGTTGCAAGTTCAATACTTAAAAAGCATTAGCAGTATAACCTCAGAGTAAAACAGATTCTATGAGATGTAGGGTGAACTCTAGGTTAAGCTGAATAAAACTGATGCATTATGCAAATGCTAGGTTTTTTTAATAGATTGGGTAAGTAAGATGTAATGTTACCTATTGCAATGTTTTATTGTTTATTTTTAGGGTGTATATTTTTGTCCATGCATTTTCCCTGCATCCCATGTAGGCACCAGTCCTTGCTTTTTTTAATTTATTGTTCTCCTTATCTTTTCTCTTTTGTTTATTAAGCCACACCCTTTCAAACAAATACTAACAACAAAGAGAATCTGTTAGAATAGATATTGTGAATTCAGTACTAACGTTCTAAATTTAATTTTTTATGCCTCTTTTTCTACTTTATTTCTGAACATGAAAGGGTCACAAGTCATGAACTCATTTCCCAGTAAAGAGAAAATATAGCTATGCTCTGGCATTGTTCTTGTCATTAGAGACTAAAGATGTGGCATAAAACGTATACCAACATGAAGTTAACGTCATTGTGGAGTGACGCTAGCCATAAAACTGTCAACACATTTGGGGTTTCCTGTACCTGAAGGGGCCTACAAAAACACTGGGGAGGGACATTTTACAAGGGTGTATAGTGACAGGACAAGGGGCAATGGTTTTAAATTGAAAGAAGGTGGATGTAGATTAGACATTAGGAAGAAATTTACCATGAAGGTGGTGAGACACTGGAACAGGTTGCCCAGGGAAGCTGTGGCTGCCCCCACCCTGGAAGTGTTCAAGACCAGGTTGGATGGGGCTTTGAGCAACCTGGTCTAGTAGGAAGTCCCCCTGCCCGTGGCAGGGGGTTGGAACTAGATTATCTTTAAGGTCCCTTCCAGCTCAAACCATTCTATGATCGTTCATCCTAAAGTGGAGAAGTTGGAAGTCTGTAAGATATCTTCAAGCTAAATTGGATAAATGAATAACTAACATATTACATTATTATGGCTAAAGGGAATCAACTTTCTGATTTCAGCTGAAGGGCCTGTTTTCATCAACTGTAAAAAAAAAAGATACTCTGCATAGTCCATGATAGCCCAAAATAGATTGTGCTTGGTGGATATTGATAATGTTCAACTGAATCACTGAATGTTCATGGACGATAATGAGGTCAGTGAATCATACTACTAGTACCTTCTGTGTGATGTATGCTTTCCATCAATTTCACAAACACCTTTTCTTTATATTGGTGTAATCAAAACAAGTGTAAACATAATCAGAATGTAATACAGGAATAAAAACATATATGAAAATGATACATATCATACTACATAAGCAATTGTCCAATGCATAGAACAATCAAATTTGTAGCTCAAAAACCTTCACTTGCATGGTGGATCTCAAAATGGGAATTCTCTCTCTACATGTATGTTTGGTGTTTTCTGTGAGATGCCTGTCATTTTAACAAAAGTGACATGCAGAGTAAAGTGGAAAGGTCCTGTTTCAACCTGGGAAGAGGGTGGGGCAGACAGCTGAATTGTTCCGTATTTTCTATGAAATCTTAATTGATTAGACGATCACCTTTATTCACCATAGAAAGACTGTCTTTCTTTATGATGGATACAACAGCAGGAGAGCAAACTGCTGGAATTGATATACTTTGTTGCTTATCTGAAAGGAGATTTTTGCCCTAATTTTGCACAATAGTAGAAACTTCCTTTAAATCCCATTTTCCTAACCAGCGCCTAGAATAGCTCTTGTTGTTAGATTCTAAGGACTCTATTGTGGCTTTTAAGCCAGAGCCCGCAGTAGGGGTTTTGGAAAGATGCACCGCCCCCAAGAAACTCCTAGAGGGTTTGTACTTGAGGACAAATCTGATGATAGAATTTAAAAACGGAACAGACCATTGTAGATCATCCAGTCCTCCCATCTGCCAGCACAGGATTTTCCCTCCCAGATATTCTTAATGCATTGTTCAATGTAAAAGTCTCAACTCTGGGAGTTTCCAAAGCTTTGCTTGGAAAAATTTTTGCCTCCTTTTTTTCCCCTCAGAAGTAGGAGGACACAGCAGCAGCCATGACCATGTCTTTTAATATATATCTGTGTGTACTTTGGATTGTCTTCTGCCTGCTGGCTGGTGTGAATAGGGGGCAGATGGGTACAACTTTTCCCTTTACAGTCTCCAGATGACTTAAACATACCATGTGATCCCTGTGCCCTAGGAGGAGATTTGTAACTGCCTTAAACCATCACCTGTCCTTTAATGAATGTCTCAGATTTTGTAAAGCGTGATCTAAAGTGTAATTGCTCAGCTCTGTAATGCAGTGAAGTTAATTTGTGGTTCAGTCAGAAAATTTTGTCCTAATTTTCTGGGTGGTGATTACTCTCCCAACCAGTGAAATTGGCTTGAATGTTCCAGTGCATTTTGTTTACGACTTAAAGGCTGATAAAACTCCCATGTATTATTTGGTTTTTTTTGGCAAATAATAATAGTGCATTCTTCAGTCTTGGTAACTGTTGATATTTCAGTCTTCCAGAAGGATTTTGAAAGATTTCAATTATCAGATATTTTGCAACACTATTGTAAGTGCTGTTGGAAAGCAGACATTGGGTTTTCACACGTAACTCAAATCTATAGTGTAGATGAGACCGCAGTCCTGCAGAAATCCTCTTGTGTTTTAACATTGTTACACATAAGCAATACTGTCAGATTTATAAAGGTCAACTCAGAGCTTGATGAATCCATGTGCTAAACACGTTAACATTGAGGTAGGTTGGGATGTGCACTTCAGACAGTGTCTATGAAGTCTCCACTGGCTTTGGATGAATGTTATGAGTGGTGTAAATGGGACTGTGTTCCGTAGGGAGAAGTGTGAAAAGTCAGTGATGTACAAAATCTGCCAGCATAGACTATAGAAAAACCTGAAGGCTCCATCAAGTTTAAATTTCCATTGATATATTTTTCAGTGTTCTTTGAGAATCAGTGTATGAAAGAATATGATATCTTTAACCCAAGTGATTGGGCATTAATGTTGAGCAAATACAGTTAAAAAAGATATTTTTTTTTCCACTTTCAAAAGAATGGGTTTAAGTCCTACTTGTCGGCATGTTTTAAAGTGGGGAAAAAATTCCTCTAACATAGGACTAGCAAATAAAATATTTACGGGCAAGGAAAGCTATATAAGTAGAGGAGATAGAAGCAGATGAAAATCTGGTTAAAATGGAAAATATCCCATTTCCTTGGATCTCATATGCAGTAAACCTGAGAGATCATGAGGATGTTTTATTTCAATGCATATTGTGCAAGATACGCAGGGCATAAAGATTTATTTGTTCAGTTGACAAACCACTGCAGTGTTTTGTAGGAAAAAAAATAAATTGGTTTTACTTGGGCACTCTATGAGCCATGTTCAAACAAACATTGCAGCTACTTAAAAATGAGCAGGGCTCATGACAAGGAACTTTTGCTTTTCTCGGTTTGGTTCTATCAGTGCCAAGTAATGAAGGTATTTCACTAAGACTTCCAGGGCTTGAAATTAACCATTTTTGACCAGCAACTTTAGCTACAGTATCCAGGGGTGACATTGTCTATGTGAATACGCTTGACTTAGGCTGGAGTCCATAATAAAATTACCAGATTAATGACAGCATCTGATAAGCTTACTACAAAAGAACCGTTTAATTTTAGATGCAAAGGTATTTTCCATTTTTAAAGCTGTAGACTTAAGGTAGGAAAGTCAGGTTCCAATACCTAAAGTTCTCTGCCAGTTTAATTAGCTGTCACCTGGCTTTCTTATAGTTTCAGAGCCTTATTTCACATCTTCCAGTTTGATTGCTGTGGTGCCCAGGAAGAAGCACAAAAGAGTTCTTCTTCCAAAAGACAGGTGAATTTTAGAGCTGTTCGGGACAGACATTTTCCATTCACATTGTTGTTCTGCTTCATTTTGTGCCACTTTCACTTTCCAGGTAGAGAAAGTACATAGAGCATTGCATAATTCCTGAACACAATTTCTCTCCAAAATGTTTTCAGACTGTAGCTCTCCACTTCCCACAAGATAGGGCAAAGGCTTAATGGCTATAATGGTCTGGGCACAAACATATAGGTGCATTTCCTTTTCTGTGAGACAGCAGCATCGACAGGGTGGCTCTTTTCCTGTATATTTTGCAGTTTACTTATCACTTATTTAGTCTTTGCAAAATATTTTTGAAGACTGTATGTATCTATATTTCCCAGCAGTTTCTTCACTACATTTTGCACACTTCTGTTCACCCCTACAGTGACTTCATGGGCTTTCTGCCATCTGTCATTGTTCCTTTATTCTAATGTACAGTGCAGTCTCACATAATTTATGACTTTGCCCGATATTTATTAGATAGACGGGATTATTGCCCACAGATGGCTACGGTTCACAGCCAGAGGCATCTTCACAGAACTAGCAGGAAGGGATTTATTCGTGTGACCATGTGACTTCTACTGTAAGCTAATTTTAGCACTGGATTTCTCTTGATAAGTTAAAATGAAATGAGAACTCTGGGTCAAATTTATTCTTGCAGCAAGTGATGCAGTTCCACTGACTTCTGTTGAGTCATACCTGTATGTCAGGTGTGAAATTAGCCCTCCATTTTTTCATTAGGAAAATAAAATACAGGAGAGCACATTTTAACTGCAGTGCATATATGCAGTTACAAATATTTCTAGTCTCAAAGCTGTACCTTTGGAGCAGAAACAACAGGAAAGATTTATCAAGTCATACAGTTGTTGCCGGTAGATGACATTGTCTGCCAGCTTTACATTTTCTCTGCTTCTTTTTATGGGCCACTGGAGTCATATATTCTGTCATTCACAGTGTGAGACTCGGAACATTTCTTTGGCAAAGTCAGGAAGACTGGCGTGTTGAAAGTGAGCCAACACAGTCAGGTGGTTTCATTTGTACTTGAATTTGAGACTAGTTCTTGCAACGGGTAGGACATGAAAGTTGTATCTTTTTTCTGTGTTTGTTTCATTACTAGTGAACTAGTTGCTGCTGGTAAATTTAAGTCATCTCACTGGTAATAAATGCACTGAGTTGAATCAGTGACTTTTCTAATCTTTAAGGATTCTGTTCGGTAAAGTGCAGCCTTAAGTGGGTCTATGTAATAACACTGCAATTACCAACACACATATTAAAGTGCCTACAGATTTTCTTGCTGTAGACCGAAGCAGAAATTCCCAGCCTCCAGATTGTAATCTATAGGGAGTTTATTAGCAGTTGGGCTTGGGAGGAATGGCACTTCAAACAGAAACCATCTGGAATACGCATTAGGAGATTCTGCTGCAGGAGAGATAGGAACAGAAGCCGGCATAGGAACATGCTGCACTCTCACCCTGCAAAGTGCTAGGTGTCCTTTTCATTCCTCTGGGAAGTCAATGAGAATTAGGAGCACATAGCACTTTGAGCTTTACACAGTAATTTAGTAATGCCATATGTAGTTAAATATGTTAAACCAAAAGACTGAATAAGGGAATATGCTAGGTGAAGTTCTGCCATCTGATTCAACAGCAGAGTTATAGCATCACTATAAATTCCCACTATTTCCCATTACTTCTTTTGTTGTTATGTCAAAGATGGTGGTGGTGGTGATGTTTCACTTTTCTGGGTTTGTGCAAAGCTGGATTGACACTTGCAAAGAGCAAATCTTATCATCCTCCTGACATGTATGCGCCTTATATTTTGATAGTGCAACTTTAAAACCTTTGCTCCCATTCCTCAAAAAGTGTTCCATTCTGCTTCTTACTTTCCAACCTGGTTGTCAGAGGTGCTTATTGCAGATGAGACAACTGCAAGTAGAGAGCCATGCTTGCGCGTGGAGCATTTATAGTCATTTGTTTTGCCAATATGAACTCAACACCATTCTGTCCTTTTACAGTCATTAAAGTTGGGCTGGCATAGAAAAGAATGCAATATATGCCCTGCTGAAGGCTGTAAAGCCAGTGTGTCAATGCATTTAGATGCACTGACCCAATAATACAGGTTCACTGCTTCAGGTGCAATGCCTGCAGGATTTGACCCTAGAGAAAAGCATCTTCTCACACTTTAGTACAGACATTTCTAGAAGGCACAGGCTAATTTCAGGTTTGACATGTCAAGGCACGGAGAAGAGTCATTGACACAGCAGGTGCACTTAAATATAACTGTCTAATTATACAGTGATGCAAGCTTGCTCCCAAGAAACTAAATGTACAGTGCCATGGAAAACATGGTATCTGCCTGTCATGCTGTTGAATAGGAAAGCAGTCTTCAGCAGTCAGTCACATTTCATGTATGAAATAATAAAAATCATGGTATGGTAAACATCTGCATCATTCTCATTCTTTATCAGGTATGCACACCATGATTTGCCTTCTGCAGAATTGGGGGATTGCAACATGCATGCAGCTTTTTACAGAGAAACACAACTTCTGAAACTAGTCTGGGTATGTTAAGGTCTTATTTCAAGCTTATTTTATTTAGTTTGGATTTGAAAGTTCTGTAGTAGAATTTCTGAATTGGTTTAAAATCCACAGCAGTAATAGTAGAGGATAACAGAGCAATGCTATTCTGCAGTTGCTGCTAGTCTAATTCTGGCACATGGGAAAGGTCACTGCCTGTTGGCTAAATTTAAGCAGAGCCTGGGGTGTGGCAGTGTGCAAAGGGGTATGAGGTGGATAGTTCACTAACATGGCCCTGGCTTGAGGGCACGATTCAGTGATAGTGTTTTCTTGCCCTTCCCACATGCCCTGCAGCAAAATTATTTTTTCTTTTTCAATTAACAGTTCTGCGCTGGGCTAATGATGGTTTATCTCTACTCAGCTGTTAAAGTCTAGACAAGTAAACAAATGTAGAGAAATGGAAACAAAATATTATATTAACCAATAATTAAAGAAGAATTGTTTTTACCTATGCAGAAAATCTGAGTAGTAAATAATAGTTATTGTATCTTAAATAGATAATATTATTTATTAATTTGCTTTCGTGGCAAAGTACAGGCATTCATGACCCTGTCTCACATGCCGAACGCTACAGAGTAAAAGCGCAGTAGGTCTGTCCCTTCCATCTTTTGTTGAGTGTCCAGTTTAAACTTCCTCACACTTTCCAATTTTACTGTACATTCAGCCTTCTAGGATTTTTCCACCTGTTTTTGACATGTTTCCTCTTTTACAGCAATCAGATCTGTATTTAGCTAGTAGGGTTGACTCTGCAATGTTAACATTGTTCAGAATTGCAATAACTGCACGCAATGACCAATAAATGTTTTGAGAGAATACATATTGCTCAAACTGCCATTACAAAATTCACAAAATTTGCTTAGCAGTCTCTGAAATACCCCTGCTGAGAAGTAAAATGTACACATTCAGTCTAAGATTACCTAATTAATGACTTTACCTTTAAATGCCATCTTCTCTCAGCCTGATGGAGAAAGGCTGTTTGTTTTGAGCACAAAAGGAAACATTTACTGAATGACAAAATGGGTATTCAAAGCAATCCAGAACAAAGACAGTGAACACTGTATAACAAAGATGATGAACATTCATGGTGAATCTTTTTAATATCTGAGTTTGAGATCTATCCTCAATGAAATACCTTGGTGTTCTCATATCAATCAACCAGACAAAAATTAGAAAGTGAAGGGTGTGACTCATGCGCGTTCTGGCACATTCAGCCAAAAATACAGAGCAGAGCAGATCCTATCATTTCTTGCTTTCCAACACTGTCTCTGGCTCCCAGCATTGCTTCACTATCACCACCCTGCCAAGAGTTGCTACCGTCAGCAGTCCCTAAAATGTCGCATATGCAGAAACCATTTATCAACCTCAAGCTTATCTTAGGCTTTTTTTTTTTTTTTTTTTTTTAAGGCAAGCATCACTCCTATCTGATTTCTGTTGCCCATATTCCTTTATATACTTGCTCTCCAAGATTCTGCTGCCATCCCTAACCAATGCTTAGTCCACAAATTATTTGGAGTCAAGATACTTCCTTTGGATGAGAAAAAAGGGGTTGCCTGTTTTCTCATGTTAGTCATATTTTGAAGAATCTACCTTGGAAAATCTACAAAGCTGTGAAAATGAACGCCTTTATGAGCAAGAAATGTAACAGATGGTTATTATCTGACCTGGTATAGCTTTTGGGCAAGGGATTTATATTTATGTCTTTATTGTGATGCGTTTTTTGCCTTTATGCTCAGGGTTATTTTCCCTCCATGAAATACTGCTTTCTCTGTACTGACATCAGTTTCTTAGAAATTATGTTTTTATTTGTCAGGATTTTATTGCAGATTGCTACAGATCCTCCCCAAATTTGGCTAAGATATTGCTGTGCCAAGATTTTGAGATTCTCCAAAGAATTTTGCTAATTAAGTTGTTGCTTAGTAAATGGTGATTTGCTGGTCACATAGAAACATCTTTTTTATGCATCTTGTAAATATTTAGAAAATAATTATATACCCTACAGTACTTACTTCTGTTGCTTACTTCTGCCTAGTGGGACTGCATATGGTCAAAGAGGAGAATAACCCCATCTGTCTTTCCGAGAACAGTTTTGTGCAAAGCAGAATCCTTCTGAAGACCAAGGAAAACTTTGAGGGATCCTATGTTGTGCACTACTCTTCACAAACTGCTGGTTCTGATTGTAGCCACTAGAAGGCCTAATCACACCCTTTACTGGAAACCCTGTAGTATCCTCAGCACTTGCTGCTTTACAGCACAGTGAGTACTTTTTTGTTGCACAAAGGATCCATCCTTTTCATTGCTCGGCAGTCTTCCCCCTCACCCCTTCAAACAAACACAGTTGTGTCCTGGAGAAAGAGCACTAAAGGGATGCTGTAATGTTCACCCTTCCAAATAACAGAGCTGTCTCTATAGAACTCTGCTCTGTCATGCTGGAGGGCTCATTCTAGTATAAAAGTACTTCCTCCTCACATAGTCAGGAAAAAGCAACCACTCACGTAATTTCACATTTGGGGCTGTTATGGTTCTTGGCTCCTTAGAAGTTCAGTTCACTCCAAGGACAGCAGACATTTGTTCCTGATGTTGAGCACCACACCACCTTTCTGCGCCCTCCTCTCCTTTTTTTTTTTGAGGGAAGGGCAGAGGTGAATTCTCAAAGAAAGGTACTGATTATTAAATTTTCATTGAACTAAAAAAGTCTGCAGGAGTTTATAGAGACTCGCTGGCACTGTTCAGAAGTGAGGAAGGCTGCAGTTGATCAGATCCAGCCTGATTAGTAATGTTCATGGAAAATGGTAGGAATTACTACCTAGAGAGGTTCTAGAACATATAGATAATTAGGCCAAAACTGCCATAGTTTTTAAAGCAGAAAGTTTTGTGCAAACATGCTGGCATTACACTTTGTAGTGAATTTCAGAGCAACTCATTTTTAAAAAATTTTTTTTTGATCAAATGGTTCAGCTGTGAAGAAGAGAAAGCAGAAGTAAAACCAAAGCTCTTACGAATAGTACACAAAACATGGGCTTTAGCTGCAAATTCAGATCCGAGTCCAACTTCTGAACTGCTGAAAGTTGTGTCCTCTTTGAATCCAGGCTTTTGCTTTAGGTGCACAGAGTAGTTCCAACAGTTTTTATGCAGGCCTAATTAGGAGCATATTTTATTTATGAAATAAGATGATGAAGTTGAATTTTTATTTATTTATTTTGTAATAAAATCCTTCATCATACGGGACAAACCAAAGCCAAGCATAGATGCTGTGCCTACACCAAGGGACAACTGTAATCACCGCTATTCAGACAGCACAGGCCACATCCAGATTAAGCACTTTTCAAGGCACAGAGAGAGACAGCATGCACACAAGCATTATTCTGATATCGTGTCGAGACCTAGAAAGGGTGGATGTCTGTGGACTAGGGCTATGGATTTACCCACCTAATTAACAGGAGGCTTTTGTTTTTTTTTTGCTACAGTGAGTTTGCATGTAGTCCTAATTCAAAGACTAAGTCTCACAGTCTTTGGGCACACAAATCCCAGCTCTGAATTTGAGAGTATAACTTTTTTCCATTGTTCACTCAGTAAAGTATTTTGACTGACCTCAGGTAGTGCTGCAAAATTTATTACTTGTGAAAGTTTAAAAATGGGACTACAGTGGTGGATTCTTATCATTATTGTTCTTACGTTATCTTTGTATTATTGTTAATCAAATGTTTGTAAGGACTTCATTAAAGCCTCTTTGTTACTGTTGTTTTTCTGTTCAAGGCTTTCTGCTCATTCCAGGACTGCCTGTTGATGCCGGTCTTCTCAGCTCTGTGAAGTATATTTCATTTGCAAGTGTCTGGGCTTTAAACATATTAACAGGAAGCATATCCTATAGCAGATGTTGTATGAAGAAAAGTTTGTGTCTTTCCACAAGAAGTAAGAGTGTTGGTTTGTTATGTTTAAGTTTAGCTGAGTTATCCATATAGTAAATATTACATCTGTATTATAGATTAAGAACCTGGATATGGTTAAGGATTTCCCACTTGCCATGCCTTCTCCTACTAGCAGAATGTCTTAGGCCATACAGTTTGTCCTTCATGTAGGAACACCAGCTTTGGCAGCACCTTTTGCGCTGTTTCCCCACACTGCGCACACACTATGGCCACCTTAATTCTCCATTGTTAAAAGATTTGTTTCCACGAGCCATACTATTTCTGGGATACTCAAGATTCCTGAGCAGAAGTTTTGAACAACCACCAAGCTAGACAGTTCTTTCTCTCCCTACTCTCCTCTTTCTTTTTTTTAAAAAAAAATGTTGGTTTTCTTTTCCTCTTTTTTTTTTTTTTTCTTTTATCTTCTTTTCTCTCCTTTTCTCCCCTTTCTCTTCTCCCAGGGAACCCAAATCTTAAGGTGCAAAATGTTTCCAAGAGTTTAGTAAGAGGTGTATCAATCTCCCTATTGGGTTTCAATTCGTTCTTTTTTATTTAGTTTGGCCCATAGTAGCATGGGAAGTACCACTGATGCGGATTCAGTTTTAATTCACAATCAAAAATGAAAGGGCTTTACGTGCAAGCACTGTCCATTCCTGGAGGTTTGTGCTTATTTGTGATTGGATTTGGGCATTTTGGTTGATTGTGCTTTTTATTTTTTGCTTGAAATAGGAAGTAAAATGAAAGAAAATATGATCATGGAAATTTTTGCCAGCAGCAAAACCAGGATGCGCAGGGGCTTTGCACATGCAAGTCTTCTCAAGTCAAAGAAGTTTGAGGTAAGTCTGACAACAGTACTTAAGTGTCTGGATATGACACTGAGCCTATGGCCATTTTGAGTTTTGCTATTTCTATTGCTGTGTGACATAAAAATATTTATCAAAAGTAGCATGTCTTTTGTGTTCAGCTTTTGCCCTGTTTTCTAGCTAATTGGTAATCTCATGGAATTTAATAACTGATGGAGCAAAGAAATAAGAGCAGTACAATTTCCCTCCCATTTACTTTCTTGACCTAATACTAGTCTAATCTGGTCTAACAATTTCTAGATCTTAAAAGGGAAGTGGATATTCCTCCCCAGATATGAGCTATGTTAATACAGTAATAGAAGCAGCAGCATGTTTTGGATAGATACTGCATGATTCAGGCAGGCTTGCAAGTCATAACATTGAAGTCCAAGTGACAGTAATCAACAAAGCAGTTCTGTGATCAGTAGGAATGCAAAGCCCGTAGAATGGTTCTAGCACAACACAGAATCCACAGAACAGTGTGTTTATTTGGCATAACTGAATTGTGAATCTGAATGTAAATAATCTGAGTTGATCTTCCAAAATACTTCACATTTGTACATGGCTTTACATAAAAGGATTCTGCTGGGCAGGGGCTCAGTCAGTACTGAAATGCATTTCTTCTTGGGCTAGAAAACAATAGCTGTTCTCATGAAAAACGTTATGGGGATGTTTGCTGTTGGCACTGGGGAAGTGGTGACACAGCACAGAGTTGTTCATTTCTCAGTATGGGTCACATCAATCCCAAGCAGTGAGTACTCATTTCCCTGGTGAAAAATGGCAGCCCTGGAACACAGTACATTTAGCATATTGGTGATAGAAGTATATCATGAAGTCACCAACTTTGCTTTCTGTGATTTGTAGGAATTTATGACATATTTCTGATATAAATTCAGTGGTTTTATGCCTCTGCAAAGTGTGGTGCCAAATAAACTTTCTTTCTGAAATAGTATGATCTGTTATGGTATGACATCGTACTGAGAAAGCAATGTGGTGCTACCAGTTGGTTGTGCAAGAAGAAATAGAGTTAAGTTTTGAATAGCAGTTTTATAATTATTACTTTTCAGTTCCTTAAGGATTGTGTTCTTCTTAACTCTTGAGTTGATATGCAGATAGTAAAACAATGGGCTGAAGTGAGAGCATAAAAACAGTTGCAAAATCTAAATCTGGCAACATCTTTGTATATGCAAAGAACTGGGAGATAACTGTACTCATGGGATGGAAAAGCTGATGGAGGAAATGAAAGGGAGATTACTGCTGAGTAGGTATGTGCTGGACAGATACAGATGACCCCACCCCTGAGTTCTGACACCTGATCCTACAAACTCTTCAGACCACCCCTCTAGTTTATTTGACTCGTGATTAAATATAGCTAGGATTGGGCTCAGGAGACAACTGAATACCTGTAGGCAACTTCTGACTATGTCAACAGAGCCTGGGCCAGGACCCCTGATTTCCCCATCACCTCAAGGTTGAATCGTTTGCCAGATTCTCATCTCACCTGCTCCACTCTTGTCTCCACCCCAGCTTCCTCCATGCACAGCTGTGAGGGGAGTGGAAGCCATGGCTGGGAGCTGGAAGAGCTTCCTCCTGGCAGCAGGCCCACGGTGGAACTACTCCTGGCAAGGAAATTCCCCTTTCCACGCCCTGCACACCCAGCGAGGAGAGAGACCTGTCTGCCTTGCCAGCCCTCACCTTGGCTGTGCCCTCAGCTCTCTTTCCATCACCCTCCTGGTCCCTTCTCCAGCACAGCTGGTGGGTGGCTGCAGGGCCTGCCTCCTGCCTCCTCCCTGGAAGGGGAAAATCCCCTTGCTCTGCTTCTACTGTGTGGAGCCCGAGGTACAGGGCCCGTGGCTGGGCAGTGTGATGTGGGATGCCTGGACGGAGTGAGTCACCACCTCTCCATGTTGTCTGATCTGCTTCTGTTCTTCCTGTTAGCAAATATTTATATGGTCTTTTCCTAAGAGGTGGGGGGATTTGTTTGTGTAAGCAGTGTGTCAGAAAGCTGATTTAAGCCTCTGAGTCCTGTAAACTGCGTAACAGATGTCTTTCTGAGCATGTGGTGAGGGGAACTTTGTGCTGCCTGAAGGAGGGAGACGGAGGGCACCCAGTGGGGCAGGGAGCTGTGCACCCAGGGGTGCATTAGCGGTCAGTCTGGGGCTCCTTTGCTGGCACGGAAATGGTACAAGAGTGTTTTGCTATGCTGGTGTAAGGCCTTCACATTGAAGACATGGGGCCGGTAGGGGACCAACTCTGTTCCCCTGGAGCAGTAGGGAGAAGAATCTCAGAGGCTGGGAGAGGACTTTCCAGGTCCAGGCACCTGGAAAGCCAGGGCACGTGGAGTAGCGGCAACCAGCGCTTGGCGTTTGGCCTTGGCCGGACAGTGCTCTCACAGGGGCAACCCACAAGAGCATCAGGAAACTCTTCCTTCTCTAGCTGTACCCTGGAAATCCACATCACACCTCATGTTTTCTTCCAACACATGATATTTTCCAGGTCTACTTTAAGATCCTTCCAGTTCCTTGGAAACTTCCATTTCTATCTGCATTTATTGTTCCCACCCATCCATAGAGGCTTCTGCCTTGGTGAATCTTTCTTTTCATTTCTGATGGACACGCGGTTCCCTGGAGAACCTGCCTGTGCTGTCCTATAGAAAATCTTGCAGACATATTAAGGTGATATGCCTCTTCACTAGGGACCTAACGACTAAATATGTGCTATCACTAGTATGCCAATTTTATTTGTATTAAAGCACCTCAGCCTTGTAGTTAGGTAAATTGTGCTGAATTCAGTGGAGTTATTTTAAGCCTAAACATTTATTCAGTAGCTTTGATTTAGACTTTGTCATTTACTTGTTTGCAAAAATTATCTGTTCTGCATTCACCTGGAGCTTACATTTTATTATATTCTGCAATCTAAAATTTGGCTAAAAGAAAAACCCTCAAGGTTGAGAAGGACTAGGATTGACAGAACTATGGCTCTTTGAAATCCCTGTTGTCCATTTAAATTTTAATGTTTCTATCATTTGTTCCTCAGTGTAAATTAACAGCCATGGCAGTGTGTTGGGTTTCTTTTCTGAAGTCAAGACTTTAAATTTAATTCAATAGCCTAGATTTACAGCTATTCTATATTTCACAAGGCAGAATCAATAATGTGACTGAAGTGAAGAAGATAAAAATTTATGGTATCTTGCAATTTAATGGTTGAAAAGATGCAATTGGAGAGATCATAAATTGTGAAGGAGTTTATGCTTCATTGCTCCTGATTCAGTGCTTGCTGTTAGAACTTGATTTGTGACTATTCACAAGGTGTGATTAATGGTGTGATCGATGCTTGCTTCAGTGCAGTAAAGCAGTTGTAATGCTCTTCATTAGAATAAATAAAATAAATTGACTGAAGCTTTATAAAAACTGTGTAACATTTAAAATCTAAAATGTCAATTTTTTTTCCTGTTACAATTTAGGTTTCTTCAGGCAGTTTCCACCTACATCACATCACTCATTGTCATTCTTTTTGGATATTATAGAAATCCATGTGGGTTTGGGTTAGCTTCATGCAAAGCTCAGTGAAGGGGAAAAAAAAAAAAAAAAAAAAGAGTTGAATAGGGCTGACTAGAGTCTAAGATTTTCTGGTGGCTGTGTTTTGCAATCCTGCAAACGTACATTTATTCTCCTTTAACACATGCAAGTTTAAAGGAATCAAGGCAGAAAATGACTCTTCCATACACAGCTCTACTAAAACCAATAAAAATTAATATTTTTCATTGTTTTTAAATGGGATAGATGTATGATCAGCACCCTAGCTGAGACAATGAAGATAAAGAGACTTTTTTCAGTAGCATTTTCTCGGTTAAGGATATTCATTACATAATCCAATGCTATCTCACAGTATGCTCTAAAATAGACAGGGGAATATGAGAAAACTGCAACAGCCATGAAAGGCAGCAGAATGAGATGATTGTGATGTTGTCATTTGAAGAATTGGGCTCCAGGAGATGCAGATGAGAAATAGGGTAGAGAATGTCCTAGGATGCTTTATCCATGCCAGATAAGTGCCCTGCAGAATATGGATAATTTTGAAGTTTAAAAATGTTTAAGTTTAAACATACTGTGTAAAATCTGGGGAGTGAAGAAATTATACTGCGAAAATTAGGGAAAATTCTAGTGTGGCTTGAATCTAGAGCTCTTCCATTTGTTTCAATCTTGTTTGCTTTTGTTTGCCTCATTGAGAGGTAAGTCTTGTAATTAGCTGGAAAAGTTTATCAGATTTCCACTGTGCTCCCTTGCTCTGATTTTCCTCAGTGTCCTTTGTCATGATGTGTGTTGAGATTTTTGGTTTGCGTTTGATTTTAGGAGGAACTATAGGTAAATCTGAAGCTACTTGACAACAAGGCACTATTTTAGCAACAGTAGTATTTCCTATAATTTGTGTATCTTAAAATATGCTGTAGCAACTCCAAGCATCAATGAGCATGCATTTGCTGATTGGAATTGCAAAGAGAATGAAAAATGTAAGGAAACTACAAGTGTTTTTGAAACATATAGCTATGTCAAATTAGTGTTTCTATTATTGTACATAGTATTTACAGACTAGCAGTTGTCACTTCATGAAAAAAAAACCTTAAGATAGATCATATTCTGTCTGTCAGCAGTCTGGCAGAGGTTCAGATATTAACTGCAACACATTCTGACAGTAAGCACATAGTAAAATGCATGAGACTATAATGTAAGTAGATAAGCTTTTCTTTTGTAGCTATTTTTTTGCTCCCTCACTGTCAATTGAAAAGCCAGTAGTTCACACAAATGAGTTTCTCTGAGTCATAAAAACTGGGTTTGGTAAGAACTGACACAATGTAGCTGCAGCCACAGCCGGCAGAGCATTGCAGCTGAAAGATCCCAAGAGCCACGATGCTGTCGTGGGCAGGGAGGCGTAGTTACACTAGGCAGTCGTGCTTATTTGACTGGCTGAATTTGCCTCTATCCAACAACTAACCAAAAATGTAGGGCCACAAGAAGATGTGCAGCTGTAATTGTGCTTAACACAAAGGAAGGTTGACTGAACCTAAAACTCCATCACTTACATGACAGAATACCCCTGTTCCTGCTTGTTTGGTTTGTTTCTTTTTTGTCAAGGAGCTGAAGACCTATTCAACCTATTATGCTAATTTCAGAAGCAGCAATGACATTGAGCCCTTAGGCAGCACTTGTTGTCTTACTTTATCATTACCAAAATGCACCATCAGTCTTGTTTTACAGGAAGGAAGACTGAAGCATTGAACAATTTCTCCAAAGTCACATGCCACATTTGCTGAAGTGTTCTTTCCACCTTTTCTTTAGACCTGCACCATATTCATTTGGCTTTTGTATCCATCTTGTCAATGGAGAAAGGCACATCCATTTATAGGGAGTGCCAGAAAGGATGCTATGAGAGGATTTTGTTTGGGAGTTTTTTCTTTCTTTCAACTATTGGGAAAAAAAAATTATCTTAAGTGGGTATGCGTGCAGTTATACTCAGCTGGAAACACATGGGCAGTATATAAATGGAAGATTTTGTTACCAGGCTGATGAAAGATCATTTCACTGTGAAAGCAGAGCCCTATTTCTTCAAATGTGGCATGCGGCAAGGGCTCAGATTAGACCAGGTACTGAAAGCAATACGTTAATATTGTAGAAGCAGAATATTACCATGGGAGGGGACTGGGTGGGCTGGGTTATTGTACTTTAACTGCTTGTGGTATCTAATATAACCTCTTCAGAAGCAGCTGGACACTATACTGTGCTATGTATGGACATCCTCAGTTAGCTCCACGAACACTCAGGGTTTCACTTGGCAGAGGAAGCTTTTGTGGAATAGGAGAGGGTGTGAATTTAAATAGCTCTTCCACACTGCCTATCACAATGAACTTTTTTTTTTTTTTTCCCCTTCAATGAATGCCTTTCTTCAGTCTAACTTGGTCCACTTCAAAGTGACTAAACAAAAAGGACAGTCTTCAGGTAGGAAGAGACTGTTCACAGAGGAAACTATTGCAGAATAGCTATTCCTGGCTTTTTCTGAGTGAAAAAAAGTCATTAGTCCCTCAGAAATGTGGCTGCTTGAAATATGGAGAGGATGGATTTACTAGTGATGGTTCACCACCATGCAAAGGTAGCCAGGGAGCCCATTCTCCAGCTTTACATGTCCATGGGACACTATACAAACATCTGGACAGTTCATTCTTTATTTTTCCTCCTGAGGGAAAGTTGTTTCTTGTCTAAACAAATATATTTCCTCCTTGTTTGGGTATCTTCTGCAAGTATTCGCTTCTCTCTTGCTTCTCTCTTTTGTCTGTTTTCCTTTTTTGTAACAGTGACAGTGGTGAACATTTAGCAGCACCATAAAATAGAGTGCTTTCAGTTGAGATTCTCAAACAATTTTAAGTTACAGACAAACTGAGCACAGCACAATTTACCCAAAGCTGTACTTTGAGCCTGTTTTTATGCCATTATTTCCTTAAGCTCAATCCTTCATCCTGTCCAGTGGGCCATTCCAGCATGGGGAAAATCATGCACAGTGGTACCTTCTCACTTTTGAAGATGTTGGCTCTACTAGTAGTAACCAGCAGGTGCTGCCTGAAGAGCATCAGTACTGAACGTCCTCTCACTACTTTTGTTGTCACTGTTGACAGTAAAAGGGATACCATTTATTCCTGTTTTGCTGTTGCAAATTTAAGAAGGACTGACAGGTCTGTTTCTTTGTTTCCTAGGAGAGAGCACAGCTTTGGCTAGGTGCAGGTACGTCATTTGATTTATGTCATTCCTGATTATTTACAGCTTTCATGAGAGATGATGCTACTAGTAGATGATCCTGCTGTTGCCTTCTGATGAAGTACATCTCCCCCAAGTAAGCAAATTATTGCAGAACTGTGTTTTGCATGTGCAGATTTAGGTTTCAGGGGTATTTTTCTAACCAGTAGAATATAATAGAAAAAGAAAGCGTTACAATCTGGAAACCCTTCTTCCATAGCTACTGGTTCAATGACAAGAGGATGCAGCTGTTGACTTCAGTGAGGCAGGAATCATGGTTAGAGAAGAACAGAGGTATTAATGTAGTAGTCCCCCAGATAAATACCTAAGCGTTGTTTTGCTGCAGCTAAGTCACTGTAGTCATCGTTGACTAATCTTACATTGGTTTGTGGGTATATAAAATAACACAACCGAACTGAACAGTCTTTTTATCGTATGAAGTGGGGGCTTCTAGGCACAGAGTACTACTCTTTCAGGGGGAAAAAAGTGCCTAACTGTTCTTTTTTTGACTTACCTGTCTTCTCATAATTACTTTTTTTCCCGCCAAGGGAAGGCAGGGGAAAAAAGCTAAACCACCTGCTAGGCTTAAATGTCCAACCAGCAAAGATTAAGGACACAAAGAAACAGAATTAACATCTTATAATGTCATTTGTGAGACAGTCTAATACTCAGACAAGGGGAGCAGTAAGGCTCTTGCTGTTAACACAAAAGAGTGGAATTCAGAGGTGAATTCCCTCCACTGCCCTTAATTCTGTATAGGGCTTTAAGTTGTGTCTCACACTGACGAAACTTTTTCTTTTTCCTCAAAGAATTTTGCTACTTCATACATTTCAGTAGTAATGTTTCTTATGTTCACTCTTTCTTGTATGTAATCTAAGTTAATTGCTAAGTAATCATATATTCTTACTTCATAAAAAGGAGTTCTCTGTCAACTCCTTTCAAATGGCTGTGGACTTGTACTCTCTCTTTACTGTTACTTAGCTAAATTCTTTATTTCATCTTCCCTATTAAATCTGCCCAGTCCCCTGAATATAGATTTTACTTTTTTTCAGAATTGCTTTTGAATGACAATGTCATTCAGAGAAAACATTCCTAGGTACCAATGGAGAGGAAAAGTCGTTTTCATGCTCCATTATAATATACAGTTGTGTAACATCACTCCAAATCACATCAGCCAAAGAGCTCATTTATACATTGGCTTTTAATAGCAGTGATCCTTTCCCCAGCAAATTTCTAATAATGTCTTTCTCCTAGAACTGCACACCCTCCTATTTACTACTGCTTCAAATAGCAATGAGCATTACAGTGCAGTCTATAAATGTATTTAGGAAATTCTACTTTGTCTTCTCCTTGCTTACCATGCTTTTTTCTGGTTCTGAGTGTCTATGCCTAGTGCCTACCAGTTTCTTCTAGATCCCTCTCAGTTCATTAGGGGGTTGTTCAATTTATTAGGAACCAATCATGCATTCATACTGAAGTGCACTTTTAAATGTTAGACTACACACTAATCAAGTTGAACATAATAATGAGAGCACGTTCACATTGTTAAGGTAAATGACCCAATGCATTCATAGTGAAGATGTATTTGAACTACAGTTTGTGCTTTTCACTGCAATATTGAACGTTCTAGACAACTCTGAATTGTGTTGTTTTGCGGCAGCTTCGCAAATATGTGATTATTATTACATTGCTGACAGAACCCTGGACGTTTCATTGCTGCTTTGTGATACATTTCTAAGTGCCATTGTCTGTGGAGGATGTTATTGTATCAATTTCTTCCTAAAAATTAGACTAATATAATAACATTCTGGGATTTCAACATTTTATACTTTTTCATTCCCCAGAAGGGGAAAGGAATTCTTCGATGTAGTTTTTTAAATTCTGTAGGAGACCCTAAATTCTGTTCTGTGAGGACTTCTGTATGAGAAAACAAAAAGATAATTTTACATGAGTAAATTGGTCTGATTATGTTCCTACAGAGCAAGCAGGATTAGGCTTCATCTTTGTAAAAGGATGCCTGGTCTCCTGGGGCTAAATGCACAGATAAATGAAGGTGAAGCATGTGCAAGGTAATCTGGTGAACCTGGGTAATGATAGCAGTGAATATTCGTAGACATCGGTGACCATAATTTGTTCCCAAGGTCCCAGTGTTGTTTGGTTTCTGGACCCAGCATGCACAAGCTGCTCTGGCTGTGTATACTGTGCAGGTAAAACAGAGCTCACTCTTCTCGCCATGCCTTCCTTCTGGTGAGCAGGAGAGTTCCCAGGGCAGTGGAGTTCTTTGGCCTGCTGCTTCTTCATAACGTGGTTTATAACTGAACATTGTCTCTTGAGGACACTTACATTGGAGTTTATTTGCCTAATGTCGATAGACTTAGATATTTATCTAGGAATCCACACACCAGCATGTGAGTGGGGTGATGTTCACCTGTCTTTCTGCTATTCCTCTGAAGTGGTGTGGGGCAGATTTTTCCTCATTCTGAAGTGAGAGTTTCCGTGACAGTTACTTTAATGTAGGTACCAATCCCAGAGATATATCTGTACTGGAGACCTGTCATTCCTGTTATCATGAATTTCTGTGCATCGGTTATGTCTCTCAGCATGAGACTGAGGTGTGCTTTCAAGTCGTTGTTCCTGTTTTCAAAGCTGTCGTTTCATTTCTGTATAAAATTCTAGATTAATCATCTGTCCTCTAAAGTCGCATTAAAGACAAAATTTGGCCTAAGTTTTGCCAGCTTTTTTCAGGCAGTGGGAAGATGATGAAAGAAAAGGGCATAATTCTTGGAACAATCCAAACCCTTAGCCAGAGTCTGTAAGGCACTCTTCTCAGGGCAAGCGTGTATCCTCTTGCTTTAGTCCCCAAATCTTTCACCTCAGGATGTCTGAAAGTAGCACTCTGCTACTTAGGGCAATAGCAACATGACAAGAAATTTTTCACTCTAAAATCAGCATTTTACCATTTAGAGCACAGTGGCCAAAATGTTTACACTAGGCTGTTTTTGATGTTTTGCATGGTTTATGTCTCTTACCACTGCTTATTTTATTACATTTTACCATTTTATTTTTCTAAGTACTATAATTTGCATTATAATATCACTGGTTTTCATTATTTTGGTTGTATCACTTGTGTTCCTAATATAAAGTAAGCAGTGAAAAATGGGCACTGTGCCCAAACTCTTGGAGATATTTATGTCTCTAAAATCCAAACTGGAGGAGGCAAACGTAAAATTTGCATTTTTTTGCTGCTGAAACAAGCTTAACATCTTGCTGAAAAGTGCTGGAAATCCAAACCCAATTTTGCAGTCAGCAAGAACAAGGGCACATGGAAACTCAGATGTGAACTCTGTATGTTAGTAAATATTAGCTTACTCAGCTGAGGTGAAAGAATTTGTGCAGCAAAGGAAGATAATTTGATTCATGATATTTTTCTAAGAGAAAGGCAGAATACATCGCCTGGCTGTTCTTCATCTCCCTCTTACAGATAAGTCAGTGGCGTGCACTGTGTGGACCCTTGCAGTGCTGTCAATGAGCCACACGTTCATGTGATTTTTGCAGACTGGCTGAGACTGAAGGGTGCTTTCAAATATTAGGCTGCACGGCTTTTACTTAATGTGTCTGATCCCTTTGCCATAGGTCAGAGAAAATCCTAATTAGAGAAGAGCTACTTCTGATGATTCTGTGATGTGGTTATGGTAGGACAGATACATTTTCTAGTGCTTCTAGTTTTAAATAGGAGAAGAGAAAGTTTCACTGTTTTACTTAATAGTGCATAGTCTGATGCTTCTCTTTTCTCTGGTAATTTATCTCTGTTTTCCTTTGTAAAGTTCTGCTCAGTGCTGTTGGCATTTTTCTCACTGTTAATATTCTAGTAAAATTACAGCAGTTGCTTTTAAAAAAGAGAAAGCAAAGTGGTAGGTGAACCAGTACAATGAAAAAAGTTCGAGAAGCATCTGAGTTCTAATGTATAATCTCAAACATATGGTGAGAATCTCAAGCCTCAGAGCCCTATTTAACTTTTTATCTAAATATATGTCAACTGCTAAGGCCAAGATTTTCTAACATAATTTTTGGTGAAAAATTATTTTCTGACTAAAGAAACTATTTCATTTCAAAGGTTCTGCAACAGTTTTGACTTTTATTAAAAAAAAAAAAAAAAAAGAAGAAGAAGAAGAAAATTCAACACCATCCCAAATACTTTGATCGAAAACTGAGATATTTACATCTGAAATTGCTACCAGAGTATCTGTAGCTGGGGTACCTTGTTCTCTTTAGTGGTTCCTTGCTAATTTCTACCATGTGCTGCCATGCCACATTCACTCCAGTGGAAGATGAAATCCAAGCAGAGATCCTGGTTTGGGGGAAGAATGCTAATGAGATGAAGCTTCAGGGCAGTGATGTTCTGGCTCTAAGGCAACATTTCCAAAATGCAGTGTATTCTCAAGTCTCATGTTGTATTCCTTGACTCCATCATGGGGCCCTTCTGTTTAATTGCTTTTCATGTTGCTCCATTTTACTGTATCTGCTTTTTCTCAGACTGTAGTGGCTTGCATTTTTCTAAATGGATGCTGATGTTTTTGGAATTTGTGTTTCTTAGTGGGAATTACCTTTATTTAGCATTTGGGTTTCAGTGCTGGCTTTTGTCGTTATGCCATCCACTGGAGCTGGGAGCCCACCCAATGCAAATTAAACCACTCTACCATGACATTGATGCAGAGTCTCTAAGGACTCCTATGAACTATTAAGTGTGAGGGGTTTTTTGGCAGGATCTGTTTTGACAAGTAGTCTGACAGCCACAACACCTGCAGAGGACCCAGTCACATTCTGCATTATTGCTGGATATTGGCTGTCCTCAAGTCTGTGAGTTCAGGTTGGCATCAGTGGGAAAAATGACGTAGGATCCCTCTGTAAGGACACGAAGAACCATTTCAAACACAGGGGTTGCAGGAAGGACAGCCTTCACCAGCTGACAGAAGGCCATCCCAGCATTAATCTCTGCAATAGTCTCAGCACAGTTCTCTCCTGCAAGTGAGGGCTTGTTCCCATACTAGTGAAATCACTGCCTCCTAGGCATGCTGTAACTTGGGTTTGTAATTCGAGATTTCTCTTCGCTTTCCAAATCTTTCCTCTCAATCCCTTTAAAACTAGAAATGTCTGCCCTTCCACTTGCCCTTCTTCCTAATATCCTTTCTGCCGACTGGCAGGGACATTAGACTCCTCCATCTGCTCAGTCCTTTCCAGATTTCTAGAACTCTTTCTAGATTTTCAGCAGAGAGTGCTTTCATGGAAAAACTCTGTCTCCCAGGCACTTTAACATTGAACTATTGGAGCTGTCGAGGATTGCTGCTCCCTTTCTCTCCCCCTGCACACTCAGGGGAAAAAGAAAGTAAACAGGAAATTCCCATCCCTTGAATGGATGCATGTGACAAGCAGAAGGGAGGAGTGTGTGCAAGCTGCTGAGACATGCAGTGTGCATGTACCCACATCCCACTTCTCTCTGCTTTTCTTGCCCAGTCTTGTCCCCAGGCATATGCTGTGATTGCCAGACTTGGACTAGAGGTGAGTGGGAACCAACCAGCTGAATTACTTGTGCAGCAAACCCAAAGGCTGTCTGCAGAGTGCTGTCCACTGTGAGCTGATTACAGCCTTTCCTATTGATCCACTATGTCCTTGTGTCGTGTCATTCTGAAAGCTGTTTGCTTTCTGCTGAGAGCCTATGAGGTCATGCCAGAGCAAACTGAAATTCCCCTTGTTAGGGGCCGTGGCCCAAACTTCTGTGTAGGAAATCCAGGACTGAATGAGTTAGATGATAGATGTTGCAAACGCCAGGATGCGTGATGCAATCGGATAATGTGCAACTCCACATACATGCTGCTAGGTTTACGATTTTAATGAGAAAACTGCTGGCATAGCCCAAAGGCAGAGGAGACAGAGGTCCCCACCCTTTCCCCTTTGCCTATTTCTCTCCTCTTGTAGTACACTTCCAGGCACTGTTGCACTCATCTGTGAACATGTAATGTCATTAGGCTGCAACCTAGACCCATGTACAACAAGCAAGGCCAGTGGATAAACTTTAGTGCCTCTTAGGAGAGGTGTTGTGTGTCATCTGTACTACCAAAAGGCTCACACTGGAAGGAAATTAACTTGTAGTGGCAATAAGAATTGATTCACATTGGATGCTTTTTTAAAATACTTTTTCATGACTGTATGTCTCCTATATCCTTCTTTTATCTCATTTTTATTTTACTCTGATTAGTATTTCCTCAGGATTTCACGCTCTTGCTGGTTTTCTCCGTTTCATTCTTTCATTTTATTCTTTCCCAAGAAAGAATTCTTCCTGAATAGGTGGAGCTCAAGGTCTTATTTCTAAACAATTTTGCTGGTAAATGTCAGTGCTCCACATTAGAAGTTTGCAGTCTAAGGCCGTGTTTACCAATTCTGAACTTCCTGTTGGCCTTGCAGGTCTCTCAGCACATTCTTAGGTTCTATAGAGAAGAGAGAAAGTGAGAATTCATTTACTTTCCTTTTAAACATACCGTGGACTTCTCCATTTCCCCACCCTCTTTTTCCCTTCATTTGCACTTGAGGCAGCTCTCCCGCATGGTTTCATTGCTGGACCTGACAGCTCCATTGAAGGAAGATGACAGTATTGTGGGGCATGATAAGTGCAAAATTCTTTGGCATGGAAAATCAGGCTGTAACATTACATTTGTCTCTTTACTTGATGAATAGGATACACTTGTTGCTGGATGAGTGCTTTGTTCTGAAAGATCCAGCTGGCTCCTGGCCTGCATTTATATCACTCATGTGGTGACTAACTAGGCATTTTTAATGCTTAATAAAAATGTTTGTTTACTATTTGGGCTGTATAAGATTGAGGACACATACTTTTTCTGATGCTGCTGAACTACTTCAGTTTTGCACATGAGGTATTGTCATCTTTTAGCACCTTTCACTGCTTTGGTTTAATAATTTGGTAGTTTTAAGCATCTTTCAGATATTTCCTGTTTGGTGCTATCAGAGAGATTTCCTTATCATCTGAGAAAATAATTTCCTTCTTGAAGGTCTGCACGGAGATCCTGGTAGAGGACTTGTGGCAAATTGTCTTTCTGTATTCCTATGTTGTCTCATCTGGAAACTGTCTATGTTTGGTAGCTTTTGGTAGAGAAAATTTCTGTCAAATTTATTCCGCTTTTCAGTAGTAGCGCTGGTAATTTGAAGGTTTGCTGCTAGTATTTTCCAGACTAATCTGCACTAGGCAAGCCAATGCCATGATGAGTAGCTTGATTCTTGAAGGTAGTACCAGCTGAGATGTTATGAAACAGTGAATCCTCACAGTGCCCAGCGAGTCTTCAGAACAATGCTGTGAAGGTTGACTAACTAGCCAGGTTAGCTGGGTTTTCCTAGTTTGGTAATCAGCTTGGCTAGCGTTAATTCTGCAGTCTGTGTCATGCTCAATTGTGTGTTAAAAGCATGCCTTCTAGCACCTTACTTTCCTCCTCATTTTTCTTCCTTTGACAATTTTATTGACAGAAACAGATGCAAAGTTGCATGCATTTGGGGAAAAAAAAAAAATCGCAATATTTAAGCCAGGTCACTTACAAGCCAGAACTATCAAGGAAAATAATTTGTAAGTGGAAGATGGTTGCAGTCTTAGCTCCAAGGTGCTGCCATCTGTCAGAATGAAATAGTTGTGTTTATGTAGAACCTTACACCCAGGGACCTCAGTGTTAAGACTGTTAAACCGCATAACTTCCCAGTGAAGGACCTAATAATAGCATATCTGTTATGCAGATGGAGGAGATAAAACTCAGTTAAATGACTTGCCCAAGAAATCACTCTCTTACTGGCAAGAACAAGAATTGAACTAATTGACCCTATATTTCAGAGCCTGTTTTAATCCTGAGACAATTCTGCTTCCTCATTCACAACTATTTCACTCACTGTTTATCTTAACATGTTTTATATAAACAGACAGATAACTGTAATGTGTCTGAATTATGTGGAGTGTTTTCCAATACAAAAAGCACATCTGATATATTAAGCATATTCATTTTTCTGTCTGGCTCCTCCAGTTCATAGGTTCATCTAAATGATAAGGCATTATGAAGCCCTATATTTTATTTTTCATTTGGAGATTTGTAGAGAGCAATTTTTTTCTTTCCTCACCACCTCACCAGATTATAATTTTATCCACTACACAAGCTAACTTCATACCTCATTTCTGCCATTGATATGGCTATTTTCTACAATGTGAATGAAGTTCCTGGCGCGATAAATATTGAAGTGTATCTGCAGTTTCATTTTCACATACAATTGACACTTTTCAAAGAATAAAACCCTTGCTGCAGTATTTACTAAGTGTCCCTATTTTAATTCTGATCATCTTGAATATTATTTCAATACAGCAAGCAATTCAACATCATTTCTCTTCATTTATGACCATGTTATATTATTTCAACGTAATCATGCGGTAGTAGAATGAGTTATGTTTATAGCATACCATTCATATTGGAAGATGTGTGTATTCTAATATTACATTTCACTATATTTTCAGTGACAGGAAAATTCAGTATTCTACTACGCTGAGTTACAAATGCTATACAATGTAGTCTTGCTGAAATACTAGTTTGCATTTTAGTTTTGCAGTGTTGTTAATCCTTCAGTACTACCAAAAAATAAGACAAATACCAAGCCTGTGTATTCTTAAATCTGTGTATTTCTACTTCCTTGCTTTACCTATTAATTGATTTTCTGTCATGCTAACTTGGTACATTAAAAGCATACACGTATAGTGATTTATATCAGTGTTTGAACTCTCCTAAGTTTAACATAACCTTTCTTTTGCTACTAATGCAGAAGTATTTCTGCATCTTGTCTTTGCAAATATGCTGTCTTCATTCATATTTCTGAGACAGTTTGCTTGCAATATTTTGTAGCTGTCTTTCTGGAGAAAAGGGAATCAATTATGTTGGTTAGAAAGGCTGAAGTTGGGAAAGAGGGTCTTCTGTCTGCCAAGGTTATCAAACTATCAGAAGACTATGCAATGGCCAAAGTCCCTTGCAATTACTACACAACATCTCCTGTGCTTTAGTGTCTGTAACATTCACTACATTTCAAGGGGCCTGATTCCCGTAGCTTTGTTTTGCATCACTGAAGTAGTAGAAGAATCTGTGGAGTCACTTGTGAGTGGTACTGTTGGAAATAAAGGATTTAAAAAATCAGGACAAAAATCCTTATACCACATGCACAGCCTCTGAGTAACTCAGCTCAATAAATGATGAATGGTAACTCTTCAATAGAAATGCTGTCAATTCTGATAGAATATTTGACATCCTCCTTACGTATCCTTGATCAAATCTAGACATGTTTTTAGGAGAGCAAATCGCTTATTTAATGCAGTATAACTATCACTCATTGTCATAAATGTGAAAAGTTAAATGACTATTTTCCTGATATAAACTATTAGTTCTATAACTTACATTTCAAGAGGGAGGGAGGGAGAGATAATTGCAATTACAGAGATTTTAGCACACTGGTTATTCAATTTTGAATTGTCGGACATGAGCGGAGAATACTGTGATACGGAGGTTTATTTTTGCTGCCATTATGCTGAAGACAAATTTTAAAATAATAGCTATTTGTGTACATTCTGCATTTCTGCAGTGTCATGGCTGAGCTAGGTAAAATTAATTTCAGAGATTCATGCACAGGATTTGCTGAAGCAAAAAATTTTTTTAAAAGATTGAAAAACAGTGGGCAAGGATGATAATTGTCAATGGCAAAAAAAATTTATAACTCCTGAATCTGCAAGTCCTGGCTTGACATCCTCTCTGTTACTAGTGAAAATTGAGTTGAAGACCTCACTTATATTTATGAGGTTTGGAGGACCTTCAGCATTTGCAGAGCAAACATGGCAGAAAAAGCAAAAGTCAAAGGACATTTCTTAGATGGAGTTGGACTTTCAACCACAGCAATAAACATACACAGAAGTATTTGTTTTTTCCAAGGTTTGAAACAATGGAAACTATAAATATGTTAAAAACTATAGAAGAGTTTTAAGTTATGTTTGTGGTAACATCTTCTGATTATTAATCATGAGATATTACACATGACTAATGAGTAACATCACATATGATTTCAGTTAATTGTATCTGACAGTGTTAATTTTGGCTAGGAAAGGGGAAGCAATTTATTAAAATTAATACCACAAAACTGACATTTAGGCTCTGAAGCAGTTGGTGTTGGAGCAGATGGGTCAGGTAAATCCCATGGGTTGCCTTCTGGGAGGGCTTCTGCGTAAAATGAAACACCTGCTTGGATATTTATAGGCCTGAGGCATTGCCTTAACATTTACTGTAACAGCACCTACTCTGTTGGCAGGTGTTCTCAAAAACCATTGGAAGAGAAAACTGAGAAGTTACGCTCCTTCAGGCTGTTAAAGGTAATTTCATTGATGATCTTAACATTCCTGATACTAATGCCCGTTTTCCATTTAGCTTCGTGCTCTGATCCAGTAATGCCTTGACTACAGCTATCACTAAAAGTTGTAATAGTTTTCAGTTGATGTTATTTATTGAATAAGATCCTATTATGGTATTTGTCTCTACTTTTGTTAGTAGGATTTGCTTAGGTTTTTTTAATGATCTGAGAACCAGCCTTTGAATCAGTCTGCAGTATTCATTGTAATGCCAGCTACCTGAGAAAAAGGGAGTCATGGGATATGTGTCCCTACTCTAGACTGCAGAGTGAGAGAAGAAATAAAAGTCCTTCAGAAGGAAAACAACTCACCTTAAAAGGCTTTAATTCCTTGTCAGTCGGAGGTAGACTGTGGGAGCTTTAGCTAGTGCGCTGACTCTGAGGCCTCTGGTTCCTTACCTGTGATCTGCCTGTAGAAATTTTTTTACAGGAAACCTCACGTGGAAAATTTCAGCATAAAAGGAGCATGTGGGAAAACTAATGCAACCTCAGAAACTAGTAAGATTTCTGTGGATGCCCTGTTGCTACCTGTGGAGATTTCTGTTACACTCTTTCTTGATGGTCCTTGGAGCCCTAAGAGCTCTCACCTGATGTGGGCATAGAGTCACGAAGCTGTGAAGGTGACTGATGTTTTTTCTTTGAAAGAGGAAGACCCATGTGCAGGAGGAGAATCTCCATGATGGCATGAGGAAGATATTTCCATACTGGCCATTGAAAACAAGTGAAATCTAGAGGTAAGTTCTCTGGTCACTGACAGACATGTTGATACATTGTTGTATGTTCAAATTGTGGCTGGCATATCTGAGGAAAAAACTTCTATTAAATGCACAGACCTAGATACGTGGGCTCAAAGGGAAGTATAGGTTCCTAAGGGTTCCACACTATTTTGCAGTTTAGTTGGACACTACATAATAGAGTTGTTGGAAACAAAAGGAAATATCTAAATTAAATTTAACTTAGGCAGACACTGGGACATTAAAACACATGGAACTGATTAATGTCGATGGCTTCCTGCAGTTTGGACAAAATATTTTTTTAATATTTAAGTTCTACTTAAAGTCCTGCTTTAAAAAGTCTCCCTGATGTGCTGAAGGGTTTCAAGAAGTGCTAAGTAATAACTAGTGCAGCCAGGACACAACATCACTGCAGGGTGAGCAAAGGAAATAAGAAATGGATGCAGAGCCTCAGAGTGGGAAATGTATTTTCAGACATTGTTCTTGACTTTCTATAACTTGCCCTTTGTTAAGTCAAGGGCAATGTATTTCCAATCTAGTTCAGAGGGATTACATATGCTGTTTGCTAACTGCTGTGTAGTATTTTGTTGTTTTTGTTTTGCCAGAGTTTTAGGGCTGGATGAATGAAAGGGGAAAAGAACAGAGATGTTGCTGGTTTTTTCCTAAAAGCCCAATGGTCTGCTAAGGTGTGGAAGCTTCTGGGCTTGTTACCTTTTTCCTTGAAAGGCTTTGGAGCATAATATGTCCAGGAACTCCTAATCACCATTGTGCACCCTGTTAAAATTTCCAAAAGGATGGGGGAGATAGGAAATGGATCAAGGAAGCTGCCCTTAGTCTGTCCTTTGCAGTTATTTCACCTATAAAATACATCTATGTGTCTGAAGGAAAAGTGTCTAAGAATGACTAGGAGTTCAGAGTAATTACTTTAGGAGGATTGGATTGAAATGTTAGTCTTCTGAATACAGATCACTAATAAATCTGCACCAGGAGAGATTATAATCTTATGGTTTACTCTAGGCATATATAATCAAATGAACCCTTTTTGGATTTCTACTGGGTTGTTAAGTGAGCAGAAGACAAGCATTGCAGCTCTATGAATCTATGTTTTCCTTTGTTTGTTTGTTTTTTGTTTGTTTGTTTTTAAAGTATCTAAGTGATTAACAGTTTTTCTGACCTAAAATTATTTTTTTGTCAAGAACAGACTTGTGGTCTATTGCACTTCGCATTTAAATATCTCTAAGTACTTTTTTACAAAAAATATAAATTTATTCTTGGAATCCTTTTGGATTCTCAGTGAAGAAAAAAAAAACAGATATTCTTTAATTATATATGTGTATACATATTTAAAATGTATCTCCTTTTCTCCCTCTTTCTCTTTTAATGTTAGCTGCTAGAGATTCAGGATTCCTTTGGATAAAATGAACCATTCAGCTTTCCCATAGATTGGGAAAATGTTATTGACTTAATTTGCAGGCTAGAAAACAAAGATCCACAAAGTTAAACTAGCTGCCATTGTTAATCCTATGCAACGTGATGTGTGACAAAAGAGAGCCCTGAAGGTTGACTCTGTAAGCTTTAAGTAAAGCTCTCTCATAGCTGTGATACAACAGAGCTCTCAGCAGTGCAGTGGAAGGTTAGAGGCAACAAGCTGAACTAATAAAACCATCTAACCCATAGGTAAATGAGTAGGAAGAGTGATTTTCAGCCATTACCAACTTACTATGCAAGTTGTAAGAGGAGGGATGGTGTAGAACATGAGCAGAAACCTACATTTTGGGGGATGCAACGGTTGATTGTTGCTAGCTTGTTGGCTGACCTGCAGTTCGGCAAAGAAGTTAGCCCTTGTCTTACGGAGGCTGACTCTGAAATTTTTTCCTACGTAGAACATATTCTAAATCTACAAATACAATTTGGTAAGAGGGGGCCAAATTTGGGCCTGTCAACTTTGACACATCCCTTAAAAGATTCCAAATGATAGAAATGGTGTGTAAGAGACTTGTAACAAAAGAGAGGTTTTCAGTTCTTTTAACAGAGAGCTGCATTAATCACACTTTCTTCCAGAAGTGTTCAGTGTGAAGATCTGTCAATAGAAATCTCAAACTGTGAATATACAATTGAGCTTTATTATCCCTTTGTTATTTTGTAACTACATAGGTATGACAGACAGAAACTGATTTTAAAAGAAATTCACAATTGTCAGTGTGTCACATGCATGAATCCCACTGCAGGAAGTTTTTCAGTAAATCAGCATCTTTGGGTAGGTGTGCCAAATGCCATATTTTAACAAAATGTTTTTGCTCACGGTAACACTCAAGCTCCTAATTTTAAGAGAATGAACGTCCTCACATTTTGTTATGGCCTTGCACAGCAGACAGATGGTGCTCTGTCTCACACAGAGCAGATAAGGAACAACACAGTTATAAGTACCAGACAAAAGGTGCTGAGGGGGCAGGGTATACAGGGAAACCTTCAGTTAGACCCATTGCCAAGGCATCCCTAGGAGCCCACATAGGCAAATGAGCACTGTAATGCAAAACAAGAATCACATGTAAGACAACCCAGGTCTCCTCAAAAGTCCTTTGACTCTCTAAGGCATGCAGTGAAAGAGTATGCAGAGGCCTCTAAACCTTCACACACCAGCAGGATTATTTGTCTGCCTTTGTGTCTTAACTATTTATGGTGCTACTTTTCTTTGCAGGCCATAGAAACCTGCCACATATGATGCAGAGAGATATGGAAGCTTCTAGTGAACCTCATAGTTCTGTCTTTCATGGGAGATGGAGAGAGGGAAGCAAAACTCTGCCTAAGGGGGCTTTTTTTTTTTTTGAGTTCTCTTTATTTTGTATCAAAATTAATTCATCATTAATTTGTTTCAGAGTTTCAGGAAAGGTGTGTTGGCTATGTTTTGTCTGCCAGATCAAGGGAGCTATTTGTCACAGTTGCACAGCAGAAATGTTTCTCCTGCCTTGTGCCAAATTTTGGCTGCCACTGCCTATACCCATGCTCAGGCTCTGAGGTTTCCATTTTTAAGGCAGTTAGGGTTTGAATTCCAAAGACAGGCAAAAATGTGTCTGCTAAGATGTGCATGTAACATTTACATCAACAGGCACTAGATTTTTCTGCAACCTTGTTTCTCCACCATATTTATTAATGTGTAGTCTACTAAAGGAAACAACAATTTTGTTCCCTTAATCCCGTTTTTGAGAGACCCACGTGCAAATCCTCCAACAGAGCCATGCACCTGTGACTGAGCTGGCTGAGCAGCAAAGCAGAGAGGGGGGCTGAGATCAGCTTCCGAAACAACTAGACCACACTGAGTGACAGCTTGTTTGTGTATTGAGTGATGTGCAGGATCTGGTTCAAAATCTCACAATGGAATTGCCGCTCTGTGACAGTGACTGTAATGTACTTCAATTCAGTCCCTCCACAGGAGCAACAAAGGCCAAAAAATCCACCACAAGTGTGCTTAACTTCAAAAAGAGCAACTCTGTGAAAACAGGGAAGCCCACTAAAAGGAAGCTAAAGTGGGCCACTAAAAGAATTAAATCTTTCCAGGGAGCAAGAAGATCACTGAGCTAAAGGCACAGCAGTAGAGCATGCCCCATCCTTTGGGAAAGACTTCAGAAAGGGTAAAAGGAGACTGGCATGGTTAATCAGCAAAGAAAGCTACTAGAAACAGGAAGGATCATTCAGAAAACTGAAGTTGTGTCCAAACACAGAAAGCATGAAGGACTGTAAACTAAAGACAAAATATAAAACCCTAATCAGTCTAGCCAAAAGAGTTTCAGGAGTAACTAGTTTCAGGGATCAAAATTTCCACTAAAACTTTTTTTGATCCCTTCAGTAGAAACACCTGATGACCAGAATACAAAATGGCTACTCAGAGGATAAAAGCTTTCCAGGGCAGCTAGTTCACTTTTTGTACTGATGCTTGCTGTGAGTAAAACCGGGGCTATTCCCACATAGAAACCTTTTTTTTTTTTGGGGGGGGGGTGGGGGGTGTGTGTGCAGGGGGAAGACAGTGGGGACATGAGCAAAGGTCTGCCTAAAACTGAAGAAACTGAGGAAGGAATAACAGTACCAAAAGACAGAATGAATTAAGAGTACCAAAGGACAGAATGAATCATAATAAACAGTAATAAGCAGATTCCACCCAAAAGCTCTGAAGGCTGAAACGGCTGGGTCTGTCTGCCCGATCTCTTGAAGTTCTTTAAACAGCAGTCATGAACATGGTCTGACTGATACAGTCTGCTTGGGTTTCCAATAGGCTTTTGACAAAATCTCACACTAAAGTCAAGAAAGTGAGAAAAAGAGGATAAGAGTAACTGGCTGGTTCTTGCAGCGGAGGAGAGGTCACCAGGGGGAGTTCCATAGGGAGATCCATGCTTTTTAAAAATATACATAAGGTACCTGGAAACGGGGGTGAACAATGAAGTGACAAAGTTTTGTGATGATGTGAAGTTCTTCCAGGTAATAATGGTGAGGACCACCTGTGAAGATCTGCCAAAGTGATTGGGTAATAAAATTACCTAGATGAAATTCAGTGTGGATAAATGTGAAGTACATGTACATTGGGAAAACCAAGCCTATTTCTGGTAGAAGATGATGGGCTCTGAACTGACAGTTACCACCAAAAAGTGAGACCTGAGGGTTATAATAAATAGTTCTATGAAAACATCAGCGTAGTTCTTGGCAGCAAGAAAAAAAAAAAAAAGGCAAATCAGTTGTTAGGAGCTATTAGAGAAGGAACAGAGAACAAGCAGAGAACATTGTTATTCCACTATATAAAGCCATGGTTCACCTGGACGTTGAAAATTATGTGCAATTCTAGTCATGTCATTGCAAAGACAGTGTTTTGGAGTGGGAAAAGTTGCAGAGAAGGGCAACCAACAGTGATGACAAAAGCAAGTTGTGTGTGTGCGTGATCACAGGTAATTACACATGCAATTTTTTCACATCTAGACAGTTGTGACGTTGCTAAATTAAATCATGGGTTTTGGAGAAGATCAAGTATCAAAAGTAAGAGTATAGTCTTAATACTAAAGTAATACCATGACATTTTATAACTATTGAGTCTTACTATTTTCCTATAAGCTGGCTTCTAATCATGAGATTCAGTGTTGGTTGTGAGAGTCAGAACAGAGGAGTCCTGACTGCAGGGACAGTGTTTCAGTGGGCAGGTTTGGTTGGTGTTTCAACCATTCATTCATTCCCTTGCACAAGCACTTCAAGGTCATGTTCACTTCTTTTCACGTACTAATGACAGCTGAAATTGAGACCTAATTAGCCTAAAGTGCAGGATTCTTTTTATCTTCAGTAGCAGACCTTGTGCTTGGCTACCGTTTTGCACTGTTAGGCGCCTTTTGTGCTTATATTTGAACTGGTCATTCCAAAATATGTTTAGCATGGTTTCTTTGCCTTATACTGAGTTCTTCCCTAAGCAGTGATTTTATCTGTGTAGTTTTAATATCATTTCATACCTGGAAATATATAGATTTTTTTTTAATTGTATTTGTGCATTTACCTGAAACCAGCTTTCCAGAATTTGAGGTGTTATCCATATTGTATTTGAACTTGTCAGCATTTTTTTTTTTTTTGCTATTGAGAAACACATATCAAGTATCTCATACCGCTTGGTTTCATTGTAGGGAATCAAAGTTCTGATACACTGTACGTATTAGTATATTTTACATTTAGGTTGATTAAGAATGTTCTATGACATGATTTCATTTGAAAATGATGACTGATCAAAAATGTAATTTCTGCGAAAGTGTATGACTTTTATAAACTTCTGTTTAGCTTCAAGATGTTGTTTTTAACTTTGATTTACAGGTGGGTTTTTTTCTTTCATATAGAAGTGTTCAGCAAATTAGGAATTCTGTGATTTGACCAGTTCTATCTGAGACACACCTGGGCAAAAAAACCCCCACATCCTCAGGTAATTTTTCCAAGTTCTCTGTTTTTTGGGGGACTGTTAAAAAGACCATAAATATGTTAATAATAGATTTATGATTAGACTGATCCAAGATAAAGAACCAACATATTAATCTTCCTAAGAAATGTAATACCTCTATTACAGTTCTCCTTTGCCTGGTACTCCACTAAGGTATTATCTGCCTTATCTTTTATTTTTTTTTTTTAATAACATTCAGACTGCCAACTATCCAATTTGATTAAATATATACAGGTTATTAGGCATTCTGGAAAGAAAACAGCTGCAAAGGAGCACACTGCCCTGAAGTCAGGCTCATTTGGCAGGTTTCATAGTAACTTGATAGCAATTATGATCTCCATCAAGTGAGGCAGGGAGTGAATAAGATATTTAACACTGTGTGCTTTGGCTGTGACATCCTTTTCAACTTGTGCTTTCAATTTCTGGGTTTCAGTGTTATTAAAATATTTATGTGGGTATATTTTAAAAGAAATAATTATCCTTTTCTTCACACACACACTTTTTTTAAATCTCTGAGACATTTTTCTGTGTTTGCTGTCCACTTCCCAGAGATGGATGCTCTAACCACTATATAGAGCAGGACCATAAATATCCTTTTCCAGCACTGGAGATGCAGTTACAGTGTAGTGAAATCTATCGTCTCACTCATATAAGGTGCAATCTGTCTGCATCAGAAAATGACCCAGGACTTTCTGTCTGCAGTGACTGGATTCAATTATGGTTTTAATTTAAGAAATTTTGTGTATATATTCCAGGTAATGCAGGTCTTTCCATGTAGTTCTTGTATGTATTAATTCCTCTTTCTCTTTAATAAACATTATAGATTCTTGTATAATTTATATAACACTTCTTTTTTAACATCTCTAGTCTAACTCAGGGGAGAGTTCCCCAGATATACACATCTAGGCTGTGTCAATACTCAGAGTAATTACAATGCGTGAACATCTTCTAAATTCCGTAATACCATGTTCTTCTGGTGGCCCATTGGCCACCAAAAAGAATTCAGTATTGCCAGGCAGTGAGGATCTCAGCCATAAGATATCTGGAGTGTTGTAATTATCACACAGAATCACAGAATGTTAGGGACTGGAAGGGAATCATCACTCAAAAGATCATCTAGTCCAATCCCCCTGCCAGAGCAGGATTACCTAAATCAGGTCACACAGGAACACATTCAGGTGGGTTTTGAATGTTTCCAGAGAAGGAGACTCCACAACCTCTCTGGGCAGCCTGTTCCAGTGCTGTTACCCTCACTGTGAAGAAGTTCTTCCTCACATTTATGCGGAACACCCTATGTTCCAGCTTGAACCCGTTGCCCCTTGTCCTATCATTGGATGTCACTGAGAAGAGCCTGGCTCCATCCTCATGACACTCACCCTTTACATATTTATAAACATTAATGAGGTCACCCCTCAGTCTCCTCCAAGCTAAAGAGACCCAGCTCCCTCAGCCTTTCCTCATAATATTCCACTCCCTTCATCATCTTTGTGGCTCTGCGCTGGACTCTCTCAAGCAGTTCCCTGTCCTTCTTGAACTGTGGGGCCCAGAACTGGACGCAATATTCCAGATGCAGCCTCACCAGGGCAGAATAGAGGGGAAGGAGAACCTCTCTCGACCTACTAACCACACCCCTTCTAATACATCCCCGGACGCCATTGGCCTTCTTGGCCACAAGGGCACATTGCTGGCTCATGGTCATCCTGCTGTCCACCAGGACCCCCAGGTCCCTTTCCCCTACGCTACTCTCCAACAGGTGAGTCCCCAACTTATACTGGCACATCGGGTTGCTCTTACCCAGATGCAAGACTCTACACTTGCCCTTATTATATTTCATTACATTTCTCCCCGCCCAGCTCTCCAGCCTGTCTAGGTCTCTCTGAATGGCAGCACAGCCTTCTGGTGTGTTGGCCACTCCTCCCAGTTTGGTGCCACCAGCAAACTTGCTGACCGAGCACTCTATTCCCTCATCCAAATCATTGATGAATATGTTGAATAGTACTGGTCCCAGTACCAACCCCTGAGGGACTCCACTAGATACAAAATAGAAGTGCTTATAAAATCTTAGGATAAAACTCTCCTACAAGCCTGAAAGTTATCTAAAGGGTAAAAGGTACCAAGAGAATAAATTTGACCATGTTTCACACACTTTTGTACTAGATTCAGTCAGGTCTGAAACTCCTGGCAAAGTTTTTGTTCTGGTGGGTTTTAATTACTATTTTTTAAATTGTAATGCATTACATAACAGTCATGATCTTGTTCCTACATTTCTGTTGTATGAAGCTTATAGTTAAAAGTTCAATATTTACTAGTTACATTTACTAGATCTAATAGTAGATCTCCCAAGTCTTGTTTCTTATGCCTTTTCAAGTCACTCTTCCTTGGAGAGGGTGGTAGTAGGAATGAGAGGGTAAAACCAATTTTTCAGAACATTGAAGTCATGCTTCTAATCCAGTCAAGAGCATGAATGTGATAGATGACTTCACAGGAATGTGGAGGGCAAAGTACAGACATGCTACAATAAGAGTTTTTAGAAAGCTCCAAATTTTGGCACCCATTATAAGCTGCCACATGATTAAGAAATTAGGTTTGTGTTCCAGACTGCTCTAAAACTGAATGCAAAGTTGCTGCAAATAGAAGCACTTCCAAATGTGTTCATTCTGAGCCTGTCTGTACAGTGAGCTACTGTGCTATGTAGTGTGAACTTTGAACAACCTGACTCAAGTACTAGAAAAAACCTAAAAGTGGCAGGTCCATGGTCCCTGCACACTTAGCACTTTTCTTGAAAAAGTCAGATAAACATGCCTGCAGAGTTCTGATTCCCACACAACTGGATCGTTTCCCTGTTGAAGGCAGCTCACATAAAGTTGGCATGGTATCTCTACACTCTGCTACAGTATATGAAGGAGACATCTAATAGAGGAAGCCTGACATAGCAATGAACAAAATTTGGGCCCCAGATTAAAGCTGCCAGCTTCTGATTTCTGTTCTTTCTTTCTCTTTTTGTTGTTGTTTTTGGTTTTGTTTGTTTGTTTAGCCAACAAACTGAAGCACAAGCCCTGAGATGTCCTCCTCCTCCCTCCCAGCTCTGTAAGGCTGCAGCCACGTGGTGTGCTTTCACTCACTGCAAATACATGTACAACAGTTAACCTGTGCTTACTTGCAGAGCAGACTGCAGGGAGGGAGGAGCATGCAGGGTGCAGACTCATCCGAGTGATTCCCATTGGAGATGATAGCTCCATGCTTCCTTCCTCAGCCCTTTGCAAGTCCACATTCAACTGTTGCCATGACAGTTATCTTTTCAAATATGAATAGTCCCCCCATTTCATTCTGCTGCCTCATGCCCACAAATTTTGGCAGGATCTTTCTAGAAAAAACACTCATCACAATTGCTATAGTGTCTGTTACACGCTGCAGGCAGAAAGTGAAGAGGATGGAGGAAAGAAATAAGTGGAAGTAAAACATCCGACATTTCTGAACATACTTTAAAAAAAAAAAGTAAAAATAACGAAATTTGGCAGCTCAGTGAACCTGGAGTTTTGGTGGTTTTTTTTTTTCCAAGCAGGTTTGCTTTTTGTTTAGCCACCTTATCTGGGTTAGCTCTTAACAAATTCAGCTGCCACTTTCTGTATGAGTGAGAACATTTTTAGTTCTGAGGATCAAGCTGGTGAGAACGTTTTTAGTACTGTGGATCAAGCTGGCAAGAAGTGAGCAGTAGTGTGAGACCATCAGCAGGTGCGTGGGAGACAACAGCAATTTGGGAAGCCTGAAAGAGTGCATGTGAGGTTGGCAAAGGGGAATCGATGTTATAAAAAGCATAGTAAAAATCTTTGATTGTAAGAGGTACTGCTGGGACAACTGTGCTGTTGAGAGCATAATTTGTTTTTCAATACTTCAACAGTTCCTGATCTTTTGTATGTTATCTCTAGGTTTTAAAGACTATTTACTTTCTCATCTTTGAATTGAGATTGGAATTTTACCCACAGTTCCCAAGAGCTGCTTCTTTAACATCTGTTTAGAAGCAAGGAGGAGAGCAGGATGTCAGTTTTTAGAATCTCATAATACAACTGGATCAGAAGGTCACTGCAAAAAGAAGTATTTTCACAAGAAATAGCCCAATCATGGAAAATGTCCAAATAAAATTTCCCAATAGTGCTAGGCACAAAAATAGATAAAATTAACTTGTACATGAAAATGAAAATGTTAGGGGAAGCAGGGTTATAAGAGCCACCTGCTCACCAAATGCATATTAAGATGCTTCCTGAATTTAGTCTTAAGTATCAGGGTAACTCCATACTGCAAAGGCCCCAGTGAGTGCATCTGTATTAGCACTTTGTGGCAGAGACTTTTATCTGCCCATTCCTAAAGATGAATGCAACATTCTTGAAGAAACCATACTGGAGCTGGCACTGTGGGTGAAATCCTGAAGTCAAGAGGAACATTTTCATTGCTTTTAACTAGGTCAGAATTTGTTGACTGGTAACCAATGAGAAAATGAAGAGTTGGAGTAGCAAAGTGATAGTTAATGAAGGGTACCCAAAAGGGTCAAGCTGAACAACACATCAGAAACAAGGGGAAAAAGTCTCTTAGGCAATCTCAAGTCTGATGTGCTGTTTATAATTCTGGTGTAGTCCTTTGGTATTCAGTGTGTCAGGGTAATCTATATTGGCGGTGAATCTGGGAAGAATACAGACCAAAAGAGGCAATCTAGAAAAAAGAAGTTTTAAACAGAAGCTGGGACTCCAGTAAGATACAGTCAGGCTTTCCTGAAGAGAAAGAGGTGTGTCAGAGATAAATAAAAAAGCATTACAACAAAGATGAAAGTCATAGAAAGGGGGGTGAGGGGAAAGGGTTCACTGTTCCGAAGTCAAACACACAACCTCATTATATAGCTCCTTTTACAACAGGTCATTCATTGCCCATTAAACATACATACTGTAGGAAGTAAATATTCATGTTTTGGTGACCCAAGAATACATATCACTGACTGAAACATTTTAGTTTCTAATGAGGGATTGACAGTATCATGTATAAGGAAAAAATGTGCTTGAATGAAAATATTTTTCCAGGGAAGCACTTCCACCACTTCAGTGATATACAGGTTCCTGTTGACTTGGTCCTTTTATGACTCCATGAAATCATCCTGTATTTGTTCCGTTAAATGTATGGAGAAAAAAATATTTAACATATTAACAAAGTTCTCATTCATGCTACAGAAGGTACTTTGAGGTGTAATTCTTAACATGAGGTAAGGTATATCTGTTTGTATCTGTCCAGTTTCATGCCATATTATTTTCTAAGCATCAGAGAGATGAAAAGGATGTCATGATATTGGAACTGAATAGTTTATAGATGAATTGTTTATTATAGATTTTTAAAAAAAAAATTCTGTTCCTGGTATGAGTTGACATAATTTCAGTATAATAGAAAAGATGATAAAAACCAAATCGCTGCAGTCATAAGTAGTATTCTGACCTCTGTTTCATTTGAAGAAGCATACTTTTCAAGTTTCTTCTTTGTAATGAGACTATTTACCTTTTTGCTGTTCAGATGCTACCACCTTATGGTTGCATGCCATGGTGAAGTCTGGGAGAATATTATGAATCAATGGAGAATACCCTGCAGTAGGATGTCCTCCAAGGAAAGCAGAGTAAAACTATGCTAAATTATGTATGAACAGTATAAAATGCATGGGAAAAATAATCTTGTAATTTTGGGGTGAACTCATTTGCTTCCCATATAGGAGCTGAAATGAAAATCTATCACCAAAACCTGTGTTACATTTTGTACCCTTTTCAACTCTCTCCAGAGAGAAGACAAGAGATCTTGAAGCCAGACTTCTAAATATGGCATGCTGCTAGAGTCTGATGGAAAAAATTAAAACACTATGATATTGGTTCTATAGCTAACAGGATCGTTCTCTGACTTCGTAAGTGCACACACACCCACACCCTCCCCCACACACAGAGGAGAAAACTGTGATAAAGGGTTAATATGCTGTGTGAATACTTGTTTATATCTTTATATTGTTACCACCAGGGTGTTGATGAGCATGTATTTATCCATAAGCCACTAATTTACTGCCACTTTGCCCATGGTGTTGGAGAACCTTGTTACTTTCCAGTATCTGATTGGGAGAAGCTGACCAGAATTTTAACAGAATTATTAGAGCACTACAATGAGCTTCATGCTGCAGTGAACTGTGTTCTGTCTGAGGATGCCATTCAGCACGTGTAAGTTCCCTTACTTTCAGTAGGTATAATATGTGCTCTAGCAAAGATAGTCATTGAAGTGCAAATTGATTTAAAAGTGACCTGCAAGAGTATTAAAAATAACCTGAGACCTTAAGAGATATATGCTGAGTACCCCAAATGACCAGGCGAAGACAGGCGTTTAGCACAGTTTTAATATGAAATGTAACCATTTTTATTTCTAATGCTTCCGAGAAGTCTTCACCCACTGTGAATTGTTGGCTTCTTCTCTGTGTGACCCACAGGCCTCCTGCTAGTCATGTCAAATCCATTATAGAGCCCTAAGGCAGGCTGTGGTTTGACCCATCGTGGTATTTTAGAACTCCTTATTACAATGTTAGTGTTTTTAAACATCTTACGTTTTATGTTGATAGAAAATGAAGGATATTAAAAAAAAATAAAAATCTGCATGTTAGAAACCTACACAGAGCTTCAGAAAAGAGGCTAGTGCTTTTAAGCTAGCCCCGTATTTTGCAAAGGGGTCATGTGATGGATGAGCTACCATCTGCTTAATATATTCCAAGGGGTCATGTCATACAGGAACAGTTACTCCTATGCAGTTAGAATTTGGAGGGTTTTGAAAAGAAAATTAAAAGGGTAGATGGGAAGAGAATGAGATTTACATGTAAATTTGCTAAGTCTTTTAGGGGAGTTTCTGAGGCATATCTTCCATGTTTCAAATGTGACAAGTGCTTGATTAAGTGGTTGTACTTCCTATTCCTATACAGACTTTATTTTTATGCTGGGGTGCCAACTTCAGCACCAATTCAGTTCAATTCGAATTATGTCAATTATTTATTAAATTATTTTTTCCACAAAATTGCTCATGTAAGCAAGTATTTCCACATTCGTCAGAACAAAATACTCATTGCTGTTGCTGGGTGTTCACTTATTGCGTACCATACAGTTTGAACTGTAAAATAGCCTTAGTCATGCAAAACAATTTGCATGTATTGTTTCACCCTTTGTTTCTCACGTGAATTTAAATTGATAGTAGCTTTGAATTGCAGGCTGTTAACTCAAAATTGCACCTCTTCCCTTTCACAGAAAGGTAAAATAAGAAAATATTTCTTTTCATATTGGTTCCTTCCTTTCATCTCCTCAAGCCCTAAACTGACTTTAGGATAAATTTAAATAATATCTCTTATTACATAAATCTTGGCACACCCCAAAACTACCTGTTTATAGCATTCTCAGGAAAGTAATAAGATTTATCTCAGTACTAAAGTGAAAATGGTAAAGAACCCCCAAGAAATATGTACAGGTTTCATTTGCTGGGACCCAGAGCAGAAAGCAAATTAGCTCTTTATCTTGTTTGGATTTTTGTTAATCAAGAAAAATGCACTTAATTACTCTGACAGGAAGCAGTGCATGTAGAAACTGAACTGAGTCTGGGGCCAGATGTCATGTAGTTTGAGATAGCATAAGTTTGTTGTGCCTCTTCTCTGTAAATAGAAGAGAACCTCCTCAATTACAGTAGCTAGAGAACTTGTTATTGAAATTCCTATTTGGGTAAAATAAGTCACATAACAAAAACTTATCCTTTCATGATTATAAATATTTATTTTCTATTAGCAATCTATAACAACTTTTGTTGTCTCAAACTACAGGAGCAGAGAACTGGGCAATAGAACCGAGTCTCTTGTTGAGACTCACACTGGTGCAAGCCAGAAACAGCTGTCTTCCTCTAACTGTAGTTGAAAGTAGTCTTCAATCTGTTTACTGGAGATGAAAGCAGAATAGCCCTGTTGCTTATCAACAGAGAAAGCCAGCAGCTATGTAGGTTAACCTCTAGGCAGAACGCTGCTGACAAGTTTCTTACTTTAGGTTAGTGTAGGGAGCAGAGCTTTGTGATGCTGCCTACAGTTCCACAGTTCTGATATTTCACACATTCTCTGGGGATAAATTACAAGAGTCGTTCTTCTTCCTCAGCATTTTTGTGAAGCATAGCCACTGAGGGGAAAAAACCCAAAGATCAGTTCTATGAGCAGGAAAACAAAGCCTGGTTTTCTATGGATTTATGTCCCAGAGCTGCACGTGTTTGCAGTTTTTTTAAACACAGCCAGGTGAGGTTTGGATTATTTTTTTTTTTTTGAAACCTGGATGAGCTTAATGACTCTGTGACATTTCAGCCTCTCAATTTTTATTGCAACTGGCTAGTGAAAATTAGTAACTTTGAATCGACAGACAAGCATGCAGTATGTTTGAATGAGAATGGGAATCAAGCAAATTAGTTTCCCTAAGGAAAATACATTTAGAAAAGTTGAATTAAAATGTAGAGCAAGACTCAGTCAAAACTTCCATCTGATTTCCACTGGCTGCTCTTAGAAAGACAGAAATTCGGATCAGTAGTTTGCAGATTGAATCAGTCTGTGAAGATTTTACTACTGTTTTGTAGCCCATCACTTTGACAGATCAAATAGCTTGGGAAAGCAAAAAAATACTCTAACTTAATTGTGGTTTTATAATTATCCAATCAGCTGCATTCTTGAGACTCCTTTTGACAATGCTCTCAACTGGAGTTGGAAGTAGTGTCGAGCAAAGTCTATGCTGTTTAGCAGTCTTGCACAACTCACTGGAAGTTCGTCAAGTCCCCAGGTTTGAGGAGATGCTCAGCGTATGGATTCTGGTTTGCTGTGACATTTTATTCTTATGTTGTAGCAGCTCATATAGCATTGCTGACTCCCAAATGCCAGCAATGGAAGAGTGTTTGCTTTTCACAACCAATGACCCCAGTCAGGTTGTGTATAGGCAGTGGGATTAAAGTTCATCAGCAGATTGTAGAGTTTCTTCTCCCCATCATTGCAGAGGCTGTAAATTTTGACTATGGAATGCTGCTCTGTGAATTGTCTGGTTCCATATGTAGGCTGTTCTTTTAAGTGCTTTCCATAGATAAGTGATGTCAGAAAGCGAATGAAGGCAGCATCTGACCACATGCGTGCATATTTTCTCATCTGGTGTTTACTTTTTCTCGGTCTTTGTTAGGATTGGTAATTTAACGTTTATGTTGCTGGGTCTGAAAAAAGTTGGCTACTTATCTCAAGTTCAGATCAGCAGCAGCAACCTATGACAGAAGTTCCCAATACAGACCCCAGGGGTCCATGTCAAATGACATGCAGCCCAGGCAGGAGATGAAGGCTGTGGTGCTTAGAGAAGCACTGTGAGAGACAGTGGATCCCAGTGGATCCCAGTGCTTGGCTCTATAAAACTACACAAGCTGGGAAAACTCCACCTCACAGACAGGAGATATAGTACCAGTCAACTGACTAGGTGAAACCTATATGCCTTAGAAACAATGTCTCCTGGCTCCTACTGAGTTCCCGACAGTTTATCTGTAATTTAGGAAAGCAGCATAATCTTGCCAATTGCCCTTTAAAAGTTGTCAGCTCCTTGTTTGCACCATTTCATGAAATAGATAATGTTTCAAGGTTACTTGTTTCTAGCTTTTGTTCTGAGATGGCAGGGGACACTGCTTCTAATTAACTCAGCATGTTCATCAGAGTAAAATTCTTGAAGTCCACGGGATCTGCTTTACAGAGAAATTTGACTTCAAGTATGATCTAGTAACAGGTAGCTAACATTTAATCTATTGTGAATTCATTGAAAATAATGTGAAATTTACTCCATTTTGACTGACAAAATAAAAAAATTACAACTTTCTCAAAATATATGGTCAATAAAACTATAGTGGTATTAATAGATTTCTAAATGATTATTTTTACATGAATAGAAAGAGTCCAAAGATTGATCCTTTACTAGGGATATGCCTATAATTATATAAAGTAAAAGAAGTATTTTACAGTGAATAATAAAATGTAGTCAATGATGAAAGAATATTATGCAATGGAGTCCAGAATACCAAAAATGAAAGCTTCAGAGAAACAGTTTTCTGGTGTTCCCATCAGCAATATTCTGTAATCAAGAAGTTCACTCCCATATCTCTGATGGGTGATAATCTCTCTCACAGCACCTTGCTGAGGGTGATACTAATTCAAGACCGATTCTCCTTTCCTCTTAGTATATTTTTCTATTTCTTAGTTTCATTTTAGAAACAGATATATTCATGGTGTTTCTGTTGAATCTTTTGGATATGAAGTACAGCTACTTTGATATGTAGTAATGAAGCAAATTTTCACTCAAAACCCCAGACTAATGGCAACCAAAATGTCTTGTGTTGGTTTTGAGGAATTTCTAAAAGACATAAGCTTCCAAGGATTCTGAGCTTTTTGCTCTGAAGCTGATAATCACTCAACTTCTTGGCTTGATATTATTTTTAAAATTTCAAAATATTTTTATTATCTCAGAATTAACTCCTCATCCTTTTCTTTTGGAAAGTTTGAAAATGTGTAATTTTTCTTAGAAAGCAAAATTTTTCATTTTGAAGAACAGAATCTGTCATAAAATTGCAACCCTGATTTTCCATCCTGCTTTAAACCTGCTCTAAATACAAAATAATGCCTTTGTGAATTTAAGTGATAGAGTTCAGGTGTATAAGTTTTCAGACAGCCTGAAAGTATTGTCAAACCTTGATCTGTTTAATTTAGGCCTTGGATTTGAGCTTTGATCACAGACGATTATAAAGAAAAAAAAAAAAAAAAAGTAGTTAGTGAAAATCTTAACACCAAAAATGAAAAAATCTGAAGTAGCCTTACAGAAGACTTTTAAGCATGCTAGACACCATATCCTTTTAAGGGGGCTGTAAGATTCTCATATACAACTACAATGGGCCAGAAGACAACTGAATCTGAGGAGACTGGATTGTCTGTGTGTTTTAATCAAAACATGCTCCCTCCTTTTTTCTTTCCTGCTGAATTTTGAAATGCACCTCCTCAAAGAAAGAACAGGGACAGACTCTGTCCTGATAATAATTTGTTTATCCTTCTGTCTCTGAAATTTTAACTTTGATTCATGTGCCTGCAAAGCTGGTGATTTATGTGAAGTTTCCAGAAGTGGCTTTAATATGGCAATCTTCATGGCAGGATAGCACTTTGTGCGGAACCCCATGCGTAGAGGACAGAATAGGAATGTTGTAGTTGAAATTATTAGAGAAAGGCATTAGTCCTCAATAACAACAAAGAAGTGGCATAGAAAAGATAAAATCTTGTCCAGTTGCAGTAATTTTCTTATTTTCTTTCTGGTTTTAGTGTAAAAGAACATTAATGTTATTTATCAGTTCTAACTTGGGGTCATCTGAAGATTACGTATGAACGAGCTGTATTTGTGTCTCGTGTATACTGCTATATGATAGGGATAGCCAGAATTCCTATGATATCTGCATTCTCAAGGGAAAAAAAACATCATCATCATCATTGCTTGCAGATATATGCACAATGTAGAGGCACCCATTACAATTGCTCACTTACAAGGTGGCTGTATCCTGGCACCTACATTATTCAAACTGTGAAATCATGGATTTACTGACTGTCAGTCTTGTATAGCGCAGGTGCTCTCTCGGTATTCTTTGAGCCTGCTCTGGTCGAGTTTAAAACTAAAGAATAAAGGTACTTCCCTATTTGATAGTTTCAGCAGACAGACATTGTAAGTATTGCATTATTTTTATCTAGAAACAAAAATACAAGTTTGACTCGTTTACCTTATCATATGAAAAAACAGTCAATCCAGGAGCTGAATCAGAAAAATCTTATTGTATCAATGGTTTAATTTTATTTATAAACTCAATAGTAGCTCTTTTTTGCAAGTTGGATACAAATAATAATATATAATATATATATCAACTCAAGTTTTACTTTACCTTTATAATCAAGGTGATTTTGATGCTTATTTAATCTTCTTTCTACCTACCCCCTCCCCCAAACAGGAGTGTTTTATTGTTTTTCTTTCATTCTGCCTGGTTGTTGTCCATGCATTCTGCAAGTCCTGCATTTTACTAGAAAATTTAATGATCCTAGAGGAAAATATTTGTGAAAGAAAGTAGTTCATTATGATATAAGGGAAAACAATATGGTTTTATAGTGTAATCAGCAAGCTGCTCTGAAAACAAAATGCTTGCTCACGTTTTTGGGTAGCAGTCCCTGTCTTTGTGACAATGGCTGCATCTTCAAATTGTTAATTATGTACTGCCCCCTAGGGATTCCTGCTTTGCTTGTGGCAACCTGTGCACAGCTCCTACGGGATCCGCGGATTATTACCGTCTAGATTTCTCATAGGGAACTCTTACTTCTCTACGCCTTTTTTGACCTTGAGAGTAACTTTTAATTTCTTCCTATTCCAGCTATAATGATATGGCTTGCTTTTTAACTCCTTCCAGGTTAGTTTTGTTGGGATTTTTTAAAAGTTGATTTTTAATATCTGTGGGTTTACAGCATTCTGTGCATTTTCAGTGCATGCATATTTGGTTTTAGATATGGGATAGTAACATTTTTAAACTTTTTTTTTTCCTTTTGGTATTTCTAGGGGAAGAGTTTTCTTTTCAATATTTTATTAAAAATGAGCTGTGTGAATTTCCCTCTCAGAGACACATTTTGCTTCAGTGCTGAAAGAAAGAAGCTGGAAGCTGCAGTGCTTTACACAGATGTCAGATATCTGATGAGTTTTTTCTTATACTTATTGATGATGTGGTGATTTCAGGTAAATAATAATAATAATCATGAGTACAGTGATAAAGACATGTTTCCTTTTACATCACTCACATAGGTGAGATGAGATGTGCACAGAAAATTTGCTCAAAGGAAAGAAGTATTTTGCCAAAAATATTTATGATCAAAACAGTTTTGAGATAAAAGATAGTAAAATGAGGAAAAAGCAGTAGGTTTTGAATAGGCTTCATCAGCAAAGGGGAGAGGTCATCTGAGAAGACTAGTTATAGGAGCTATTAAGTCACCTCTGTGACACTGCTTAACATAATTATGTGCAATCAGTAAAAATGCTGTTTATTACAAAACATTTTTGATTTTCATATTTGACATTGTTATGTAAGATGATGTAACGTAAGGACACATACATTTCCCCTGTACAAATTATCAACGTTAATGATTTTTGGTGCTTTTCCTGACAACTTTCAAAGTAAAAATTTGTTGGGAAATACCTTTCCAAACCTATTTTCATTAATATATTTCAAGACTTGCGTAGAAGTTTTTCTTTCTAATGTAGTTGTAGACATTTGCAACTAATACAGTGTTTATATATCAACTAGTTCTGCATCCTATACCTCTGTTTGAGTTTGATTATCCTTCTTAACAACACGATGCAAGCCATCTCTGAGGTGCTCATAATGTAGTGATAAGACTCTACAAAATGGTGTTGTCTGCTAATCTTGTCTCTTCATTCAGTTTGGAGTTAGACTGCTTTATACATATTTTCTTACATGTAAAGTGGAGAATTATATCATCACTTTTGTTTCTCATATATTTATGTAATATTACAGATTATCTCAGGATGAATGTGTCAAATCAGAGTTTTGGATTTGGGCATATCTTGCTTTCAAGATGGGTTAGAAGTTGATTCTCATGTTTGATGAGGACTAGTTTGAAAACTTGAGAGTGATGGAATCTTGCCAGGTTTTTTTTTTTCTGCCTAAATTTTTGGTACAGATTGGTATCTTGCAAGACACTAGCTTATAATTTTCCCTGAGTTTCCCTTTATTCTGGGTCATAATCCTGTGAGAAAACAAACTCTTAATTTCAATATGTCTGGAAAGTGTTTTACAAGTGGAACTGGGCCAGAGTTTCTCAGTGAAAATGTCTGGATGCCATCTGGTCCTGTGGGTGCCAGACATAGAACACAAAGTATCTGGAGATTTAGCCAGAGGGGAGAGAGTAGTACCTACTGTGTTAGCTCAAGCCTTATTTTTGTTTATAGTGTTAGACCTCTGTCAGAAAAAGCAAACTAATTTATAGTGTCATAAATTGCAGTACTGTGAAGGCTGAAATCTCTCTAAAGAGCCGGGATTAAGAATATGAGACATTGTTTGTCGCTCTCTTCAGTGTTATGCTGATTTCAGTGGGATTATTTTGGCCTAGAAGTCAGATAAAGTTTTATTTCAGATCTTTTCTTATATTGCAATATAAGTTAAATGTGTCTATTACAATTTTACTACTTATAGAATAGTGTACGAAATTTGCAGAAAAATGCTAAATCAAGAATTTATATGCAAACTTCATTATATACTGCAGTAAACTCTCTTGAGCTAACCCATTCCCACTGACATCAGTGGACACACTTTCTTTCTCTGGCTCATCAGTTTGCATCAAGCCATAGATGAAGCAGTGAGGTATGACAGGACCCTTTGTCAAGGACTCTCAAATTCGGGTTGCTGATCTTGAATGGGGTACCCACAAAGCATAACAAGTTTTCCAGATAAACTGTCAGCAAGGGGATGGCAAAATCATTCTTAACTAATTAACTTAGTTAATCAATTAACTTAACTAATTCAGTCTTAACTGTTGGGCTGCTTCCCATAGTGATGCACACCTGTAGGACCAAACATCTACTACCAAGCTACCAAATTTGCAGCAGATTATAGATATGGATTTCTACCATCAAGGCTATACTCTCATTTATTATTTTCTCAAAGAACACCTGGTCCAGAGAAGTAATACCATGTCAAAAATTTAGAGCGGTGTTTTTTAAATTTACTTCCTCATGTCTTGTTTTGCTTAAACTGAAAATATTCCTGCAGTTTGTTTTACCTGCTTTTGGGGGACTTATTACATAGCATTAGCATGTGTTGGCACTTTCTTTCATTTTCCCTGCTTATCTGGCAACCAGAAAGAGTTAGAATGAGGTACGAGTGCAAATAGAGTACATACTTTTGGAAAGCATTCTGAAGCATAATATATTGAAATCTTCTATAATGAATCCTTGTTTGCCAGAAAAATTATTCAACCATGCCAGAAAATTATCTGTGAGGAATAAGCACTTTTGTATCCCCTTTTTTCCTCCCCCCTTCCCAATTTGTGTTGCTTGGAAGAGGAGACGAAAAATGGCACAGATGCATGCAGTGTTGCACAAAGAGTATATATGGACATTTCAGTCACTGATATTTCCCCATTTTCTGATGCTAATGTAAGATATGTTGGTTTCGCATTTATAATTAAGATGAACAGATGGTGAAGACTTAGTTTAAAGTAATACTGTACATCCATTAAAATAATCTCTGCTGACAGTGATTCTTCACTATAGCAAGACTTAATTGCATATATAACACATATACATCAGAAAGAACTCAGTCTTTAGCCATTTGCTGCATTAGGACAATAGTAAGACAGACGTCACCAAAACAGGATTTGTCCAGGAGATTCCTAAGAGTAACAGATGCATCTCTGCTGACAATATTGGCTTGCTTTAATTAATGAACACTTTATGAATAAAAGAAAAGATAATTTCTGAAATATAGGGGACTTCTTTTTAAAAAGCACCCATGCTTTGAGGGAGGAACATTTAGGAACATGACAGAAATAAATTTTTAACAGATCAATTTGATGTTACTTAGACTATTTTTCCCATGGAGCAGCACACGTAATTTGTGGTGTTCTTTGACAAGCTTTGTAAATGTGTGTCTTTGTGGACTGCGTTTATGTTTTAAGTTAGGTATATTCTTAAGTGTTTGACTAAAGCAAGTCCTTAAGCTGTTATGGAGCAAAAGCAGATCTCTGCATGTTTTAATTTTTCCAGAGAAATCATACAAAATGTCATTTTGCAAATTGGTTATGTATGGGTTATGTAAAAAAATAAATCATTATATGTTTTCACCTTAAGAGCTATACTTCACAGGAAATGGAACTTCAGGTTGTATCTCCAAAGCGGATATCTGTCCTTCACTTGTTCTGCAGAACAGCAACAGAGATGTTATGCAACAATTCTTATCTTTACTAAAGAGATCAGTAATAGAAGTGGTTGTATATTTATAACTCAGGTCCTTTTCTGTTCAATTCTTGTCCTGCCCACCATCCCCCATTGGTAGCTATTTTCTCTGGTAATGAAATCTACTGAACTCTGACCTCTGAGGGTACGGTTTCGTAGAAATATCTCCCTTCCTTAGACCAAGTTTCTTATTTAAAGACATATATTTTACTGTTGTTGTGATTACTAAAAGTGAAGTATAATTAGGGCTTGATGAACATTTTTTCAAGTTTTTTAAACTAAAATAAATCTTCTGTCATGCCAAAATTATCAGCAAAGTTGGTACATAGTGGCTGAACAGGTCTCAACCAAGGAAAACAGTTGTCCACACTAGTTTCTCAAAATCAGTGAATCCCCATGCTTTCTCACATGCTTCATCTGTTGAAGGCCTGGGCTTTATACTCTCTTCTCCTCAGCAGTTGTCACTGTCCATGAGAATGCCTTGGAGACTGTGTTGTGTGATACTTTGGTTGAAGTTCCTTCATTTTTTTCCTGTTAAAGTTCTGCTTTGTTTAAAAATATTTAGATATTTATTGAAGCAAGAACTTGAACCCTGAGGTCCCATTTTCCACATGAGTACCCCAAATCTCAGGTTACTGAGTCATTTTCACTGTCTCTCAGAATATTTAAATATATTAAACCAAGTGGAATAGCACCAGCAGGAGAGATTCAGAGAGTCTTTATCCCAGAATATGAAAACTCTATAATATGGCAGTTAAACATTCTTCCAGGAGATGCGGTTCAAAACCCCTCAGGCAGATGTAGGAATTGAACTAATCTGTCTTCTATGCAAGATGACTTGTGGAGTGAAGCAGGAGGGAGATGCTCCTTTCTTTTAATCAATACATTAGTTTTCTTTAAAATATCTGAAATTTAAATTAAATATTTATCTTCAGTGTGTTTACCTCCCTCCCACCCCCCAACTAAAATAATTTAAAAGTAATTTGGACAGAAATTTGGGGTTGGAAAAGGATAGAGTTTGGCAGCCACACTGACAAAGTCTTTCATTTGCGTAGACTTCATCCTGGTAACAAAATTCATAAGAACAAATGGTCCTGTAAATATAGCTGAGGTACATGGGTAGTGCTCACTGATAAAGGAAATAAGAAAGAGGAGGAGGAGTGAGACAGGCTGGGAGCCAAGGGACCGAAAAAGGCAGCAAGTTTTACAAAACATTCATTTGACTAATTTGCTTAACATAATAAAGAAAGGATGGTTTTATTTGGGGAGTTAGCAGTAATGATTGATTAGAAGGGTATTATATTTGCTGGATATGGGATGAATAATGTCTGTGAATGAATATAGAAAATATCTCTCCAAAATTGGAATAATCCATAAGTCATAGGATGCAGAGCACAAAATACCAACACACTAACGTACTAAGAAAGGCTTTAAACAATAACTGAGCAAATCTTGGAAGAATTCCAAAGAAATGGGGAACAGAAAAGAAACTACATGCAGAATAATGGGTTTTAGACAATAGAGATAGTGCAGCAGACATTTGTGAATGGAGTATTAGCTCTTTAATTATAATAATTACCTAAGTTTAAGGTCAAGGCACCTGTGCATTGCTGTCTGTGAGAAACTGATTAAAAAATTAGAAGTAGCATTTAATCTCTGTGATACTATTTTGAAAAATCCTCTTAGAAATTTGGATATTGCCAAGATCATTACTTATTATTTGTACTGTACCCAGAGACATTGACTGAGAAGGGTCCTAAGTTGCCATCCTAAAATTTATTCTGCTTTCTCATTTGTACTGGCCATGGAAATGAAAGGCTTCATATTGTTCCCTCTAGTAATTCAGACAAGTCTATTCCTGGTCCTGGAAATTAACTTCTTAGCTAATCAGTTGGTATAACCTCAAATTTGCTGCAAGGGAACCCTATCTGAGAAGCAGCAAAGGTGGATTTTGTCACTCAGGGATGACGCACAGAGTATTGCAAAGCATCTCTGGTTGGAAACAACCCTACTTGCATTATTCCAGTGATGTTCCTTGCTGTTGGAGGCTCTGCCAATTTCTGCGCAGGAGCATGCAACTGAGTAGCTTGCACTTCTAGCCAGTATGTCACACCAATGTCTGCCAGCAGTGTTGCATTTTAGTGTTTTGCTTGCTGTCCACCATGTCAGAGTAAGTTTGAATTTGAAAAAGAGCAGGCACAGATCAGTGAGTTGCATACACAGAGAAAGCTATCTTTTCCCTTTTTCCTTCACCCCCAAGGGTATAAATATTTGGATTTGGATTGCAGATGACAAAAGAAAGCCAATCCCAATAGGAACAGATATCAGTGTTTTCTACTGAGAAGACAGAGGATACTCAAGTGAAGAATGACTATTAACTGGAGGGAATTAGGGAATCAACACAAGGGCAAGGAAGAAGGAATAAAACAAAGAGAAGCAGGAAATATTAGAGGTGATGGAGCCAAGGTATGGAGTGTTATTCTAAAAGCTCACAAAGATGAGAAGCATAGTTTATTTCTAGAAAGAAGAAGGAAGTGAGTGCGTGAAAAGAAGTCACAGGATACAAGAAGAAAGGGAAAACTGGAAATAGAGACTGAAAAAGAAAAGGTGACAATTTGAAAGAGGTTTGCTTTATGTTTGCTGTAACTATTGTTCTGCAATGTAATTTGTGATGGAAGAATGTTCCCATCCCAGTAAAAGCTCAGAATTTTTATAGGATTTTTAAAAATGAGTGATTTCTAATAAAACATGTATGGAATTTTTAGTTTTAATTTTTGCTTTAGAAAAAACTCCAATGGCAAAATTTTAGTTTACTATTTCCCCTCTTTTTCTTTTTACCCATTCTAACAATTTATTCCTGCACCATACTAAAAAAAAAAAAAAAAAAGAAAAAAAATAAATTATGTGCTAGAAGGAAAAACTGAAGCATAAGTATGAAAATCTGAAAATTTCCGAACCCAAATAAAAGCTAAACATATCACAAGTTCACTTGACAAGGAGGTAGGAACTGTTCTTGGAAAAAGTCACCCCAAAAATAAAAAATATAGATTAAAATAAATGTAATATTTTCTGATGAAAAAATTTAAGCAACATTTCCAGAAAAGCTGCACTGGGGAAAGAAACACATTTTCTAGTTTGTATTTATTGTATTTTTGAGCTAAAAAGAAAATGTTGAAATGACATGTTAAAACAACAGTAACCTTTGGATCCCTTTCTGACCCTGAAGCAAGTGTCAGTCATGGCTATCGTTGAAGAGGGAGATGTTTTGTCTCCAGCTGTGGCCTGTGGGTGATAACCAGACCTTTTACATTTCAATTGTAAGTGTTAGAGATAAAGATGTCGTGAAAGAAAGAGAATTAATGTTTTTTCACCATTGTACCTGCTTACCCCCTCTTGTGTTCTCTCTAGTTCAGAGGTCATTGTTTACACTCTCATTTGAGGTAAAACGTGCTAGTGATGATCACTGGAAAAAGAAGTTCACAGAAGATGAACTGAGAAAATGAGGTGCCTGTGGTGAAATTCTGGATAAAAGCATGAAATTAACTGCCATCCAAGCCAAAGAGGGTGAGTAACTGAGTCAGTACCACCATCGCTCTGATTGAAGTAGTGAAAGAACATAGAAAGAGCCTGTTCTAGGTGAGAGCAAGCCTGAAGATGAGGAAAAAGCAGATGAGAGGATGGAAAGCTTTTAGTGAATCAAAGGCACCTATTAACAATAAATAAATAAATAAAAGTGAGGAAGAAGAGCCCTTCTCCATTTTCTTGATATTTTGGTCAGATAAAAAAAGAGTCTTGCAGTTTTGCTTGATAATATAGTGTGAGAGGGATGGCAATAATGTTCTAAGTATGGCAGGAAATTAGTAATATTTCATGGTTAGAATATTATTACAGTGAAAACGGGGTCCAGGGCTGATTGTTCTCAATATGATTAAGAGCTAGAAGTTCGACTAGAGCAGAAATAAAGTTCCCTAGGATTATTTGTTTTATAAAGTAATCTGGAAGCTTCAAATGGTAAGGGTCTGTGAGTTAATATATAAGCATAATTAGAAGCAGTTGCTGCTTTAAAAAACTTGCAATTTAGAAACACAAAGAAGTAAAAGAATGGGAGGAAGAACAGAAAAGGAAGTTAATATTACTTCCAGCAGAAGTTTATCCTGGGAATTAGAAAAAAAAAAACCTGATTATAAAAGCAACTTGACAGTATCTCAGGCTATCTAGGGACGTTCAGAAAGCTTTACTGAAAACTAGACAAATGTCTTGCATAATTATCTGTTTTGGTAAACAGGCTGGGCTACATTATCCTATTAGGTTCTTTCTAGCACAACATTTTCTGACTGGGGAAAAAAGATTCCTGGTCTTCTGATTCTAGGCCAGCCAATATTGTTCTCATTACACCACATTTACGTTTTAAGGGACGTCATGTGGAACTTGGGGTGTCATTGCAGTCACGTGATGAGCTGCTTATCCACACTGGTATGCAGCTACTTGCTGAAATAGTCCAATTAATTTAAATGTGTCTATCTGTGCAAATTGTTTCTACCAAAGGCAAAAAACCAGATTCGTAATATGGCCCTTGGTTTGGGGTTGATTGGGTTTTTTTCTGTCCTAGATGTTATTTTTTCTTTCAGGTAAGAATTTGATTTGCAAGGATCTTATGAGGCAGCATTTACTTATTTTTGTAGAGTGCTCTGAGATTCCAAAGTGAGAAGTGCTAAAACCATTGGAAGGTCTTGTTACTGTTTAACATCACTGTAAGCAAGTGAATTTGCAAAGTAGACCGAGTTCTGTGTAATGATCTTATATTGAGAATACTTGTGCTTTCTGGTGATATCTCCATTGTTTAGCCAAGCCAAAATATAGAACATCATTTCTTTTACTGGCATGGAATTACACGGGTTTGGCTAGGCAGATTCAAGAGAGGATGGCTGGCAATTTCTTTATTGATGGAATTTGTCAACAGTTAAAGGTGAGAAAGGACAATAAATGGGAATGATCAGAGTATTTCTTTTTTCCTTTTACAATTGACAAATAACTTCACTAGGCAGAAATACAGCAGGGTGAATTGTAATAAACACAGTGTTTGTGGTAAATTATCTTTGTTAGTGAGGAAAAATCAATGTATTGATTTCTTCTTTTTATGTGCAGTTATAGGATGCCTCATAAAATCATCCTCTTAATCCTTGTATTACTTGCAAGATAAGAGTAAATTAGGGAAACTCCACTTCAGATCATAGTGTTTCATTCTCTTTTTGCTTCTGGAGAAAAAGCTTGGATGGTAGAAATGGCAAAATCCTGTTCTTATTGATTTTGAAGAGCAGTTATGAGTAGCTCACCCAGCTTCAAGTTGGGGTAAAAAGAAAAGGTATGTGGCTGAACCAGCTGGTTTGTGTGAGTAAATTTAGCCACTGACTTTCCACTGTAAATCCCAGAGTAACTCCCACTGACTTTCTGCAATAGCTCACCTGAGTAAGCTAGCTAGCGGCAAAAAGCTCTGTGGATGTGAGCATGGCACCCTTCTGCAGGGCAAGTGAAGAGGTTAGATATTTTTGGAAACTTGAATTAAAATTTGTGTAAGCGATGCCAGAAGGCTATATGAGTTGAATGCTGTTTTCTATCTTTTAAGTTATGCTTCCCAAAGATACTGGAAAAATGTTCTAATTATCATCTTCTTCATCTGCAAGTTCCAACATGACTCCAATGTTGTTTCCAAAGTAACACGTGGTGACACATTCCCTAGCATGCTTCTGAAAGTTGTAGGATATAATTTGGCAGATTTACGAATGACAGATTTGACATTTGGGACAAAATAGAGAGTTGAACACAACCATCTCCTACTCTGTGTTGCTGGCAGTAATAAAGACATACTTTTGTAAAGGAAGTGAGCAGATACATGGGACTAGTTCTACCTTGTTAGCGTAAATGCATTGCATTAGACTGAGTTACACGAGTGTAAAGGCAGTATAAAGGAGAAAAAAAATCAATCCAGAGTATTTTGAAAGCACATACAATCTCATATTGTTTATACTACTCTGCTGCGGAAAGCAATCCAAACACTTTTGGTGCGGTATTTGTGCATCCTTTACAGGCATGTGTGAGTGCCCTTTCCTGGGCTTTCAGCATGGAGCAAACATGCACTGCAGGGTTTGGGGTTTTTTTCTGGACTGAAGAATGAAACCAAGGAAAAGAAATGTTAGCTTGGTTTTAGGTGGCTCTATTTCCACCAACCAGATTTATTTTGCCAGTTAGAATCATGGTGAGAGTCACTATGAGAAGATGCTGAAGAGTGTTCAGTGGAAAATGCTTTATCTGTTTATTACAATTCTCCCATTAGGTGTTGAGTTGTAGAACAGTAATTTAACATATAGAGTAACCTAGAATCTCTACCAAATGTTTATTCACCAACATTGTTGGCTTAAGCAAAGATACAGATGACAGGACCAAACTTGATGTTTGTAATGTCATTAGTCATGGAAATGGGATTCTCCATGGTTCATTTTCCTTTAAAGACAGGAGGATATAAAATTCAGATGAGTTAGTGTTGCAGGCACAGAATTTCCTGTAATTTTCTAAAAATAATTTTGTATTAAATTTTTCAGGATTTTGAGTAACATGTGTTCTTTAAAATGCTGTTTAATTAAAAAAGATCATAAGCATAGCTTGTTTCATGTGGGTTTAAGCATAATCTCATGCTTCATAATTTTTTCCAAAATACTTCCTCAAGATTTCCAGCCTGATTTAAGATATTTTTCAAGAATTTATTTGATTATCTCTGCTCTGTGGTTGGACTTTTTCTTTCAAATTATTTCTTTGAATGTGAATGATGAAAGCATATGATGTCATAGTGTTAGAGTCCCACTTGAACCAGATAGTACAGCATTTATGGCAGTAGGACTCATCTGGCAGAGCACACTTGCATAACAGCTAATGTCTGATACATTTCTCTATGTTGTGCTGGGCTGAATAGAGGTAGCTAGAACCAAAAGTTCCCAACCTTTGCAGTTTTAGATCGGGTACCAAGGAAAAGGTACTCAGCAACAGTTCACAAATGGAGGAAAAAGATTTGTAAAGTAAAATGAAAAGTGTGTTCCTTTGTCTTTCAGCAATTCTTTCCACAATTCTCATCTGCTTTAGATACAATATTTTGTATCTTCAGATCTTGTTCTCTGACAAATTCTGTTCAATAACTGCTAGAAATCACAGACGTGCAACAAACAGGTCCCAGATACAACTGGTTTTACACTAATAGCTGTGTAAGATTTCCCCTATATTCCCTCTGCATTGTCCTAGGTCATACTTTGGCATTCCCATGCCTTATCTTTTTTGATATGCAATGTATTTCCATGGTGTATTTGTGGTTTTGTGCACTTTGTGAAAATTCCCTTCAGTTATGCTACAATATACGTGCTGTGCACAGTACATTGAGAATCTGTCGTCCTACCTGTCATTTGATCTTGATTTCATTCCAAGATAGTGTAACCTCCATGTTTTGACCTTCCCACCTCCTTTCAACATTTCTCCAGAGAACTGATCAATACCTGCTGCTTTCCCTTTATTCAGATGATGGATAGCTTTGGATAATTCTGTAATCTTTGCTGTCCTGTTCACCATCAGATTCTCCAAGCACCGACCTTCATACAGGAATTCTTCAGATGGCATGGAGCAACCATGCGTGTTTCCAAATGGTTAAAGAAAGTACTGGTAGGTTCTCTTTTTCTTTATTTAAATTTCCTGAAATAGAGAAAGCAAAACATAATAAAAGTGAGACATTTTGAGTTTCGACCTCTTGTAGGGTTCCACAAAGCTTCACCAGCTGGATGTCATTTGGTCCACTTCTATATTTCTGTAATCTGTAGTTGACTTAGTTCTAAGTGTGGTCCAGTGCTTTCCAACAGGTTAGTTTTACCTGACTGAGTGTTTAAGTATTTACAGGAGATGCCTAAGTGAGAAAATAAAGTATTTACTGCCCAAAGAATGTAAATCTGGTCTTAAAGCTGCTTTCTTGTGCTCCAAAATGACTTACACAGGGTCAGAGATGAGAGAAATCTTCAGAGGAGTTTTTCATAATCCTACAGAAAGCCTCATGATTCCCCCTTTTACTCTGAAGAAACAAGAAAAAGAAAAGCAGATCTGTTCCGTGCCACATGGTTAGGCAGAGTTGTGCCATTCATACTGAAATGGAGGGTAGAATATACCTACTTGTACTTAAAGTTAGGGCCAACAGACAGTGCTATTTTGAACTAAAAGAAGGAGAAATAATAAGCCATTCTTATTTTGTGAGAGAGTGGTTGCTGACTAGATGATCCTAAATGGGAATGCAACAGCATCCAGCTTCCAGCAGAGAGGCTACTGGAATTGTCTAGGCACTGTTTGGTAACCAGAAGGAACTGACAAACCTGAAAAAAAGTGAATGATTTTCAGTGAGCACCAGCCCTCCACAACACCTCTGAGATAGGTCTCTAAAATATCATTTTTAATTACCTTTTAAAATCTGCTCTTTTAAAGTTCAGATCTATTTAACTGGCATTAATTTTTAGAGCTGTCCCTTTCTATTTTTTCTCCTTACTCTATGCCTTGTGCACATTTGTATCCAGCTGTGCACATGCTTGGGTGCATCATGGATTGTTCTGTAAAGTCATGAAGTATTTATGACTAGATCTTAGTCTCAGATGGATAAAATTCCACCAATATCTTATGATGGACACGAAATAGACCGACAGCATGTCATAAATATGACTGAATTTTGACTTAAAATAATTGAACTGATAATAGTACCAGAGTCTGTAAGACCTGCTGAAGTGATCTTGATTTTAAAAGGACTTTGTCAGCATGACTTCTTAACGTTCATGTTAGCAAGCGGCAAATAAAAACAAAAAAAAATTTCTGGTGGAGCATGTGTGCTAATTTTTAGTGTTTTAGTGTGCTTTTCTTTCAAGACTTCCTTTGTTGAAAGTAAGAGTTCCTCTGTGCTCTGGTAGCATTTAGAATGGACTTATTTTAAAGGACTTTTTGACAAGACAGTAACTTTTTATATAGAGGTAGATATTTGCATACATACTTTTATTAAAATACGTGTCAAAGCATATATGTAAATGTTCAGGCTGAAGGAAATGTTTTGTTGAGCAAAATGAAATACTTATATTTCAGCTTTTTGAACTATTAAATACAATTAAAGTTTATTTATTTTTAACATAGAAACCCAAACTACTTCATTTCTAAATTGTTTTGACTAAGAAAATATGTTTTTCCTTCAGATAAAATTCTGTGAAATCAAGATAAACTCCTGAAATGCCTACCTGATATTGGAGAAAAAAAAAACACAAAACCACAGCACAGCCAAGTCTCTACTGTTTATGTGAGTTTTAAAATAAAAACAAGTTTCCAGTTCTGGTGAACTGTGCAGCTATTGACTGACTCGTGTGTGGGATCTGGGAGCCTTTGATACTGTCAGCAGCAGCATCATTGAGAAGGTAGAGTTATTTGATTAAGCTTATGTTACTTCTTTCATGTGTTAATATAGTATTTCCCCCTCCTCCAGTATTGTGTTATTTGGAATTGTCTGTTCTGAAATAACACAAAATATCACTTTATTTCAGACTATCTGTTATTAACAGCTCCAACCAAAATCTGAATAGTTTGAATGTTGCTAAACGTAATTCAGGTCAGCAATGCAAAACAATTTATGAAATGTGTTCTGAGGTTAAGAGGCTCTCTCTTAGATTTGTTCAATTTTATTTCTGCTTAGTCCTTCTGAAAGGTACCAAACTAAGTAGACAGGAAAGGCAAAATTTATACATTATACATAGCGTGGCAACAAAATTATCCACGGGCTGTCCTTTGAATGCACCCAGAATGAATCAATGTTGTAAATTCTTATGACTTGATTGGTATTTGTGATACTGAGATCTGTGATATTTGTCATCTAGGTTCTTCTTAAAGCCTTAATTCCTAGAATCAAGGGCTTGCTTGGAAACTTTAGCTTTTTTTCATTCTCTTTTATTGTTTTTCCTTTTCCTTCCTTTGCTTTTTCCTTCCTTCCTTCCTTCCTTCCTTCCTTCCTTCCTTCCTTTCTTTCTTTTTACATGTCTCTTTTTCTGCCTTTCTAATACTTTTATTTTTTTTGTGGCTGCAGATAAAAGCTTGAGAACATGTTCTGAATAAGTGTAAAAAAAAAAAAATTATCTTACTTTATTACTTTAAAGCCAAATCAGTTTTTTAGTGGAACATAGGGCAGGCATAGATATTAGCAGAGTTTCCTGTTTCCTCATCTATATGACCCAAGTTGTATCCCAATGCCAGAACAAATCATCCTCCTCAGGTGGCAGTGATTCTTCATCAGCTCAGGAAGGAGCAGAGAAAGGAGTATTCTGGAGAGCATCGCGTGACTAGGGAAAAAGAGATTTTGGGCCTCTGCTGCAGAATCTTCTGCTGCCTCATCGCATCAGATCTTTGCCCTCTGTATCAAAATAAACCATATTTAACTGATCTGGAGAGTGTAGTTGACTGAGATGTCATAAATGAAGATTCTTGCTTTCAGTCTATCAGGAATGTTTGTTTCAACTCGGAGGTCAAGGCTGTATTGGCAGTTTGAAGACTGTGTAAGTTTGTCCAGTATTTCAGGCAAGCATGGAAAAAAGTTCACCACAGAGGAGACGATGTAAACTGTGGAGCCAAAAGTCTTCACATGTTATATCTGTTTAGAAATACATACGTGTGTTGACATATTACTCATGAAAAAGGTGCTAGACAGCTTGGGATTTTTTTCTTCTTCCAACTTTGTAGAACAGTATAAATTTTATATTCACTGGAAAACGACAAGCTGTTTTTAAGTGATGGCTTCATGTTAATGCTAAAGACTGTGGTTCTGATTGTGAGAGGGAAGAAATGCCCATTAAAGATGGCAATTTTACTAGCACTATGGGATTTCTAGGTACACAGTGAATTTGGCCTTGAACAAAAATGGAGTTTGGGAGAAACGTGCATTTTGTCCTAGATTCCGTTTATAAATACCACTCAAAATATCATTGTCTTTTTCTGTGTGTGTGTATGTGATTACTTTCAAGACAGGAAATGGGCATTTCCACACAGCTTGAGAGCTGTGATCCTTGAAAACCCATCTTTATTCTCTGTCAAGGATGACTGGAGAAGATTACACTGGAGTATTAAAAATACTAGGCCACAAAATCCTTGAGCCATTACCATAACTAAGCTGCCATAATAATGGTAATTTTTTTTTTAAATCTAGAAAGTGGAATAAGTGTCAGCTTTCTTACTTTCTTTAATAAACAATCACTTTATCACTATAAGAGAATTTACTTATTCCTTGCAATCTGCATTTATCAATAGCACTAACATTGTAAAAATAGAGCAATTATATTTAAATGACAGAGCTAAATATTGTGTCAGAGGTATGAAGCAAATGGCATTGGTGCTCATTTCTTGAAGAATAACTTGCTTCATGAAAGCTACCTTCCCAGGTTGCGAAACCCAGCAGGGCCTTTCTGTCAACACGCTACAACTTCCAAGTAAATTATGTAATGCAATGCATAGGGTTTTTGTATTTCACATGGTTATGTACACATTACATGTGATTCTTCCCTGCTCAGATAAGTTCTTAGAGTTAGATCCCACTCCTCTGCATACTAATGTAAATCATAAAAACCAAGGAAATTAACAGTTAAGCCATTCAGCTGTTCACCTACACTCTACTCACTTGGCTACCTCCATTCTGCTACTTCCCACACACACATCTCCATCCTCCACTTGAACAACCTACAATTATCTTCATAATAAACCACTATGTTTATAGTAGTGGAGCTGGGAGCATCATCTATCAGTTTGCCTTAAACTTCCCAATGGCCATGTTTTCAGTTATTCATATGAATGAATTTCAGATAATAGAATTTCAATTACTTATAACCTTTATCAAAATTAATTTTCCCAGTGTTGTAAACCTCAGTCTGAAACTTTGGAAAAACTGCAACCAAAGCAGTGCAGCTATTTTCAACAGAAACGCTGAGGCAAGTTAGGTGAATTTGCTCAAGTTAAAGTACACTAGTGACTGTTTCTTTGAGAGTGTAAGAATTTTTAGTAGTTGGGGCAGGGCTCTGAAATTGATCATGAAAACAAATTTTTTCCAAATCTGTGGAATTCGATCCATCTTTAGCTATGATAGAACCACATGAGCTGTATACAGTCTTGCCAGACTTTGCAGCTCTGAAATGAGAGAGGTCCATCTTGAAGTTATAGGTAACAGACCAGGACTTTTGATTCAGTAACAATTTTCAGTTGATGTGAGCTTTGCCACAGCCAAGTCTGGACCATAGAAACCAATGATCCAGGCTTTCCTTATTATTGTTTCTCATGTTCATTATTTTTTTCATCTTTGTAGCACCCACAACTTCAGGTTATCAGCCACAACTCCCCTAGCAAGGTGCTGCAAAACAGGGCAAACAAAAATTGCACTTCCCCATAGAGGACCAACACCAGCAAGGTACAAACAAGGGAGGACCACTAGGAAGCCCTCCTGTTGTGTTGGTTAGTGTTGCCGTGGCACATGAACAGCCTGGCTCTTGCTGCAGTTTCTGAAGGGGGATTTAAAAAGGCAGAACATGAAGGCTTTGGTAGATGCTGATAGGCAACTCCTTCTCCAGGTGTGAGGGGCAACAGAGGAAAGAGCATGACTGGGCTTGTTTGAAAGTGTTACAGTCAGAGGAAGGTACCTTGGCTCGTAGACTAATTGGAAGCAAGAGCTGACCTTTTGATATTGAACATGAGACAGTCAGTGGTGAGCGGATAGGCCACAAAGGGCTTTGAAAGTCAAGACAAGTCATTTGTGTCTAATTCGACTGAGAAGGCTACAGAGAGCCAGACCTAGGGAGGGGCAAGTGAAGGAGATTTGTGTCAAGAGCTTGAGAGAAAGAGGGCTGAGACTGGAGGCGGGAGAGGGAGTTGGGAGAGCCAGGGAAGTGGCTGGACAATCTAACTGAGATCAGCCGTAGCAGTGGAAGGGGGAGGGAGGATGGGATGTTTGAAGCAACCTTCTTATGAATGAAAGCTTGACAGAAATGGCAGCAGTTTCTGAATAATTATAATATATTCCAAAGACATGCCAATTCAGAAGTTCACAATGCAGCTGTTGTTTCTGAGGGAATAAGAAATTATTTTACCAATTTATGCAAAGGACTATTAAAAAGGTGGCAGACGAAGAAAAAATATCTACATAAAAAGGAAAGTTAATTGCTCCATAAAATGACTCACTGAGTGGTTCAAAAATCTTCTCATGCATAAATATCAAAGTTTTACTGTTTGGATATGTTTTATTTGGTTCCTTCATACCGAAAGAGTAATTCTCACAGGCCAGCATCTCCAGAAATAGTAGTAGTTGCATAATTGGATGTTATGAAACAAAGCAGATATCTCTTGGGTTTAGCTTCCTGGAATTAGAAAGTTATGGAACTGAAAAAAGAATTTTCATTCCTATTTTCTGGATTTACCCATGGACATTTGTTCAACATACTCGTTATGTGCCTAACCTTCACTTTACCTTTGGGACTATCAGGGGCATAACTTTACTGGAGCATGGATCTCTTGTCACAAAAAAAAAAGAAAAAAAATCCTCAAAGTTATTGCCCTTGTAAATTTCCAACCTGAAGTAATAAGTGTTATGGGCACTGGACTTATGGTGAGTTTAAATGCTATGCTAATAAATGGCAACTATAATCATCCACCAGTTCCATGTGAAGTTTTCTGTCAGTTGATTCTGTTTCTCATATGACCATGTATGAAGACAGTTCTGAAAATGCATGTTGCTGCCTCCAAATCATGGCTGTGGCTGACAGTGGTCTGTACAGTAGAATATGTACTTTATGATCCCAGCTCTCTCTTACTGTTGCTGTTGCACAATGTGCTTATTTTGATGATGTCCAAAAGCCCAATGAAACACGGGCTCCATTCTGGTGAATGTTGTGCAGATGTACAACCAAAATGATGCTGGTTTTGTGGCAACTATCTAATTGTTCATTTTAGCATGGAGGCTAATTTCAAAGTAACGTTTTGCAACAAATCCATCACCAACAGAATTTGTGTGAGTGCCTTTTATGCATGTAGGTGGCTTGTAACAAATCACTGACCTGTTCTTTTTTTCAAAAGCAGCAGCTGGATGTTGTAGTTAGGCAGGTGTCTATAAATCTCAGATCATCAGCTCCAAAAAGGAGAGCAGTTTTCCTGAGAGAGTGGATGTGCTAGCTGCCAGACTTGGGACAAACCAGGAGTAGGGACTTGGGCAGACTGTCACATGAATCTTACATACATGCAAGCATACTTACGTTCTAACTCCTAGCGAATTTGGGTGGGGATGTTCCTGTAGGCAGATGGGAAACACAAAAGCATTGTAAATAGCATGAGGTCCCCTATACATATATTTATATTTTTTATATTTGTAGTGTCTATGGATGGGTGTGTTTGGGTTGAATGTGCTTCATACAGAGGTTTGCTTGTGGGCTGGCACTAAAGACAATGATTTTATTTTGATGGATGATTTATAGGTATAGTGTCATAGAAGCTTGTATTTGCAAGGAACCTTAGCTAAGTTTACGACAAGATGTAGACTGTGACATAATACAGGAGTGATTCAGTCAGCATTGCATTCAAGGTGTTTCCCATAAACAAGGGGAGATAAATTCCCATCCCAAATGAGGTGGGTTTATGTGCCACAAGCATAATGACATCGTTAAAAATCAAGGAACAAATTATGTTCTTCAGCTGCCAGAAGTGCGCAGTCCAGTGCAGCTCCCCTTGTTCTCACTCCAGTGATCCTCCTTTGCTCGCCTGTAGCAAATCAGGACGAGTGGCTGCTCAACCTAGCTGATTTACTTTTTTCTGCTTTCTTTCCCCTGTTTGTCCTTCACATCTGATTTCCCAGACCCACAATACTAACTTTCTCCTGCTCCCTTTGCCTCTCAGAATAACCCGTCTGTCTGGTTCTGCTCCACTGCTCTAGCATCCCACACAGTTGTTCACTCAGTCCCATGCAATACCTACCTCAGCCCTCTACACTAACTTTTCTTCTTATGCTTCCTTGACTCTTCAGTGACCAGGTTTTTAAAAAAAAAACAAAACAGAGAATAAAATCTATGCAAGATTCTTAATTTTTTTTTCCTACTGTTCTTAGTTTCAGAAACTGAAGCAACTATTTTCTATTACATCTTTTCTCAAGACCAATTTTGATTAAATAGGTTTTTTGTAGTAGTAAACAAACAATTTTTTTCTGACTGACCCTCTTCAGTCTGTTCTTTAAAGAATCCTGTATGTCTATCCTGCTTTAAATTATGCACATGAACACAGAGAAAACTTCTTTGTATTAAAGTCATTGTCTTTGATGGCCCCACCTATTCCTCTCCTTTTCCTTGGCCTTTCACATCAAGCCTTGGTGCACCTGTTGTATCTATATACTCTCTATAAAAATACATCTAAATATATATTCATGTAATTTTTCTTCTATCCATTTGTCAAATAAGCAGAAACTTCTAAAACAGATCTGACCTTTATAGAGGATATGAGTGACCTCTTTTTGTCACATCTCGTGATATTGGTCAATTTTGATAAGTACAATTCAGGAACAGTTTGAGTAACACTGCACACACTTGTAATTTTAATTGTTAATTCAAGCAAATTGTAGTTACTAATCTGTCCAAAGTCTTTGACATGTATTTTGTAAGGGGTGTCTGTCCATTGTCCTGTTATTTTGTGATCTTATCTGGTTTTCATGGTGCTGAAAGACAAATTTTTGGTCACACTTTATTTTTTTTACAACAGAATACACTTTTCATGTGACAATTTTAGAAATGCTCCCCCCTCAAGAATCCCTTTCTGTCAAAGCCTTATGAAGAATTAAAAGGTGAGTTAGCTAGGTTTAATTTACGATGGTAGAACAACTTAGCACAAAATCTCCTTTTCCTTAGTAATTTATGAATTAGAATTATGAAATAAAATGTCCCCAGACATGTCTGTACACCATCTCACAAGGAGAACATCCTCTGGTATATAAAGAGAAGGGAACTCATATTACAGGACTGAGGCTTGGAACATCTGACTGCACTTAATGTTATTTACTCACTGTTGGCTTGAAGCCAGTGGTAGATATTCTTTAAATACAACAGTGAAGAATTGGGCCCTGAGAGACATTGTAATAACAAATTATCCCTCTATTTCCTCCTCAGTTATCTCCATCTGTGAAATGGGAATAGCCTGTTTGTCAGAGCACACTTGTGAGACATAATTCATTAACGTCTGTGAAATGGTTTGAGAAGATCGAATGGAAGTCTCTGTTCAAGTGTCAGGTATTATTAGCTCTGAAATGAAAGTTATTTTATATTGCTGCATCAGGAGCTACTTGAAGTCTCTTATTCTATACAAATAAGTGGTACATGTGTGACATTTCTTTTGGCTTAATAGGATAGTCTATGCACGGTGCTGAAGGAACAGTTTGTGCTGGTGAAATGACATTAGGGAGCGCTGCTAACACACTGAGCAAAGTCACCCATTCCAGAAACGTTTTGATCTGGGGAGTCAGAGAACTAGGGAGAAAAGAGAGAAAGGCCTGAAGAGGATGGTTGGGGCAGGAAGGAGGAGAATGGGATGGAGGACAGGAGGAAGACAGGTAGAGCAGGGCAGATAACCTGAAAAAAAGATGAGGAGGAAAAAGGGAAAGAAATGTGAAAAGATACTTTTTAATTAAAATAAAAAGGCAGTTGGATGTGTTTATTGCAAAAAACCCCACAACTTAGAAAAACAAGGCTGTAATGCCATCTTGGGGTTTCTGGTGACAACTCAATCCAGCAGAGCTCTGCTCATTTGGTTTGTGAATGTCAACGGAAACCCCTTGATGCCATTGAGGCTCACAGTTGCCTCTCATTGATTCTGTATTATTTCAACAGTGGAAAAATAACACCTTTATTTTCACAGCCAAAGAATCTCACACTGTGATAGAAATGTACATGGGCATATTGAATATCATCTCTGTTCATTTTTCTCTGTGTTATCACTATGGATTAGAAAGACATGTGTTCTTTTATGGTTATCACATGAAAGACTATTTGTAAAATATACCATAGTCCAAGTCTTTATTAGCCTAAGGGATATAAACTGTTCTGTCCAGTTGTTTATTTCTGCTGTTTATGATTTTAAACTCAACTTATCATTACAAATATTACCTCAAATGAGCCTCATATTGATCCTTGTGATGTGTTGTGTACATTTTTCTCATATATCACAGACAGGATACTCAGACTGACATAAAACCTACTTTGTGAAATGAGTGAGAATACGCACAATTTAGTCAAAAGTATGTATAAAATGTATTGGAACTTTGAGCCCAACTCTTTAACATGTGCTAAGTCCTTAAATTTTGCTGAAAGAGAAGAGGTTTAGAAGTGACATCAATGACCAAGTGGTATGTTGTCTCTTGATCTCCAAAGAGTTCAGATAAGCAGGTGTATTGGGTCTGGCTGAGACTGGAGTTAATTTTCCCCATGGCAGTTCTCATAGTGCTGTGCTTTGTATTGGTAGCTAGAAAGGTGTGGGTAACACCAGTGTTTTGGCTACTGCTCAGCAGCTCTCCCACAGCATCAAGGTGCTCTCTGCAATGTTTCACACACTCACTCAGTAGGCTTGGAGTGGCCAAGATCTTGAGATAGGACAGAGCCAGGACAGCTGACCCAAGCTGACCAAAGGGATATTCCACACCATATAATGTCTGCTCAGCAACAAAAGCTAAGAGCAAGTGTGGGGGGCATTCGTTATTATGACATTTGTCTTCTGGAGCAACCACTACATGTACAGAAAACCTCCTTCCCAGGAATAACTGGACATCACCTGCTGATGAGTAGTAGAGAATAGATTTTTTTTTTTTTCATTTGCTTCCCTATGTGGCTTTGCTTTTGCTTTATTAAACTGCCTTTATCTTGACGCACAAGTTCTTTTCTGTCTTATTTTCTCCCCCTCTATCCTGCTTAGGAGAAGAATGACCGAGTAGCTTGGTGGGCACCTGGTGTCCAGCCAGGTTCAACTCGCAACAATAGGAAACAATGCCATTGTAAAATGTACAGCCTGAAGTATACTATCTTCTGCACGAGTCACAAAAATTCCGTTAATTAATTGCATGAAAGTCAATTTCATTATCTGTGATGACAGTGGAAAAGACCAACAGTTAAGTTATAGAAAATTGAAACATTGTTCTGCATAGAATGCTCCTAAAATAGATGTTCTTATCATTGAGAAACATTCGAATAATCACAACCTTTTAGTAGGAGTTTCGTCTTTAAAAACAGCAAAATTCTGAAGAACAGCATTATAAGAGAAATTTATGTTACAGTAATTGAGTTGACATTTCTTTGTGCCTTAGAAAATAATTTTGTGACAAAGCTGAGTTCACATACACCTAAACCTTCTCTAACAATCATCTGCCTATCTAATCTGGGCGAAAATCCCTTTAGTGGTGAGAATTCCACCACATTCTTATCTAAGTTGGACATATGTTTCTCTGTCCTTTCAGCTAGGAAACCTTTTCCAATTTCTCAGCTAAATCTTCAAGGCTTCAGACTGAAATGGTTATTTCTTGTCCTGCTTGTGGTGGTCATGGAGGAAACTGATCACCAGCTGAGCTATAACATCTTTCTGTATAAGGGAAGACGGCATCATACTCTCATGTCTTTTCTAAACATTATTCTCAGTCTTTCCCCATTGGTCATGTTTTCTAAATTGTTCTAATTTTTTGTTGCTCTTCCATAGATTTTCTGTCTTTTGAAAAGAGATACCAAAAACCAGCCATGAATTCTCTTGCTGATGACCTCTGGTGTCCTGCTCAGATCTTGCTGCTAAGACATCCCAGAATGATGCTTTCTATTTTTCCCAGTTCCATCTCACTGATGACCCACACTCTGCCTTTGGCCTTCTCCACCTTGTGGTACTGGGATGCAGTGCTGCTGTCTGTCCAGGTATTCTTTATTTTATGTTTGCATATTTGATACTTGATGCCTAAGTACGTAACTTATTTTTGATACTACAACCCCAAAACTTCTTACACTGGGTGAGAATTTTGAATACACAAGCACTGCTTGTTCTGGCTGAGGGTATGCATTCAGTTCTGTGAATTGTCTTGAAATCCTATTAGTGCAGTAGAGGACTATTGTTATTAATCTTAAATGAACTTGTATATATTACCTCACTTTTGGGGGAAAAAAAGCCAACAACTTGATTTCAGAACTTTAAAATTATTTTTTTCTTTTTCTTTTTTCTTTGAAATGAGCATTTTAGTCTAACAGTCTTTAATTATCAAAACTTTATTGAAAACATCAAGAGTTATGTGAAGATACACTTGACCTGGAATGAAGTATCAGGAGTTTTTAAGCATTTAACTTATAGTGTATATTAGTATGAAACTAAGTTGAGCAGAACCCATTAATGTCACAGTGATCGGTTACCAATGGAAATAAATAATTCATGATGAAGGGAATTAGTCTAATTAGCAGGCAGTTTGAGTCCTTTGATAAAACCCAGCTCTAATTCCGTGAAGGGCAGGAAGTGCTGTCATCAGTCAGCCCTGAAAAGATTAGCATCTATTATGAATGAGGTTAGACACCCTAGTGAAGTCATGTGTGTCCTGGAGACAAACTTAATATGTTCCAGAATGGGACACAGTTTGTCTCACCAACACATCATGATTCCTACTGGGCTATTGTATGTAATAACAAGCAAAGATCAGTGCTCCTTCCTATCATTCTCCCACTGTCCATCATTCTGACAACTGTGCAAATACATTTTCCATGCAAAGCAGGGAATGTGCCCTGAATACTTGTAAAATTGCATGAGATGTCAAAGAAAATGTGTTACCTTTTCTCGGCAACCTAAAACCAAACAAACCAAAATACCAGTGTGGAAAGAGGGTTTAAAAACACATCTGGTAAATATATGGGGTGTGGAGAGAAGTGTATCAGTTTTGAAGTACGTTGATTCCATTCGAAAACACTATTGCCATCTGTCATAAAATGCATCGATAAAGCTATAGACGTAGCTATGCACAATAGGTTTTAAAATAACTCATGATGCTATAAGCTTATTGTATTGGGTTGATATATAGAAGTAACATCCTGGAAAATTACCTTAAATTCTGGAAGTTTGGCCTTTTTAAAAAAAAAAAAAAGCTTCTTGTTATGTATTTTAATTTAGAAATGTTAACTGGTTCATTTGAGGAGACTAGCTGTGAGCTCTGAAAGCTTCACAGTTCTGTACTACATGCTGACGCAACATCAGCTGTGTTTCCATTTTTGCTTATGAGCCTTTTGAAATTATATGTTTCCGTTTTGCAATTTGATGCAATAATGAAGAAACTCCACATTTGTACGTTATTGTATTGCCTGTTTTTATTGTAGGAAATTAATTGCTCCTTTTATTTATATTATTAAGGGGGGAGAAGACAATTTTGCAGTATTTTATCATTTGCTGTAATAATTATCATACTAGTAATACAACAGAAGCCTTAGAAACAGAGTATATTATGTTCAAATGTCTGAACAGCACTTAATATACTGACACTTGTGGCTGGGAAATGTTGGTCTTCAACTGAAAAAGGTAACAATAAGTAACTAATAATATCCCTGATGAGCTTAAGATGATTTATAATATAGAAATGAATAGGAAAAGAGTAAGTGTAGTCAACATGAGAAATGATTTTCATAGAAACAGAACAATATAGCAACTCAACTATTCAAATACTAAATGACAATGGAGCGCTGATATTGCAGAGTGCCAGAATCAAGTGCCACACTAACTTCAAGTAGATTCCTAAATGAAGTTAAAAAAATAGTGACCTTCTCTGGAGGGTTTATTGCTCTGAGTTCCTGGAAGAAAGAAGATATACAAGGTAGTCAACCTTGATTTGTTCATTTTTGTCTTGAATTCGATGGCTAGTAGAAGTTAGGACAAAATTCAGCTGTATGAGCGTTTTTGGAGTTTGAATCTATCATCTCTGTGTGCTTCTTAAAAATGACCTACAGGGTGTATGTGCCTGAGTCTAGTGAATAGGTTCATTCAGCTCATTAAAATGGATTTATTTATACATATGTGTGAACAGGTGCACACTATAACTGCTGTTTTTATCACTGTGTTGGTCAGGGCATGGTGCTTGGAAGCAGAAAAGTGATGTTCTGGAAAACTTGCTGTATTAAGTACCAGTTTAGAGAAATAAGCTTGTGTACCCTCAAGTTACGTAAGACAATTAGGGAAAACGGGAAAGATTGTAACAAAAATATGTTTTTTTCAAGTCTCCCAAGGTCCTGAACTGGCCACCTAGCTTTGGCTGTTGTCACAATGTACAGGAGCTTCTTGTATAATTCACTGGTATATGTTAAGTTCTCCATGGAGTTCACAGCCTGGCTAGTTCATTTTTTTTCAGGCTAAAAATGCTGCTGAGTGTAAACGTAAGAATTTATTAAAACATCATCTATTCCTTACATCCCAATAACACCTGTCCCAGGTCATACTTTGGCAGTATCCACCAGAGAGAAAAGTAGAGCAATGAATTTCTTCTTCCAAAAGCTCTTCTGTCCTTTCCTGTCTTGTCCAAGGAAGGCTGAAGTGCTTCAACATAGATACTTTGCTTTTTTTGCCTGTGAACTGTGATACACTTTTCAGCAGCTGTTGTTTTTTCCACATTATTCCCTTCAGAATTCATAGGGTGAAGCACAAGGATGGGGTGAGGGTTAGTGGTCAAAGTCTGGTTACATTCAGCTTTGCTCTGTAACTCTGTTTGAGGTTTCCACCAGGCACTGTGGTTTCCACTGCAGTTTCAACAGGCCTGATGTTGGTGGGCCTGAGTCATAGAATCATAGAATGGTTTGGGTTGGAAGGGGCCTTTAAAGGTCAGCTAGCCCAAGTCCCCTGCAATGAGCAGGGACCTTTTCAGTTAGATCAGGTCATCACAGACAAATCCAGCCCTTTCAGTCAATAAATCACAAGTAGTTACACAACTCAGCTGTATTCCCACTGACCAAAGATGTATACTCCAAGCACAACCAGCATATAAATTCTTAATCTGCTGATTTTCCTTGAACGATGTGTTTAAACAGTGCCCTATTCTTATTTTCTGTTTATTCTGCTTTCAGTACCAGGAAGGTGACACTGGGAATGGCTCACCATGCAGCATTTCTGACTCTTATAGTGTACTTGCATTACTACATCCAAATTCTTATCTGCTGCGACAGAAGGAGTCACTGCATCAGTAAGGAAAACTGGTGAGGCTACAGTAGTTCCCACATCACGTGACAAAGAGGGCATGCACCTCAGATGGCCATGCTGCTATGGAGCTGCTTTTTCACATTGTTCTGATAAGGTGAATCCTGCAGGACGTTGATATATTAAAAACCAGCAAGCTAGTGAAAGAAGATCCTTTCACTAAGGCACTCTTTATCTCAGCAGCTGTTTCACCTGTCCCCTCACTAAGGCATCCTTATGGGATATCATCCATTAATCAATTCCTGTCCTTCCTGCTATTTTGCAACCAGTGTTTACATGTGTCATCCTGTATCTCTGTTGTCCTTAATCCTCACTCACACCCTCCCACCACACCAACACAGTGAGATATTGCAGCAAAGTACACATCATCCAAATTCACAACTAAATCTATAACACACTAAAACATTTTCAGGGCTTACAAAAGTGGGTGTACCAGCCCTATGTAGTCCATTCTCATTAACTACCAATCACGCTTTTGATCTATTCTTGCTGCATGTTTATTCAGGGGCTCTTGTCATGCGTATCAATGTGAGCCATCTCTTTCATAAAAAAAAAAGGACTGTTTAGCACTTCTTGTAAATAATAAAATAGAGCTAAAATTATCCTGATGAATATAAGACATTGGTGAAATATTCATTCTCAGGTATGTCTCTGATTCACAATGCTTATAATATACTATCTAAACCAACTGCTGCCCATTGTCCCCATCTCAGATCAGCTTTTGTTCTCAAGTACCTGCTGAAGAACACGAGATGTTGGCTGCTTCTACCGAACAGGAACATGGAACAGAAAAGTATATGTCCCTCAGTTTTCCAGTTCACCATGAAATTAGTCTCTGGGATTTTCTCTGCTAGTAATGTAAATTCAGACGCTCCAACTCTCACTCAAAAAGTTTTCTTTATTTCTTAGAGAGCAATGAAGGATAGCAGAGAAAGAAGAAAAGACACAAAATAAAGTATTATCATGCTATGCCCTGATTTTATCTGCATCAGACCAACCCAAGTTTACTTTGTGTAGATAGAGCAACTGGATGGAAAGGGACTGAAGTAAGGTTACAGGAATTTTCTTTTGGAAAGTGTTCAATTCTAAGGGCATTGCTGGAAACACATAAAGCTGAGTGCATAGCAGCAGGACAGGCAGGAGAAGGAAGGGATCATGGAGACCAATATTGCAGGGACATAGAGAAAACAGTGGGATGTGAAGTAAGTAGCATCTGCTGAAGGAGCTGTCCTGAGCCCCCCTAAAAAGAAGCTGGAACGTGAGCTAGGCAGAAAAATGGTGAGGCAGCTGAGTCTTTGAAACAATACTGAGAAATAATACTTCAGGCATTAGAGGCAAGTGAACTTTTTGCTGCCTTAGTTCTAACTGGTTGGCTTAATATCATGTCCTGACTGTCATCACTAAGTTTGCACATGAAAAATGCAGCTCATGCTCTAACTCTCTGTGTGAATCCAATCCAGAGGGAACATTGTGGGAGCATTTCCTGTCTTTTGAACAGAGTGGGAGCCCTGGTTAAATGGCGAGAGAAATGTAGACACTGTCTCTACCCATCCCTTGTGACTCAAGAAGAGGAAAAAGATTTGCCATCAGTTTATGAGCACAAGCAACTCCTGTGGTAAGTCTGCACTCCTGATCAATGGGAGGTTCTTGTTCATCCAGCAACCCCTCTTCTGGACTGGTTCACTCAGCTTTGCATTTCTTTGAGTAATACACCTTCAGACCAGTGCCTTGTTTTGATGTATTACAATGATAGACTACAGAGTTCATGTAATATATCATCACAGTCAGCTGTTGCTGGACGCCAAGGATTGAGAGACTGAGCCAGCTGTTTTTCTGATCTGTTCTGGTAATGCATCACCAGATGATGGAAACTGATAATGTATTACTTCAAAATGACACCACCCAGAAAAGAAAGAGTCCAGAGATGTAGATTCTGTATAATGAGGCATTCAAAGTGTGAAACGGGGATACAAACTCCTGGAACAAGATGCTGGTAATAAATCAGCTTTCTATAGTATTACATTAGCAGTGTGGCTACACAGGTAGACACACAGACACTGTTGTGTGAAACCTGATTTCCAGTGCTGCTTTGTGATGCTGCTTTTGTGTAGATCAAAGGTAACCCTAGCAGCAGTTTTACCTTCACTTCTCTTACAACTAAGCAGTTCACAATGCAAGCAACCCAGAACAAGGGACAGGGCAGAGTTACATTGTCTCAACAAATTCAAAGAGCTGGGATTCCTCCTCAGTTTGGAGTACCCTTAGAGCCACTCATAGTGAACTGAGCCCACCTGTGGCAATGGCAGTACTCTTCCCCTTTGCCCTTGATGGGAGTACTGTGTCCCAGAGGGGCAAAATGGGCTGGCCCGGAGCACTGCAGCTGTGATTGACTTTTCCTGCCAGTTGACTGAAGACAAGGAAGGCTCCTTTGGCCATCTCTTCATCCCCCTTCTGTTCATCTTTCCCCTGCCACACACACAGAGTCAAGCCAAGCAATAACTGATCCCAAATTATTGACATCAACTAAAAAGAAAATTAGGTAGCAATTCTGTACATTTGCCTGCAAAACTCTATCTCCTTGATAAAGTGGGATTGTGTATGTGTAAAAATATTTCCTCTGAATTTACTTTTAACCCCAGAGCAAACGTGGGAAAACAGAAAAACTATTTTTAGAATCATGAGCTACATCTCTACCAGTAGCTCTTCTAAATACTACTTCTTTGTTAAATGCAATACTGCTTACAATTTTGTAGCTGTAAATCTCATTGTATCTTTGGCAAACCCTTGAAGATAAACAGGTCCTGCCCTCAAACTTCACTGTTTCTTTATGGATGTTTTACACTGCAAATGAAGGCTAAGTATATTTTACTAACAGTAAGAATACTTGTCTGTTTGTAGTCAGATATTATAAATCGTGGGACTACAAGACATTAAATATGGTTTTGTGGCATGTGACTGTGAGTCAAAAACATTCCACCCTCATGTGTACAAAGGTCCATACCAGTACAACTCACTCTGCTATCTCAAATTCAATCAAAGATTTTTTTAAGAGAAGCTTTGCTCTGCAGACTTCATACTGGATCAGATATCCTTTCATAGCCACCACAAGGCCAGCATAAATATTGTGCCATGTGCTGTGACTTACCCTGCAGAACAGTGATTGTGTGCTCATATCTGATCTGTTGCCAGTACCATCATTTATTCTCTCCATCTTTGGTAGTCCAAGGAGCTGAGTGTTTTCAACCCTTGGCTGCCTTTCATATCAAAGCCAATGCTTAGCACTTTGCAAGGGCAAGTTCAATCAAATCATATCTGTAATTTACTTCCTGCAGTTGATTGTGGGTACAAAATTCCAAGTGCAAATGATCTCAATAACCCACCAAAGATTTCTTGAGTTTAAAAACAGAAACACATGAATTTTCTGTGCTTGCTTTTTCAGACCACCTCATTTCATCCCCAACATTATATATTTGATTGGCAATCAACCTTGAAGCATCACAGAAACATTTTACTCAGTCTTCACTGCTCATCTTTTATTTTACTTTTATTTTTAAAGTATTTTTACTTTTCCTTTAAGCACTCTAACATGTATATAGGGCAAAAGATCACATATCAGGAGTTGTGGGGGACTGATAGAGAGTGTCAGGTATACATTCCCTTTGTGACACCATTTTGTCACGGTTAAATAATAATCATTAATATATCCTTGAATGAGATTTCATGGAAATTGTAGTTCTGAGCATGCAATCAGCTCATTTATGGCCTATCAAGTGTTGCCCTGAGCCAGCAGTTGACTGGCACTCAACCATCTTTGTAAAATTCACCTTATCTGCTATGGCACTTTCTCTTTGAATTTTTGGCATGCAACAAGCATCTCATCTCCACTCTGTGTGTGGAAAAATCATGAAATTTGTATTTAGCTCTCCTCATAAACTTGGACAATATGACAAGCTCCTAATCCAAATAATTAAGATTATTACAATGATAATTATTACACTGATAATAACGCATTATTTCAGCTGACAATACATTAGTTCCATAGGGAGATAAACTGCAAGGCCAATGGATTTATCTTGATAACAAAATGGATTACTATTATCTATGATTGTAATTTTTCCATCCATGCACAAAGAAATCTCCCATTGAGTTCATTGTCTGTTGACTGACTGCTAGTAAGAGTTTCCTCTGCATATTCATTACAGGACTGGATCCTAAATTAGTATGATATTGTTATTGTTATTTTGCTATTGTCTAGACAAGCCCCAAAAGCCTACACCTTTTCTTAGGACTGTAGGAGTAGGACTACTGACTTTGAAAATTCCTCTTAAATATTATTAAATGCAATACAAGTAAGGGATAAAAGCAACTGTGAATCTAATAGGGTTTTACAAGGTAGATTCATAAATGAGAACAACAAATCTTTACGTAACTACTATTTCTTGTATGTAGCAGCATAGAAGAGATGGCTCTACACCCATGAACTTACACCATTAAACCAGAGCCTTCACTACTGGTGATACAAACTTTGGACACCACAGTTCCAGCCCCTGATTATGATTTTGGGCATAGCAAGTAATTATCTTTTATCCCTGATTTTTGTTCTCATTCTGAAAAGTATCTAAGAACACTTGATCAAAAGAAGGATCACTCACAGTGATCACGTTTTTGTAGGAGGACAAATGTACAGGACAATAAAAATCTTCAGCACAAGTGTCTTCTAAGAGCTTTGGATCAGACCCTAAGTCTTTACTGAACACGTACTTACTTACAAAACTGTTATAATCAAAGACTGTTAAAAACCTATGCATGTTTTGTTTGGTTCATCTGCATCATATCTCTCCTGTATGTTTATCACTGTGTGTGCTGATTTTCTTACTCTGTCTTTCAGCATACCTTTTTTTAATTAAAAAAAAAATTAATCCAGGTCAAGAATAGTATAAAATTCTTTGAAAATTTTTATAATTGTCATGGACATTTATTTGCTAAAAAATACATTTCACACTACAAGACTAACATTAATATGCAAATCAGTGGACTATAAAATTCATTTTGGTGCCCCTAGGGCAGTATTTTTATAAATACAGAAACATAATCATGCATCCTCCAGAGGACTAAAAATAATTATACAAATTTACAACAAAGCCCAAGGCAGTGTCTCCTTTTAACTGCCTGTTTTTAATAGCATTTAAATCTTGTTAAAACTTAATTACCAATTCTCTTCTGTAATAATTTAGGTGGAAGATCTGAGGTCTAAGCCTGCTGTTCAAGAGGACTTCATCACAGAAACAAAGACACCAAGGCACAGATTGACAAAATAGGACAGTGCGCATGAAAACTTGGTGAAAGAAAAGTCATCACAGGTGATGATGAACAGAATATACGTACATCTATTAATATTCACATAAAGTGGACTTGAGCTGATGTCTTGTAAGATGGTAGTATAAATACACCAGTGTATATATAAACCTAAATATAAAATTTATATCTCCACATACACACTTATGAATGTATGGTGATTTATTCATTCACACTGGTATAGCTCAAGCTGTATCCACCTGGGAGGAAAGTTCCAGGACCAATGTTTTCATCCTCTGTCCCTGTTCTCCAGCTGTTTTCTGCCTGGGAGATGATGGCTGCTCAGAGCAGCTTTAAAAGTGAGTAGCTTTAAGTTCAAAGCTGGCCTGGCTACAGAGTTAATCAATGTGTGGAGGAGGCACATTTTATGGGGAATTTCTACTGTTTGAGTATCTGTAGCTCCATGTTTGTCTTTTAAGGCTGCATGTCCAAGCAGGATAATATGTTCTTTTTCTCCTTGGCTGATAGAAATGGGTACAATGGCAACTCTACCTCTGTTTCAGAGGTATCGAGGTCAGGGAGAGGGTCTCAGCTTTGTGCCCCAAATAAAGCACGCTGTAAGCAATTGAAATGTTGCACTGTCAAAACCTGTTTCTTTGAATTGATTTACAGAAGATTCTGTACCTGTTACTTTTTTAATGTGCTTGTCCAAATATCCCAATGTCTTCTCTCTTTACATTAAAGGTAAAGCAGAGTAGAGCATATGGCTTCTCTGCACTGTGGTGCTGCCCCCTGCCACATCCTCTTCCCCCTAATTTCACCTTTGCTGCCAAGAAAGATGAGGAACCTAGAAAACAAGGTAGCTTCTTGATTTCCTCCATCAGTGATAAACGTCACATCTACATGGAGACTGCTGCCTCAGGTCTTTTCTTTGTGTCATGTTTACCAGCTAGTGTTTTGTAACAAGTGTCACTGTCTGCTCATCTGCTTTGAACTAGAACACATTTCTGTTAGCCTTCACATCCAACTGAAAGCAGCTTTGCGTTGATTTAATTCACCCTTTTTAGTATGACCATACTCACAATGAGGGATGTGCATCCAAACTTCCAGCTATTGCACAATTGCCACTGGGCATAAATTCAAGTGATTTGGCACATTATCTGGTTGGGAATCAGTTCCCATTGGTTCATTCTGTCCAGTGCATGCATCCCTTTTGATTGAAATGCCAGGCATTTGTTAGCACTACTGACACCAGTGACAGTCATCCTCACAGCACTTCTCTGTGCTTTCAGATTGAGTATTCATTGAGTGTAAATGGAAATAAGAGATGCAAAATATTAGAGAAGGCTGTGTGATACAGATTTTGCATACTTGCCTTATTGCATTAACAAATAACCTGTTCATTTGCAAATATACAAATTCATCATATTTTTGACTGACACTTGGTATGCCTCAATTTATCCTAGAATGATAATGCTTAAATTTTAAGATGTCAAAATTATGTTTTTATTTAACTTCATAGACTACTCACAAATCTTGTAGCTTTCACACAGAAATGGTATCCTTCAGAGCCAGAAGTCTGGCATATATAATAAGCCTTTTTAATTCGTAAAACCTTGAAATTTAAATCAAGTGTTAAATAGGCTGTCATTTGCACCTGTGCAATTGAATTTGAAGTTGAGGGGTTTCCTGAGATGGACTAGGTTGTAAATATGTTGGTTTCATTGGGCTGTAAATACATTTGCTTCTAATCATTGTTTGCCATGCAGCACAACTGCAGTGGGTGTGAAAATGGAGGTGTGATATTTTCCAGATTGTTGTGAGTCAGGCAGAAGTTATGAAACAGCAACAAGAGCCTGAAGATGACCTTGCTAAAGCTGACTGCTCTTAATGCAGAAAAAGTTGCCTTAAATATTTTAAATACACTAATATTTCTCTGTTTCTTGCTCTGAGGTAGAATTATTAGATTTTTTTTTCCCCGGTTTTAAGTTCTGCATCTATACTTCTTACAAATGAGCTTTTTAATCTTGTCAGCATTCAGGTAAATCTGATGGAGTTGAGAACTTCTCTGAACCTACTTGAGCTGTACCCAATGTGATACAGCACCACAGGGCCTTGTGTCTCCAGGGAGAAAAGTCCAGAGGACTGAGGCTGGAAAACTGCAAAGATACACCTGGAGAAGGTAATTGAAAAAGTGATGTAAGCACATTTAAGAAAGGTGATTTATTTGAACAGTTCAGCTAAATGAGGTTTTATTGCTAGGCATAGGTTTTCTAGCAATATTTCAAGAAAATATCAAAGATCACAGAAATGGCAGGAGCTTGTCAAATTCCAAAAATGTTCCCAAGTTAATTGCAAGCCCCTTTGCAATCTTATTTCTGCAAAATGTGATGTATTTAAACATTGCTAAAGAACACACTTCTTAAATGTCAGTATGTTTTTAGGAAATACAAAGGCTCCAAGATGTACGTCAAAAACCGAGATTCCCCAGATGGGTGCCACAGAAAATGTTTCTCCAAAGAAGCTTCAGAAATTTCAGTCTAATATGTACTATTAATGTAACTCTGTAACAGCTCTTGTCATTATCAGGCTTGTTTGGACCAGACGACGTCAGACAACCACAGGCTGAAAACTCAGAATATTCTGCCTTTCTTGCTCTAATGTACTTTAGGAAGGCAATTGTAAGAGGAGCCAACACCCACCCAACAGTGTACCCTATTTGTGTGGTGCCTTGAAGGCCTGCAATTCCCAAATAATGCCCATGTGTGAAAAGGGTAAAAAGCTCCTGTTTGCTTTGCTTGAGGCTTGGAAAATATTAACTTGTATCATTCTGATGAGCAGATGGTGACAGCAGTGCTGACATGCCAAAGAGGTAGACAGTAGGAGACTTGCAACATGCCTGTTTACATTGCTTCATCTCCTTTGTGCTGGATTCCTCTGTAGCACATTCTGTCCATTTGTCACCAGGAAATAAGATATAGTGACCAAGAGAAAGTTACTTCAAGTGAAGGATTAATTTCTTAACCGTGTAAGAAAGATGGCTATTGATACTGCATGAGGGAAACACTTATCATGCTGATGAATTTCACGTAGCTGATAGTGTCAGGCACCAAATGTTCAGTTTCAACATTGCGTCCTTTGCAACTCTTGTAAGCTCTGAGGCCCGGTTAAACACCAGCACATTTTAAAGTTGAAACCTTGCTTCATGGGATGACATGGGTAGATTGGATTCTACCTACTCTCTGTAAGGTTCCAGTCCTCAGCCATTCTGTAGTAGCTCTGATGAGATACATAGTAGAGTAAGGTTCCAAAGCCTTACAGCTGTTATATACCAATAGCTGTTAACTGTGGAAAGAAAAATAATTTTTTCATTAATGCTAAATGGATCTTTAACATATAGATACTGAATTTCCTAGAAGATAAAGAATTTTCTTTGTTCCCCACATCCCTGAAAGGGAAACTATGAACATTTGCAGAAGCTTTCATGGGAGGAAAAATACTTCTTTTCTAATTGCCAGCAGCAGTGTAACTGCACAAGCCCTGCTGACAGATTAGGCTGAGAACAAGACTAGATGATGCACTGGATGCCTTCAGGTGGGTGAAGTAACAGCTATTGTAAGTGGTGTTGTGACAGTCACCAGTAGCAATACTGCAATCATATTATAGCAGACTTACAGTGTCAAGGCTGTGTTCCAGCCTCCAGTTTCTGCTCTTTTCTCCAGTTCTGCACTGCCTAGCCTAGGTTGTCTAAAGGTAAATGACTGAAAAGTGTAAATAAGAAGAGTTCAAAGTGCACATCAGAAAAAAGATACTATTCCCATCCTATTAGACTGCATTGGTATTCTGTTCTGAGTTAGGAAGTAAGCATGCCAGCTATGCCTCTCTTTAATTTGGTGGTGTTTTAAGAGACAGAGTAATTACAAAAATGTGGTTGACAGTCCTGAGTTGAAGAAGTTACTTATACACACTTTGCAGATTGCTTTGTCTCCCTTGGTGCAATGGACAATCAAAGGCTTATGATATTGGTCCTTACTGGTTTAAAATTGAGACAGGAGTGTGGGGAAACACATGTTTAGGTTTCAACCTCTCCAGGTGTCACTATTCATATATTTGAGGATATAACCCCAATAAAAGGAGTGACTAGAAATTTGTTCATGGCCGTACAAAGTAACAACATACTGAAATTGAAAAAAGATAAAAGATAAAATAAAATAACTGACTGACATAGCTGACCATAAAACTGCTGAAAGCCTCAAAGGGGTATGGATTTTTCAGCTGTCTGGCAGCATGCTTTAAGGCAGTGTCTGTGCAGGGCTGCACACAAACCTTTCTGCAGAAGTCCCACGTGGGAATACAGAGCATGTCAGGAAACTATGTATGAAGACCATCTCTTGGCTACTACATAGGTGGAGTTTTAGTTTATCCTGGGTTATTAATCATTAGCAGTTTTGTAATCAGTTCTATACCAGAGATTATTCATACCATTACTTGGAAGACCCAGTTTGATCTATTGATCAATGAGGAAAATAAGACAAATCAATCTGTTGCTTAAAATTAAGTTGATGATTGACCCATTGGAGTTAATACTTCATTTAGTGTAACCATTTAAAAGTTACAATTCTGCAAAGTAATGAATCTAAAATATTTTGTTACTCTGGTTTCTTACTGATCTATTTCAGACAAACAGTCCCTGGTGAATAAAAGAAATAAATTACGTTTCAAGTGGAGTTCATGTTAGTAAATCAGTCATTAGTCCAATTAAATAATGTTTGTCTCCAGAGATGAATTGTTTCCCATATCCTAGAACAGCTAGAATATCCCCAGGATCACAGACATTTAAAACAGTGATTGCAAAACACATTCTTGAGATATACAATATTTGCATAGTTTGCATGTAGAATGAAAGTTCTGTGTTATTTTTCTTTATGAGGCTGTTGTTAGCAAATTGCTAGATTACCCAGAAGACTTGTTGAGATCACGGAACAAGCCTGCATGAAAAGGTCTTGCCTAAAGATACTCAGAACCATGGGCTTAAAAAAAGCATTATCCATTTGAAATAGCAATAGCAGCCATGGGAAAATAGTATCCTGCAGTCAGCCTGAACATACTGACATCGGTGGGAGTTGCTTATGCAAAGTACAGGCCAGAATTCAGTGTTATATGCTATATATTGTTAGTCTTACTGAAGTAAAACTGCAATATTCCCTCAGGTTGTCCTTTAGAATTTGTAATTACTTTTTTCCAAACAAAATAATGAAATATATGAACTATGTTTTGCTTTCTATGTATGTCAGGTCACTTATTTAAATGATTTTCTCTGTACTAATACATTTTTTAGGTTTCACTTATTAAACCTCAGGATACATAACCTGTGGTTACATGAGGGAGATGTGGGAAAAAAGTGGGAGACAATTTATTGGTAAAGAGAGACTTGTATTTTCAGGTCAAAATAAACTTCAATAAAGAGAAGGTTTGGAAAGACGAACAGATTTAGTGTCAGAAGAAATATCTAGACTGATATTCAAAACATATATGAAAAGCAAACTCAAACCATTTTTTGCCATTGCTGGTACTGACCTACAACTTGTCAAGCTGTTTTTCTGGCATATTCTGAGATTTCCACAAGCTTCAAATTTTATTATCCGATTATTAAACCTTCACACACCTTTTCCTTTTTTTTTTTTCTTTAGGTAGATGGATTTCTGCAAAAGCATAATAATTTTGATAAGGCATACATTTCTGCAGTTATTGTTAAAACTGTAGAAGAAGATTATCTCTATGACCTAGAGTTCAACTCAAAATTAGTGCAAGCAAGATTTCAGCTGCTGCTGCACACAGTGCTTGGGTAATTAATATCATTAGAGTCCAGGAGTTAGGAGTTAAACTAGTGTAAATTTCTTCAGCTCGAAATTTTAAATTTTGCTTCTTTCAGCTCTTCTTTTGTTAATGCAAAGAATTGACTTCATGCTTATAGCCATTAAAAGGTACTAGAGAAAAAATGTTTTGAAAGTCATAAATTATTTTGATGCTGTGGGAATGGGTTGTGTATCATGGCCATGCTTCATTTGGAGCATTCTGACATTCCAAAAATAGCTCAGCAGAATAGTCTCTGCATGGGGACCCAGAAGATCTGAATTTAATCCTGGTTCTCCCACTGATCTGCAGGGTGACCTTGGGCAATCTGTGTGCCATTTTCTTGCTTCCTAAAATGAAAATAATAATACTTATGGCCTTTGCAAAGCACTTTCAGAGCAGAGCATATGAATCAATAACATCTTCTCCTTAAGTATGTGAAATAGCAGAGGAAACTCTTCCCACTTGCATTAGTGCACTTTTAGCATTTAGAAATGTGAAATTATAAAGATTATTGCATGGGAGGGAGAAGCTCAGAAGTGTTTCCTTAATCAATAAGTTGCCAACTGGAATGCAAAGGAAAACAGCACCAGGGTAATGTACCATTTAGTGTAACAAAGAAAGAATAAAATGTATGTTTTCAATGTGAGTGTGGCGGCTACCAGTGCAGTCATACTGTATTATATTTCTGGCTTGCTTGCTTGTGCTGCAGTAGAATAGTATAAAACATATAAGCAGTTTGAAATCCCTACATTAGTTTTCAAGACTTTCAGTTTTCCTGGAGAGATCTGTCATTTCGATGGAAAAGGAAATCAAGACTGAATTGCTTTGGCCACATGTGCGTGCCTTGTTCTGTATGTGGGAACTGACTTCCCTCTGGGATGCTGCTGTAGCCTCCCCCAGCAGATAACCAGCACAAGTTGTCTTGGCACAGTGGGGTTTACAAGGATTGCAGCAGGCATGATCTTTCACTTCTGTCCATAGGTCTGCTGACCTTCTGCAGAGCCTTTTTGTGGTCCATGCAGATGGATGAATTGTGCTTGAGTAGTGTACGTTGCTTGTGTACTGTCTCTTAGGATTTTATAACAGCATTTTCTAACAGCCTCTGTACAGGTCCAGTGTCATCTACTGTGCAGCCTACATGAGCCTGGCAGTAATTAAAGTATTTTAAACCATCTGCTTAATTGCATTAAAAATACACTGATGAGCTTGCACTGTTTCAATGATCTTCAGGAAAATATTAGGCTAAAGCAATTTTCTTTTGGCAATGTTTAACTAATTCACAGTGTTTGTTTGGTGAATTAAAGTTGGTCTTTTTACCATTTGTTAGTCTTACCTGTAGCAGAGCACTACTTGCTACTACTGAGCTCGCAGTTCTTCCTGTTCTTCTTCTTCCCCTTGCTTTCTCATCGCTGCCTGCCAAGCTTTTCACTGAAGTGGAGACTTTGGGAATGACATGAGAGGAGGAGATGGGCAGTGAAATCCAGCCCTTTTCCTTCCCAGCCATGCTTGGAGCTTTGGCCCTGGGCGAGGAGGAAATCTTGTGCCAGTTAGTGCCCTTGCACTCTGGCCCTGAGCCCAGCATAAATCACTTGTTGGCCAAAGGACCAAAGTCTCTTCTACCAGGGGAGGGCAGTGAGATGCTGTCCTGTGAATCTGGCTGGAGCAGTGTAATGAATTTTCACTTTCAGCTGCCTCTTACAGCTCTTCAGGTGAGAGTATCTGCTTGCCCCTGTCTTAGATCCCATCACAGAGCACAAGCATTTCCATGTTCTTTCTCAGTGGTGGCATTAGGTAATGATGCTGTGTTGTAAGGTGGCCCTTCTCAAACAAACAGAAGCAACTTCCAGGTCTGGGCACCTCCGGAGCCATTTAGATGGCAAGGAGCGAGTGGGGACAGGTCTGTTGGGAGTGGTCTGACATGGCCACCTGGGGGACCTTCCCTTAGGGCTGCTACGGAGGCACCGGGCATGGCACTTCAGGTGCCCATCCCAGCTCCTCCAAAATACGGAGTCTGCAACTGCCTGCAGCTCTGTGCTCCACAGGCACAGAAGGTAGTGTTGGCCACTGGCACTGCACACACGGCTCAGTCACCCCTTTGCCTCTCTGCCAGGAAAAAGGCACAGGATATGCAGGAGAGAAAGGTTCCTAAAGATACAGATAAGCCTTGCAGACTAGTGGGCCTGTTTTGATTTTCATTAAGCATAAATTAAAGTCAATCCTTTAATAGGCTTTGGAGTCAACCTGTCATGAAGATTGCTTGAATATTCCATCCCTGCCACATGGGCAAGAGTCAGTGGGTAGTTTGTACTGAGATCAGGCCCCACCCTTTCTATTCAGAAACCCCCCTTACTGTTTAATTAAACTACCTGAATATCTCCCAAAAACCACCGTGTAAGTATCTAGTAATATGGATTACAAATATTGGGATAGTATGAGGTAATACTATTAGATTATCTCAGCATAAAGTAAAATAAGATTGTAATGTTTATCCATTTTGCTTGATATATATGCAAAACAAGAAAATTTGCTGTTGGGTGTGGTACAATGTTTATGATTAAATGCTTTATTCGTACTTGTATGTCAATCTATTAGTGTGCTGTTAATTCAAATGTTACGATGATGTATTTTATCGCCATTCGCACATTTATCACAGGTAGATGTGAAACTTAGACAAAGGTGTACATTCTCATTAATGATGAGCAGCCTATTCATCTTACTAGAGTGTAATTAATGTTAGTTCCAATACTTAATTTTTCACTGTTTGTCATGGTGCATATTTAGCAGTTCTCCTGTCCTTTATCAATCTGCCTTCCTATCTTATGAGCACATCAAAAAGATATATGTAAGTATCTGACCTGTTTTGATGCCTAATTTTTATACTTTTCCAAGAACTGGAATATTTTTCTTATAGTGTAGCCAGAACAGTTAGTTAAAAAACAGACTGCATAGTGTTGGCCACTGCTTTGGGTTCTGGGTTAGCTTTTTTTGCATTAATAATATAACAACCAGTTAATGAAGTAAAGTAGGGCACACAATGAGGACGCTGGTGATCATTTGCTGTAGTGTTGTGCTGTGCTCATGTTTTAATGGTCCCAATTGTTCTGGATTTTCAATTAAATTTGTTTGTACTATTAAGAATGTTAGTGCTAGTAAACATGTTATGTGAGTAATACAGCTCCAAAAACCATACAAGCATGGTGAATATGAAGAGTGTATGTTATTAGGTAAATATGTGTTACAACAGCTTATTTTCATACATTGCAGAGCATTGCTTTGGCAATAATGTTAGCAGTCACAGAGCCAAACTACAGTCACTTGTTCAGTGGTGCACGAGTGGAAGAAGTTATGGCTAATATGTCACACAGCAGGTGGGAAACAAGCTGTGCAGAGGTGGGTAAAAGGGAGTGAGCACTGAACACATCCTTGGATTTGCTCCCCAGCACACCAATAAATCCAGCTGAGCTGGAATCCTAGGATAAGTCCATATTTTTATATTGGTCCCAGAAACAACACAATTGCCTTAGCTGAGCCCTGGGTATCAAAGCAGTTTTACTTCTTGATCATCCAGCATTCCCACTAAGCTGGACTACAAGAGAGCTGATCCTTCCATTAATACTTGGTAAATAAAATTCCTTGGGAAAAATATTTGAGCTGGGTCAATCAAATGCTTCAGGTCTAGGGTTCTGTGGATGCAGAATGGATTTGGCACGTATTTTCTCAAAATTTTAAGTAACTCTGAGAGAAAGCACACCAATTCCTATTAATTAGCCTCTTAACTGATGGACTTTACATTTCTAAGGTATTTTGATAGTAATCAAGGTTAAAGGAATTAGCTGGGAGATGACCTCTTTTGTAACCACTGCTTGAATTCTACCACAGTCTATTGTCATGCCAGACATGAAGCTGATCACATCTCCACCATAATGAAATAGGTCTTACTTTCATTCAAGCCAACAAGGGCTTGCCATTGCTGCAAAACAACCAGAAGCTATTAGAAAATCCTTAAAATAGTTTATTTGTATGCCTTGGATTAATCATAATTCCCTTTTAACCCACCACAAATGAAGTATAAGGCAACCAAACATGGTCATTTAACATATTTCAGTATGAAAATTCAATTTGGACACAATTACAAGTAGGTGAGATAGTAGATTAGTAGCAAACTAAGAATAAAAATACCAAGCTAGGTTTAGACATTTTAAACAAAATAATAGTTGAAGATGCTCCATAGTGATTGAAGTACAATAATAAACTGTAATGTGAACAGCATTGAGTAATTTTTTTTTTCCATGGTACCAAAGCAATGCTCTACAACAATGAGTTATATTTCTATGACTGCACTGAAATCTTTTTATTAAAAAAAATCTCCTTCCTTTGAATTTTCTATGGCAAAAAGAAAGACCAACAAATTTTCTATAATATAGCAAAATTCTTGAAACAACAGATTCTAGTGTTCTCTTTCCCCCCACCCAACCCTCAGCCCTGAGTCATTTGAACAGAGGGAATTGCTAAAACAAAAATATTAGAAAACAATGACCTTGAGCTTATGTCTATTTTAACCAACAGAGAATAAATACAAAGAAACTACGAAGTTTCCTTTAACCTTTATGGCATTACAAAGCTAGTTATAAAAACAAGCTGTAAAACACACCAAAAAGGTGAGCATTTCACTCCATTTTGATTTGACCATTTTGCTTTCAAAAGGAATTTATAAAAACACCCAGGAACAATGAACATTTGAACTCAAAATGATCCAGGTTTATTTTTACTCCAAAAGAAGAAGTCTCAATAGAGATATTGATTTTCTAGCATTCATCCAATATTGCACAGAAAATGGACCTGACCTTGCAATCCCTAGTGGAGACAAGGAAGTAGTCATTACAGTCATGGGTTCCCATTGATTTTAGCTGGATTACTTGCATAAGTAAGGGCTTTCAGGATATGACCCAGTGTCCCATTAGCAGTAAGACCAAGCATACATGAACGTTGGTTCCACTCAATTCAGAAGGGTGTGGTTTACCTTCCTGTTATATATTCAACCTATGGTTTTATTCCTGCATATTTAGTCTATGTATTTTTTGTTTTCTGGCCAACAGAGCCTCATCATTATGTGAAGAGTACCAGTCCTCCTTCCATCCTGAGTAGTTTTTTTACTGTATCTTCAAATGTCATTCTAAGCTCAGAGTTGATGCCTGCTCTTACAACTATTTTTTCCTTTGCTTCTGTTTTCTATGATGAAAAAAAATACTTTGGGCTAGGCACTATCTCTCACTGTATTTTTTAATTAATAGATTTTTGAACTGTCTAGGACCAAATGAGAAGGAGACGTTACTGTACTTTGCAAAGTAAACAGAGAGTAGTAGGCAAAAAGCTAAAGCCTATAAGCCCTTTTCCAAACAGAGTGAGTTTCCCCTTAACCCTTGGGAGGTTTCTTGTGCCCCATGGCTCCTATAGGAATGCTACTCCAGAACCTCACTACTCGGGTGGATAGAAACCTCCTGATTGTCACTGTAAATAAATTCACAGCCGTTTTATACACATTTGTTCTTATGCCAACCTTGTCCTCTATCTTAGATAGTTTATTTACTTCTTCAGTATTTACTCACTGAGGTGGCTATGAAAAGGAGTCACACCTCCTCTCTGCCTTCATTTTGTTTCATTAAATGTGAGGAAGGTGGAGAAGAATTGTGCAAGAAAAAGGATGGCTACATGTTTGTACAGTGCCTTGCACACTTGCCCAGTCACGGTTCAGGGTTCCTCAGGCTGACTTTGTTTCCTCAGTGAATAATAATGACCCTCCAGAGTATGTTGCCTGCTTTATTCCAGATGGACGCTATTAATTCATTCCACTTTCATCAAGTTGCAAAGCTTTAGTACAAGAATACTAGCAATTGATTATTTTTGTCAGTGGTATTTTCAAAGAAATGAAGGAATGAGATGTACAGTATATTTCAGTTTGCAATGATCATTCTGATGTTCTATTTGCAATGGAAATGAGCATATAACATATTCATGTGTACAGATAGGGAAAATGACAAACATTAACAACGCTTGTTCTATCCATTTACAATATTCAGGAGAAAAAAATTCCTTCCATTCCGTAGTTTTTAGTTTTGTTTCAGTAGCACAATGCAAAACAAAAAAATGTGAATTAATGGATAAAATACACTTAATTACTTTCTAAGTAAGTTTCCTGAAAATGACTATAATCTAAACCACGAATTCTTTGTAAATCTGTCTACTAAAAATATGTAATTCCATGCGAATTTTATTTTTTATATTGCTTTATATGAGTATCAAAGATTAAATTGCTTATGAAATCAAATAAACTAGAGAGTGTATGTGTACACACTTATATTCCTGTGGCCAAGCAGTCTTTGATGTGCAACTCTCAGCCTGTTTAAGCGGACTGCAGTGTTTCCCTTATCAGTGTCAGTCAGTTTCTGCACAATTTAATCTGCCACTAAAAAGAAGTTTTTTGCTCTTATGGACATAAAACAGTATGCCAAGGATAAATCAGTGCAGCTTGCCTTCCTTAAAATTTTAGACACAACCTGAAACTGCAGCTCTTTTCTTCTCTCATCTCAATGGGATGTTAGCCTAACAATCACAATTTTAAGATGGGGAAATTGTTTTGAGCAGAAATAAATTGTCCTGCCAGTATTATTTCATGGGGTAACATTAAGGCACATTGGGCCTGTGGTTCACAGCTTATGATATCTGGTTTTGGAGGACTGGAGGGAAAGTAAGAACACATAGAGAAAGAAGAATAGGAATTAAATATAAGTTCTAGATGGTGCAAGCGAGTTGAAGCAGTTCAGCAATAGACGTCCCAGAAACCTGCGAAGAGGCTTATTCTCCAACTACCTTCCCTGGTGCGTTGCTGTCTCCTGCCAGAGCCCCTGAGGAATTATTCTCTGTGAGCATGAAGATTCCCTTTTCTCCTCTTTTTTTGAGGTATCTAAAGGTATTGGGCTTTAACTTACAACTTATATTTGCTGAACAAAAAAGGAAAAAATATCTGTGTTTTTCTCTGCAGCTGCCAGGAAAAAAGAAGTCCATTATTTGCAGCTGATAGGGGAGCAGGAGAGGAGGGGTCTTTTGTCTGCTGCTGCTTCCCAGGGCCTCGAGCGGAGGCTGCTGCTGACTGGGAAGGGAAGGCTGGAGCAGCCACCACTGCTTGCTGTGCCACAGCTTCCCAGAGAGGCTCAGGGGCTGGGCACACTCCTCTGTGTGTGTAAGTGTGTGTGTGACATTCGTACCTTAGCGTGCTGCAAAACAGATCTCAACTTTGGACGTTGTGAAAGGCACAGACAGTAAAGAGAAAGTGAGCTGCCCCTCAGAAATGTGAAGCTGAGGCTGACCTGCCCACAGCCCTCCTGCCCGCACTGGCAGGGCACCAGGGCACCCACTGGCATCTGCAGCATCTCTGCAGACGCAGACGTTGTACAGCAACGCCACAGGTGTAAAATCCTTATGATCAGATGCTCCCTGTTGTGCCCCTGAACATGTTAATTGCATCACCCATCTTGAGAATTTGCACTACCGTGTTGTAATTTATGTGGGCTCTTAAAGATAGATGGAGACATCACATATTGATCACAAGGAATCACTGCCAGTCAGTCTTCCTGTTGGTTTCCATCCCTGTGATGTGTTTTAAAAAATACTGTATGATTCAAAATTATACCTGTAAAACCTACAAGTAGAAAATTACTGTGTGCATTTAGCTTTAATAACAACCTTCTGTGTATTTATAGTACTAGTTTAGTCAAATGTGTTATACTAGTTTATTTCCCAGCCTGTTTTAAATGGTATTATTCATTAGCAGTCGTGAAGTGGTATGACATATTTTTTATGTTGCTTGTTTGTAACAAAGGTCCTTAATACCTTTTCATAATGAAAGGGGATAAATGCTCACATGGAATAGTGTGCTTGTAAGAGCACGGAGTGTTGTCTTAGGGTATTAAATTAGCATTTGGTACTGCTCTGCTTTGTATGTATTTCTAGCAAATATTTCAGCTACAAATCACTATAGTACACCTGTATTCTGGTTCTTCAATTCATATAGCATTTAAATCCTGTCAATACTGTGTCTTATAAATATAAATATGCAATTTAATTTAATTCAAGCATGCAACACATAATTTTTCTTCTAATTAAAATATGATATTGCAATATGGTAGCTGCCTAGGGCAAACAGGACCCATCACGTTGCCAAACCATAGGGAATACAGATACAGCTCCGAAGGCTGGCAGGAGGAAGGGGGCCAGTCCTCGGAGCCCATAGCGTAGGGCATCAGTAGTGCCCTGCCTGGAGGCTATGGTACCTGTGGGTCCAGCCTGGATTTGCTGGCCCCGCTGCTGAGGACAGTGGGGAGCACAGGCCTGGCGGCTGTGAGCGTGCACACTGTGGTGCTGCACTGCCTCCTTGTCCTTACATTCCTGTGTGAAAAAGCAGAAGCAGCACAATCGTGCTTAGTTCTACCACTGCCTTGTCGTGTGCTGAAGTTGGCTGATGTGCACCAGAACTCAAATAGTTCTGGGAAGAAGGAACTGCCTGACAGCAGCAACTCGAGGGATGCCTATCACGCGCTCTCAGAATCGAACAAAACAACACAAATAGACCTTCTGCATAATGACTCAAAAAACTGTTAATGGCCATCTTTAGTAACATAGCAACAGCCAAACCCTTGAAAAGAGGAAGTTTTCATTGAGAAAGCATTTCATTTTAAACATTGAAATTTAGTATAATGTAGAGTATGAAATAAGTTTTGAAAGGAAGCTGATGATTAAGAAGAAATGCAGTGGGCATTTAATAAATGGAGGAACCGCAAGATAATTAACTGGCATGCATAAAGATTCATGCTTTATACCAAAATTTTAATTTTGCACATAAATGTGCCTGATGTAGGCAGCATTTAATCACCTAGCTGACAGGAGTAACTACTTTCATTTAACCTTGACTGAAGATCATGAATTCTAACAGGTTTAATTGGATACATCATTTAACAGAATGAACAGAGCAAATTTTTCTCAATTCATAGGTTCTGATTGACATGCACCAGCAATAAGGCGTTGCACAATTAAAGCTGATCTGTATTCCTGGCCTGGGCAGCAATTGCCATAGTGATGTGACACTGTTTGATCACTGTGGCACTGAAACTATACTGAATTTCCCCTTGTTTTGAAAAGGGCAATGCTTTAAAAAAAGAGAGCAAGAAAGAGATTTTGGCACTTTAGTATTTTTTTTTAGTACATTAATCACATTTATATGCACAAACTGTAAGGGAAGGAACTTGTCTTGTTATCAGTAACTCAGGGGAAAGAAGGAAAAATGGTATCTTCTTTTATCCATTTAGCACATTATTTACAGAAAGTCGAAAATGTGGATAGTCAAATGAATTGTAACACATTAAGGCCCTGATTGTTCTGGGCTTCCATTTGAATAGGAAGCAGTGCTGTGCGGCTCCACTCTTCACCTGCAGTTTGGCCCCTCTGTCCTTGCCCAAATCTGTTCCACATCACAGATAACTTGCCAATTGAGAGGGAGTACTGAGAAGGGGTGCTCATATTGCAAATCTGGTAGAAAAAGATGAGAGGGAAGAAGCGGTACCCAGTAGTGAGCTATGTACCTTTCCTGGCAGGCAATGTGTCATATGTTAAAACTGAAAAACATTTGTGGAGGAGCTGACAACTTCTAGTTCCCTGTGTGGCTCCTGTCTGCCCACACGCCGTCACTTTCACTGCCTCTGGCACCTTCCGCAAGTCCTGGATTTGGCCTGCATGAACTGGAATTGTTCTTCCATTGTTTAAACACATGTATATGTACATATATCTTATATGTGTCTGTTGTCCACTTATATTTTTGCTTCAGATACCTCCTTTTTATTTTACTCTTTTATAGGAGGATTTGCCAAACATTGAATGGTCTGGGGGCAGGGTAGAACACAATGTGCGCTCAAAAACTCATTCCTAGTTCCTGAATGAGCCATTAAAACCAGCTTCAAGCAAGTTCTGCTCCAGGCCACCATGCATGCTCAGCACAGCAGGTAGCTTTTCTGCTTTTTTCTCCCTCCGTCCCCTTAGGTTCAGTGCCTAAGTGATGGTCCTTGATCTCACTTGCAGACCTATTGCTATCCATTTGTCAGCATCATTTGCATATAGGCAATGTATATACATATCAAGCAACAAGCTTGGTAGAAGTACACTGCAGTGGGAGACAGAAATCTTGGGGAAAGCTGGAATCCTGGTTGACCAAAGTCAGCTTTTTTTGGTCATTGTAGAGGCCTCTCAAATTCAATTATTTATAATACCTTTCTCTGTCTGAGGTATTTTCAGTATGATTCATTGTATGAAGCAAAGGTATTTGCCAGTATAATTTATCACTCGCTAACATTTTTAATAGTTTCAGGTAAATGACTGGGCCACATACCCAGCCTCTGCAGCCACAGGACGTGCCTTGGGACCATAACGGGTGCTTGTCTTCACGCATGGCAAGTTCCCAGTCAGTGCCTGGATTTTCCCTGAGCAAGAAGGAGAGCCAGGATTTGGTCATGTGCCTCACTCAGCCTTGCTGACAGGGCGTGTTTCTAACACAGACACTGCCAGCTCTCACCTTGCATGGAAGCACACGAAGGCAGGAGGTAATGGGCCCCTCACTCGTCTCACTCCTGAATCCCTGTAGTCTGGGTGAGTGCTGCAAAATTCCAACTAGGCCCTTCTTTAAAGGGTATCTTTGGGCACTGCTTACAAGTGTTTGTTCTTTAATTTACTCTGTTTTTCCAAACCTTCCCAACAAAATATCTATCTATCTATCTATTCCATCTCCCAGTTCCTTTTTATGTCCTCTAATACACACAGCTACTCCCTCATGCCATCCTTGAGGCAGAAAGCAACAGGTCACTTTGAGGAGGTCACTCAGCATTACTCTAGGGAGATTCCTGGTGGTCCCCAAGGCGCACAGAGCTCAGCAGCAGCACTGCGGCAATAAAATACAGCCCTCCCCCAAGAGCCGTGCTCAGCTCTGACTTTTCCTGGGGAATACTGCTGAGTTCAGTCGAGCTGCTTGGACACCCATTTGCCAAGCTGAGTTTGCTGCTGGGGAGATCATGCCTCTTTCACATGTGTTTTGCTGGCTGCCTGGACAGCCCTGGGTTCCAGGTGTTTGCTCTGTCTACATGCACCCAACAACACCTCTTCTCAAGCGCCTCACTGCATTGTGGTCTTACAGCATCTTTGTGATCTTGCCTTTACCAGCCTCCCAGCCAGTTCATCTTCTGCACTCAGCATCATTTGGGTGCTTTGCCTGCGACTCTCCTGAGTTGCACGTCTTTCTTGCCTTGTCCTCATGCTCACTCATCCATGCTGAATTATCTTCCACTCCTCCCTCCAGGAATAACCAAGGCTTTGACCCAGCGGGACTGTTTGTGTGCTTAAATGCTTTGATGGACCAGACACTGAGCTGCTTGCTCCCAAATCTATGGTGGCTGGGGATTGCAGGCTGTATTTTCAGAAGCAGTTTGTGCACGAAGCATAGTCTAACTGAAAGTCAGCAAAGGACACTAACTTGTGCATTTTCAAGTATTTTATCTCTCATCTTTAAACCTTTCTGTTTCCAAACAGCCATCTTTGCAGAGTTTTTGTTCTCCTATACAGTATATACAGCTGTAATAAATATATTTTATTTCATTTCAGAATCCTCTGGAGAAGGTGACATTCCTTTTTTACTGATATAAGATTAAGTTTGTAATTTCATTTCAAAGGCTGTGTGAACAAGTGAGGGAAATAAAAGACCAGCCATATTTTTCCCCAGGTTTTCTCAAATCCACCTTTGGAGCATGACCTAGACAAAATTCTGAGCACGGTTAATGTTTACACCTTTCTTACACTGTGTAATTTAACTTTCAGAAATATAAAATGGGACAGCAGAAATATTTTTATGTGTTCTTACAATGTCTAAAGTTGTTTCTTACTGTTTTTATTTGAAGGAACTAGACACAATCCTGGCTGCCTTAACCACTGCCTTTGAGAGAGCTACAGCTGAGAAAATCCACTGCCAGGAAGAAGTGAATAGAACTAACAAGGCTATTGAGCTGGCCAACAGATTAGTGAAAGGTCTGAGGTGAGGTCCTACAGGGCAGGCTAATGAAGCAGCCTACAGAAAGCACTTCTTTGTTATACACTACTGATCTGGCAATAACAGAGGCACTTAGCAAAGAACCTGATGAGCTGAAAAAATTATGTCATTATCATTCATTTTTTTCATAATAGAAACATGTTTTTGACCTTTGCATTTTCTTACGTTTTGCCTCATTGTGGTATATATTAACTGTAAGATTACCTGGTAACTAACCTATCCGCGAACATTAAGAGACAAGAAATAGTCGATTGTAGATATTGACAATAAAGGCAATTTATTAAAATGCGATGGCTATATTTGTAACAATTAAGCAACGCTAATGATACTGCCCTGCGTTGGAATACATAGAATGTAATACAATTTGCACTACTTAGTTAAGCAATATGATAATTCTCTAATTATCTCTCTGAGATTGGCAATGAGTATTTCAGGAGAGAATAAATAATGGCAAAGCCATGAATTATCAAAAATCCATATTGTCTGTTGATCCAGGCTGACTCAAGGGAAACCATACTCACTGATGAATTTTTCACTTATCACTCATCTACTGATGAGGCTGCTTTTTATATATATATACACACACTTTCTCCAGATACTTTATTTTATTGTAACATTAATTTAGGAAATCTCTTGTGGTGCCTCACTGCCATTATAGGTTTTGTACTCTTCTACCCAGTACTTTCAAGCTGAGTTTGATAACCAAACATGTAGTAACCAGCAAAAATGGAAGATCTGTTTGTTATAAAGCAAAATTATATAGCTGAGTGTGACTAGTGGAACTTAAAATATAAAACAGTGCTTAGAGTTATTTCCTGAATCAATAGAAAGGATTTATTGACTAGAGGGGAGGGAGGGCAGTGCAGAAGGCCCATTGTTTCTGTTTAAAGAAGCAAGATGAATGCATTTAAAATGTTAACATCCTGGCTGAAAGTATAATATATTTTAGTGATTAATAATGCCTGTAAAATTAAACCATGTACCTAATATAGAATAATAAAATAAATAACATAGCAGACCTCTTTATAGTGTGACAATAAATGATTGTTCTAAAGTGTTTGATAATAATATTTTCTTCCACCTAACATATCATATTGTTTGGTTCTACCATGTCCCTCCTGCTGGGGCTGACAAGTGCTGGAAGAGCATACATCTAGATATGAAAGGCAAAGCGTGTGTATGTTGCAGAGGGAGGCATAATGAAAAATAATCTAAAGGAGGAAACAGAGATGAAAGGAAGGAAGGAAAGTTGAGCCATGCACTAGATGAAGTCAGTAAAATGAATTTTAATGGAAAGCCCTTCAGCTGGTACCTCCCAAAGCACCAGCTCCATGAAGAAGGTGGCCAGCTCAACAGATTGGTGATAGGAAGTTGAATTCATTCCTGCTGTTAGCTGTACCACACTGGGTCAAAGGCAGTAATAACCCTATGACAGCTATTTGGTGACTTCCAGGGAAAAATCCAGTCAGTGGTAAACAGCAGGTCACTGTTTACTATTAACAAACAGTGTAATACTGGCACTGCTGTACTGACAGCCCTGGCTGTTTCTTTGCCTTATTTTTTGCTGAGAAGACACTCTCTTATTTCACCTATTGTATGGTCAAGTTATCGCTGTGAGGAGAATTGCTCAAGAAATAGGAAAATAAAATTGTTTACAACATTTCTTATAATAAGTAAAAATTTCTTTATTAACCATTCTTTATAAATATACCTTTACCATTACAATAATAACAAATAACCAAATGTGTGTTTTCTTCTAATTCTTAGGGAAAGTGTTGACCAAACAGCAGGAGAGCTGACAGTGTCTAGCCAGGATCCCAGGGAAAAGCTTGCACCAAGCATCATGTCAAATCTCTTATTGTATTTATGGCATAAAAGATCCCGCCCAAAAGTAGAAACTGTTTTTTTCCTGCCTTCTCTGAGTCCTGGCACGCAAGGACTATTTTGGGTGGTTGCATGAGTAGTTGTTATTCTGTACCAAGGAATTCTTTGCTTCTGACAGGTGCCAATTATGTTATGGACATCTGCCCTGGAGGCATTGAATCAAGCTGACAACTCATTTTATATCAATCAAACAACAACCATTTTCAATAATTTCCCATCCAGCTGGGACTGAATTTGCACAAGTGATCTATGTATTAGAGACATTACCAATCCACAGAGACATTCAGAACTGTGATTATGTTCTGTTTTCCCACAGAAACTCTTGCATCTGCACAAGAAAGCAGCAACTTTTTCCACTACGCAAGAGGATGCTGACAACTCAATTTTGGTCACTTACTGCCAAACTCAACTTGCAACAGTCAACTTGTGTCAGAATAGAAGGTGTTTTTTTTTTATGTCTAGCTTTGCTACTTGCAAATCCTTTCTGTTGATCCTTTAATTGATGTGAAACCATAAGGTAATACGGAAGTACTACTGTTTAGCCACAGTAGTGGGCAGTTTTTTGGTAAACAGTTAACAAATGTTTCCTTAATCCTGTTTTCTAGGTAGAAAACAAGAGCTGGACTTGTCAACAGAGCAGTATTAGAAACAAGAGAAAATGCGATGCAGAAATGTGTTCCAGATTGCAGTCTTTCATTCCTCAGATATAGTTCATTTCCACAGTAGTACTGACGTGAGCCAAATCTCTGTCTGCTTTGCTTGAGGAGCAATAAGGTAAGTGAAGGCTTGTATATAATACTTTCTATTTTTTTTTAAATACACAGTTAATCAGAAAAAATCTAGCAGCTATTCCATTCCCTTTTTGACCTGTTAAACCACCATGTTGCTTATATGAACTTCCTTCAAATACTTTATTTAATAGAACAGTATATTTGGAGGCAATGAATCGGTAAAATCTTCTTCTGGAAAGGATCGAAATATGCCCCTTGCTAGTGTTTGAAGTACATTTGCTAGCTGACTGGAGCTAGAGGTGACAACTAATCCACAGACCTTGGGAATATGGTTAGCAAGCCAGAACAGTAGGCAGGCTCACCTTCTTCTTGTATTCTGTTGAGTGCTGTGCCCTGCTGTTTGCATAAGGGGACCAGCTTTTATTATTCTATTCTCTCCCGACTACTGTGCACCAGGGCAGCACAAAGCAAGATTTAGTGCTTGGATATAGTATTTGCTTGCTAGCAATTGTTATAGTTAAGGCTGCACTGAGACTTCTGTCTTAACCTGCTGTTCTCCCATGCTCATAATATTCTTTTAAAAAAAATAAATCCCTTTCATCTGAAATTTTTCATGCTTGTTATCAGCTGAAATATAATTATTTTTTTTGGCAAGCCTGAATAAAATTCATTCATTCATATTTGAATTATGCAAGGAAGGGGGTGTGGGGAGAAAGGTCTCGTTTTTGCACATTCGTAATTCACAAAAAAAGCTGCATATTACAAGCTGAAACTTTCCAGGTGGCTAGTTTTGACTGAAGGATGGTCTTCATGCTAATTACAAAGAGAGAATGACTGAAAGAAAAATGAAAGAGAAAAATTAAAAATGACACATATTGTGATTAACTCGTTTGTTTTGTAGGTGTGTGATACAAAAGTTCCATTGTGAGTCACTTAGAGCAAGTTTAAAGTAACAATTTCATTTAAGTTACACTGAACTACTATAATTACATAATATCAATGTTTTGTACTGCAATTTCAGTAAGAATCTCCCTACAGAAGCTGCATAAGCTTTTACTTATGCAAATGTGGAAGCTCACAGTGAAATCAGTGCAGAGACTTACGAATCATTAACTTTGGCCAGAAAGCGAGCCTGGGCAAGGGGTGAAATGGCATGCAGTGGCAGTTACTGTCTCCATGTCCTGGGTCTCTCTGAATGCCAGGCTGCTATGGAAAACAACTCAGAGATTCTGCAGTTTGTTCCAACTTACTGCACTGACTGTCAGGGACATCAAACCACTAAAGCTTTGGTATTTGCTTTCCTTGCTATATTTCTGTATACTAGTGGACATAACAGATGCACATAATCCGATCAGCACTGTGTGACTCTCCACCGTACCAAAGGATTGCTTCAGTGGAGGGTACCTGGGCAGCAGAAGCCAGGAGTGTTAGAACAGTCTCCCATCACTGCATGGAAAAAGGGGCTGTGATGTATCCTTCCGTGTTCTCATAGAACACCTAGATATAAAATGCAAGCATGTAAATAAAGCAATATAACTGTAATTTTAAACATCTGAAAGCATAACTGGCAGCGGTTTCCATAGTAATTGCTGACCTTGCTCCACATGGAGCAGAGATGAGTTCAGAAATTCCCCAGCATTAAGTTCCCTGTAACCTCTTGGAGGCGAAATAAAGACTGTTGGATTCAGTGCAGGAATTCTCATCTGGTTTTTTCCTTACTTTTGAGTGAAGGGAGGAGAAATGGTATGTTTTTCACACTGATGCTCTTTAATCTTACAAAAAACAAGTGAGTGAATGCTGAGACATCCCAGCTTCTGTAAGTAGGAATTCAAAATTTAACCTTTATTATTTCAGGTCTCCATTCCACAAACAGAAAGTCTTGATCCAGTCACTGGATGATACAACAGTTCCTAAATAGAAGAATGACAGCATTGCCTAGCAGCACATGCCCACACAAAAAGCCCCTGGTCTTACATATATAGTCCTCATTGGCATATACTGATCAACCCTCAGGTCCAGGAATCAAAAGAATAAAAGTTAAACCTGGTTCAGATTTAAAAGTTACCTATTTGACCCAAAAAGAGAAAGAGCCAGTTGGCAGCTACAAGTACTAGTGAGACAAAAACATCAGGTGAGCTATCAAGGAAACACGGCAACTATTTTTTTCTGAACTCCTGATGTGTAGAAGGTGTTTTCTTAGTGCCCCAGGAACCATAACAGCTCTGCTAAAGCATTTTTCCTACTTTAAGCTCATGGAAGTAGAATGAATGGGATACAGTACACCGGCATTGTACCCCTTGGCTTTTGCCAGCCCTATACTGGTATGATTTTTATAGGTGTGTATTATACAGCAGGTATTTCTGGCTGGAGGCCCTGTTTTGGTAGACAACTTGGAAGAAATTATAGATCTTGTATTTGACCCAGTACTTGCAAGTTATGTATGTTCAAAGTTTTTTTAATAGTCTGTTATTTTCTCCATCAGCTATCTCTCTGATTACATTCTGCAAGTATTCAAAGTTATCTTCCTCTGAAAGCTGTCTTTCTACACCTTTATGATAGTTATCTTAACTCCAGAGGATTGCTGTGCCCTGCACACATTGACTCTCGCTGCATTTTTACGTGTCTTACCCTTTCTTACCTTATTTACACCCCTGCATGCACTATAGTTCAATGATTGCAATTTGAGCACTCCTTTCTATCTAGCTGAATAGTCCTCCCCAACACACCACCATCCGGATGTGTAATCACCCAGGAGACATAATCATTCACTTAGAATAAAAATAATTCTCCTACCGTTTGCTCCTTGCCTCCATTCTGCCCTTTTTCTCTGATTTATTACACTACATTCCTTATGGAAATATTTTGACATCCATTCCCTCTATTCATGTCTTGTACCCACCCTTTGAGGGAGTGCTTTGAACAGAGGAAGGCCAGGGTGAGTGGGTATCTCATATACTCACTCACCCTTTTATTCCAGTGTCATTTCCCCCACCTCCTCATTATATTCCTGAGCCCTTCCCCTCCTTCTAGTTTAGCTGTACCTACTGCCCCTCCTACAGCTACCAGGCGTCCTCCCTTCCCTCCCCTGCCCCTCTAGTAAATGACAGAAAATATTTCCTCACAGCCTCTGCTACTCAGGACTGTGTCTGAGTACAGAGGGATCCAGAGCCCCAGCCTTTTCCATTACCTGCCTTGTCTAAGCTCTCTGAATCACTTGACTCCAAGAAGGTTGCCACAGGACAGCACTTACCTGCAGTGCTGGCTGGAGAGAAAGTGCTGTTAATGCACTGAATTCCTTCGGCTCTGATCTTTGCTGCTTAGTTAGACTGCAAGAAAGTATTTAGTGATCCAGAGCACTGAAATTACTACTCTTTAAGTTTAGTGAAAATTACTGTGAAATTACTTAATTAAAAAGTTCAAGCTGAGAAGCAAAATGCTTTTGAATTCAGCCATCGCAGTGCTCCACTCGGTTCTGTACCTTCCACCTCTTCTTTAGTGCTACCTTCATTTCTCATGTTCTCTTACATGTTGCCTGTTGGTTTTGCTCGTTACGATGAGTGCGTCCCCCCCCAGCTGCCACCCCCACACTGCACTGACAAGCAGAAAGCTCTCTATGCCAAGTACTCATGTGGTGTTATGCACTAGCCCAGGGTGGAAGAGCATCTTTAATTTCTTGCTCTGCCAGAAACATTTGATTCAAGGTTTTCCATGATGTGTTGAGGCCCAGAAAGTGGCTGCTCTTCAGAAAATGCTGGTTGCCATTTTGAGTCTGAATGCACACTGAGGTTTTGCCTTTTCTGTGGCAATAAGCTGTGTCCTGGGACAACAAATTCTGCACGTCCTGAAACCATCAAATTCTAAGGTATTTGAAGCGACACAAAATGAATTCCTTCTCCTGGCCCTAGGCCTTTTCCATCAAAGGCTCTGTAGGCGAGGCAAAGCCAAGGGCACCCAGTCTGCTGCTTGAAGGCATTGCCTTCAGGGAGGAGCTGCTTTGCATAGACCCGCTGGCAGGCTGACAAGCTGCTGCCTGTAGTTAAACAAATAACACGTCACAGTAAAGGTAGGTACCATTTTCAAGGTACCATTTTGTGCTACCTTTGACAAAAAAAATCTCCCAGTGAAGCACAAGCATCCAACAGAGCTTTCACTAAAGTTCAAGGTCCTATGCATACTTGTTACTTTTGTTGGCTTTCGGTACCTTCAGCAGCACACAGCTTCCCATGCCTGAATGCCAAAATATGAGTGTTAATAACTGTAAATCAAACATCAACTTCATCAGCCCATAGTGAAGCCTTTAAACACCTCTACATACAGATGGCACAACACATCTGTGTTCATGTGATACATTGCAGGTATGACCTAAATTTGGGAACGCTTTGAGATGTGACACTTTGGGAGCCACCTTGATATTTCTGCTCAACGGTTAGCTCCACCAACTGGGGATCAGCACCCCAAAATTTTTCTTCAGTGAAGGAGGCTGACATGGCCTGTATATAGCTCTTCCCAGAAATAATTATAGGAAATTGTCAGTCATAAATCTGGATGTTCAGTGTGCATTTATCAAGGTGGACTAGGCAATAGTTAGCTAGCTTCTCTATTTTAAGACTTCCTGTGATGTACAGAATACAGTTAACAATTTTACTTCCTTCTCTTGTTTCTGGTAATTGAAGATTTAATTACTAAAATTTATGCTTACAATAAAATGTTAGGAAAATATAGTATTTGAAAAAGAGACATGTATTTTCTTCATAAATATGGTTTTATTTATGGATTTGCAAACTTACCACTTCAGTCTGAACTCATAAAGCAGAAAAATTACTTTTAAATTAAGTTGACAGTGCTTTAGGATGAATTACAGATACTCTTTTTGGCTGCTGACAGTAATTTTCTTCAGGATATTCTTCTGGCTGAGAAGCAGTAAACAACAAGTCTCACAGCAGCAGAAACAGAAATAAAGACAAACAACTAAAAGAATTACATCAGCTACAATAATAATCATAATTTTGATATTGAATTTGGCTTTTTTGGGTCTAAAACAAGTATGTTTGGGTTTTAGAATTGTATTTATTTCATCATCTGTATTTTTCAAATCACATATCCATGGTGAATGTATCCATGTGTATGTGTCTGCTCTCCAACAATCACTGTATCTTCATCACAAGAAAAGTAAAATAAAACTCCACTGTAAGACTAATTTATTTAAAGTAAAAACTGCAAGAGGGGAATTTTAGTGTTCCATTTTACATACCATGTAAATGTAGCTTTCTCTGGTACATTTTTCCATAACTCCTTACAGTGCTAACTTGTTAAAAATTGTATTGCTATTTATATTATTAACTGGAGCCCAGGACTACATGGAGCTGTTTGCATCTGTTGGACCATTTACTCAGCAGCTAAATAAACAAGCACCACCATTGGAAGGATTAGTGAGCAGGATGCATCACTCAGACTTCATTTCTAGCTTGGAGTGGCCACAGGTGACTGCAATAACAGCTGGCCACTGGATGTGCACTTGTCCACATGAAAGTCAGGGATACTGAAAAGCCAATAAAAGCATTTCCCAACTCCGTAGCTGCTTTGCAGGGTGTATGATATTCCTTTCTGCTATGGCGATGCACATGATGGTATATCTTCTGCAAGCAGTTACTGAACATGCAAATCGGGAAGTAGATGTTAAAAATCACAGCATTATTAAATGAGGAATCATATCTAATTTTGTCAAGAGATAAATATACTCTTAATAGTAAGCAAATGTTGTCAGGTGATATCAGTTGTACTTGCATATCTTTTCCATCGGCAGAGTGCTTTAAAAACTTTCTCATTTACGCACAGTATTTCTCTCTGAGACACCAAAGAGTATCAGCAGGTCAGTAAACTCAAAATGTATGCTATCAATAAAATCATTAAGGAAATCTCTCACGAGGGCTGTGGTTTTGCAGTTAGGTTGCAGAAATTTAATGGGCATAGAGTTGAAAATTACGACCCATCTGGCTGACTCTCCTAGCTTCTGGCTTGCCCTGCAGTCGGTGTAAAGGATGTGGAAATGTTCTTGGAGCTTCATGTAGTTATCATGCCTGAGCTGTCCTAACGACTGAAAGTAAGATGTTTCCAAAGAAACAAGTTAATGATGATCCAGGCATTAATAGCATGTGTCCATTTGCCTTGGCATGGTGTTATCATCACACAGTCTCTAGACAGCCTCAGACTTACACAAAAATCAGTGTTTGCGTTGCCATTATAAAATTTCTTACTTTAATAAATCTAAAGATTGCAAAGAAACTATTTCAGAGAGAAAACTGTAGAATACAGAAGCAAACATTTTGTTAAAATCATTTTGAGGGAAAATAAAAGTCTTCAAGGATTTTGAAAAAGGTACAGTCCTTCCTTGTGACTTCATGGAGCTTAAAAGAACTTCTACCAAATTCCACAATAGCTGCATTTGAATGGTAAACTGTGGGAACTCACAAAATCCCAGGCAAGGAGATTCCCCTTACTTTAGAAATATATACATTTCAGACACATTTTTCACTATCACTGCACTTTGTGCTGTCACTTACATGGGTGAAGTGAAGACTGGCAGCAATCTTACTACTCACTTTAAACGGAACAACTGCACAAGATACAGAGACACAGAAAATCACCCCTTGATTTCTAAAGAGTTAAATTGCATCTGTCAAGTTCCACTTAGAGTAAGCTCTGGTGTCTAGTGCATTTCTGCTGCTGGCTATTCTTTCTTAAACTTTCTGCTTCTTCAGGAAAGACATACCTGCATTCTAGTTGTTGATGAAAGAAGGAGACAATCCTGAAATGCTTGCTCCCTTTTACATTGTGATTTTTACTGATGCCATGAAGAAGTGATAGAATCCTTTAGTTAACATGATTTTAAAAAGAAGGGGGAGGAGAAGGTGGAGAAAGAGTATATAAAATGGATTTATATTGCTCTTACAACTGAATTATTTCCAGTATAATGTCACGCTTCTTGTGTGGGGGATTCTGCATGTGTCATGATTCTACAGATGTTCTTGCACACTAGATGCAGCTGCACTATTTGTCATGGGCAAGTTTCATAGCAAGAGGCTTGCTATGTGTTCCCTCTATTCTTAGTCCAAAAAAAACACTGAGGGGAAAAAAACCCACTGCCTGATAGCTTGCTTGCTTCCCTTCTTTGTACCGCCTTTTAAAACACTTAAAAAACAAAGTCTGGAAACACCATCTTTTGTACTAAATTCTGTGACACCTGCAATTACAGCTCCATTACCTTTGTTAGAATGATTTGTCAACTGTATACTTTCTGACATTTATAATGCTAATTAAATAATGTTAAGTATGTGAAGGGGTCATGTTTCTAATGGCAGGGGATTCTTCAAAAGCTTGATCCTTCAAAAGGGAGAATACTTTCTGCTAAGTTCTGAGTATCCGCTCTTCTCATTGACTGCAGATGAAACTCAGGAGCACTCCATACCAGGATACCGCAGAGCCAAATGCTGTCAGAAATTCTGCAGAGGCAAACTCAGAAAAGCTCTGTTACTCTTCTAAGTTTCAAATCCTAGCTCTTCTTTAGAAGTGTTATCCTTACTAAACTTTGTTGGTCCAAGGCCAGTATGTCCTTCAACTCCTCAGATGGGACCACATCCTTGGGTTCCAGCTTCTTGTTGGTATTTCCAGGAAGCAGAACAAGATTTTGCAAAATTAAAAGGAAAAAAAAAAATCTAATTTTTTCCCTTGAAAAGCCTATAATGTGCTGAAACATGGGCTGTCTGCTTAGTGGCAAGAGAGATAACTGAAGAACCAGCAGTGCAGGGAGAAATTTGGACTTCAGAGGAGGGAAACTGAAAGGTGAAGTAGGAGTACATCCAGCTAAACTGAAGAGGATAAAACTGAAAAAGAGGGTACAGATGTAGAACAAGTTAAAAGTGTTAAAATATCAGTGAGCATATGAACAAAAATAGATATTATAAATGAAAAGTATGAATTTACTCTATCTCCAACAACACAAGAAAGACATTACTGGTGTTAATCCAGTGGAGGCTGGAGCAGGTAGCATGCGAAGAGAGGCTGAGGAATCTGCGATTCTTCAGCCTTGAAAAGGCCAAGAGGGCAGAGGGATTTATTGCTGTCTAAAAATGCTTCATAAGAGGTTACAGAGAAACAGAGCCAGGTTTGCCTCAGAGGTGCACAAGAGCAGGAAAGAGGCAACCACCACAAGGCAGAGCATGGGAAATTCTGACCAGGGATTAGGAAAAATTCTTTACCGTGAGGGACCACGCTCAACAGATCATCAAGGTACAAATGGATATACTCGTAACATTAAAATATACATACATTCATAATTATGGTGGAAACTTTGAGTGCTTATAAAACATAGAAGCAAATATGGAACAACAAGGTATACATTTTTTTTGCCACGGAAAATAATATTTTTAAAATAAATGTAGCATTTGTGCACTATAGTATTGGAGGTATTTTAAAATATTTTGACTTCAGCACATGGTGGAATCACTGCACGTATGTAAGATATGCAATCATGTATCAAGTTGATGGAAAAGATCTTTTTGTTACCAAGAAGCTGATGAGATAATTCTGGTAATGTGTAACAAGTGTATCTGAAACTAAAGCTGTGCATCTGTGAGCACACACTGTCAAAGAAAATGGAATATTCCAGTGAGTCTTTTCAGAGGAATGCCAGCAAATAGCATTGAAATATGCAATAGATATGTGAAGATATTAGTTACCAGTCTTCAGATGATTGCTTATCTCAAAAGTTAAGCAGATGTGACTATGACATTTCTCCTTCTGTTTCTAATAACTCTCCAATCATATATATGGGATCTAGTCGTGTTTGTGTACAGACTCAATTCCAGAAATTGTTGCGAATTACTTCATGTGTAAAACCTGCCTCATAGTGTCTCTGTGTGTGTGCGCGTGCGCATGCATCTAAGTGTGTGTGAGATATATCTTAGATTCAAGCATGTGATCTTAATTAGGCTAGACCTTATAGGTTACCCTGTGGTCTCCAACAGCTACAGGAATTTTTAACTTAGCTCTACAACCTATAGCTCTCATTTTAATAATCACAGTATTCCTGCTGATTGTACAAATTTATGCTGGCAATGAAAATCAAACACTTTTTTGTTAGCTGGTCTGATGGCAATGATGAAATACAGGTCAATCAGACCTATACAGATTATCCTGATTCAAGAGAAGATAGGAAAGCATGAATGCTTCCAAGATCTGCTGCCCAGTCATGATTTTGCAGTCATAGGAGGGTTTGCAAACCCTTGCTGAACTCTGCAGTTCCTAGACTATCCAAAGGGACTTTATAGCCCAGTAAATGTGATTTTGCCATTATTAGTAAAAAGCAACAAGGTTTGTATTGACATGACAGTGCAGGGCCTCAGCAATTCCCTGGGTCTGTCTGGGCCTAAGCAGATTTTAAGTTGTTTTAGCTGTGATAGCAATGTGTACCTCCAGCTGTGAGGGACTCTTGACTAGACTTGTTTAGTTTAACTCCAGTTTATAGTAATAACAAATGTTTATTCATTGTGGACTGAACTGCCTACAGCCCTAGATAAGTTGTGGGGAAGAGTACAGACATAGATGATACAAATCAGTCATTTAATCACAGCAAGCTGATAGTGTTAAGAAAACATATAAAATTAAATCCAAGCAGACACCAGACTGAGGAGAAAGACATCGCCCTCCCATGAATACCACACTCCTCCTGGTGATGACTCACCACAATACTCCCCCATTCCTTTTGAGAAATACTGAAGTGTCAATCTTAAGACCCAAAGGAGCACTGGAGGAGTAAGCACAACACTAGAGAACAGGGAAATTTTTGTGTAGGAATTTTATCTCTATTTTTAATGCGGCCTGCCTGTATTCATTAAGTAAGTTTGACTATTAGACTGTTTAAAACATTAATTGGACTAACAGATTCTTAGATCTGTATATATTGTGCCTTTTGCCAATACTCATTTGTCAATAAGAAGGCTTTGAGTGCAATACTACATTTTAACATTGCCAATATCTTTAAGGACCTGGAAGCTGAAATAAACGCCATAAAGATCACTGAAGCTCGCAAGCAGTTTTGGCCAGTTGCAGTCAATGCTGCTGTGCTCTGTTTTCTCATGGACAAGCTGAATAAAATCAGTCCAGTGAATTAGCTCTCCCTCAAGGTTACCACTCAGGAAGAGGTCAGTGTGTTTGTGTGCCGCTGTTTTAATCTAGTGCTACCACTTGCTTACACCTTTCTTTCCCTCCTGTCACAGGCTTTTACTGTTGTACTTCACAGGGCAGTGCAGTAAGCAAAACCCTCTGACAATGTGAGGCTGAGTGTAAAGAACCCGACTGTCTGCATTACACCCTCAACTACCATTTACATCAGTCTATTTGAAAGAGAAAAGGTCACTTTCACAGCCCAGTTAGCTCTCCCGGTACAGCGTGAGTCCTGCAGGAGCTCCCATTTATGACAGTGTGTGTACACCTGGGCCCTGCAGCCCACAGAACAGTCCTTTGTCTGATGATTTTCAAGCCTCATTTGCATGCCTCCCTGCTTCTCCACTGTAGGGGGGAATATGGACAGGTTGCATGTACTTGGGTCTCCTTGTTGTAGCTTGAGCTGCTCATGCTGCAAACCAGCTCTGCTGGTCTCCTGGAAACTTCCTCCTCAGGCAGTGAATGTCAGCCTGAAACGCTTCCTACAAACAGAGTTTGCTCTCAGCCCGTCCAGGCCACTTGCTCGTTAAGGAGAGAAAAGCATGATTTCACAGACATTGCTGTGGCTGGGGGGCACCCCTGCAGGGACAGCTTATATTCTCACTCTCCACTATCCATCCTCATCTCAACCACCAGAAACCACATCTACTTTCAAAGTAGCTCTTCATGTCCCAAGTGCTGCTGTCACACGTACGTATTCCTCCTAGAACAAGCTGAATGGAAAGAGTATTGTATAATGATCTCTGATTTAGCTTAAAGTGCCAGCTTTTCCTTCACTGCGTTTTGTCTGTGAGAAGTGTGCTGAGTCTTGTGCAGCTGTGTTCTTGCTCTTATTTGGCACAGATCTCATCTAAGTTTTGCACCCATACCAAGAGTTTCCTTCTTCCCTTTGAAATGAGTGATAAACGGGTACAGAGCAAAGGAGCCCAAAGCCTGTACGGATGTGAGTCAGGACTAGGATGAAAATAATAACCTAATAAAAGAGGCTTCTTTGGCTTCCAGTGCATGTGCTGTGAGCCACAAAGTGAAACCCCAAACGGAGAAGGGAAAGGGAAGACAAAGAAATCCAGATTCAGCTGCTGACCCTGCTTGCTTCCAGAGCACAGAGTATCTACTGTACTGAACCATAAATCAGCCAACCGGTGACTTCATGCCCAGTCTCCTCGAGGTCATCTGGAAGCCACCTACAAGCATCTCACATGAGGACATGCACAACAGCTGACTCCAGCAAGGTGCCAAGCACCTTCTTGCTCTGGTCAAGGTTGGGATGCTCAGAATGCTCACCACCATGCATGGGTGAACCCTGCCTTTATTTCATACATTTCTGATTGAGCTGTGTAAACAAAATACAGTCTTGACTCGGAAAAAACACACTATATTTATTATCTAAAAATTAACTGGGGTTAAACCAATTGCCATTGTCAGGCATGCCAGCCTTCAGAACAGACCTAGCATTAAATCACAGATGTCTATAGGGAGTTCCCTTGGATCATTTGATCAAATTATGCTCTTAGAAGTATGCTTCAAAAATGTCATCCTGGTGTAGGAGGAAAAGAAAGAAAATAAGGCAATGAAATTAATGGAAATTTGGAGAAATGAAATGTTGTCTCATGTATTTTGACAACGTAGACATCAGTAGGTTTGCCAGACAGATCAGCTTCAGATTTCAGATACAGCCCAAGCAATATTTGACTTGCACAAAATAAGCTAAAGCACAAGCTACTTGCTAGCCATTTTCTTGGCTTTGCCCTCTTGAACCATTTTACAAGTTTATTTACATTATAACAGCTCTGGCCATGCCTCTCCCATGTTTGAGGTCTTTCCTGGGTCCTTGGGCAGAAAGCTGGGATCTGACAACGCAGTCAATCTTTGACTATAGAATTTCTTTAAGTAACAGGCAGCAGCAGTGAAGGGGGAAAAGATGAGACGATGAAGAAATGAGAGACTGATAAAATAATCACGTATAGACAGCAAGAGGAAAGAGCACTGAAGTGCCTGAAAGGCTGGGACAGAGAAATCCCACTGCACCTTTTGTTGAATCATTACCTTGCTTTGCAAACAGCACATTGTAGGTGCCTTTCCTTCACTGACATCTGCTGCTGCAACCCAATACTCTCAACAATAAGACATGAGGCATAACTGGGCATAACCGGGGGATCCACGGGGTCATCCACACCCACAGAGAGTTATAAAGGAAAGACATTCTTATTGGGTTTTTGGATCTTAAACTGAGTTCTCTGGACTAGGTGGTGTTTGGTGGTTTCCGTGTTCATGTGCTTTTTACTTGTGAATGCAACAAATTTGACTGTGAAGCCTAAGAAATGTTTTTACAGATTCTTTTGAAATAGGCTCATACTGTAATACTGTCTAGCCTCACACAACATGCTGTGACTTGACTTTGCCTTGTTACAATGATATATTACAGCACCAAGTAATAGAGACTGGTGTACTGAATTCAGGTTGGAGAATCTAAACATCCATCCTCTCATTTAATTTTCCTAAATCTCTTTCTGACCCAGGCACCTAAATATCTTTAGTCTGGTCATGTTCCACACCTTGACCATATGGTCCTCTACCGGAGGACAGAATAATTCTAGGCAATTAGGGCACTTGCCCGTATCCATTTCATCTGCAGATCCTTGGAGGTGCAAACAAAACACTGGATGGGGAAGACTTGCTAATGCTGATAGTGCTTTAGATCACTTGATAATCTTTTTCCTGTGTTAGTTATTACTGAATGGAAATCAAATGCATGCATGTCAGGGCTAGGAACAGATGGTACTTCTGTTCTGTGAGGAAGAAACAGGGGCAAAGGGGCAGCAAAGTTGAACCTCCCCCCTTCCCTGTCTTACCAGGATTCATTGTGTTGCCCTCCTGTTACAGTTGGCTGTGACTCTTTCTTGTTATAAAGAGATGTCAGAAGTTAGAGAGAGGCAGACGATAACCTTAAATCCTTTACTGCATTTTACCAGGATTCTGGAAAAAAAAATAATTAAAAAATAAAAGCCAGCTGAGGGAGTTGGAAAATGTCAGTGAGGCATTACACAAAGAACTTGATACATTTGTTGACCTTTCTTCTTCCTCCACCCTTCTCCTCTAAGATGGATTTAGTAGTAGTGGGTGCTTAGTGCTACGAGTGCTTTCTTAAAAATAATTTAGATGCTATTGTCTGTCTGCCACTTGAAAAACATAGCTGTTTCAATGACCCCCTGCTGAAACGGAAAAAAGAAGGTTTATTGAAATGCCTCCAAAAATGCACCAAAATTTCCTTCTTTTCCTTGTCAGCTGAAACCCGTCTTGTTCTTGCCTTTACAGTCCTTTGTTTTATTTTTTTAATTGTACTTCTGTATTCAGGGTCTTTTTATTCTTATCCCCTATTTTGCGAATGGCATGTGTGGTATTAAGAGCTGAAGGCAGAGATGAGAGAAGTGTTTTGAACTGACTAATTTGCAGGCAAGAAATAAAGCTCTTGTAAGGTGGTCCCAGGAGTATCTTTGCCATGAACACTATTTGAAATGACATGTAATCTGGTATATTTCAAAGGCAAAACATTTCCTACACTAAACTATCTTCATGAGCCAGGGTTGGTTTACCTGTTTCTAGAGAATAATAAACTCCACCAGGGACAAGGAAGCTCCTTCCCTCCCGTCTCAAAATTCCTGTTCTTTTTCAAAGGAGCAATTGCAGCCAAGAGTTTATTTCTGTCCTATCTTTTGCTGTTCTGATGGCTTATAACTCAGTGCTCGCTACTAAAATACATAGCTGAATGCACTTCTGGATTAAATACCAAGTAACAGAACACAGCACATCCTTGTGCAACACTATAAATAAAGGTGTGGAGCTCCCTTCTATTTTTTTACAACTGTGGAAAATTTAGATCTGGTTCTTACAGACTTCTAAAATTTTAAGCATTTCACCATATATCTTTGATCTGGCAATTTCTTAATAGAAACTGTTCTACTTCTAGAGAAATCAGAGTTCAACTGACCTTGGAATACCATATTAACACTCTTACGCAGATCAATTCAGTGTTTCTAGCCTTGTTGACATACTAAAAGGCTTACACACAAAAGTCCACATTTAATTTGTGAAGGCAGACATTTCAGAAAAGCCTTACATTTAGAATTTTGTCCATATTTTGGTGAAGGTTTAGCTGGTCTTGCAAGCTGACACACTTCGTCATCATCTGTGAACAGATCCATGTACTATGAGGAATATTGCTATATGCATATGATTTAAGCTTATGATACCCTCAGTCTGCACTGCATGGTTTTAAAAGCTTTAAAAATGTTTTAACCAGGGAATTTGGCCACAAATAAAATCCATATCTCTTGTGAAAATAAACACTGATAAGTATTACAAATATTTTCTATTAATTTCACAGCCGTTCTGCCCTAAAGCTTTTAGTTACAAAAAAAGAAACCGATGCTTTGTGAACTCTCTGAATTTATATTGACCACTGTTTCAACAGTTACTTGATTTTCTCTCTAACTCCACATGGTACAGTGTGCCTATAAGAATGACCCCACACACTGGTTTTCAAAAATCAAAAACCTTTTTTACACTGATTTTCAAAATCCATATGCTTGTGCTTAGATGTACTGGCTCTACGTAGTATTTTTTCAAATGCGGACTACAATGAATAAATTTTGTTACAAAGCAGAGATACTGAAGGCTCCTGGAAAGGACAAGCAGAAGCAATGGAGCTGGAATGTCTAGAAAAGAGAAATTTCTAAAAAAAAAAGAAAAGCAAAACACTCTCTCCTAAACCTGATAACAAAGTGAGACAGCAGACCGGCCGGGATGACTTGTGCTGTCAGTTTCCATTACTAGCCTCAGCCCTTTGAAGGACATACTTTACACTGTGAGTGACCCTAATGTGTGTTGTACTTGGATCTCTACCAAAGAGAAGTCATGATAAAATATTATGCCCTATAGATGGGTCTTACACCGTAACTGTTGTTTTCCCCGAGGCTCTGTCAACTGTAATTCTTAATTTATGGGACCTTTGCCCGAATGTGACTTGGAACAAAATGTGTCCAGCGTTCACAAAAACTTTCAAAGAAGGCAGTGCTGTTCCGCAGTGGTGTTTGTCTCCTGGACTGGTCCCGTTATCGATTCCGAACCATTACATTAGTCTCGACTAGACCCTACCACTAACAGTGCTAAGAAAACACAGCATTTGCCATGAAATAAAAGAAATTTCTACCAAATTAGTTAGCAATACCACTGGTCTTAGATATCCTAACTACCACAACCACAACAGAGAAATAAATGAGGCCTTCCCATTACCACCAAGCACTGTCCCAGGTTAACGCACAGACAGCATTACACAGCATTACATCTGGAACACAGACTATCTGATGCAAGTCAGAGCGCTTGGCTCAGACAGCTGCCTGGGTGAACACTGGCTGCTTTCTGAAATAAGAGGTAGCTGTCTGCTCTCCTGCATGGTACTAGCACAAGTCATCAACCTTGCAAAAGTACACTTGAGTAACAGATTTGACCCTACTGCCCAGAGATGCTGAAAACTTGCTAACCCTCTTCTGACCAAACCACCTCCTAGTGTCAGTATCAGGGCTTCTGTTTCGTCCCTTGCATTGCCTGGGTGTAACGTCACCTTTGGGGAGACATTAATTTCATTTATTATTTTTTCTTTAAATGAGCCAGCTATACATTTCTAACATATCCACTTCTGTGTGCACTGAAATATTTATATAGGCAATAGGTAAGAATTCCATTAGCAGAAATCAATTGTTCCACTTCTGGATTGCTTTTCAGACACAGCGGTGTTTTGCTAATATAGAATACCTGGCCAGAAAGCAATACAATATCCTAGCTCAGCTGATTTACTGAAACTATATTTTTGAAGGCTGTTTTTTAACTTTAGTGACTCATGTGATGCGGCGCCATTTAAACACTGTGTGTAGAGCACACGCTTGTTTGAACACTTGATTATTTGGCCGAAAGTAGTACAGTATATTGTTCTGTTTAGGGAAGAAGTTTGAATTTACCATTGACTCAGGAGAACTTCACAATGTATCATTGGGTCAAGGACAGGAAGCTGTAGCAGAAATAGCTATGGAAAAAGCATCAAAAGAAGGCCACTGGGTTATACTTCAAGTAAGTCAAAGCTCTTCATTACATCAGTGCTGCATTGCAGTGTTAAAAACTGAAGCTTTTCAAAATAACATGTGCCTAGATGAAAGAGTACTAAATAGTGATTTAAAACTTCCTTTGTCTTCGCCACAAGGGAAGCACATAACTTCATCTGTGTGTGCAAGTATCACTGAATATCACATAAAACATGAATTGCAACTATAGTGTGTGTAGGGAGTCAACTAACGTATTTTCCCAAGCACATGATATCTGATTTACTAATTTATTATCCATTAAAAAAAAAACCTTTAGTAAATAGATGTGTAGCAAAAAGAATTGTTACGCTGTATAATCAGATGAATAGATACAAACAGGGAAGATTGCTGTCATTATGCAGTATATTGTGCTAAACAGATGCACACGATTTTTTTTTTTTTCAAATATTGTGCAATATCAAACTGCTTCCTTATGTCTGGGTTTTTCTTGTATCAATAAAATGTTTCATATTTCAAATCAATAGCTCACTGGGAGGCCTATTTTTTCCTCCCTTCTCCCCCCCTCCCTCTCCATCTCTGAATATTTATTTTGTAGCAAAGGGGCTTGACACATTAGAGAAATTACTGAAGAAACCCAGGGAAGGAAGTCAGCGGGGAGATGGGTTTTGAGTGGGGGGAACCTGCCTCTTCTTCTGAAGAACATCTCATTCCAGGGGGCGATTTGGGAAACCTCCTACGAAAATAACTGATGAGCCACTACCTGAAATGCTGCCTGATCACCATGCTGCACTGGATAAATTTGACCAGGCAAGCAAAACAACACAGAAATAGAACTTTAAATACTTGTCTATTAAACTTCTCATTTTAAGGACACTCGAAACAGTGAAGTCACTAAAAGCCTTTACAGGAAATGCAATAATAAAGCAGAAGGCATATCTTAAAGGTTTGTTCACATATCCTAGAGTGAAATAACCACATATCTGTCACCAAAAAAAAATCAGACAATTACTTCTTTTTGCTTTAAAGTACCACGTACAGTTTTTGGTTGAAAACATGTCTGCGTGCATGGAAATGAGGAATTTGCAGTCAATACAGATAATTACTGTAGTACAGAATTTATTTTGGTTTAGTCTAGCTTAGTTTGATTGTTCTTGAAATGCCAGACCATGGTTTTTTGTTTCTCTGGAGTATCTTTTACATATTCTGAGTAGGTCACGCGCTGGAATTGGGTCTTCAGCTGAGGTAAATGAGTGAGGTTCACTATGCCAGTTTATATTGCTAAGGACTTTGTCCAAAATACTTGGATTGCACATAAGAGGACAGGGTGCTTTGGCTGCTGGGTTGTTATATTTTCCTCCGTCCTTTTTAATCTTTGTTTTGGAAGGTTTTTAGTAAAAACATTTTTTGTTACTGACGCTCAAAAGATACACAAAAACATAGGTGCATACAGGTAGTAATTATAAGCTACAGCCAGAGATATGGTCAAAGAAATCGAGCATCTCTGAAATACGTTATCTGTACTAAAGCGTGAGCATTGACCAGAATGCTGAGGAACTCGCCGATTACAACAGAAATAATATTGTTTTCCGGCTGTCCTTTAAACAGCACGTTCTAAAAAACCCTGGCAGCAGTTACAAAGGCTTCTCCTCTTTTCCTCCTGTTCGGAATAACCTCCCCCCGCAGTGGAAGGGGGAGCCCTCGCCCGCCCGCGGCGCGGAGGAAGGGCTGGCACCGAGGGGCGCACAAAGGCCGCGGCCGCCGGCGGGCAGGGGCACGGCCCGGCTGTCCCCAACTCCTGCCGCCCGCTCGCTCCGCCGGGACCGCCGCCTCCGCCTGCCCGCGGGCCCCGGCCCGGCAGCCCCTCCGCCCGGCGCTGCCCCGCTGCCGCCCGCCGCCACTCCCGGCAGGTGCGCTCGGGCTGTCGCGGCCTGCCGGGCCGGTCCCTCCCGGAGCGCCGCCGCGGGCCGGGCCCCTCGGGCTGGCGGCCAGGCTCTGCTCCGGAGGTCGTCACCTCTTCGCTCACGGTGCGAACCCGCGGTGCCTGCCCCCCCCATCCCTATTCCCCGTCCCCGTGGGGCGGCGGCAGCGGGCCGGGCCACGCCGCGCGACGGGAGGGGGGAGCTGGGGAGCGGGACGTGGCCGGACCGGTGGCGGCGCGTTCCCGGAGCCAGAGCGCCCCCTGCCGGCCGCATGGCTGGAGGCGGCTCGGCCAGTGCCCCGAGCCGCGGGGCTGCCCCGGGCGAGAGGCGGCTGCCCTCGGGCTTTGCCCCTCGCCAGGGCTGCGGGGCGGGAGTGCCGGCTGCCGCCTGGGGAGGTTTTCCCCTCGCATACGGTCGTGTTCGCCCCAGAGAAGGGGTGTACGCGACTCGCACCCCCAGCACCACCACCGCCACACAGCCGGGTGCCTGCAGGGACACCCCCTAACCCACCCGTGCCTCGCCGGGCCCCGGTGTACACCCGGTCACCCCCCGTGCGCCAGCCACCAAGCGCTGTCGGAGCGATGTCAGCAAAAGCGAGGCACGTACTGCACTTCGTTCCGCAGTTCCCATCCGCAGGACAGGGGTGGCACGAGCAGAAACCGGTCCCGGAGATGTGGCAGAGCTGCGGCGCTGGAGGCGACTCGCCCGCCGAGCTGAGTTTAGTGCCTGGGGAAAGCAAACGCAGGCATTAAGCGGCATGCTTCCTCACCCATCTACACGGCCGCGAGTGCACCACTCTTTCTGAGGAACCGCGGCTTACAGACTCGGCTGTTTAACAAACCAGCCCCTGACCCCCTGCAGCGGTGACCTCTGATCCCTGACCAAAGCACAGATCTCGTGTAATGCAGTGCCAGCACGGCTGTGGCCAAGCAGCGATGCTTACCAAGTGTCCACGGGCGAGGAAACTGGTTTGGTAAAAGGGGGGCAAAAAAGCCCCCTCCCTTGCATCAGACCCTCGCTGAACTCAGCGTTTTGTGGGATGGAGGTGAGAGGCAGGTAGCAGGCAGCACCTACATCTCCACTTCCCAGTCCACGCTGAGTGTGGCTGAGAGGGGTGGCTCATAGCTCCTCTCCTCACCTGGGAACACATTTGCCATCTCACGTCCCCCTTCCACCCCAGCCCTGAGCGAGGCAGGTGTAGAAAGCTCCCAGCGCTTCATCCCCACCCTGTCCCTGGGGTGGGCACGTTGAAGAGGAAGGCAGGCATGACACAGGCCCCGTACATACACGGCAGCAAACTGTGGGCTTCTGTCTTCCTTCTGGGGCACAGGTGCCCGTGGCCGGCAGCAGCTCACCTGCCGTCAAGCCCCGCACAATCCCCCGGCCGTGGCTCTCTGTCCCCGGCTGCCAGGAGCCTCCCGCTGCGAGGAGGAAGGAGAAGCATCTGAGGAGAAAAGGGGAACAAAAGGACAAGATCAGAAACAGGAATAAAAGAAGAAAATGTAGTGCACAGTAAAAACAAGAGGAGGCATTTTCCTGGGGTGATGGTGGGGGAAGTGCCGTTTATAAGAGCTTTTTCTTCCTACAATTCCTGCAGAAATTCTGACAATGCACGTGCTCATTTTCCCTTTCCCATCCCACACAAACCTGTTGTTATTTTACTTTCATTATTTCACTTTGTTGCATCAGAAATGCTGAATCATAAAACGGGGGTTACTGAAAATGGTATTTATCTTACAGGAAGGAGCCCCGCATTATTTTAGAGATCCCTGCACTACTGCTGTTATTATTATTATCATCATCATCATCACGCATCTTGGCAGGTTGAAAGGTATCTCAGAACAGTAAGAATTCAGCAGTAATTTAGCATCCCACAGCAGTACTTTAAAAGCATCAAATAACATTTTGAATTTTAAGTCAGTACAAGTGTAAATAAATGGATGTACTCCCACATGTCTGTTGTTTTTAAACTTGTGATGATACTAAAATATTTGCCTAACAGCTTTGAGTTGCAACAGAATTTCAGCTCATATATACACATGCGTGTGATATTGAATTAAAACATTTGTCATTCTTTTCCATAAAACCACAATTTGGCTCTCAGAAAACTATTTGAAATAGAAATTATGATGATGATACCACAGCTCCATTTTATTTTATGGTAGTGTATTGACTGTCAAATAGACAATACATGTATTTTTGTAATGGTCTAAAAGAAGATATTCTGCCTTTTTATCTTACAGTCTTTACGCTATTACTCACTTTCATTTCAATAAAGGATGGCATTTTTCAGAGATGCTACCATAAATTGCTTCATTTAATAAGTTGCTACACAGAACAATAATGTTACACCAGAGAGCAACACTTTCTGATTTGGAAGAAATAACATTTTGCTTTTAAAATATTTCTGCCTCTTTATTTTTAAATTACAATCATCTCTCTGCTGTTTTCTAACTGAAGAATAATCTGATTATTAGAATTTTTTTTATTTTTTTTTTTCTTGCAAGTATCAGAACTTGAGTGTGACATAAAGAGGCTAATTAAATTGGGGAACAGATTAGATAAATTTCCATAGATATAAAAGTGCTACAAAAGTCTTGTTGTCAGCAATGACTCCAGAACAATTTCATTTATGCCTGAGCAGGTTCCTTATTCTGTCTAGCGAGGATTGCCACCAGTGTCTTGGTGACAGGGTTTTTATTATTTCTTTGACAGTTTGATAGGAAGTCAGTGCTTGCTTCTGGGTTTTCAGTCTCTTCAAACCTGGATTATGAAGGTTACCGTAAAAATATGGATGAAACGCTACCTGCCCAAAGCCCCGTGCGTTACGGACTGCACCCCAATGTGGAGATTGCTTTTGTAATAATAACTGCAGACAACGTACTCCATATGCTATTAGAGCTGCAATTCAAATAGTCACTGGGGAAGGAGTCTCCCAAGCTGTGGAAAACAAGGTCAGTCAAAACATAAAGCAGGCTGCAAATTTGTCACAAGATGGTGTGATGTCTCTGGTTTTCTGTTTTTTTCTCCCATGGCCACAGATTTCAATAGACTTAGATATTTTCATACCTGTTTTTTTACAGGGATTCAATCAGAAATTTGTGATGAGGGTTCTTTAGCGTACATGAGATGTAAATATATGCAGTATTTTGCACCACACAGAAAAAAAGATCTTACTGGAGTGTTACGATATATTAATAGGGTTGGGTCATTTAGGATTCTTTGTCAGGTTGCAAAATACCATTATTTGCAAACTACAAGGCAGAATTTGCTTTTCTTCCTAACAGCATGAAATGTTGCTGCACAGGTCTTCCACTCCTTCTCCATTTCACAGGATAAATCCTCTGTATCCATCCTATTATGACATGAAGGCAGTAAAATTGTTTTCACTGCATAAAGTTAAGATACACAAAGTTTATAATTTTCGTTATTGCGGAAGTGGGTGCACGAGATGCTTGGCTCATGACAACGTGGTATCTCTTGAAGGTGAAGCCAGGGCTAGATGACATACAGAAAAAAAAACTTTCAGCAGAAAGTAAGATCAGATATTTTAGCCAAACACGAGCAGAATGCACCTCACATAAACTGATTTGTTTTCCAGAATACAAGAGGCCGGATCTGCTGATATATAAGGTTAAGGCATTCTCTTCAAGAACTTAATTTAGGTCTGAAGTTAGGTGTGCTTTGCTTTACTGATCTCTTGGGATGCATGGGTTTAAACACAGCATCAGTGTAGATGCCGGTAACAGGCAGTTGTGAGTGATACTTGGGGAGCTTTTTTCTGATTTCATTCATTAAAAAAATGTGCTTTCATAAACAGCCTCCTCCAAACATGCAACTCATTTCTGTATATTAGATGATTTGTTTTAATTTGTGTGAAAGAAAAAATCATGAAACTGCTCAGGAGATGGAAATCTTCCCTCTCTCTGGATACTAGGAAGTAAAAAGCAAGGCCTCTGATGACGGCCTGACTCCCATTTCTGGTGAGATAGGGACAGTCTTCTCTTCTGCCACTGCAGAAATTTGGCTCCTCTGTTATAACTGCTAATACATCTGGTTGCTAGTTACGGCATTGTTCATATGTATTTTAGGCAATCCATAGGAGAGAAGGGAGGCAGCTGTTTGATACCTCAGAGACCCTCTGATGCCAAAAATAAACTCTACTTCATATAGATCCCTGCTGGATAAGGCACATGGTTCAGATCGTGTTAAATGATCAACATATGACATTGGTATGTAGCATCTGATCATCATTAGGAGATGGCCATTAAGTGCAAGTGAAGGTGCAGTAACAGTAACACCCAAGCCTGGATCTCACTGCGTGTCTGGTAAGTGCAGTGAAGCTAAGTACAAAGGACACGAGTAACTCATCACACATCTTTGTCATTTTTTTGTAATGTGTCTCTCAATGCCAACAAAGTGCTGAATAGCAACATGTAATGTTCTTAAGCATGCAGGGCCAAATTTTCATAATACCTAGCAATCTCAAACATATATACAAATCATGGAATTGGACAACCAAGTAGCTTCTTAGGCATTGCTAGCAATTTCCACCGACAATCATGGTATATGCATGCAGAGCTGTAGTTAGTGCACACCATTTCAAAACTAGGTACCAAAAATCTAATTCATAGGGCTAGTTTTTTAAAGGCATCTCCTTTTTTGCCTCCTAGAATTACTTTCCTTTCAATCGTTAATTCAGTGTAACAAAACATGGGCACTCAAATAGCCATTAGTGCAAGCAAGCCAGCAGAATGGTAGCTTGATTGCGTGTACAATTTTCTGTGGGATATCTGAAAGCAAGTTAGTAATTTGGCCCTTTATCATTTTCTCCCTGTACATATGCGTAGGTGGGTGCTTCTGTGCATATGTATATGAATTACTATATCATATAATTACTTAATGCAATTAGAGTGAGTTTAAGAAATACAGAATACCCAGAACCTACACTCTTGTTTTTCTAACCGTTTCCCCTTTTTGAAAAATAAATGATTCACCCCAGTTGCAAGAGCCAAGATATTCTTTACACTTGACGATTTAGCTACCTTATGTGTTTTTACTGGGGAAAAAAAAGCCCTCTATCATTTATCATGTCATCTTATCACAGTCTCTTTGTGAGACGCAAATAGCACACTAATGTTTTCTTTTGTTAGGGTGAGTTGGCAATCTCCTCAGAGATGGAGCAACTACAGACAGCTCTTTTTTTTGATAATCTTCCTGACACTTGGATGAGACTGGCTTATCCATCAACATACAGTTGCTCAGTGGTAAGTCGCATGCCAACAGTCAATCAGTATGGATGGCGCTTCTTGTCCATCATAAAAAACAGAATAGAAACTAAATAGTTTTTTTGGCAAATATCTTACCTTCTTGTGTAACTCAGAATAGCTTTTTATCATAAACTGATATCACCAGTGTTATGAAAAGCAGAAAGAGCCTTACATTTACCTTGCCAATTACTGCAGACTTTGAAAGATTTCTCTAAAATTTGCATTCCCACTTCTTCCTTCCTTGCTTGCTTTTTTCTCCAGCTGTATGTGCTGATCAAATAGGTTTGGCAAGTGCTGTAGCACATAGTATCTCCTACTCAGAAGACTATGCCTGGTTTCTTGTGTCTTTGGGGATCAGAATTTGTAACAAAAGAAGGATACTGCTCTGTGGGTGGTCACCAGAAGGAGCATCAATTAACAAAGCAGCCTGCATTAAGAACTTAGAGAAAAGTTTCAAGAGCAAAAGTAGTGGGGCCATCATGTTTCTATTCATCTTAATTGAACTCATTTTAAGATGTGTCCATCTACCCACTCTCCATGGCTGTCTTGTAATAACAAAAGTGAAACTGAACAAAAAGCAAAAAGCTATCCAATGCTGGCAAATTATTTATTTGCCTACATACATTCAACTCTCCTCAGGAGCCTCCTGAGTAAGGCAAAGAGCCACTGGTCGACAGAGCTAACCAGGACTGGAAAGCTGACCAAAGGACAGGACAGCTCTGCCTGGCACAAAGGCAGGTAGCGCTAGAAGGCAAAGCAAGCCCAGGATTCTGAGATCATTTCAGACTTCTGAGAGATCAAGAGAAGAAGAAATCTTGTTCAGCAGAGGAGACATTGAGAGAAGCACCAGAGGTACATTGTGGTAAAGATCAATCAGAGCTTTACGAAATTAAATGCTCTTTTAGCTTCCCTTGTTGGAAAACTAAAGCACCATAGAGATACTGTGATGTCTGTGATAAATATATGTCCTGAAGACAGAAAGCGTTGCCTAGGGGATATAATGCAGTAATGCCAAATTACAAGCTGTATTCCTGAAGGACAACACAGCTGCTTTCTTTAAAAAAAAAAAATAAAAAAAAAATGCACGGAGGAGTCAAGCTGGACCTTATATTCAAGTTTGGAGAAAAGAGGGTAGAAGTACCCACTGATTATATAAAAGCTGTCTTGCAGAAACAGTAGGATTTGAGGTGACAGATTATCTTTTGCCATCAGGTGCAAAACGCAGTGAGTCACTAGGGAGCAAAAACATTGCCAGGAGATGCTGTGTTGTGCAGCTGGGCTCCAAGAGAGCCTCCCTGCTGGAACCAAGCGTGAGTGGGGAGGGACTCAGGAGCAGGCAAAAGGGAGCTCTGTCATGAGCACCAGAGGGGTTACGCATGGACAGTACTAGTAGAATGGCCAGTTCTCCACGGCCATCAGTCCCTTAGGTCTGGGGAGATGAAAAAAAAAACAACAGACACTGAAAAAAAAACCTGAATCACTGTCACACCTAAAAAGCCCACAGTAATTGTCAGTAACAGGAGCCGTGAGCTTCCTGCAGAGAAGGACGTCCTCTCTGTGCCACCCTGTTATTCACATTGCAAAACACGAGAAGGCCTCAGTCATCCTGAGTTTTATTCTCCCTGGTTTTTAAGTCCCTCTGTCTCTTTTGTACCTATCTGACATGCCACCATCTAAGTCACCGTATAAAAACCACTGATTTCTAAGCAGATGCCATTTCAAAGTAATGAGAGATGGGGTGAGGAGGTGTAGGGAAAAAACCTGAATACATGCACAGTTTAAGCACTGTGGGCTCAGCAAATGTGTCAGAAAGAGCAAACATGAGTGATTAAATGAAGGAAATGATGTCAGATCACCTAATAATCTCAGATCTTCCATTTGTCTTCAGGATCCTTTTCTAAGTCTCTGAAATGCACATGAATTCTGTTAATGCTTCCCTTTATAAGCTGGCCCTGTATGTCACCTAGTGTTTCACATTTCTGTGTAGGAGTCGTCTCTTGCCCCTGAGCCAGCAGTCTCCTGTCTGTGGGTTAGAAGCAGTCAACTATCCCCAGGGCAGAAGATGTGTCTCGCATTTCTTAACAGCAGCTTGTTAGGAAGCAAGAGGCTACACTGAATAGCACCAAAAAAAAAAAAGGCCTCAGCTAGAAAGGCAGGGATGTGATGCCCGTGATGTTAAATGGGGTAAAAGGAAACAAAACAAGTTGATGCTTTCTTTTTCAGGCCACAGAAATTCAGAGAAAAATCCAACAGATAGGGAAAAAGAGTGTGGATGGAAGAGAAAGATTAGAAGCTTGTGTCACAGGCCACCCAGCTTTCTGGACATCTGCTAACAACCAACAGTGGGACATCTTAACAGAGGCAAATATATTTGGGGTCTGGGCTGCGACTGCATTGGCAGGCAACAGCTGGAGCAGGCTGAGTTGACAGCAGCAATGCGGGAGGATTTGAAAGGAGACATTACATGCAGAAGGGATGAAGTGCAGGGGCTTGGAAGGAGCAGAAGGTAGCAGGGAGGGCAGGAAGTCACAGAATGTAGGAGCTGCAAGAAGAGGGGATGTTCATTTCCCCTTTGGAAGATATTCATAGTACACAGATACAGGCTTAGAAACTATTCCATGAACGCCCAGGGTTATGTCACTGACTCCCTTGCAGGCTAGAAAAATACATGCTTGAAAGGAAAAGGCCTTCAGGGAAGGAGGGTTTGTTATTTGGGGTTTTTAACTGACAGAATCCGCTGCTGACTTGTAAGGTGGGGAGGTATTAACTCCTGAGAAGGAGGAACAAAAGGCAGGGATTGCAATCCTGCGAGAAAAAGCAAGGAGCATTGCAAGTAGAGGTGGGCTGGTCCAGAGGGGGGGTAAGGATATTCATCGAGTGCTCTGAGATGAAACATGCTGTGTGTTCGCAAAGGTGCCTGTCAGTCAAGTGGGGGAGCAACATCATGACAACCTCTCTTCTAGGAGCAGCAAAGACCAAGATTTTTTTCTCTGCAAAGCCAGCCAAGAAATTACTGAAATGGTTGTTTTAACAATCAAAGCTAACTGGGAGAGAACAAAAGAACTCCAGATGCATGTACACACACATCCATCCATCTGTCCATGTCATCCTATGGCCTCCAATGAGCCAACTTCTACTTACATTGGTGAGAAAACAGGCAGCAAATTATTTTGCTGCTGTAAAACTTGATATGATCTAGGTTTCAGGGAGGAGTAAGAAATGGGTGTAACTTGCATGAAAATTTCTGAGAGTACCATTAAGTCTAATGCCCATGGAACAGCAGAAAAGAGGTTAGGTTTCCTTTGAAAGAGCCACTCTTCTTTCCTGAATACTGACTTGCTATCTTAGTGGCTACCTCTCAAAGTGTGGCTGCTGCCATGGCTCCTTGAGACAGATGGGCTCAGGTTCCAGAGGGGCTGTTCCAAATGCCCACAAGCACACAATATTGCTGCACTTGCTGCTATTCGCTTGTCAGTACTTAATTAACAAATACAAATGCAGAGCGGTGCTGAAATCAAAAAAGATACTTTGGTATGGAAAAAATGTGAGGAAGTTGCTT